>JAMXBD010000154.1:0-1200000 GCA_024138025.1 Combretum micranthum | reverse complement strand
GTAGATCTAGTGTTTAGACATTCATATCTTTCTTGACATTCATGTTCATATGAGTACTTTGTGTTTTCATGCATTAATGAACATAAAAGCTTAGTCTTGCATATATATAAATGTGTTAGATGATAGATCTTTATGAATATAAGATAAGGAACTTGAAAAGAAAAGATTTTTGTTAGAAATGTCTAGTGGAAAATTCGGATGAACTTCAAGACCTATTTTAAAAACCCTTGAAACCACTTTGAAACTCATATTTTACATGAAAAATGAAAGTTATATGTAATAGGTATCTCTAAGGAATGATTTTTACAAGTTGAAATGAGTTTAGGCATGAGTAATGTGTAAAACAAGTAATGGAATTAAGATGGGAAATTTTGAGTTAGTGATCAATTTGTCAAATTCGTAATTTGAGATGATGCATATGTAATCACCTAGTATTTGAGCTCAAATTGCATGTTTTATGTGTTAAATGTTCTTAGACAATAGATATAGTAAAGCTTTAAATTTTGATGCATTAAACAAGTTTTCTCATAGAAAATATGCAAGAAATGAATTTTTTCCAAAATTCGGATTTTTGTGAAAAGCTTATTTAAAAATATACTTGCGAAGTGAAAAATGTGAATTTATATGAAGAAATGAAGGTCTTGGATAGTATAGATGATGAAGACTCATTTTTATTTAGATAGCAAGTAAATTTTAAGAATAAAATCCTAAAACACTAGGAGATGCAAAATTGGAAAAATAGATTTTTAAGAAGTGACTATTGTGGAGTCTTTTAATAATTAGGAGTTCTTAAAAATTTCATTATAAAAAATCATCAAGATTATGCATATATTGAACTCATTACATGTCATTCATATTAGGAATTCATTCGTATTTTATCTATACATGAATCATCAACTAGAAACATTTTTATTAAATGCAAAACAACTTTTCGGAAATGGGAAAGTTACAGAACAGATCTGATCCCTCTGTTTCGTGACCTAAATGTTTTCAAAACTTGGAATTAATAATAGAAATAGATAGGTCTTTCGAATTAGATGGAGATCGATATAAAATTTGCGAAATTCAGAGTTAAAATGACCAACTTATGGCCGTTTTAAGTTGGAACTTCCGCAAATAGCGAGAATCACAATTTTGTTTAGTTTAGATGTATAGTTTGAATTAGTTAAGTGATGAGATTCTTATTAGGTTGTTCTTATTTGGTAGGTGATCCCGAGAACGACGATACCCTACCACCCGACTATTATTACTAAGAGACCGGCGTACCATGGCCAAGTGAGTATCACTTCCGATTTCAATTATTACTTGTGATTGTAATAATAGTTGCACTAGTTGCTAAGTAAAGATAAAAAGAATGATTATGCATGATGGGGTTAGTTGGGAATTATAATTGTCTGTTGTTGATATGTGAAGTTGAACTTAAAGAATATTGAAGCCGGGTGATAAGTTATTGCTTGTATAAAGTGGAGCTAGAATTGGTTGTCTGCAAATATTGCTTGGCTACCTAAAAGAATTGGACTAATATTATTAGGCATTCAATATAAATTTGAACTCATTCATATCACGATGGGGATAGAGCATTAGTATTTATTGATTTTTCGTGAGCCATAAAACGAATATGTTGGTTAATTGTGATCCATAAAACGAATATGTTGGTTAATTGTGATCCATAAAACGAATTTGTTGGTTAATCGTGATCCATAAAACGAAGTATTGTTCAGTTGACCGTGAGCTTAAACAGCTTCGTACCGCAGGATTCGTTAATCTGCTAATCCAGGATGGAGGGCACAGGTCCATCCACATATGATTTCCGGCTGGTCATATGTTTGCTAAATTCACTTGTTTGATGCATTTCACTTGATTGAATAATCACTTGCTTGAATGATTTGTCTTAATTGCAATATGGAAGTTTTCACTCACTAAGCTAGTTAGCTTACGCCCCTATAGTTTTTACTTATTGCAGCATGAATTCATTTGGCTTAGGCCGAGGCAGGCTACAGCTCAGGTACCGGAGCTAGGAGTTTTCCGTAGAAGTTTATTTTAATTTTGTTTAGACATCCACAGGAAACCAAAAGGCTCTGGATGACTGTAATGGATTTAATATTCTTTTACGGGGGAATACCCCTTAGACTTTGTAATTTATGCATGTGTTTTGGTTTATTATCTATGGCTATCGAATGCCACATTAAACTTCTTAACTCCATTGAAAAGAGTATTCTATTGTCGTAAAGGGATGTTTTACATCTATACAAGACTCCCGAAGGGCTCGGATAGTAATTCGAGAGTTTTATATAGTATGTGGCAGACTGTTAAGTTTAGGATACCCCTATGGGGCGTGACATAAATTCTCAAATTCAACCTAAATATTAAATTCCTATCAATTGAATTTCTTAGACTAAATTCTAGTTCAAATTATCAATTTCAAATCCCTAAATTCTCATATTGCTTTCTAATCAATTCAAATTTCTATTGTTATTCCTCAAAAAGGCTTAAGCTAAGGCAAAGACCAAGCCCAACCCAAAACCCTTAAAGCCTATAAGCCCTTAATAACCATCCTTTTCCCTCCTTCTCTTTTACTTTTTTAACTACACTTCTTCTTCTTCTCCTTCTCCTTCTCCTTCTTCTTCTTGTTCTTGTTCTTGTTCTTGTTCTCTCCAAAAGCTAACCTTAAATCTCAAATTAAATAAGATTATGGGAGAAATTAAATAAAATATCCCGAATTTCACTATGTTGATTAAGAAAGTGTGAGTTAAATAGTATAAAAATATGAAAAATTTTAAACCAAATTAGATCATAAACTAGATATTTGAGCTAGATAATTTAACTAAGTAAATTAGGTGAATTAGGTAATTCAAGCTAATAATTGATTTCAAATGAAAATAGAGATTAAACCATGTTAATTTTCTATTTCATCCTACCAAATAAATTAAATCAACTATCAATTTGTTCATCCACCTAAAATACAATTTTCAAATTTTTCTATTTTTTCGAATTTCACAAAATTCCTCTAAATTTGATACCTAAATTTTTCAACAACCTACTTATGACAAAATGTTTATTTTAATCACCTAATTAGCTAAATTTATTTCACCATCTTCAAATTTGCTAAATCAAAATTTCTATATTAATCTATTTATTTCCTAAGCTCTTTTAACCTTTAATTATATTTTAAGACCTTAACCAAATTGTTAACCCAACCCATGAAGTGTCTTAACTTTAAATCCATCTAAAAATCTTTTACAATACAACACATTACTAATTTTATCCATCTAATTTTTTAGTAGAACTTTTCATTATATTTATCAATTTAACCACCTAAAATACTCTAGAATATTCCCTAAAGGAGCCACCTTTTGTACTATACCTCTACCCCACATTTCTTTTTGCAAAAACCTTAAAAGAAGTCCTCTATTTTCAGTAGAAATTTTTTCATATGAAATTATCCTTTTAATAACCCATAAGCTCTAGAACATTTGCTATATTGCCAACTAATGTCCTTATTTTTATCCTACTCTCTTTTTACAAAATGAAACCCTAATGTACCTTAAAGTAACCGCCATTTTACTTCCCCTTCTAGTAGAAAATTTCTCTTTATTCTTCTATCAAAACAAACTATAAAACACTACAAACCCATTTCTCTTATTAAAAACCCCAATAGGTACCAAGCTTTTTATGTTTTATATCTTCTTTAAACCATCTAAAATACCCATTAATCTCTTCTTTTTATTTTTTTTTTTAAATTGGGTGTTATCAAGGAGAATTTTGCGTTAGAGACAAAAAAAGCTTCATCAAATTCCTAGTAGTAGTAGGGTAGTGATGATTCTATATTTGTTTTTGCTACTTCAAGTAAGTGTTTTAGCTAATCTGTGCATTTATTGAAATGTGTTAGTAAATAATAGGTTATGTTACTAAAAATACAGAATATAAAATATTTGATTTGGATGAAATATCATGTGTTAATTGGTTTAATGAAAATATGTTAACATTGTTCATTGTTTATGTGTGGTTTAATAAATTTGTAAAATAAATATGGATAAAATGAATTATAATTACATATATTCTGTTTTGAAGTGTTTTATATTTTTTCTAATGATTTTTCATGATGAAATTGGATAAATATGTTGTTATTTATACTAGACAAAAATTAATCACCTGCGAATATAAGCTTTGTGATATTAATTAATGTACTAAATGAATTTATTTTTTAGTGCAATTTTGGAAAATGGTAATTTCTTATTTTAGGATGTAAACTGGAAAGTTTGACAATCTTTCAACTTGGTTTACTATTTTTAAAAGCCTAATAGCGATGATAAATAAAAAAATAAATAAAATATCAAAATATCTTATTTTTGTATGAAATTTTTATGAATAATAGATCATTTTGTCTAATAGTAACATAAAAAGTTTTGTGATTTTTTAAGTCATAACTATTTAAAAAAAAATTGATTTATTTTTGCATGAAAATTTGTAGTAATATGAGTTTTTAAATAAAAATAAAATACCAAATGAATTTATTTTTATCAAAATTTATAGGAATGATATTTTATTTTATCTATATTAAAACTGAAAATTTTAGTGATTTTTGGAAGTTATTTACTATTTTTTTTAATTATTTCAATTTCGGCTTACAATATATAGTAACCTAAGTTGCTAAAATATCAAATTAATTTATTTCTAAACGAAATTTTGCAAAATGATGTTATATGTCTGCCTTCAAAGTGGAAATTTTTGTAATTTTTTATATTTATTTACTATTTTTGAAAAATAATTTGATTTCGTTTAACAATATTCCAGTCTTGTTTTATAATGAAAAATTGTATGTTTCATCTTAAATAATTGATTTAATGGTTAAACCAGCTTGATTAATATAATTAGTTAACTTAGGTATTTTCTAAATTATTAGGACTTTTTTCAAATTAAAATTGATAGAAATAAGTTCATGGGTTTTAATATGATAGTATAGGCATAATAAAACTTTTACCTATAAAATTAAACAAAATGGACATAGTATGGGCTTAAATAAAATAAATGAATTCTTGTGGGCCTTGACATGCTAAATGGATTTAGTTGATAATTTATGACTTGATTAAATTAAATGAACTCTAACCATATAAAAGAATTTAAATTAGATATTTAGTAAGCAGATGGGTTTTTATAAACTTAAGGCTTAAAAGAACTATAAAATGGAATTGGAAATTATTTTATATGTAAATGGGCTAAAATAATTCAAATGTGCATAATTGGTAGAAATATGATTAATTTGACGTAAATGACCTAAAATAGGTCAAGATAGTAAGAATAGGTCCAACTTGACCTAAATAACCTAAAATTGATTTACAAATTAATTTAGCTCACACTTGGCTAATATTAATAATTGGTTATGGGTTTAAATTCTAAAATAGAATCCAATTTGACTAAATAATTAGAAATGGGCTTAATTAGATAAAATTGGTCTAGAAACATAACCCTAAGCTCAATAACATAATTTCTAGTCAAGTAGGCAGATTTATACTAAATCGGTCCAAACTAAATCCTAACAAGTTTTTTCTAACTATTTAAAGCCTAAACCTTCAAAATATAGATAATACATAACTTTACGCTTTATAGACATAAATTTCATAATACAGGCCCAATATCCTTACTTATTTCAATTGGGTCTATTCCTAAAATATTTAAGTCCATTATCGATTCTAGGTATTGAAATACCAATTGGGCTTGAATTCTTTCTATGGGCCCAAAAGCCTTAAAATATCCTTAGTAGGCCTATATAGGATATTAGAAGACATAATAGTTTAATTAGGGTAGAAATTAAATTTCAATTGGGTTTGAGCATAATTTTTAGTTCCAATAACCAATATTACTCTAATTGGACTTGAATTCAACATAAAGCCCCGATTTCACCTAATTTAATATTTATATCCCTTAATAGGCTCAATTCCTAAACCTTCAAGCCTATTATTTTAAAAATTAAAACACTTAGAAAACTTCTTATTTAGCTAACCTAGGATCCCTAATGTAAAAATCCAACATGTACTTTTCAAAAGCTAAACATACCAAATCCTTAACCACGTATAATACACAAAGATATTATACATAAGGTTGTCTGAAAAGGAAGGAGTCTATGCTCATTGCTTGATCAACCTATTAAAATATAAATTTTACAAAAACTACTCATTTAAGAGTAGATAGTTTTACATAAGTACATATGATAGTACCCTCAGTTTGGTACTTTAAAAGTTACAAAACCATACTTGTAAATACATAACAGAAAAACTTAGGTATTTTACATAACATAACATAGGCTTATAATTATGCCCTTAGTCTATACTATTATATCTTGAAAATAAAGTCTCACACAAATCTCTTTCCAAGAAAAACAATGTGGGGTAGTCCAATATTCTAATTGCACCATTCCTCAAGGAATGCTTCCCAATTAGAACCATATCCCAAGTCATCGTAGTACTCATCATCATCATTTACCTGTAGATAAAAAATGAGCCCCGGAAACATAAACAGATACAAAGTGACATATGGTCCTAAGCTAATGCAATGTAAGAAGCAATAAAATTAATTATCTTTATTTAGGTAAAACAAATCAACATTGGAGTATGCAATCTTCAATTACAATCATGAGAGAATATGAGAGTCTTGAGTGACAGCAGCTACTTAAAGTGTTGATATAAGCAGCATGAATACTTATAGCCTCAAAAAAACTTTACAAGAAAATAATCTCATCTGGGATTCACAGCCGTTACTTAACTTTACTTAACTTAATCCATAACATCACCTGGTTCAATCGTCCCCATAAATGTGAACTAAATCATATTATTTCCTCTTAAGAATAAGCAAATGTTACACCAATACTGTTCCTCCTATCGATTATCCGCTGAGTCGATTATAAATTGTCATTGCATCATGACAGAAGTGGTTTAAGCGCCCAACCTACCATGCTTGCTCCAACCAGGGTTGTCGCTCCTTGGACCAGATTAAACAACACAAGCACAACCAATTCAATCATTATTAAGCCAATCTTTGATTATAGCTAATTTAATAATGTCTACCCCATCATCTAATAAACAAGTTACTACATACCTGAATATATGGATTTATCTGACAAAAGACCAGTGTTCAAACACAACTGAGTACGAGAATCTATTAAGGATAATCATTTCATATAAAAAATGTTAATCCATAATTCACATCATCTTATAACTTCACATTTATACATACATACATACATACATACATACATACATATATATATATATCATATTCCACTAATCAATCATCCATTATTATTATTCAACTATTATTTTTATTTTTATATGAACAGTACCATGGGATGTGTTACGCCCGTGGTAGGGGCTATATCAAGAATTACGCCCGTGATAACCTTGCTCAAATTTTCCAAAAAGCTCCTAGAGAAGATCATGTCCTATGTGACGACTGCGATCTCGGCCATATCAAGCTTTACATATCATAAAACGAAGATAAATGCCTTAGTAATGGCCATGATTTAGGTTGTTTCATGTTTTAAGAATACTCATAGGAGATCACAGTCCTAGTTACCACTTCCGTTTTGAATAGGGCATTGTCCCTATCATACTTGATTAAAATTTTTCCTATGTTTTTCATCACTTAAGTTGTTACTAAGATCTTATTTTTACTACAAACATGTTAAGACATACTTATAACATAGTATCAAACATCATTAAGCTTATTTACATAGACATATCCATTAAACATGCATATACATAACAATATCTCAAATATAGCATACAAGTCTTTCATACTTGCTCTAGGCTTTATTAGCAACCTAGTTACTAAAGCTCTACCCATCTATCACTAGAAACATCAATACACACATCATTTCACTAATAGCTTCATAATTTATTTTCTCAAACACCTAAAGTACATATATATATATTTGCATATCTACTTCAACTTACATTTTAGCATATCATTAATTTGTTTAAAACATCAAAATTCTACTTCTATTCAGCATTAGCAACTACTAGAACTTATATTTAAACAAAACATGAAAGGAATCAATTTTACTCACTTGGTTAACTAACTAGCAACTAAGCACTACTTTTTTACTTTCTTGACTTGCTTCCTTACTCCTACTTGTTCATTAGCTTGATTTATTCCTTAAGATCTTGTAAGATATGGTTTAGAAGAGATTTTGAGATGGAATTTGGACTTGTTTGTGTTTGGAAAGGTCAGAGAGAGAGAGAGAGAGAGAGTCGATCCTTGATTTCTTTGGAGTTGATACTTTTAACTTTTTGTTTATAATTATCTAACTTTTCTAACTTTGACTTTTAAGGCATATAGAAGAGTTTAGAAGAAGGCTTAGAATTTATGGGCTTAGGCTTGGATTTCATTTATTAAAGATAGGTTTGACCTTGTTTAATGAAAGAAGATGGGCTTTTAACAAAAATTTGCAACAAAGAGGCCATCCCAAATTTTAGGAAAACAACACATCCTATTATTATGCTATTCAATTTAGTAGGTTTCACTACAAATACAAAATTATATCAACATACTTACAATTAAATTTTTAACACATTGAAATTCTAGCAATTTATCATACCGACAATTAAAATTTCAATAACTTAAATTATCACAACTGATTTATGAATAAACAAACAACCTTATATGCTAATTAATTTAATATATTTAATTAAGGTTATTTCACCTAAAGGCCCAATACATCTAAAGAATAAATTCAATTTTTGAATTCATGGGCTTAGTCCAAATCACCTAAGTCCAGTTACCCTAGATGAATTCAATTTAATTATAAACTAAAGGCCTTATACTACATAAGACCTTACATTAATTGACTAATCAATATGACTTGAATCCTTAGTTTGTATACTCAATACTTAGACAAATCAACCTTTCTTGACAGATATTCAATCAACCTATTGTCTTACCTATGATCTTCCATATCAGGTACGCAGTGACTTGCATATTGCTTATTAAGATAGACATCCTAAAATGAACTAATATTTAAAAATAGTCGAATTAATTGTTTGAGTTTGCTTTCATCCTTTAATCTGGTTCAAGGTAACAACCTTATAGGTAGTGCTAGTATGATAATTAAGTGTTTAGGCCACTATTGGTGGCTCGGCAGTTAGCTGATGAGACAAATAGTATCGAGATAATATATACTTAAGCTCGGAGAAAAGTAATACAATTTGGTTCCCGTTTATGGAATCGGTTGAGTCTAATTGTAGTATGGACTGAGATAAGTATAGATGTGTAACGGTTGTAAACTCTAGATGAGGCATCACTAGATGTTCCTATATGAGATATGGGTATTCAGGCTACCTATATCAATCCCCTAAGCAATTGCTGCTATTCATGACCCCCAAGTTCCTAGGCTTGTTGTCCGGAGTGTGAGTATTTCCTTATTGTTTGAATCACCTTAAATAATAATCTTAAACTAATTATTATTGTATTGTATATAGTCTAGGTGCGTATATCATATCGTGTGAGATTGTGTTGCTGTGTATTGGGTATCGATTCATTCCATTTTATTTAGGTGTTAGTGATTTCAACTTCAATGCTTATGCGTGTCTTATGTATAGGATGGATTGGTACGAGCTTGTTGACGAGCAAAGTGGCTAGAAACTTAGGATTATGTATTCTTCTCAAATAAAAGTAGTTGTTGTCTTTTCAAACTTGTATTCTCTTATGAGGGCTCGATTTATGCTCGTGGTAGTAAAAACTTTTATCAAATACCTTGTACTGATTTTTACTTACCTTTGATATTTTTTTATTTTTTCCACTACTCAATCGAATGTTTTCAAAACCTAATTATATGATTTTAGAATCTAAAATTGGTTAGCAAATGATCACGATAAACAAATAGTTTAGGGCAGCCTAAACGTATAATGCTTAAGGGTTATACGTAGCGAAACTAAACAAGCCTTGACCTTATTCGGGTGTGACATTAAAGATAAGAAACAAGATGGAAATTGGGAAACATACATGTATAGGCTACATCAACTAGGAAGGAGTAGTCGTGGTAAAGACCAAGTTACTCAAGTTTGCTAAACATGTAAGTTGAGTTATTTTGTTTGATTGATTGTTGTGAATGCATGGAAATGTTGAATTAGAGTTAGATGTATGTAAAATTTATATGATAAACTAATAACATATAAGCATATTTGATAAAACCCTAGATATGTGTATATTTGTGTAAACTAGATGTTTGACAAAATGCAATAAAGGAATATCATATAGAAATGTATATAGGAGTGTTATAAGTTATGATTATGGATGTATATGTTGATAATAAGATTTCTTGTTGAAGTATGTTATAAGTAAGTAGTTAAAATTTGGATTAAAATACAGAGAAATATGTGATGCTTGATCCCCTGTCCATTACGAGCATAATACGCCCCGTGATAGACTCGGATTTGGAATTTTAGGGTGATCACTAGTGTAATGAAGACCGTAATCTCCAATGATCATGGATTTTCAAATGTAACGGCCTAGATTATAGCTGGATGAGGGGTGTGATCTCTTCTTATCACATTTTCTTCCCTTGTCACGAGCATAATGAGGCCCATGATGATTATCATGGCCTCCATGATGAGGATTACAGCCCCCATCATGGGTGTGATCTGTCTCCAGGTGCTGTTCAAAAAAAAAAAAAAAGAGAGAGAGAGAGAGAAAACGAAAGAAAGAAATAAAATGAAAGAAAGATAAAATGAAATAGATAAATAATGGATAATAGACATGATATGTTAGTATTGGTTTAATTAGGACTGAGCCAAGTGAATAATAGGTTTAATAATTAATTAAATTAAACAAAGATTTAAAGTATGTAGTGGACTTAGTTAATAAATCTAAGTGTAACTTGAACTAAATGAACTTAGTAAGTTAAAATGAATTAGATTGATTAAGTTTAATCAACTTGGTTAATTTAAATAGTATAGACTTACTTGTAATTAGTTTAGATTAATGTGTTGGATTAAACTATAAATAGTAAAGGGAATATATTGTTTCAAATATATGCTTTCTAGAAGATGACTACGTTGAAAATGAACAATATGACGATGATGTTTTTATAATGAATGAATCAATTATAAACAAAGAGAAAATAAATAATTCGATAGACAATGGAGAACTGTCTGTATTTTAGCAGTGTGATCTTCACAGCTATGGTAGGGTTCCTAATTAGAATTTGATCAAATAGGGCCTTAATATAGGTTTGATGTAAGTTGATTATTAATTTAATTTCTTATTGAGTTTAATATCTTGAACAAATGCTTGAATCTACCTTGTATCTTACCTTTTGGATTGTCTTCTGATTTCCATTAGGTTTTAGATAAGGTATGTAATAACGTGCCTATTGGTTATTTATAATAGGCAAACATCCTAAATAAACTAAAAATTAAAAATGAATTAATGATTGAGTGTTTTTTTGTGCTTATGTCATTGAATCCGGTCTGGAGAGTGATAACCTTGTTCGAAGTCGGGCATAGTAGTTAGGCACTTAAGCCATCTCCTACCATGATGCAATGGTATGGCATAATGCAATGGCAATTCATAAGTAGCTTAATAGATTGCTGATGGGGCAAATAATATCAACATAACATTTGCTTAAGCTTGAAGTGAAGTAACATGGTTTAGTTCACATTTATAAGACCGGTTGAACTAAATGATGTTATGAACTGAGATAAGTAAAATTGTGTAACGACTATAAACCTTAGATGAGGCTATTTTCCTTTTTTGATTAGATATAAGAGATAAAAGTATCCATGCTACTTATATCAACTCCCTGAAAAACTACTGTTATTCAGGACCCTCAGATTCCTAGAGGCTTATTCCAAAATGTGAGTGCTCCACTGTTGCTTGTTTCACTTTAATTTAAAGATGATAAATTGTTGTTTACTGCCTTGCATTAGTATAAACTTGTGTCTTCTTATGTGTGCCTATATTACTGTTGTACTGGGCTTTAACTCATTATTTTTTTGATGTTGAGTGGAGTGAATTAGAATGGCTGGAATTATTTTAACATGTTTTTATTTATATAAAAACTGGTTACGTCTTTTGAAGTTGTTGTTTTCTTTAAGGGCTTGGTTATGAAGCTCCTATTTTGTAATAAGCTTTTAAAGTTTTGTTTTACCATTACAAAAGATATATGGGATACCTGATGGTATGATTTGTTTTAAAGTTAAGTTACTTAGGAGAGTAGCTCATAGTTTTATTTATGAGAAAGTTAATCTACTCATGCGAGTAGAAGATAGAAATGTTTTTATAAAGTTTATTTACTACTATTAAATCAGTTGTCTCCAGAATCTAATTAAACAATTTCAAAACCTAAAATTGGCTAGCAAATGTTTGACATAAATAAATCTTTAAAGGAAGTCTATGTGTATAATACTTAAGGTATTATATGTGGCAATTGTACGCATTTTGATGAAATTTCAGGGCATTACAGTTAGATAAATAACAACTATAAGCAATTGATATGAATTTAAAGCTGCATTGAGTTCTTAACCTTCAGCTTGCAAACTATCCTACAATTTTATTTTTCAGCTTTGCTACGATTTTCTTTAATTAAGTAGTTGGGGTTGAAATATTTTTAGGTGTTGTGTTGGCACAACTTTTAGATTACAATGTGACATTGAAGGCAAGTAGTTAGTAAAGGTTTAGCGAAGGTTGTTTATATTTGTTCATATAGTTGTTTGAATCACATATGTTTGTTAATAATAAATAATAATTTGCTTGATCACTTGCTTGAAATGTGCATATTGAGGGAATTTCTCACAATGCCAAGTGTAAGATACACACCCCACCCCCCCCCCCCCCCCCCCCCCCCCCCCGATCCGTTAATTTTTGTAGGTTATCCAAAAGTTGGGAATGGGATAAGATTTGAAAGAAGAGTGTATCAAAGATTATATCTCACAAGACAGTAGATGATTAAGAATCCAATCGGTTAAACCTAGTCTAAGAGATGAGATTTAGACCTTGAATATTCTTAAGGCAAGCATTCATCTTTAAGAATTTTATTTAATAGCTTATCAGAATTCTATTAAACTTAGGTTTACCTAATATTATTTTTGGTAAGAAATTTTTATTCTTAGCAATCCTAATAGTCCGTGGAATATAGGCGTTCATACTTATTTTCATAATAATTAATTATATGTCTATAACAGTAAGCGAATAATTAATTAGTCTTCCAGACCGTAAATTATAAGATGATTCTCATATTATGATTACCCATGTGATATAATGACTTTTGAGTGATTCTACTAAGTGTCCTGTTAAGTCGTTATAGATAAAATTCATTGGAAAAATTGGAGGAAAAAAACTTGATAAAATATAATATAAGGAGGTTTAAGATTCAAGAATTTTGGAGCTTTGGCGAGACCCTCCTACTATTAATCTAACTACTAAAATAAATATAGTAAATACAATATTAACTATTTTAGTAATTCAATCACTGTTAGGTATGGTGTGAGCTGTTGGATGGTGATAGAACCCATCTTGTCAAAATTAATGGTAGATCATAGAATTTTCCCAAGAATTTAAACTCTTTTAACTTAGTTTTTTCACATAAGCTTGTAGAGAATATTACAAAATCTAATTCACTATAGGTAGGCTAATGCATAGCATTTATTATCATGATCTAGACTTTGTAATCCAAAAATGAAGTGAAAATGGTCCCGCCATTAATTTTGATGGGACTTGTCCCGTCATCATCCAACGGCTCACATTATATCCAATCATGATCGAATCACTAAAATAGTTAATATTCCATTTACTATATTTATTTTAATAATTAGATTAATAGCAGAACAATCCCATCAACCGACCATAAAAGCTCCTGAATAAAGGTTGAGCATGTTGGTGTGGCAAAGTATTAAATTAGGTAAGGACACAATGTTAAGAAACTATTATAACAAGTTGGAGATATTGACACTTAGTTTTAAACTAATTTTCCCAATACTTAGCTTAGCCTCGTGTTCATGAAGTATGTATGGGAATAAGTTCTTTTAGAGCAAAATGAAGATTCAAATCTAGTTTCAAGTTATTAAAATTCTATTAGTTTTGGCATTAAAATTATTAAATTTGCTAGTTTTTTCAAAGTTTTTTATTTTCTTAGCCATTTAGTATATTTTTATATTTAGATATTTATTTTTGAAAGTTTTAATTATGGGCTTATATTAGGAACTAACAGACACTACACTTATTATACGGGTGTTAAAAAATATAATTAATTAAATTAATAAAATTGTTTAACTAGTCATTTTATATATACATATATTTATAAATTATCTAATATGTTTTATGTTCCCGTATCCTAATAGCAGAACTTATTTTTTCTATTTATGTGCACCCGCATCTTAATTTATAACTTTCATATCCACACACTTTAACCCAACCTTATCATCTCAATCTTATAGAATTTCATTATGTCATCTAAAAATAATTCCTTAGTATAGTTTCCTAATATAACCTTCTAGTATAAAACTTTTTCAAACTTTTTTTTTATTTTATAACCACTAGAGACACCAAAATGATATTTTTATTTTAATAACATTGATAATCATCTAATTACATGTTATTGTGATTTTATTTGGTTCCATTATTAAAATATTATTTGGGAATGTCATCTTTATGTTCTAGTTTATAAGATATTATTTAATTTTCTTTTTCTATTTAGACTGAAATATCCTAAACCCTCACCTAGTTAAATTAGAATGATTTAATTTAATAATATAATAAATAGTTAATTGTGAATATGGTTTAGACAGTTTAATCAAATAAAAAATGTAAATAATAGGAAATAATTAGACAATTTGATAAATTAAATTAGTTAATAGGTTAAATTGAGATTTGAGATTTAAAATATTCTTTTAAATCCTTCATATGTCTCAATGAATTTTCTTTATAAATCAAACTTTTTATTTCCTTCAAATTCTTCATTGGGACTTCTTTTCCTTCGATTTCAATTCCTAAATCTCCAAAACAAATATTTTGGATGTTTTGCAAACTCCTAAACCCTTAAACTTTAATTAACTTTCGTTTTGTAAAGTCTTTATAATTTTTTTAAATCAATTACTTGCTTAAAAAATCAGTTTTAAGCCCAGACTCAAACTAAATATCAAGTTTTTATGAAATTAAATTTCTGAACTAGATTTTTAATTTAAGCTATTGATTTATATCTTAGAAATTTTTAAATTATTTTCCAATTAATTTAGGTACTTAAGATAATGATCCGGAAGATTTAAGCCATAATCAATTGTTAATAAATATCTTTAAACTTTATCTTTATATACCTTTTTTCTTTCTTTACTTTTGAGGAGTTGCAATTTCTTCTTTTTATCTTCCTGTTTCTTCTCTTTTCATGGTTCCATCTTCTTCCTCTCTTATTTTCTCTCAAATCTCATCCAAAATCTCAAATCCTACAAGTAATTGGAAGAAAATGAAAGATGAGAAACAAGATTAAAAAGGAAAGTCATGCAAGATATAGTCTCAAAAGCTAAGGAAAGTAAAAATAATGGAGTTTTGAAAGTTTGAGCTTTTCCAAAACAAGTAAGTAGTTGCTTCCTTGGATTTGTTTGTTTTTAATGCATGATAATGATGAGTTGATATTATATTTAAGTTGAATTTGTGATAAAACTTGTAATCAAGGGAGATTTGAGCATGAAACTAAGAATTTAGTTGTTTATGCATGTTGGAGGAAGGGTTTGATAAAGTATTTGGAGATGTTTTGATGAAGTAGATTGAGTATTGAAGTACTAAATGATATGAAAATATGTTATATGTTGCTTTAATGATGTTTTGATAGAGGTAGGATGTGAAAAAGTTGATGAATTGTATTATAAAAACAGGGGAAATCGCATTTTGTTGCTGTAGGAAATTTCCAGATCAGCACGAGCTCCAACACGGGCGTGCCTGTGCCTGTGCCCGTGCTGACCAATAGAAGCAATATTGGAAAATTTTTTTAGTGTGCATGGGCTTTCAACATGGGCATGCACATGCTCGTGCGGGCCATCACAGTTGTGTAACAAGCCGTGCAGAGAAGAAATTTAGGCAGATTCGCTTCTAATCAAAATTTTTCAACTAGCACAACCTCCAACATGGTCGTGTACCGCTATTGCCCTGTTTTTAAAAGAAAAATAAAATAAAATAAAAACGAATTAGATAATTGATAGTTAATGTCTTATATTAGTCAATTGATGTAATTAAGCATAAATTGAATAGTTTTATAGATTTAATAAATAATTAGATTACATATAGAAGTTAGATATAAAATGAGCTTAATTAATAATTCTAAGTTAAAAATGGCTTAAAGAACTTGAATGAGCTAAAATGAATTAGATTAATTAAGTTTAATCAACTTTGCTTAGTAATTGAATTAAATGATGGACTCCAATTGATTTGGCTAAGTTAAGGTAATATAGGCTTAATAAATAATATTTGGCTTTAGTTAATGAATTAGGATAAACCTTAGTATAACATAAGGAATATGTTGTTCCAAATATTTGTTCCCTTAGGAAATAGATGTTTTGTATATGAATGTTTTGATGATGTTGTTGTAATAAAATATCATAAATAAAATAAAAGAAATACTTTGACAGACAAAGGAGAATTATTCGTATTTTAGCTGGGCGACCTTTGTAGCCATAGGGGTTCCAAATTAGTGTTTGATCAAATAGGATAATAAAATAAGTTTGCAATGAATTTATATTTAATTAAATGCTTATATGAGTTTAATTATTGAACAGATATTTGCTTATGAGCCGATTCTCTGATTTATCTTCTGAGAGGGACTTTGGTTAACCTTCTGTTTCTAATTGGTTTTCAATTACATAAACGCAGTAACTTGCGTGTTGTATGCTAGGATAGACATCTAAAATGGATTAAGAACTTAAAGACGGCTTAAGTAATGAGTTTTGTCTTGTGCATGTGCCATTGAATCAGATCCGAGGAGCGGCAACCTTATCCAAACAGGCACAATAGTTTAGGCTCTTAGGTCACCCCAGTCATGATGCAATGACATTGGTAGGTGGCTCGTAGGTAGCTAATAGGATACATAGTATTGGCGTAACGTTTATTTAAGCTTAGGGTGATATAACATGGTTTAGTCCACGTTTATGAGACCGATTTATGGGACCGGTTGAACTAGACGATGTTATTGACTAAAACCAAGTAAAGAGTGTGTAACGGTTGTGAACCCTAAAGGACGCTATTTTTCTTTATCGTTATATCATTTGGGAGATATAAGTGTTCAAGCTACCTAGATCAACCCCCTACCTCCAGATTATCAGTGGCTTGTTCTAGAGTGTGAGTGCTTCCATGTTGCTTGTTTTATTAAGATAAAAGATAATAAATTGTTATTTTTTGCACTGCATTTAGCTAGATTTGTGTGTCATTTTGTGTATGTCGGTGTTACTGTATACTGAGTTTCAACTCATTATTGTTATTGTCATTCTTTTTCCAGGTATTATATAGATGATTGAAGTTGATGATTGATATTGGATGACTAATGAAGTTGTTGTTATTGATGAGTTGTTGATGTTAGTGATGATGATAATGATGTTGATGATGGTGTTTGTCTCCGATTTTGGGCGACATATCCGAAAGAGTTTGTTAGAGAGTGAAGCGGGTCAAGACGTGGATTTCATTTGTATTCATTTTTATTTGTTTTAAGTACTGGATTTTATATTTTAAATTATTATATTCTTTTAAGGGCTTGTTGGAGCCCGAGTTTTGTAATTTATAAGTTCTTAAAGTTCTATTTACCATCATGAAAGGTATTGTGGCACTTGATGGTATAGTTTTGTTTATGAGAAGATTATCTACTCATGAGAGTAGATAATAAAATATTTTCTAAAGTTTATTTTGTGAATTATAAATCTAGTAGTTTCTAGAAGTTAATTTGATGATTTCATAATTTAAAAAAAGAGTAGCAAATGTTCACAATAAACATATCATTCTAGGAAGCCTAAACGTGTACTACATAAAGTATTGTACGGTGATAACTTCCTTAAATTAATTTCAGGGCATTACATAAATTACCTAAGATTTTACTTTATACCTTGATTGAAAAAATTAATTGATAAATTATGATTAATGAAAACAAATAATTTCCTTCATGCCTTAATCGATGAATGCATTCAATCAATTTGATTTCCATACCTTTATCCATTGATGGAGGAGTACAACATCAGTGGAATTGGTATTTTGCTTGAAGACCTTCATGTCTACGAGCCCATCAGCAATAGAATGATCAAAGAAATTTTATTGATCGCTAAAATTACTTTATGGAATATTTAGATACCAAAATCTTTGCATTTTCCAAAATCATATGCCTAATCCTCAAAGTCACCATATTGTTTTTGAAGGAAGTGCCTGTATATGTTACAACAAAGTATTTAATATTTATGTTCATTTTTATTCAATAACTTGCTACGCTACAATATGAATGTACTTCAAAGCTCTTTTACTATTTATATTAAGATAAATAGAGATATTGAACTTGGTTTTAATGCAAAATTATAAAGGAACTTTATTATGGTGCTACTCTTAAAACAATAAGCCCCTTGTATATATTGAAAAAAAAAAAACTTAACCCACATATTAAAAACAAAAATTACACCAAAAGGTCAAAACGTTTAGGGTAAGTTTATTTGAGCTCATAATGTTTTTAGTAGTTAAAAAAGAGGTTACAACTCCTAGAGAGGAAGTTCATCTTAAGTCACAATGTTTCGAGTAGTTAAAAAAAAATTTACAACGTTTAGAGAAGTGGGTCGATTAAGGCTACCATTAGCACGTGTCATATCTTCTAAGTTTTAATTTTGAATATTTTCTTTGTTAACACGTGTCAATGGTGACCTTAATTAACTTACTTCTCTAAATAATATGATCTCTTTTTAACCATTCAAAATGTTGTAACCTCAAACGAACTTAACCTCAAACATTATGATATTCCGATGTAATTAACCATATATTGAAGACAAGTTATGACCCTCAAAAGAAAATAAAGTTATAAGCAAACTTTTTTTTTTTTAAAAAAATAATGAATATCACATTTGAAAACTAAGCTTTTTCATTGGAAGATTGGGAAAGCGAAAACAATAAAAAAAAATTAAATAGAAAATAATAGCACAAAATGCTACCATTAAAATGTGAAAAAAAAATGGAAGAAAAACGATTTATCTGACCACTGAAATTATTAGTTGTAAATTTGAAATGAAGAGAGAAAAGTAGTTCTTTTTTTTTTTCCATCTAAGGAAAAAAAATATTAGAGCACTCCACCAAAGTCATAAAAGAAAATGTGGGAAACTTATAGATAAAATAATTTTAGGAAGATTATAGTTAATGAGTATCAAGTAAACGGAGAGTACTTTTAAATGATAATCTTAATTTAATTAAAATAACTCATCGACACTTAAACTTTTGCTTATCCTCAAGCAAAATAAATGAGAACATAAGAAAAATCTGTCATTGAAAGTACAAAAATTTTAACTTTCATAAATTGAAGCATTTTTCTCTTATAGCTCATGACTTGCAATTCTTGTCCCTGCTGATCTAACCAAATTGGGAATATGTAATTAGATTACTACAATCAAAATTTAATAGCTCATCTATACAAAACAAATTTTAATCTCAGTATTTAACAAAAAAACCTTTTCTACAAAAGTAAGTACTCAATCAGTAAGGAAAAAACCCATTTAAACTTCTCTAGATATTAGCATGCATATAGTCCTTGCAACACAGAGTGAAAGTATGGTATCTACTCTTTTCCTAATTTTTCTCCCATTTTATTGTAATTTTATTTCACTTAGCGCTTTTGCATTCGTATTCTTTTGATTTATACAAGCAAATTTTTTTTCAAAGTTCATAGGTTGAACTTTTGACCTTCCTCCCTTCCCGTTAGAGTGACTTCATTGAGTTGACATATCTCGGATCCATCACCCAAGTGACCAGGTTTTGAAAGGACCCCGCGTGTCTTCCTTACTTCAACATTTAAGTTTAGATAATCTTGACTCAATTACTTCAGTCATTAGAGTAAAGGCTATGGTTGTTTCTTTCTTTTCTTTTAAATGCTAAAATAAAGTTAAGACTTTTTTATTAAGGATCACTAAATAAAGAGTTTCTTCTTCCTCTTTCACTAAGTGTTGAAATATTCTCAAAATAACTCAAAAGAGTATATACAAGCTAAATTTTTCCTAGAAGTAGACCTGTTTATTTTTCACTTAAAGACTCTAAAACTTCTAATTCTAAAGCTAAATATAAGTTAAATTTGTTCTTTAAAGATTTCACTACTTAATTTTAACTAAGTATTCTAATTACAACAGCATGTGAGTAAGGTACCTAAACAAGTCAATTCCACATTTTTACAGATGTTATTAATAATATTTAGCACAATCTCCAGATTTCACACAAATTTTTTTGAAAAAATTTAGCCTAAAATTGCCACATAATGCTTTAGGCAAATAAGTTCAAAGCATGGATACAAGACAATTCTAGATGTCATAGATATGTAATTAATTAAAAAATTCAAACATCAGTATTTTGTACTCAACTTCATTCATCATATCACATTATCCCTTCCCACACTTAAAATGAATAGTGTCCTCATTGTTCCTAATTCAGCTCAAAACAAGAAAGAAATAAAGATAAAAGAGAAAAAGAATAACAGTATTTCCCTGGTTTTGAAAAAGGAAATTGAAACAGTTTTGAGTTTCAACTAGTATAGCAATAGAGAGAGTTTCCAATCAGTCCATCTTAAAGTCCATGCTCTTATGGTCTACAATTATGCTCTTTAGCTCCTATTTGTTCTCTTATCTGCACAAGAAGTGCAAAAATCAAAGTAGCACAAAAGATAAATAAATATTTACAAAACAAAGAAAATGATAGGTTGTCTCCCACTCAATGCTTGTGTTATAGTGTCAACCTAACTTTCTGACTTTCTTCTTCATAGTGGATCAAATTGACCAGCCTTTTTCTCATCATCCTTCCTTTTCTTCCAAACTTCTACTCTGAATTTTCATGTGTTGTGTCCATCTTGGTGGATTTAGGATTCTTTTTCCAGCGCTTCATGATATTCACATTTAACTCTTTATTTCCAACCCTCAGCACCATTTTACTATTTTTCACATCAATCATAGCTCCATCAGTGGCCATGAATGGGTACTTAAGGATGAAGCGAATCTCTGGATCTTTTTCCATATCCAATACTACAAAGTCTATAGGAAATATGAACTTGTCTACTTTTAATAGCACATCCTCAATGACCCCTCTAAGTCTTTTAATAAAGCTATCAGCCAATTGAATTGTTGTCTCAGTTTTCTTAATTACATCCCTTAATCTTAACTTCTTAGCTGTAAAGAAAGGTATCAAATTGATACTTGCACCTAAATCACAAAATGCATTCTTGAATTGAGCATCTCTTATGGTGCAATTCAAAGTGAATTTCCCTGGATCATTCAATTTAGGAGGAAATGCATCCTTCAAAACTTTAGTGCATGCCTGAGTTAACATGACCGTCTCTCTCCCGTTCATCTTCCTTTTCTTACTCTGCACTTCTTTCAAAAAAGTGCTTGTATTAAGGTGACTGCTCTAAAATATCAACTAAGAGAATATTAATCTCCAGCTTCTTAAACACCCTTAGGAATTTCTCATACTCTTCATCTTCTTTCCTCTTTCTTGATCGTCCTGGAGAAGGAATCGATGACACATATGATTTCACAGTAGGCTCAATGACAACAAGAATGTGCTCCTGCTATACCACATCTTCGATTTGATTTGATGTAGAAGCCAAAATCTCTTCTTTCTCAATAGACTTGTTTTTCTCTATAGTGATCTCATTTATCAACTCAATTGGGGTAAAGGATTTCACAATACTTTCAATTTGCTTTCCTAACTTCTCAAACCCCTCTATAATAAGATCTGCAAGCTTTTCAATAACTATTTCCAAAGCTGGCTTTTCTTCATTTGCTTTAACCTCACTGGCCACTAGAGAAGTGCTCTCTAGTTTTTCTGCACTTGACACAACTTTTTCCCCTTTCTCTTTACCTTGCCTTTGAGAGCCAAATGGGTTTCTTTTTCCTCTCCATTACTAAGATGCTCCCATTCTTCACTTAATTTGCAAGTTGAAATATAGAAGATACAAATTCTGTCAAACTTACTACCTGAGTCTCCAATTTCTCTATAACAGCTTATTGCTTCTTAAATCTTTCTTCCAACTTCTTCTCTAAACCTCTCATAATCTCTTCAATATTTTTCTCTTTTCATGGAGCTGGGGTAACTAGAATTTCAGAAAATGAAGTAGTTTTCTCTTGGTCTACAGTCTCACAAGTGTGGTGATACTCTTGAGTTGACATCCTGTGATCAATTTATGGCCTACCACCTTGACATTGAGAGCTATCATGTGATCCATTACACTACAGACACACTACTAGAGGAGAAATATATGGATCAGTGCATTGGCTTCCTATCAATTCATCATTCATTCCAAACCATTTTCGCTGACATTAATGATAATTACCCTCCAACAGCTGACTCTATCATCATCTTATCATGGGCTCCTATTCCATTAAGGAACAATAACAACTGAGACCAAATAGGTGACTCATGAAAGGGGCATTTTTGCATCAAATTGTGGTATCCTTCCTAGGCATTTGACGAAGGCTTCCTTCATACTGCCTAAATGATAATATCTCTGCTCTAAGCTCCTCAGTACAACAATATGGGAAGACTGATGCTTGTTGATCACCCATATCTTATCCTTGCTCAAAAATTTGCTAATAGACTTAGTGTTTAACAAAAACTTCAAGGAGCTATAAACAGAAAAAGAAAGCAAGTGGAATGTACAAACGAACCAAAGACTAGTGTGCACAAATAATGAAGAAAGTATTGTATATTTTTTTTGTTTTGCAAATTTTTTTTTAGTTTTTTCAAATAAAAGGCCTAGTCTACAAAAGTTCTAAAAGTTGAAATTAGCACCAATCACTCCCCAACTACAGCGACGAAAATTGATCATGCATTTTGTATATGTGCTTTTTAAAACTCTTTTTAATCTCTTTTTAAATTTCTTTAAATGCATAGATATTAATCAGCTAGTGTACCAGGTACGTGTGCAGTAATAATATTTCAATAAGTACTGACTCGTGTTTACAAGGATGAGGACTAGCTCTCAATTATATTAATCCTAATTGTAGCTAGGCAAATTAAAAAGATTATATTTTTAGATTTTTGAGATAAAACTAACCTATAATGAATTTAGGATTTCCAATACCTATAATTGGATTAGGTTTAGAGCCAAAAGATTTGAAAATCAATTGAATGTATGCCATTAACCAAAGTACACTTACAAATCTAAATTGCTAATGGGTTTAGTGTATTCATGAAATTAAGCACCAGGTAAAGATTCTTTTTCCCAAAGAAAATAATTGCCCTAAATTAACCAACCAATTTTCTCTATTCCTTATAAAGTGATTAATTTACTAATTTATATAAATTACCAAACCCTAATTGAATTCAAATCCATATCCCTATGTGATTTATAATCCAAATTAGTTAATCATAGAATCGATTAGAAAGGAATTTTCCAATTGCAATCTTGATCTAACACGTATTCCAAGATTAATTCAAAACGCATGCTCAATGAGTTAACATTAACAACTCAAATATAAACAATGAATCAATCAATAGTAGAAAACATCAATAAGACAATCCAAATCAGTGACTCAAAACCATAGACAAGATCAATAGGAAAAAGCTTTAGACATCATCCATAACATGAAATCAAATAAAAAGGACTAAAATCACCTTCCATTCTCAAATCCATGTTCAAACCATATCCTCCAATTAATATTTGTGTGGAATTCGCAAGAAAAACATAAAGAAAAAAGCGACCTACTATCTATGCCCTAATCTTTGTCTAGGAGAAAAGAAAATAAGCTTTCTGTTTCATCTAGGGTTCATCCTCCTTTTTTTAAAATCAACAAGAGGGTATTTATATGAAAAGACACGCGGGGGACTCAGGCTGGTTTCAAGGCCGACGGCCTTTAATTGAAATTTGCCAGCCTTCAATGTAGAAATAATTTTCGAAGACGAAAAGGATGGCAGTGTTAGAGTAGCATTGGAGGTAGTCTTGATGTAAGCTAACGGAATTTCTTCCCCCAGGGCCGACGTACAATGTTTAAATGAAGGTTGGCAATGTTGTCTTGTGTAAGCTGGCAACTTTGCTCCTCACTTGGTCGGTATTGTTTGTGTCTAATTAAGGCTAGAGGCCTACATTCCATAATTGCCGAACTTGATTTTCCATGTCTTCAATTTTGCACAAAACCCCTCTCAATTGCTTGAATTTGTCATATAAGTCCTTAAAGATCTGAATTATCACAATAAACACACTTAAGTACCATTTCCTTATTAATTTATAAGATCAATAATAATTTAGCATGATTTGTATAATAAAAAGTGAGTATAATATGCCTTTTATCAATGAATGTTTAATGAAGAAAGGTCAATTTTATAAATTTGATATTGAAAAATACTGAAGACATGAAATATTAACTATTAGATTTAATAATATAGAAAATGTACGTATCTTGAGTACATAATCTATTCTATATGTTTATAAATAAAAAATAATATTAATTAATTGATTGAGAGCTATAAGAGTACTTCAAATTTTTTAAATTTTTTTTGAGTTTTTGCTAATTAAGCTTTTAGAATTCTTTTTTTTTTTTTTTTTGGCTAAGAAGCTTTCAAAATTCATAACAGATGGTAAAAAGGGTATGAATAGGCAATGAAAACTACATCAAATATACATATATCTTAATTTTATGTATATGATAACATATTGCCACTCGATTGATCTTGATTTTATCTATTAATAAAAAATTTAATCTATTATATATAAAACTACAATAGTGAAGCTTTTATGTTTAGTATGTGTACCAATTGAAGTTTAAAGACGATACAATTCTATAAGCCTTTAAATATCAGGAAGTTGCTAAAGAACATTTGTAAAAATAATGAAATAAGAATCATTATTTTAGAAAAACTTTATATAGCATTTATTTGCATGTCTTTTGTTTTGTTTTTTTTATAAAAAAAATAAGGGGAAAAAAAAAGACCAAAGTGTGAAATTATAGCATATTTATATACTTAATAAAGGAAGAAGTAGAATAGCCCCTCACTTAGTTGTAATGTATATAGTAGTTAGAGAGTGGAGAAACAAAAAAACTCGTACAAACACACACACATTTTTAACAATTATAAACTTCATAAAAAAAAAATGTATTAGTAAACCTTTACATCTACAATAATACTTGCGCACCCATATTTCATGTGCCAAAAAGCTTTGTTTTGAGCACACCTTCAAATATTGATATCATTCAATATAATTTACCTAAATAAAAATTATAAATGAACTAAAATACCAAGAATTTATCTTAATACCGGTTGTAAACATATCAAAATTAAACTTTAATGTATAAAAAAATTGAAAGAGAGAATTATTGGAAAGACTTATTAGAATTGGATTATAAATAGATAATGTATCATGTGTGTTGAATAATTTAGCACACAACTTAATTATATAGAACACGAAATATTGGGAAAAAATTTACATATGAAAGTCATCAGAGAAAATTAATTATTACAATTTTAGGGGTTATATTTATAATTTTGTTCTCATTATGCTTTAATATCTTGTATGGAATCCTATACAACATTCTAATAAGTTGCATTTTTACTTAAATTTAATACATTAGTTGATTATGGATAATCCCTTTGTGATGATGACTCATGTGATAAGGGGAAAAAAAACACAATTAATAGTAAATGGTGTACATGTGTTGTTGGAATAAAGCATAAATAGTAGATCTAATTCAAATGCCTTTATATCAAAATGATTCTAGGATTCATACTTTTCGTTTCCATGAGTTCTTTAAACTGGAAATATAAATCAAAATCGAATCATTTGACTTATTAAAAGAAGGAATAATAAAATATTTGATTTTATAATCACAAAAATTAGTTGTTTTTTTGAAGTTTTTTATGTGTGTGTATATATTTATATTGGAGTGAGAGACAATTAGAATATATATCTATACTTTTTTTTCAAAGTTGTATTATAGTAATTGGAAAATTGATAATAGACATCTTAAAGTACATGTTAAAATATCTTTAGGGTTTATTTAAATGGTCTATTTTTTATCGGTATTTGTATCATATCTGTTTCATATCAGTATATGATCTATTTGATCAGTTTGTACATAAAAATATTTATTTTTCATCGAATATGACAAAAAGATAAAGCTAAAACAATATAAAAATGATGAAACAAATAGACATTTATATGTGAAAGAAAGGAAGAGATTAGGAAAACAAAATATTACAACAAAAGATTTATAACATTAAATATATATATATATATATATAATAGAAAAGAAATTTTGAATTCTTTACTTTGATGAGGAAGGAATTGGAAGAATAAAAGTAAGAGGAAAGGTAAATATAATTTTATATTTTACTAAAATACTTTAAAAATCCAAATAATTTATAAGGTATTTGTAACGCCCTAAATTAAGAGCATTATCAAATCGCCATGTGTCCTCACTAGAAAAAAAAACATGCTAAGGCTATGATTCTACTAATCCACAATTATAATACCATGTAAGTTCCAAATCTCACTTTTAAGGGTACTTCTAAAATATTATTGTCATAATCATAGTTGTCAAAACCGGCTTGGACCGGCCGGTTTGACCGAAACCGGTGCTAATGCAGGGCCGGGTCTCACCTAAAACTCGTTTTTGGAACCAATCGACGAAACCTGGGTCGAACCGGGGTGAACCGATCTGAACTGGGTCGAACCGGTTGACCCGGGGGTCGAACCAGGTTGAACTGGTCAACCAGGACCGGTTGACCCGGATTCAAAAAAATAAAAATAAAAAATTAGAAATTTATATATTTATTCATACTTTATAATAAATTTATAAAATAAATCATTAAAACATATTTATTTAATAATTAATTGATGAATTTGATCCAAATATAGATTTAATTGAGTGATTACACATATATTGGTCTTTTATAATTAAATTATTCCTTATATTTTTATTTTTTCGTGATTCCGGTTCAACCCCTGGTTGAACCCGGTCCAACCCCTCGACCCCTGACCCCCTAGCTTGTCCGGGTCAAACCCCGATCCGGTTCTGACAACATTGGTCATAATAAAAACTTCTGAACAACTCAGTTGGCTTAAACCAAACACCAACTTACAATCCATCTTAAAACATCATATGAAAGGAAAAACTTAAAACATTAGAAATCGTAAAAACTAATAACCAAACTCCAATAGTCAAGATAACTAATTAAAACTTCATAAAGCTTTCAACTCTAGTTATTACAAACTTCTACTCCCCTAGAAATCAATAGGGAAATCAACTCCACTATCATCATCCCCATAGTCTACGAACATATCGTAACCAGATAGATAAAAAATCACTTGATCATCACTTGTTCCTGAAAAATAAAAGGGTGAGCACAAAGACCCAGTATGCCAAACCACAAACACATGTGCATGAACAAACATCATAAAATTTCACATGCAATATTGTAACATATGTAATAAGCACAGGTTATTATCTTTAATCAGCCATATAAATAACACAGTTTAGAGCCATTTGCAACTAATCCTAAATCTAAGTAACGCATGACTCCGTGAAAACAAATATGTATAAAATACTTACATATATATATTGGTTTTTGACTCCCACACACCCATACCGTACTTGTACTACTCTTAAACTATCGGAATCATTACTGTATATAACTCCAATCAAAACAATCTCACACACAGATCATCAAAGTGTCATCCTAATAACATGGTACTCCCGGTGTACTGGACCTAGCCAAACACAAGGAACAACCAATTAAGGCCAAATATCATTAATTTCATTTGTAGTTACTAAGCCTACAATCACAAGCAACAATCACGGTAAGGACATACCCGAGACAACTTTTGGAACGGATAACCTAACTTTACTACAAACACCTAATCACATAAGGCAAAACTAACTCAAAGCTCGCTTTTACAAGATAAACATACTCTTAAGGTCGTCTAAACCCTTAAACTAACAAGAACTACAACTATCTTCCTTCTTTGATCACAAAACCGAAATCTTAAAGAAGCTTTACGTTTCCAAAACTCCTCCAAAAAATTGATTCCCTTCAAAACTAATAAGAAAACTTAGAAAAGATAACTCTTTTAGATCACCAAAGGATTGAAAAGGATCAAACTTACCTAGTACTTGATTCTTATTCCTCCTTGAAGCAAGCTATAGGTTTGACAAAGGTTTAAGGGTTTTCAAAAGCTTAGGTGGTAGTGGGAAAAAAGATAAGGCTAATGTTCTATATATAATACATGGAAAACCCTAATGTTACGTTTGGTATGTGGGAATCATTCAAAATGGGATAGATTGGAATGGGAGAATGGATTGGAATGAAATGGGAGACAGAATGATAAATCTATTCCTTTGTATGGACACATCATGGAACGGAATGGAATTGATATGTTATTTATAAAAAATATCCCTAGTAATTAAAGTGAATAATAAATAAGTAGGAAGATATAAAGGTAATTTAATATTAATTATTTATGAGCAAGGAATGGAATCATGATTTCACCTTCTCAAAGGCAGAATCGAATTCCCCTTCAAAGCTGGAATCATCAACTCCTAGGAATCGTGATTTTGGCTTGTAAAAATGCAACTAAACATAGGAATGGAATAGACCTCAAATTTACGATTCCATTCCGATTCATTCCCTCATACCAAACATGACATAAAAATAAGAAACAAGAAACAATCCATGCATCAAACACTGACAAAGAAGGCTGGCGGTGTAGAATATAAGCTGTCGGCCTAATTGGTTTTTGTTTTAAATTTATTGAAGAGCTAACTTTATATTTTTGTAATTTATTATTTCTTTTAAGGGCCTGGTAGAGCTCGAGTTTTGTAATTCAAGTTTCTTAAGTTTTATTTTACCATCGTGAAAAGTATATAAGATACCTGATGGTATGGTTTTATTTATGAGAAAGATTATCCACTCATGAGAGTAGTTCCTAAAATGTTTTTGTAAGGTTTTATTTATCTTTATGAATCCAATTATTTTTCATAATCTAATCAAACGATTTCTTTAAATCTTTTAAGGAAGCCTATATGTGTAATATACAAATGTTATATGTAGCTATAAATGTCTTGGTAAAATTTTAGGTTGTTACAAATACCTCAATAGTATCTTCAATGATCTCCTCAAAAATTGCTAACATACATAGTTGAAAAAAGTTTAGTGCATTACATAACTCAAAAGAAACCCTTCTATAAACAAAGGAGCCATAAGAATAGGTGGAGGTTGTCTTCTCTTTATTCAAAAGCAATAGTAATCTAAAAATATCTAGACATACCATCAAGAAAACAATAATAATTATGACTAGCTAACATTTCAAGCATTGAATCCGTAAATGGTAATGGAAAATGATTCTTTTTAAAAGCATTGTTTAAGTGCCATAGTCAATGCAAATTCTCCATCTCGTCACTATGCCACTAGGATGAGTTCATTATTTTCATTTGGGACCACAGTCATTTTGCCTTTCTTTAGGACCATCTGCACAGGCTAACCTATGAGCTATAAAAAATGATAGATTGTACCTGTGTTTAGGAGCTTCATCACTTCCAAATTGACAACCTTCTTCATAGTTGGATTCAAGCATCTTTGAGGTTAAATTAAAAGCTTGAATCCTTCTTATAAAACAATTTCATGAATGCTAAAGAAGGGGCCAATGCATTTCAGGTACGGAATCTTCCATGCTATAACACATTTATGCTCTTTGAGTACCGGTAATAACGTCTCTCTATGTTCAACCTTCAAGTCAGAGGCTATAATTACCTTAACTTTAGAGTATTTATCTATAAAAGCATGCCTTAAATAATCTAGCAATTGCTATATCTCCAACGCTGGTGATTCTTCTATGGATGGCTTTAGTCATGCTTGTGACTCTTTCTTCCTATCTATGTTCTTAAACCCTTTAACTCTTCTCATAGCCTTATTGGCCTTTAGCTAAGAAATAATTTTAGTTTTCACAAATTTCTCAACACCATCTTTCAGTCTTTGCATCAGACATGACTTCAAAACATATCTACTTAAGATGGCCCACACATGACTAGAAACATACGAGTCAACAACATTGATTAAAAAACATTCATGATCATAGTTAAGATATTTTTACATAGTTAGGTTTTAGAAACCAACTCTTCATCTGTCACTTTGAGGATTAATTTACCATCACTAACATATATTATAGCTTTAACTAATAAAGGGCTGCCTAAAGTAAGAGGAATGTCAATACCCTCATTAGGAATCATAAAGTTGACCGGTAAATAAAATTCTTAACCTTAACTAAAAGAACCTCAATAAATTCCTCTAAGGAATTCAACAAAATGATCAATAAACTATAAAGCTCATTGGTGTTGCTTTAGGTTCTTCAAGACTTAATCTTTTATATAATTTACAAGGTAACTTAATTTGACACAACACCTATTAGCTAATGCCTTCTCTATAGATAAATTATCAAGAATGGGATCGTAAAAATCCTTAAATCATTAATTTTTTTGGAATTTATTCTAAAGGATTGTCGAACATTCCTCGCTTTTATCACAGTTAATGGATCCTCAAGCTTTTTCTTATGCGATAACAAGTCTATTAGGAATTTTGCATATTTATGCATCTATGACAAAGCTTCAATAAAAGGTAAGTTTATATGTAACTATTTAAAAAGTTTTAGAAACTTAGCAAATACTTATCATTAAGATCTTTTTTCAGACGGGTTGGATAAGGAATGGGCAATCTATATGGCTTCACTTACGATGCCTAAGGATCCTTTTTCGTACGTTCTTTACTCATCCAACTACTTTCTTCCACTTCAATAATTTTTTTCAGCTTCCTTCTCCTTTACCCCGGTTTCTTACAATCTTTTTGGCTCCTTAAGGTCATTGTGTTAACTTGTTCCCTTGGGTTTGGTTCAGTATTACTTAGTAATGAATCATGGGGCTTCTTAGTGAGAAGTTTTCTTATTCACCCTAGATGGTTTTCAAGATTGTGCAAGACAGCCTCATGATTTGGTAGAGTTTCTTTCGTAGATTGGTGATGAGCATCTGATGCTTGAATAAATTGGGTCTCCAAATCTTTAAAATTAGACTTTTTCTCCTAAGGTTAAAGGTGTGAAATCCAGGTAATGGATTAGCTCTTTGAGTTCTAGTTGCTCCATAAGAAATTCAGATGATTTCTCTACCTTACATTATAAGTATTCCTAAAAGGGTTATTTTGTTACGTAATTGAGTTTTCAAGGTAATTAACTTGCCCTATGTTTGTTCCTACATAATTAATAACATGGTCTACACAATTAGGTTTTTGATTAATGATCAACCCATTAATTTTTTGTTCAAAGTTTTTATTTGAGCGACTAGAATGGTCACAATGTCAACATCATAAGCTACTTTTTGTTTGAATCTAGGAGTATACCACTAATAATTGTTAGTTGTCATGTCTTCAAATAATTGCAAATATTTCGGCCTCTTTATTATTCAACGTATTACTAGCACTCGCATTAATCATATGTCTAGTAGAATAGTTTAAGCCATTATAAAATATTTGCACTTGCATCCATGAAGGTACATCATGATGTGGAAATTTCCTCAATAATGCTTTAAATTTTTCCTAAGTGTCATAAAGAGTTTCAAACTCAAGTTAAGCATAGAAGGACATGTCAAAACAAAGCTTAGCGGTTTTGGTAGGAGGAAAATATTTATCAAGAGGTTTTTCTACTACCACTTGCTCGCTTTACATTGCCTCTTAAAAAAAAGAAAAGTGTAAATTTGATAGCATTTTCACTTATCCTATTTATCTTGAATATATTTTAAGTTTCAAGGAAATTCCAGAGGTGAGTATTGGGATCCTCATCTTGTAATCCATCGATATGAACATTCGGCTTGATTTTGAAATTGTTAACAAGGACATTTGGTCGAACAATATTAAAGTAGGTTCCGTTCGATGTTGGCTATATGTATTTAGACATGGTTTTGGTATCCTCATCATTGTTGTTATTTTGGTTAGCTATGTTCTCAACAACTTTGAAAATTTTTTGGGCATGTCTCTTCAATTTAACTGAAAATCTCCTCCCAATCCCTAATTTAAATTCAACCAATTCCTCAAAGTGGCTTCTAGTTATGTATTATAAAAGGAGATAATGGAGTTAGAAACCTGGTATGATGTTGGTATGACAATTTTATGCAATAGCGAAATAAATAACAAGTTAAAATACCATACTTAATTCCAATTATGATTGTTAAAGGCAAGGCAACTATCAATTCTTGTAATATAGGAATTAAGTGCAAGTATTGTCTTATGGGGATTAATGAGCATTAATACTCATCTTTATCCTATTGTTTAGCCATGAAAATCTAGTGTATCGTATAATAAGTGACCATCTAATTGACAATCATAAGTCAATAATTTATAAAAGATATCCCAATTTTTAAAAGTGCCAAGATCTTGAATCCATAATAAATATTTATGAGATTATAATAAAGATAATTCCAATATTCTTGTTGACATTCCTGAATGGTAGTAATTCTAATGTAATTCAGCATCTCAATCAAGATTTCTAACTTCTAAGCTTAGATTGATTAATTGAAATTTCATTTTAGTTAAAACCTTTAAGATAGCATCATCAATATAGAACTCTTTTATTAAGTTTGACTTAATCTTGAAGATTTATGTCGTTGCATCAAACTTCTTCTAATTGTGCAAATCTATTCATAAGAATAATTTATTGATTAACTAGTGTGGAATCTAATGAATAATCATATTTTGGACTATCAATTCAAGACAAGCAATAAAATCAATGAAATTAGATTCAAGAAAATCAATCCATATATTGGAAGCAATAAGAACAAATTATATAAACAACCTAGGGTTTAACAAAATCTAGACTAATTGTTTACCTCTCCATAAATTCAATAATAATCACAAAAGAAGTAAACAAAAACATATAATAAAACATTGGGATAATGTAAAAAATGGCACTTGAACTTTCATAAAAAGTTCAATCAGGTACATGAAGTTTTGGTTTGAATAATTTGTTATCTGAAATAAGTTTTCACATACATTTTTCTGATTGGATACAAGAGTGTCACCCTAGATTTCATATTTTTGCAATTCTTGCTTGAAATTTAGATCTATGTGAGAACGTAGAGGGATATGGTAGTGTTAGTATCAATTACAAAATGCTGCTTTTTTTCAATCAAATCACTTGAAAGCTCACAAAACTTGGTCAAATTTCTTCTTTTATTATAATTCACTTTTTGGAAGCTTGAAATCAAATTTCTTCTTTACTAATAAAAAGCATATTTGAACACTCATAATAAAAGGGTCAAATTGTGTTTATCAACCCTCCTTGTATGTTCCACACCAAAACATAGATTGTTGTCTATGTTCTTAAGGAATTTAAGGAAAAAGTACATCAACTTAAATGTCTTAAGGTCATTTTTTTAATTTAATTGTAGAATTCTTAAAGAATGCTGGGAGAATCAAGTTTGAAGGTTGAAAATTCCTCTCAATTTAAAAAACAAAGGTCAATAGTGAGTAAATGGTGGAAATAGAAGGAATATGTAAGTTTACAAAGCTTTGTTGTCATGACAATTGCTGAGAATTGTGATCGATGGGTAATTCATTTTCAAATCAAGTAGATCTAATGGTTAAAACTTCAAACAATCTCAATGTGTGATAAGATGTGAAAAGACAATGACAACACCTAATCTTAAAACTATACTTGTCCCATATACAGATTTATGTGCTAGAATTTCAAACATCATTTTCTCGAAGAAGTTTTACTGATATATCTTAGACCAAAATCCTCCTTGAGAAGCCATAATCACCTTGGATGAATCATTCTTTGACACTTCCAAGCCAAGTCAATGTCCTTTGAAGCAACTCACCACCTTGAAGCTCAAACATCAACATTAATTACCCTCACATGAAGCATCTCACCAACTTCTAACTAGGATTTCAACATTAGTTACATGTTATCCTATGACTTCTAATCTCATTTAGTTGGATGCTTGTAGCTCAACAATACTTTTAAGCTTACTTATTTAGCATAGCATAAAAATTGATCGACATCAAGTTGGGGCATGTAAACCTTGTAAATCTCGACTAACTTGCTAGCTTAGATTTACCTCCACTTGTGAGTTCAACTCACCACTCTCCACTTATTAGGATTCAATTGTCCTTTTATATGGGATTCTACATATGAATACTCACCTGTTGAGCCGCTTTGCTTTGAGCAAGAATCCTAATGACCTAAAAATGGTTGAAATCATGATCAGTATGTAAAACTTGCAATATTATAACATGAAGCTCCATGTGATCCTAGACAACTCAGAACCTATCATAGGAAGTCCAACCGAGAGCTTACTTTCTTTGTCAACTCATCACTACTGAGAGTAGGAGGCAAGTGTTGATCAACATTTTAGGCATAAGCTCCATAAGCAATCCATCCTTGTTGGACCATAGGTTAATTTGTTGGGGTCCACATGTAACCTCTTAAATGCTGGAGAAAAGCCTTAAAAAGGTTATCGTGTATCCTGGAATTTCGAATTTTTCTTCAATTTTTCTCCTCTAAAAGTACACTGGTAGTATAAAATACGAGTGTATGGCCAGCAACTTCACAAAAGGCTCCAAAGCTCTCTAAAATCTTGGCTTCTTTCATTAATAATCCTTTGAAAAGCCAAATTGTTCCATGATTGTCCCTGAAACATAAAATTAGTTCAATAATAATCCTTTTCTTCAATAAATCAATTAAATAGCATATGAAATATGCTCAATAATGCACCAATAATAAGGGTCTTAGGACACTTATCAAACTTGCTCACACTTAAACATTTGCTTGTCCTCAAGCAAACAATTAAGGACAATAAAGATCTATCATCAAATATACTAAAAAAAATTTCCACAAAAATGAGATTCACATAGCATTCATTAATTCTTTCAGATCATAACGACTCACTTCGTACCTACCACTCCAACCCATCATATGAATGTAATTAGCATACTAGAATCAAAATTGCAAGGCTAATCCAGGTAAATTAAACTTTACCCTCACCATTTAACAGTAGAATCTTGAGTCACAAAGTAAACACAAATTCAAGCATTAGCAAAAGGAACTTAGTTACACTTCACCACCAAATAACAAGTATATAAGCTTTTTAACCACTTCCTTAAGCACAATAACCTAGAAGGAAAGTATATGACATCTATTTATCCCATGGATTTTTTATTTTTGCTTGAAATCTCTATAGTCTTCAGTGGGGGATGTTTTAGCCTCCATCTTTTCAATTTCCTCTAAACGGGTTTTCGCCCGCTTCTTTTCGACTCAAATCTATTTTATTCTCTCTTTTTTTACATCAATTGTGTAAGATGCTTGCTTAGTCAATAGCGGGGTCAAACTTCGCTCTTCTGAGGGACCAAAGCCCACCCAAACTGATTAGCTTTTCATATCCGTTTAATACATCAATTGATTGAGTAATTTCAAAGAGATTATTGTAAAAGGATCACCAAAAGAAAAATTCCATTTGCCCTTTTCTCAAAAGGTTAGAAGGGCTCTCAAAGTTTTTTAAAAGCTAATATAGTCATTAAAAAGCTTAGAAGTACAACCATTTAACTTTCAACTAAGGACTTTGTTCACTTGTAGACTCTAGATTCCATTATTAAATAACAAGTAAGATTATCTCACCTAGATTTCATCTTATAATTTCGCTTAAGTATACTAACCACAAGATAGGTGAGTAAGGAACTGTGTAAGTCGCTTTTTCTTAAATTGAATGCTAATTTGAAGATTTTTTTTCTTTTGTATATTTTCAAGATTCATCAATTAATAATTAAACTTTAAAGCACAATTGCAAACATGTAAGTGGGGGACATTTGAACAAGTTCAAATTCAGAACAAAATGATGTGCTTAACCAAATATATAAAGACCTGTATCATTGAAGACCCAACTATTCCTTTCAAAGTTACCCCTTCCCCACACTTAATCAAGACATTGTCCTCAATGTCTACCAATGCAATCACAACAAGGGGAAAAAAGGTAAAAGAATATAAAAGAAGAAAAGGAAATCAGAACTTCCCCACTGTAACATCAGATTCAGGGACAATTGTTGTTGCACCAGGAGCATCAAGCGCTTGTGAACCATCAACCTAAAGAACAAAAGAAGCTAGAAAGAACATATAAACCAGTAGCTAAACAAGATAACCTATCCTAAACATCCATCTTAAACATTAGAAGCAATAAGACTCTTCCCACTAGGGGGCTCCAAACATTAGGAAACAAACCAGCAACATAGTCTTTAAAAAGAAACAAAAAGATGAACAACAAAAAAATCATAAATCAAGCAACATCAAGTGAGGATAAATCACTTATCCCCATCATCCTCCTCCGACTCCTCATAATCATCATCATCTCCATCCTTGTTATCATCATCAACTCCTTGTCCAAGTACTTATGAGCTCCAAAGGGTTTTTGTTCAAAGTGTTGCATTTTTGCCTTGGCCCATGTGGTTTCAAAAAGCAATGGGGTAAGCCTTCCTTGTGGTTATGATTGGGAGACTTTTTGCTTCTTGGTTGGTGTAGCTGAAGATGAAGCATTTTGAGCTTGTGGTGTGCGTCGAGTTAAGCTGGGCCTTCTGACAAGTTGTTTAGGTCTTGCCATATCTATATTAGTAGATCATAATATGATTGAGAACAATGGATAAAAAAGACATAAAATGAACCACCAGAACATCCAACAATCATAAGAGACAATTATGTAAGCATTGGAGCACAATTGAGTTGGGTATGTACAAGTTTTGAAGAATTTATGTATACACTAGTAAGTGTACACGACTAGCATAGATGTAGTGTACAACCCGAACTTTGAAAAATTCGATTAACATGTATAAAAACTTATTTCGAACATCTTAAATGCCATTTAAACCATGATTACGCGCTAATTGTCACAAATTCCCTCAATTTATCAAAAATCCCCAAATTTTCACACATTAAACCCTAGGATTGCGATTGATGTGCTTGACCATGAAATTCAACAAGAAAAGTAATGCAACATGTTTAAGGATCATCTAATTACACAAAAATCACAAAAGCCCTGATTTATAGAACATTCAAAATTCTTGCACAAACCCTAGATTGGCTTTGATTCATGGAATGCATGTGGATCTAAGAAATTTGTAAGCTCAATCGCAACTCAAGCATGATATCACGTGATAAGAAAAACAATAAGTCACAACATCCATCACAACCCACTTCAACAACAAATTCGAACCCTACCCATGACGTTGCAGCTCGTGAAAAAGCAAGATAGGAATGGAAAGAGAACAGAAAAAGCACACATATCTGTCTTGAAGAAGGAGAAAATGATTAAAGGGGACGTGGAAGAGGAGAGGAGATGCATAGAGGAGCCTCTTTGTCATGATGGAGGGGTTATGTCGTGAGAGAGGGTTTCATTTCATGAGGAAGGAGAAGAATGAGAGAAATGAACTAAAACATGTATGTGTGTGCATTTATAGGGGGAGTTTAATGAGTACACTACCCCACACGAGCCGTGTGCTCTGACTTGTGACTCCACAGATTCGATTTAACACATGCACTATCCCTAAACGAGTCGTGTAGGATGACTAGTGACTTCAACAAATTGAATCACAACATACACTACCCTTACACTAGTCATATAGGAAGACTAGTGACTTATTAGAATCTTCAAAATTTGGGCACCACATTCATGACACATACATGAGTGGTGTAGAACAACTCATGACTCCATAGATTGTTAGGAAATTTGTACACTACATTCACAACATGTACATGAGTTGTGCAGGGATAGTGTACACTGGGAAAAAATTTTAAGCTCTAAAAATTTCTTTGAAAATTGATTTTCATGATAGTGCATGACAAAGTTAACTTCCCTAGAACACTTAAAAAGTGTTTTAAACTTTCAAACCTTTCTTGGAGCTTTTCTTCCCCACACTTGGCTTGAAACATGGTTTTCCTTCATGATATTGCTCCAAAAGCTACAGAATTCTGCAAAATTTTTTTTTTTTTTTTTGTTTACATTCAAGACCAGCAAAACAAAACAAAAGAAAGGAAAAAGAAAAGAAAAGAAAACTAAAAACCTATTTACAAATGAGTTCACCATAACTAGTTGTTTGGTGTTTGAAGTCGAAACCCTTTTGACCTGCAAGTTTCTGACTATTACCCATGTTGAGCTTCGCTCTTTGGCCATTCACTTTAAAAGTTCCATGTTCCGGATGTTCTAACTCCACGGCCCCATGTGGAAAGACTTACTTGACTAAATAAGGACCTGACCACCAGGATTTCAACTTGCCCGAGAAGAGTTTCAATCAAGCATTGAATAAGAGAACTTGACCTCCTACTTGAAACTTCTTTGGGTGTCGGATACGTGCATCATGAAACTTCTTGGCTTTTTCCTTATAGAGTCGCATGTTCTCATAGGCTAATATTCTCCATTCATCAAACTCATTAAGTTGAAGCCTTCTTCTTAGCTTGAGTTCATCAAATCCTCTTTTAGTTAAGAATTCCTCAGTAACATCTGAATCTGCAAAATCTCCTTCACCTCCAGATCCATTGTTTCTTTCCCTTTATCAGAAATCAAGCTTAATTCTACCTTGTCTCGTGATAGAATCTCCTCAACATGTTCAGCTACTGAAGGATCAATAATATCAATAGAATAACATGAATCATCAGACCCCATGGATTTCTTCAATGCTGCAACCACAGTAACCACAAATTCTTCATCTCCTACCCTGAGAGTAAGCTTCCCCTCTTCTACATCATCATCTCTAATGATTGCTAAAAAAGGTCTACCCAAGATTAATGGAACATCTCCCTCTTCATCAATGTCAAGCACTACAAAGTCTACTGGATAAATAAAATCACCAACCTTTACCAGCACATCTTCAATGACTCCTCTAGGGATCTTTACAAAACGGTCCACCAATTGAAGACTCATTCGAGTTGGTTTAGGATCTGCTAAGCCCAATTTTTGGAAAAATGAATAAGGCATCAAGTTAATACTTGCCCCCAAGTCAGCTAAGGCTTTCTTCACACATAACTCTCCTACTTTGCATGGTATGATGAAGCTTCCAGGATCCTTCAGTTTAAGAGGTAGCTTGTTCAAAATAATTGAGGAACAATTTGCTCTTACCTCCACAGTTGATACATCTTCTAGCTTCCGCTTTTTGGATAGGTTTTCCTTGAGGAACTTGGCATATTTGGGCATTTGTGAGAGGGCTTCCACAAATGGAATGTTGATGTGAAGTTGCTTGAACAAATCTAAAAAATTTGAAATTGCTCTTTATCCTTGCTTTGATTCAAACGGGTAGGATAAGGTATCCTTGGTATGTATTCTTTCGCAACTTGAGGTGGTTTATTTTTGTTTGGAGATTTCCTTTTCTGCAACTTGACTTTCTTCACATGTCTTCTCAGGCACTACTGTAGGATCCTCCCCACTTCTACCTGACAACTCTTTGCCACTTCTCAAGCTAATAGCTTTAGCTTGTTCCTTAGGATTATTCTTGGTGTTGCTCGGGACGGAACCTGTTTACCTTTCTGAAAGCATCTTAGCTAGTTGGCCAATTTGTTTTTCCAAATTGTGAATCGGGGCTTCTTGATTCCTATGGCTTACATCTGAACTTTGTATGAATTGATTCAATAACTCCTCCAAATTTGATTTCTTCTCTAGCTGGGGTTGTTGGTTTGAAGATGATGGCATTTGCTGATATGGTGGCATCTGTGGCCTCTAAAAACCTGGTGGGAAATTTGTACTCAGTGAATTTTGATTGTTCCAAGAGAAATTAGGATGATTTTTTCATCCTGGGTTATAATTGTTGCTGAATGGATTATTCTGTTGCCTATTCTGATTCCCCAAATAATCCATCTGTTCAAGCTGCTCTAAATGATAACCACTATCAGATGTCTTTTCATGGTAAAATTGTGGGTGTGGTGGTTGTTGATTCTTGATGCTCATAACTTGGATACTAAGGGCATCTATTTTAGCAACTAAAGAAGTGAGCAAATCCACCTCTTACCCCAGCGACTCTTTGCTTCCACGGTTGTTGCCCCATTGGTATTTGTTTCTAGCCACAGCCATATCTTCAAACAACTTGAGAGATTCTTTAGGTGTTTTTGAATTTAAAGTACCACCACAGATGCATCAACAAGCTAGCGAGTCATTTATTCAACCCATTATAGAATGTTTGAACTTGCAACATGATGGAAGTTGGTGAGTGAGAAGATCTTCTAAAAGCTCTCTCTATCGTTGCAGCATTACAGAGAGTTTTCAGACTCATTCATAAAAAGATGAATGTCATTCCTGCGCTTAGTGGTCTTACAAGGTGGGAAATAGTTATCCAAAAACTGCTTCACTGTTTCATCCCATGTAGTAAGTACTCCCTCCCAATGATGTCAACCAAATCTTTGCTTTCCCTCTCAAGGAGAAAGGGAACAATCTTACGAATAGCATCATTATCCACACCATTCATCTTATAAGTCTCACATATCTCCAGAAATGCTTGATGTAAGAGTGGGGATTTTCATCTGGTAAACCATCAAACTGACAATCAAATTGACAGTGCTGCTGTAGAAGCTGAAGCATTGTCCCCTTTATCTCAAAATTGTTTGCCCCAATTGGAGGCTTTACAATGGTAGGCCTGGTGCCTTAAAGAGAAGGTCTTGCATAATCCATGTTTGTCATTGTATTTGGATTTTCCATATTGAACTCTTGATTGTGTCCTTCTTCTAGGTCTTCCAAACCCAACTCTTCTTCACCTCTCAAATCCAGTGTTTCTTCCCCTCAATATCTGCTTGCCTGGAAGTGTTGGCACTTGTATTCTTTCTAATCTTTGTGAGTGTCCTCTCAATCTCAGGATCCAAAAGTTGTAGATGAAGAAGAACTCCTAGTCATACACTACAAAAGAGACACAAAAGATTAAATTTCAAATGTAATTCCTTGAGAGAAAAAACAAAGACAAAAGAAAAGAAAAAAAAAAGAAAAGAAAAACAAGAAAAAGAATAACTGAAGTAATAGCTACTAAGGCTTTCCTAATATTGCAAGATTTCTAGGCAACGGTGCCAAAAACTCTAATGTGTTGGATCTTTAAGTTTTAAATTTATAATCTTGTTAATTCTAGACCTACACAAGGCAGTGCACCTATCATGTAATATAGAAATTAACTCAGATATCTTCCTAGGAATCTATATGCAGCTACTAGTAATAACCCGTTAACTATTATCTAGCCGAATCAATTGAGAGATAAATACTAACTTTCTACTAATTCTAATTAAAAGCAAGCCCAAAAACCTTAGATGAAAGATAAGCACAATTTTTCTCAAGATAATCAATTCAAAAAAAATGCCTTTAGTTTTGGTCAACCCTAGCCTCCTTCATCTTTAAAGATAGATTCAATTGAACAAAACTCAATCTTGAACTATCGGGTTTCTGATAAGATCATATTATATACCATTTGTTGATGTTCAAAATAGAGAGAATGGATACTTGTTTTGATTAAAATTCATGTTTCAAGCCTAATTTGGATGAAGAAATCAAAACAAGAAACTTTGGAGTAAAAATTGGAAAAATTAAAGGATACGCCGGCTATTCAGACTTCAAAGCCACCAGCGTTCAGACGACTTACAAGATGCACTCACCAAAGGTCGTTGCTTACACTGCCAGCTTTGCAAGATATTGACACAACCAAACTTACGCCGCCTCAAAGCTGCCGGCGTAGAAGCGGCCTACCTTAGTAACTGAAGAAGAAAGCTGCCAGTGCACTACCTGCGCAAAGAAGAAAATGGCTTTACGCCGTCTGTAAGCCACCGGCGTAGGATCTGTAACTGTCGGCATACAAAGTGAAACTGCAAATTTCATTTAATGCTTTGCACGAATTTTTCCTATAAATAGGGGTTCTCCCCCTCCAACAAGAACAACAAGCAGAAGCAAAGTAGAGTACTTCATTATACAATTAGTCTTAGCATTTTCATAGAGATTTGTGAGAGAATTTGAGCTTTCAAGAATTGCAATTGAATTGCGATATTTGAATTGGTGAATCTAATCTCTTTCTTATGCAATTCATTTATCTGAATTATCTGTTCATAATGTTATCAATTACATATTCTTATTTGATTGTTGAATCAACATCCATGAGTAGCTAAACGTTTTTTTGTAGGAATGATGAAATCCTAATTTTGCTAAAATGATTCTTGAATTTATATTATATAGGATTGTTAGAATTATGGAATATTTGTATTGAATCCTAATTTCTATTTATTTTTGATTGAAATTGAATTGATAAGAATATGATGATTTGGAAAAAGAATTAGGATTCATAGGAATTCATAAATTGAGATTAAACAACAATTGTGGAAACAATTAAGTTTAATATTAATTTAGAAATTGTTCCATGTACTTCATGCAATATTTTATTTTAATTTCGTACTAAGGAATTAAGAGAAGTTAATTTAAGATATTAGACAATTATAGAATTGGAAGATTTATAATTGTGAATTAGATTCCATTGATAATTTGTATAGCGGAAGCTAATAGATTATTTTATGGTTCATTAAAACTTGATAGTTTTAGGTTTTAACAATTTCTTACAAATATCCATAATCCTAATTGTTCATATAATATAAATTCAGCATGATTAGTAAAGATTAGGATGGATTCTGTTCCTTCCCACATTCATCTTAGATAACTTCTCACAATCTCATTGCATTCATATAGATAGAATTAGTTAGTTAATTGATAAATTTTGATTGCCTAAATATTAGTATAAGCTAATATCAATCTAGTAGTTAATTTAGTCCTTGTGGGAACAATACTCAACTCACTTCAATATTAGTTGATCAAGACCCAGTACACTTGCTGGTAGTATCTGAAACTATACATACACATTCCATACAGATCAAGTTTTTGGCGCCGTTGCCGGGGACCAAAATTAATATTAGATTACTTTTAGTTTTGCTAGTAGTTTAGGTGTTTTTTCAAAGAATTGATTTTTTCCTCTTTACAGGTTATATGCAAAGAAGTAGAAGTGCTGATCTTCTACCAATAGATCCTGAAATTGAAAGAACTTTGCGTCAACAGAGGAAAGAAAACCGCAGAAGACAAGAAGAAATGGCAAAAAACGAACCAAGAAACAATGAGGGACACATTGATCCAAACAACAATCAAATTCAAGCTACACCTGTTAGAGCACTTCATGATTATACAGTACCTACTGTACAAGGTCCTGCTATGAGAATTCTGCAGTTCAAGCCAACAATTTTGAGCTTAAACCAGCATTGATTCAGATGGTTGAATCACATCAATTTGGAGGATATCCAAATGAAACACCGGATGAACACATTGCCAAATTCCTCCAATATTGCAATATTGTCAAGCTTAATGGCGTAACAGATGAGGCCATTGGAATGCAGCTTTTCCCTTTCTCTCTAAGGGATAAAGCATTGGCATGGTTCAACTCTCAGCCACCCGAATCAATTACTTCATGGACAGATTTGACAATAAAGTTTTTGAAGAGATTTTTCCCTCCTGCCAGAACTGCTATATTAAGGAATGAGATCACCAACTTCACAAAATTTTTTGGAGAATCATTATATGAAGCTTGGGAAAGATTCAAAGAAGAAGTAAGGAAATGCCCACATCATGGACTTCCGGATAATCTCTTGATTGAAAATTTCTATCTCAGTCTAGATGAGACTTTATGATCATTGGTGGATGCTACATCCGGAGGATCACTAATGGGAAAAACATATGATGAAGCTAGTGCATTAATTGAAGAATTAGCTTATAGTGCTCACAACTGGAGCTATGAAAGGACAAGATCAAAGGTGGAATATGTTCAAGATAGTGAATCCATGCAACAACTCACTGCTCAAGTTTCAGCTTTAACTACACAAGTGAGTAAACTTGTAGCATCTAGTTCTTTAAATTCTAATCAAGTTGCTACTTGTGAGTTGTGTTCAGGACCACATCCAGTTTATGATTGTCCTCATGGTAATACACCATCATCAAGTGGAGAGCAACTCAACTATGTTGGAAATTTCGGAAGGGTTAATTATGGACCATATTCAAATACTTATAATCCAGAATGGCGTAATCATCCAAATCTTTCTTACAAGAATGATGCAAATGTTTTCAAGCCCCTACCTGGATTTCAAAGATAAGGACCCATAAGAAATACTCAGCCTCCACCTCCACCTTGGCAAAATCAAATTTCAATTGATGAATTGTTGAAGACTTTCATTCAAACTACTCAAACCACACTCAACAATCAACATGCGATTATTCAAGATCTTCAAGGAAAATTCCATCAGCTTGCTCAACAAATTGGTAATAGACCATCTAGTTCTCTACCAAGCAACACTGAGGAAAATCCTAAAACCGTGAATGCAATTGTTTTGAGAAGTGGCGAAGAAATTGAGACTGCTGAGTCAAAAGTTCAAGAAACTGAGGAGATTCAAGTAAAAAACAAAGGAAAACAAAAGATGGAGGAACCTGTGCAAAAATCACCTGAAGTAAGATCTTATGTTCCACCCATTCCTTTTCCGGGAAGATTGAAGCAACAAAAATTGGATGAGCAATTTTCAAAATTTCTAGATGTCTTCAAGAAGTTGCAAATCAATATTCCATGCTTAGAAGTGATTCAAGAAATGCCTTCATATGAAAAATTTATCAAGGAATTGCTTACTAAGAAGAGAAGGATTGATGGAAATGAACTAGTGATGCTCACAGGAGAATGCTCCATGATTTTGCAGAAAAATCTACCTCACTTGCCTACCAAACAAAGAGATCAGGGGAGTTTTACTATTCCTTGCACTATAGGAAAATTTCATTTTGATAAAGTACTTATTGATTCTGGTGCAAGTATTAATCTTATGCCTCTATCCATTTTCATGAAATTATGACTTGAAGAATGCAAAGAGACTTATGTCACCTTGCAACTTGCAGATAGAAGTGTCAAATACCCATGTGGTATTGTTGAAAACGTTTTGGTGAAAGTTGACAAGTGCATATTTCCTGTAGACTTCATAGTCTTGGAAATGGATGAAGATCGTGAAGTCCCAATGATTCTTGGCAGACCATTCCTTGCAACCGGTAAAGCATTAATTGATGTGGAACAAGGTAAACTCACTTTAAGGGTAGAAAATGATCAGGTAACCTTTAATGTTTATGATGCAATGAAAAGATGTGATAAAGGTTCCTATTATACTATTGATATTATTGATGAGTTTATTTCTGAGTCTATTAAAGAAATTGTAAGTGTAGAGACTGTGGAATCTATTTTAAGAAATCTTGATGAATGGAGTTATGATGAGCAAGAAGAAGAAGTTGAGAAAGTGCACCAAATTAAAGGATGATATTAGAGTTAGGCACTAGTGAAAGCAAGCCAGTGCCATCATTGATACAGCCACCAAATCTTGAGCTTAAACCCCTTCCTTCACATTTGAAATATGCTTTTCTAGGAACTGGAGATACTTTGCCAACAATTGTTTCATCTTATTTGACAGGTGAACAAGAGCAGCAACTGCTTGGAGTTCTAAGGAAGCATAAAGAAGTAATTGGTTGGACTATTGCTGATATCAAGAGAATTGGCCCTATAATTTGCACTCACAAAATTTTGATGGAAGCTGAGTACAAACCGACAGTTCAACCACAGAGGAGACTTAACCGAACACTTAAGGAGGTAGTAAAAAAGGAAGTTCTGAAACTACTTGATGCAGGTATTATCTATCCTATCTCTGATAGTAAGTGGGTAAGTCTAGTTCAAGTTGTACCAAAGAAAGGTGGTATAACTGTAGTAAAAAATGAAGAAAATCACTTGATTCCTACTCATACTGTAACTGGGTGGAGAGTTTGCATTGATTATAGAAAATTAAATGATGCCACTAGAAAAGATCACTTTCCCCTCCCTTTAATTGATCAGATGTTAGAAAAACTTACGCAGCATGATTATTATTGCTTTTTAAATGGTTATTCTGGTTATAATCAAATTTCTATAGCTCCTGATGACCAAGAAAAAACCACTTTTACCTGTCCCTATGGCACTTTTGCTTTTAGGAGGATGCCCTTTGGTCTTTGCAATGCACCTGCTACTTTTCAGAGGCGTATGATGGCTATTTTTTCTGACATGCTTGAGAATTTTATTGAAATTTTTATGGATGATTTTTCTGTTTTTGGAAAGTCTTTTGAAGCATGTTTAGAAAACTTAGCTTGTGTTCTTCAAAGATGCAAAGACACGAATTTGATTTTAAACTGAGAAAAATGTCATTCCATGGTAAGAGAAGGGATTGTTTTGGGTTATAAAGTTTCAGTGAGAGGAATTGAGGTTGAAACCAAAATTGAGATCATAGAAAAATTGCCACCACCCACCATGTTAAGGGAGTTAGAAGTTTTTTAGGACATGCAGGTTTTTATAGGAGATGTATTAAAGACTTCTCAAAAATTTCTAAACCCCTTTGCAATCTTCTTAGAAAGACACAGTGTTTAATTTTGATGACAATTGTTTGCAGGCATTTAACTCATTAAAGGAAAAGCTCACATCTACCCAGTGATTATTGCACCTGATTGGGAGCTGCCTTTTGAACTTATGTGTGATGCTAGCGACTTTGCTGTAGGAGCAGTATTGGGTCAGAGAAGAGGTAAGTTGTTTCATGTTATATACTATGCTAGTCAGATTAAATGAGGCTCAAAGAAACTATGCCACAACTGAGAAGGAGCTTCTTGCTGTTATATTTGCTTGTGACAAGTTTAGGCCTTATCTGATAGGATCTAAAGTCATAGTATATACTGATCATGCTTTGAAATACTTGTTTGCTAAAGCTGATGCAAAGCCAAGGTTGATTACATGGATATTGTTGCTGCAAGAATTTGATCTTGAGATTAAGGATAAAAGGGAACTGAGAATGTGATTGCTGATCATTTATTTAAACTAGAATCTGATAGTTTAGATATTCCTATCGATGAAAAGTTTCCTGATGAACAATTACATGCAGTAGAGATCCTAAATTTGCCTTGGTATGCTGATTATGTCAATTACTTGGTTAGCAAAATCATTCCATATGGTTTGTCTTATTAACAAAAGAAAAAGTTCTTACATGATGTGAAAAACTATTTTTGGGACGAACCATATTTGTTCAAAAAATATGTTGACCAAGTAATTAGACGTTGTGTGCCTGAATCTGAACAACTTAACATTATTGAGCATTGTCATTCAAAAGAGGCAGGAGGTCATTTTGGTCTTCAAAGGACTGCAGCTAAGGTCTTATCATCTGGATTTTTTTTGCCTAATTTGTTTTGTGATTGCAGGAAATATTTATTGTCTTGTGCTCAATGTCAAAGAACTGGTAATATTTCCCAGAAACATTAATTACCACAAAACAATATCTTGGTAATTGAGCTTTTTGATGTGTGGGGAATTGACTTCATGGGTCCTTTTCCCTCATCTTTTTCAAACAAATATATACATGTGGCAGTCGATTATGTTTCTAAATGGGTGGAGGCTGTTGCTTTACAAAAAAATGATGCCCGAGTAGTTTTGAAATTTTTGAAAAGGAATATTTTTACCAGATTTGGGGTGCCTAGAGCTATCATTAGTGATGGGGGATCACATTTTTGTAACAAGCAATTTGAAAAACTTTTGTCAAAATATGGTGCTACACACAAAATTGCTATCCCCTATCATCCACAAACAAGTGGACAAGTTGAGGTATTCAATAGGGAGATAAAAAGAATTTTGGAAAAAACTGTTAATGCATCTAGAAAATATTGGTCTTTAAAACTAGATGATGCATTATGGGCTTATAGAACTGCTTTTAAAACCCCTATTGGAATGTCCCTATTTATAAGTGTTTTTGTTAAATCATGTCATTTTCCTATAGAACTTGAGCACAAGGCATATTGGGCCATTAAATTCCTTAATTTTGATGAAAAAGTTACAGGTGAGAAAAGATTGCTTCAATTGAATCAATTGGATGAATGGAGGAATGAAGCTTATGAAAATTCTCATATCTACAAGGAACGAGCAAAGAGATGGCATGATAGAAACATTATCAAGCGGGAGTTTTTGCTTGGACAAAAAGTTTTACTTTATAACTCTCGTTTGAAGTTGTTTCCAGGAAAGTTGAGATCAAGATGGTCAGGACCATTTGAAATTGCCAAAGTTTTTCCCTACGGTGCAATAGAATTGAAAACTGATGATAATCGGACTTTTAAGATGAATGGGCATTTGCTCAAACATTTTTATGAAGGGAAAACCATGCTAGTGCTTCCACTGTCATGAATCTAAAAGAACCATGAAAAGAATTGGAAAAGTCAGGCTAAGCAACTCTAAACTAAGCGCTTCTTAGGAGGCAACCCATGGTTAATTTTAGAATGGTTTATTTTTGTTTTTACTAACTTTATTTTTAGCGTGGACAAGTTATGCAGTTCTTATAAAAAAAAATGAAAAAGCTGAAAGCCGGCACAAGGCTGCCAGCCTGGAGCCAGCTTTGAAAAATCAAGAAAAGTCGGACATAAGCCACCCGCTTTAAGCCGGCGTAAGAGTCAAAAGAGAGGTAGGTGAGCACCGCACAAGAAGCCGGCAAAGGGAAGGTGAAATCCGCTGACTTAAGTGCCAGCGTATGCAACAACAATTACACCGGCTTCATACTTTCTAAAGCCGCCGGTGTTCATGGCAGCATATGTTCGAAATTGCAAGAGTTTTGAAAAATCCGGATCAAAGCCGGCATCTGGGTTTGAAAGCCACCAGCTTTGAAGCCGGCGTAGACCTGTACGCCGACAGTGTAAATGAGTAAGCTACCAGCCATTTGCTCTAGGCATGAATTTAATTTTGATACACCGGCATGTAAGCCGCCGACGTACTTGATAGAAATGCCGGCGTACGTTCTGCAGAATTGCATTTAATAGGAATGGCTCCTAGATAAAAGAAACAAAAGACTACATATGCCTCTACATCTGGTTCTCAAACCAGGAATCTGCTATCCAGTCAGTAGTATGCTAAAGATAGGAAAAAGAGGCTAGTGAAGATGGATTTCCTGAACACCCAGTATTCGGACTGGAGCTTATTAGATGAGTTTAGGATTTCTAACAGGGTCAGAAACACAATCCAAGACCCAGCTTGGATCAGATTGTTTGATTTTAGGGAGCCAGCTTATAAGAACTTGACTATTGAGTTCTTATCAACATTAAAGAATATCCCTGACAAAGCTGAATCCATATTTCAGTTCCAGGCATTTGTTGAGATGAGGGAAGTTAAGTTGAAGAAGATGGGCCAACTACTAGGATTATATGATGAGGAGGAGGAGAATTTGAATCTGCCTAACAGTTGGCCTGAAAGAGATGATCACATGACTCGGGAGGCTTACTGGTTTCAGTTGGTTCCTCCTGACAGAGCAAATGAGCCATTTGTCCCCTCTAAATCATTGGCCACTTCATTTGGTGTTGTTGAGCACAAGCTACTCCACCACATCCTTGCACACACCTTGAGCTGCAAGAAGACTAGTCACAGCAAGGAGATTAGTTTTGATATGTTTTACTTGCATAGCCTTATCAGAGGCTACAAGATTGATCTGAGTGTGGAGATAGTGAATTTTATTTACAGACAGGCTGATGATACCAGGACTAGAGTCTTGTGTTGTGGTGGCTACATCAAATTGCTGAAGGGGATGGGTATTTTTGAGCCTCCTCAAGAAGATAAGATATTTGAGAGTAGAAAAATCTCATCAGCACCATTCAGAGGCTAGGGATTGCTTAAAAACCCAGAGGAGCTCAGCCACCAGTCTTGGAGGAGATTAAGTTCCAGGATATCTTTCCTGGAGATGTTCCATTTGAGATTTCATCATCATCTACTCCTCTTCCTCCTACAGGTACTTCTTCTACATACGATATGGACCAGCTGAGGCTGAATGTTCAAGAATTGAAGAAGCAAAGTCAGAAGCTCAGAGATAGACATGAAAAGGAGAGGAGGAAAAACAAGAAATTTAGAAAGTTTATCTTTGAGGCATTGAGGACGGCTATCTGCTGCTTAAGCCCAGAGACAGGGGCTGAGATGACATATGAGACTTCCACTGAGTCTAGGCACAGTTCACACCACACAGATAGACTCAGTTCGGAGCATACACACACAGCTAGCCCAAGAAACACTCAGAGACATAGTCCTTAGCATAGCAGCAAAGCCAGTCCAGGGCCAGAGAGCTAGAGATCCTGCTAGCTTTCATTTGTTCTTTATTGATTGTTATTTTTATCTTGGCCTGTCTATATATTGAGCACCCAAGTTCTTGTGGGTAAGACTCATTTATTTCTGCTTTTGTTTCTGTTTTTGTTTTTTTTTTTTTTTTGTAGTAACTACAGGAAAGCAAGCAAAGCAAAAATTCTCTCTTGCAATGCAATTTTGATGACTATGAAACACATGAAGTCAGGGAAGTATCAAATTCTTTTTCTTATTCCTTTCCTATGATTTAATTTGTTATAAAACAGTGAGGACACTGTTTAGTTAAAGTGTGGGGGAAGGGATAAATTGAATGAAGTGTTGAATTAAAGTTGTGAATATGATCAGTTGTCTGAATTGCTGTTATTTATATTTGATCAATACCCACCTTGTTTTTTTGGTTTGAAAGCAAATTATGGGGAAATTCTGCCAAAATTTTTTCAAAAATCTCTTAAGAATTGGAGATGGTACAAAGTAAAGACTGAAAGCAATGAAATTAACTTGTAAAAGTATCTTACTCACCTGCTGTTGTGATTGGTTTACTAAGTTAAAATTAAGTTGTAAAATCCTTAAGAAACAAGTTTACTTTATTTTTAACTTTGGAATTGGAAATTTAAGAGCCGGTCGAGTCCTTTTGTGAAAAATAAACAGGTTTACTTCTAGGAAATTTTAGTTTGTATATATTCTTTGAATTATAACACTTAGTGAAAGAGGTAGAAGAAACTTTTAAACTTAGTGATCCTTTATAAAAATAAGTCTTTGATATTGTTATTGCATTCAAAAAATAAAAAGAAAAAGAAAGAAAGAAACATAGCCACTACTCCTTTGACTTAAAAATTTGAGTTATGAGTATCTGAATTTGAATGTTAAAGTGAGGAAGAGTTCTTAGGGGTATTTTGAAACCTGGTCACTTAGGTGATGAGCCTGGGATGTGCCAACTCAATGAACTCACTATAACGAAAAGGGAAGAAAGGCAAAAGTTCAATTCATGAGTTTTGAAAAGCAAAAAGATGGAGGCAAAAACCTCCCAAAAAGAAAATAAATGCTTGAAAAAGAAAAAGAAAGAGAAAAATGAATGCAAATATACAAATAAAGGAGACTTATAATAAAGAAGGAGAAAATCTAAGGAAAAAATAGATATCACATGCTTTCATTTAGTGTTACTTAGAATATATATAAAAGCTAAAAGTCCAATGAAGTTTAAATGAGTATTTTTCCTTAGTGGATTGAGTATTTGCTTTTTGAATAGAATGTTCTTTTGTTAAAAATTGAGATTAAAACTTGTTTTGTTTGGATTAACTTCTAAATTTTAATTATAGTACTCTAATTACAATAAATTGGTATGGTTAGAGCAATAGATACAAGAAAAACAAGTTAAAGAAATTGTGATTAAATTAGAAAAGTTGTACTATCTATGAGAGATTTCATTTTGTTTTCCATTATTTTGCTTGAGGACAAGCAAAAGTTCAAGTGTGGGGGAATTGATAAGATCATATTATATACCATTAGTTGATGTTCAAAATAGATAGAATGGATACTTGTTTTGATTAAAATTCATGTTTCAAGCCTAATTTGGACAAAGAAATCAAAACAAGAAACTTTGGAGTAAAAATTGGAAAAATTAAAGGATACGCCAGCTATTCAGACTTCAAAGCCGTCGGTGTTCAGAAAGCTTACAAGATGCACTCACCAAAGGTCGTTGCTTACACTGCCAGCTTTGCAAGATATTGACACAACCAAACTTACGCCGCCTCAAAGCTGCCGACGTAGAAGATGAATAGGCCAGCGTACACTGAAAGTCGGCAGCTCAGAATTGAAACATCACCGCGTAAAAGGAGTTACAACCTACGTCGGCTACTAAGCCGTCGGCGTTGAGACAGTGTAGATCAAAAATCAGAAGCGAGATATAGACAAAACATGCTTGGAGGCAATTGAAGAGACCAAATATGCTGGAGTATCTAAGCCGGTATCAAAACTGCCGGCTTTGAGACAGCTTTCGTTATAAATTGGCCCAACCTTTCATTTCTTATCATATACGCCGGCTAGATCTATATCTAAGCTGCCGGCGTAGAAGCGGTCTACCCTTGTAACTGAAGAAGAAAGCTGCTAGTGCACTGCCTGCACAAAGAAGAAAATGGCTTTACACCATCTGTAAGCCACCGGCGTAGGATCTGTAACTGTCGGCGTACGAAGTGAAACTGCAAATTTCATTTAATGCTTTGCACGAAATTTTTCCTATAAATAGGGGTTCTCCCCCCTCCAACAAGAACAACAAGCAGAAGCAAAGTAGAGTACTTCATTATACAATTAGTCTTAGCATTTTCATAGAGATTTGTGAGAGAATTTGAGCTTTCAAGAATTACAATTGAAGATTGCGATATTTGAATTGGTGATATCTAATCTCTTTCTTATGCAATTCATTTATCTGAATTATCTGTTCATAATGTTATCAATTACATATTCTTATTTGATTGTTGAATCAACATCCATGAGTAGCTAAACGTTTTTTTGTGGGAAGTGATGAAATCCTAATTTTACTAAAATGATTCTTGAATTTATATTATAGGATTGTTAGAATTATGGAATATTTGTATTGAATCCTAATTATCTATTTTATTTCTGATTGAAATTGTATTGATAAGAATTCTGATGATTTGGAAAAAGAATTAGGATTCATAGGAATTCATGAATTGAGATTAAACAACAATTGTGGAAACAATTAAGTTTAATATTAATTTAAAAATTGTTCCATGTACTTCATGCAATATTTTATTTTAATTTTTACTAAGGAATTAGGAGAAGTTAATTTAAGATATTAGACAATTATAGAATTGGAAGATTTATAATTGTGAATTAGATTCCATTGATAATTTGTATAACGGAAGCTAATAGATTATTTTATGGTTCACTAAAACTTGATAGTTTTAGGTTTTAACAATTTCTTACAAATATCCATAATCCTAATTGCTCATATAATATAAATTCAGCATGATTAGTAAAGATTAGGATGGATTCTATTCCTTCCCACATTCATCTTAGATAACTTCTCACAACCTCATTGCATTCATATAGATAGAATTAGTTAGTTAATTGATAAATTTTGATTGCCTAAATATTAGTATAAGTTAATATCAATCTAGTAGTTAATGTAGTCCTTATGGGAACGATACTCAACTCACTTCTATATTACTTGGTCAAGACCCAGTACACTTGCTGATAGTATCCGAAACTATACATACACATTCCATACAGATCAGTTTCTCAAATAGATTAATTACTCTCTTCAAGTTAATTAACCCCTAACCCTAATTGCAAAAGTGGGAATTTCTTCCTTCACAATTATCAATTTAGAATAGAATGAAGATTATGAACCCTAATTGATAGAAAGTTGGAAAACCCTATTCTTAGGTGGATTACTCAACTTCTTTGCCCATGAGAGATCAAACCCATTAATTGAAATCTTCTTTCGAATTAATAAGAATCAAGTTTGTAATAACTTCAATCTAAAATCATCACAAAAAAAAAATATAAATCATGAAGCAAATTCAAAATCAAACTTCATTCAATTAATAATCAAGTCAATCCATGAAGGCTAGGTTTTCACAAAATTTAGGGCATACACAAGTACTCTTCCATGAACAGATTACCAACAATAATAAGTACAATGGAAGAAAAAGGAAAGATCATGATGATAAAACCCTTTTGTAGAAGTGATTGTTGTGGATCTCCAAGTTATAGCATAAATTTTTCTTCAAAAAGCTCTCTAAAATGTGTTCTAGGGTTTTTGGGTGGTAAAACAAGTAAGTGAAATCTATTCTTTCAAGACAGGGCGTGGGTATATATATATTTAGTATGTACACGACCCCTACATGACCCGTGTACATCAGGGTAGTGTACTCATTAACTTCGCGCATTTTCCCTTTTTTAGCACATGTACACGATCTATTGTACATAGCTGGTGTATGTGGGGTCGTGTATCCTGGAACTTCGAATTTTTCTTCAATTTTTCTCCTCCAAAAGTACACTAGTAGTATAAAAATACTAGTGTATGGCCAGCAACTTTACAAAAACCTCCAAAGCTCTCTAAAATCTTGGATTCTTTCATTAATAATCCTTTGAAAACCAAATTGTTTCATGATTGTCCTTGAAACAAAAAATTAGTTTAATAATTCATTTTCTTCAATAAATCAATTAAATAGCATATGAAATATGCTCAATAATGCACCAATAATAAGGGTCTTAGGACACTTATCATGCACCTTTCCCATTGAGTATGAATATGTTAGTGCTTCTTTTTCCTTCTCACCCTTAGGCTTCTCAACCCTTGGTTTCTTCCCCTCTTTGGAATCTTTACTTTAAGCCAGATTCACCGATGGTTCTCTTTTGTTAAACTTCACATTTCCTCCCCTTTGCCGTGTGACTGAATTATTAATCCTTCGTGCATTCTCAACCAGCATAGAGAATGAGACTAAAGAAAGATTTTCTAGATACACCACATATTCAGTAAACATACCTTGAATGCAAATTATCACTAACTCCCGTTTGTCACATACATCTTGAATGTCTCGAGAATGTTCCCTAAAGTGCTCAAAGTAATCCATCAAGCCTTCTTTGGGCTATTGGCGAATTCATCCCATATCAGTTAAGATCACTCATTCTTGTGTGGAGAAGAACTTCTCTAGGAACATTTTGCACATAGTTTCCCATGAATCTACTAATTTAGGAGGAAGATTAATATACCAAGTATACACTTTCTCTGTGAGGGACTTAAAAAATTCTTTCAATTTCAAATCATCATCAAATCCGTAAACCTCTAATGTTTTAATGAACTTCAACAAATGTTCCTTGACACTTCCTTTTTTACCATTGAGTAGCATGAATTTGGGACTCACATAGTCCTAAGAGTATGGCTTAGCAACAATACATTGAGTGTTTGGGAGCTTGAGATCCAATACTCCTAAATTAGACTTAGCTTGTGTTTTCCTTAGGTACATGTTTAAATCTTCCTTCGTGATGAAAGTGCCTTTAAGAGTTGAAGTAGTAGCTTTAGCTATTGTAGTTGGAGTAGCAGTCTGAAGTGGAGTTGCATTGGGTTGAACAGCAAGTTCATCAATGACAATTGTGGTGTAGCCTGTGAGGATGAGGATCCTCTGGGTAGAACATGTAGTGCAGGCTGGGCAATTAAGGGTCCTCCAAGTTAAATTCTATGTTCACTACTTGAGGTATAGGCGGTTGTATAACTATAGGCTCCAATGGAGGGACTTGCTTTCCAACTCTAGTAGGATCCTACTCAAAAGTAGGAAGAGTATTAACAGGTTGAGGTACTTAAGGAGCTTGAGGCACCTGAGGAGTGCGTTGTTAAGTAGCAATGGTGGGGATGGACAAAGTCATGCCTTGTTGCACGACAACAATGGTAGCTATCCCAGGTAGGTATTCAACAAACATTGTCATGAATTGTTGGAATTATCTTCTGGACTCTTGCATCGATTGATTGACTTGTGCGGTATTTTCTTGCACAGCGCGCAAGATTGCAGCATTGTTAGGTTGAGTATCAGTAGGTTGATTAACATCCTTAAGTACTGGCATGTTACACTCAGCAACTTCAAGATTAACATCGGGTTCTTAAGTATTACCCTCAGTTGCTTCAACAGGTCTCTTCCTTGAAGATGCCATCATGCAAGTATCAATTTCCCTCTCCCCAGTGGAGTCGCCAAGAATAAAATAGCTATGAATTTCTTAATTTATATACTAATGTGTTATTGAAATGAGATATATATATATATATATGTATATGTGTGCTTGGATAATATAATTAGTATATGTGTTAGATATGTGTTATTTTGTATGTGGGTAGTATAATGAAATTAATATTATTGTATTATATGTATAAATGTGTGTATAGTGTAATGAATAAGTGTGTCTTTTGCAAATTAATATGTATGTGTCATGTTTAGAATTTAATAAAATTACTTGTGAATTGTTTAAGAATAATGACAGAATTTTTATAAAATTTAAGTCTACTTTTTAAGCTTAAATCAAACTCAAATGCATTTGAAATTAAACCAAATTAACTTTAGGTCAAATATACCCCTAAAGTCAAACTTTGGATTAGTATTGACTTCATTTTGGACAAAATTTAGACCCTTTTGGCAGCCCTAATCTTCCCATACAAATTTTTCTTTTCTTTTCTTTTCTTTTCTTTCTATCTTCCTTTCCATCTCAAAATCCTAAACCCTAAGCCAAAATCAATTACAAGCTTTTGGATTCAAACAACACTCCAAATCAAGACTTAATCATGTAAGTTAAATGCAAGCTTAATCTTTTTATTTTATGTTCTATCTTGTACTTGTTTGTAAAGCTTAGATAAAAATGAAGTTTATGTACTAATTGATGTTAGATTGATTTTGTGCATTGATGGAAGTTTGAATAGGGTTACATGGCTAGAGGAATTGTAGTGCATATCTTATATGAATGTTGACATGTGAGGATGAGTGTATTGGGAAGATTGAAAGATTGAGTAGTTGAAGTTTGGATTTGAAGTGTAATTAGTGTTTTGACGATTAGAAGTAGAATTTATGTTGTTAGGATAGTGTTTAAAACATATAACAAGCTTTGAAAAGTTTGGATTAAGTTTGGAGAATTTTTGAAGTGAATAAATTTTGTAATAAAACAAGGGAAACAAAAAACATTTTCGTATAGACTTAAATTTGAACGTACGCTGGCATCTGGCACTTCAACACCGCCGACGTAGAGGCGATGTGGAAGTGAACAGAATCAATTTTCTTAAAGCCGCTTAAACGCTGTCGGCTTTCACTGGAAAAGTCTGCCAGTGTTTATCTTTTAAAAAGTACACTGGCTATTAGGGTTCTAACGCCGCCAGCTTAGGGGCGGTGTGGAATGAGAACAGAATCATAATTTTTAACGCCGGGCTTAAAGCCGCCGGCATAGGATCCAAGGCTGCCAGTGTACATGGATACGTTGCCGGTGTTGGGGTATTCACGGGCATGGACCAACCCCGTGTACCTCTCTCAAATTTTTGAAAATTTGGAGTTGCATTCTACACCGGCTCAAAGCCGCCGGCGTAGAATGAAGGCTGCCGGCGTATCCTTGAACGCTGCCAGTGTTGGCAGTGTTAAACTTTAGTGTATTGAGCACCAGTTCAAAGCCGCCGGCTTTGAAGGCCGACGCATCCCCTATGCTTTTCATTTCTAAAAACTTGCTTCAAAATTTTCTAAAGTTTGGTATATGATCAATTAAATATGTGTTAAGTGTTCTATGATATAATAGAATGTTTAAATGCTTTATTATGACCTTATATTAATTTATTTGAATTTCTTTGATTAATTATATTTTCAACTAGTGAATTAGTGCTTAAACTAAGTGTGGAACTTAATATTATTTTTTTAAAAACAGTGATAGATCCTCGCTCAGCCAACCCATTAGTTCCCAAGCTATCTTAGGTATGCAGTAACTTGCTTGTTTCTTTGTTAGGGTAGGCATCACAACCAAATTACTTTAAATTAAGAAAATCTTAATAATTGATGAGTGTTAAATTTTCCTTGTTTGCCGTTGAATCTGGTTCGGAGAGCGGCACCCTGCTCAGATTGGGGGCAGAGTACTTTCACGTTAATGGATAGAATTTTTTAGGAGATATGAGTATCCGAGTTACTCATATCAATCCCCTGAGCATCGTGATGCGCTATTTAGGATCCCCTAGTATTACGAGCTACGCCGGAAGGTGGCGTCGCCCAGTCTGTATGAACAGTAGGGACCACTCAGGGAGGCGGACGTAATACTAAATCCCTGTTGTCCGGAGTTTGAATACTCCCATGTTATTTTACTAACTAAAGATTTAACAATAAACAATTGATTGTTGCATAATACATTTAGTCTAAGAATGTGTAACACACTTTGCATCTGTATTCATTACTTGTGTACTGGGCCTTTGGCTCATATTTTATCCATTTCAGGTGATGACTCCGATGAGTTCTATGCGAGTATGGGGTATGGAACCGACTTTGAAGATTTTCTTGATGGTTTGGAGGATTAGAGTTAACCATAGACTCAATGGAACCCTATAATTGTAATAGACTAGATGTGATTTCTTTTGTTGGTAATGTAACTAAAGTTTCAGTTTGGGTTGTGTTTTGAAGATTTTGTTAAGACTTGTAAGAAGCCTTTGGGTGTAATATATATATATATATATATATGTATATGTACTTAGCTATGTAGGAATTAAGTTGTTTCATTTGCAAAATATGTAGTAATGAGGTAGTGTAATTTTGTTTAAGGTTTAGAAAAATTATGATTTCTATTATATTATCTATATGGAATTTGATAAACAATTTCTCAAACAATTCTTTCAGATAACCTTACATATAATCTTATAGGTTTTATGTGGTTGGGGAACTATTATCGCCTATTTCAAATATAGGGGTGATAGCGGGTCCTTACAAAGAATGTGTGCGTAATAGTCTAAATACAACAATCACGTGCATGCTGTGTGACTATTACGCTACACGTGATCTAGAAAAACAGCATGTATGAGGGTAATCAATTAGGCAGTCTCAGTAGGCTCTAACACACTTGCGACAGGTGAAGGAGCTAGAAAGCATCAACCGCACTAAGTACTACAAGACCATGTGTGTTCTTGAGTTAATCAAGTGTTTGATTCACCAAGACGGAAATCCGACAGCACGACGACGTTTGTACAGGATTTCTCTTATCCAAATGAGGTGTGGACTAGAAGTATTTATAGAGATTTAGTCATTGATGTCGTCTATCAGATAAGACAAATGACCAACGACTAAGATGAGTCCCTCTCATAATGGATATAGATGTGGGCTCCTTTGTGGATCCAGGCCCATTAAGGCCTCATTTGTAATGTGTGTGAGCTAATTTGAGAAATGTTGGAATTAAGCAGGCTAATTTCAACGAGCCTTACTCTTAGCCTACTATCTCAATTCTCTAGTGATCATCCCAATACAATGCGATCTAACTCTTTAAGCCCTGTCATATTAGCCCAAAAAGTTAAATCTAAATAAAAATTAGGCTTAAAGCCTTTATAATCAAATTTAATCATCTACATAAATTTTTAAATCATTAAATAACAGTTTGGTTTGATTTGGATTACGGATTAAATCAAAATTCTAATTAAAAAATTTCTTTATTCTAGTTTTTTTACATTTGTATAGATATTTAAATATTTATATCATTTTACAAAGTTTATATTATAAACCACGGCAAAATACTATATGAATTCATTATACTTTTAATATTAGGTTCTCCATAAAATCAATTATCCTCCAATAAAATACATTTACCAACTAATACATAGTAAGTCATAATTTATAATTTTTAATAGAACCACCAAGTCAATCATCTACTAATAAATTTAACCAAAATAAAAAATCATCCATCAACAAAATTCATCAACAAATAAAATGATCTGTTGACAAAATACATTAAACAATTAATACATAATAAGAGTTTATAATTAAATAAATAAATTTCATATTTTATAAGGTTAAAAACTATTTGAAAAAACAATAGTTCATCATCAACAATATATACATATAATGAGCCTAAAAAACAAATTGAAAAATGAACAAGTTAACTTTAATCAATATTAACCAAATAATAAATATAAAATAAAATCACATGAACACATAAGACCTTTAATCAATCATCATAAAAAAATTCTATAGTTATAACTTACAAGTAAAATATTATTATATTTTTCTAAAACGTTTTAGTTCGGTTTTATAGATTGGTTTGGTTTACCTTCTAAGTTAAACTATAAATTTATGGATTGATTTTGATTGAAAAATTTTTAAACCAAATTGTTAAAAAAATCATATTTTTTGTTTGGTCTGGTTCGGTTACGGATTATATCAGTTCAGTTGGTTTTTTTTTTTTCCCACCTCTAGGTATCAGAGCCATCATGTATGATATTAGAGTCATAATTTAAATGATACATTATTTTTTCTAATTTTAAAGGCTAGGATTTCAAAGAGTAAAAATAGAAGGATTAATTTATGAACAAAGATTCATCGAGTTCTTTAGAATGGAATCTTTTAATACATATTGCAAGTCGTTATTTTATATGTCGGAAGTTTCGAACATGGATTTGGTGCGTGACTCTGTTAAGCACGTGCCTGTGGACGTCTTCGTAACTTGATCGGATCTCTGTAATATTTTATGCATGTTGATTTCATAATATATATTTATATATATTCCCATATTCAAGTCATCCGAATATAATGTTGTTTCCTCGCCTGTTTTTGAAATCATGTCAAATTTGATGGAATGAATTCGTGTCCGGTAAACCTCGCCGAATTGAATGGTGGATGGCCTAACAGGCAAGTCTGCATATTTTGTTATATTATAATACTAACAATAAAAAAGGAATGGATAATTTGGGTTTTTTCAATTACGGTGATTTGATTAATTTGATAATTGGCTTGTTTGCTCCATAGTTATATGAATAATTTAGGTAACCCAATATTTTAGATGATTTCTTATATTATTTTATGATATGGATTTAATTAAATAAAATTGCTCGTAATATTATGCAATATTGTATTTTAAGGGTTTGGATATTACTTACAATATTGTGTTATTAATTTTTTTAAGGAATATATGTAAACTTATGATGACACAAAGTTGCTCTTGTGAATGTATTTTGACAATTTGAAATTAGATGAAGTGGATATTGTCGAGCTCGAATTTTGCTCCTACTCTCCTAAAGGTCCAAATTCATATCAAACCCGACCTATTTGATACAGAACACTCAACAAAGAACCAATAAGGTTTTTGTGAAAAGCCCGGTTTTCTAAAAAATATTTTGACCGGAGTTGCCACAACTAAAACTGGAAAAAGAGTAAACCAGAAACCAAATTGGTGGTTCGATTTCCAGTTCGTCCACTAGTACGTGAAAAACCATAAATTAATGGATGGGGGCTGCTATTTTAAAACCTAAACACTTATCTAGGCTTTTGATATGCTTTAGAAATTCTAAACATATGGTCCAAAAAGGAGTTAATTTTAGATTTTTCTACTTTTTTATATTTTAGTTTTCTTTTTTTTTTAAAAAAAAAGGGTTTATATATTTACAATTTTTTTTTTGTTTTTGAAAAGTAACCTGAGAGCTTTTTATTTTTGTGACCGCTCCATAGGTGCCTACGTATCTACAAACCGAAATCAAGTCCCCTTAGTTCGTTTTTATTTCTGTAAAATTTTTAATTTTTTTGGTTGTTTTAATTTATGAAGAACCACCAGGTTTAAGTTATTTAATTTATTTGAGTATTTTACTGAAAATCCCTAAAAGATATGATTTTTATATTTTGTTGTTTGTAAACTCCTAAAAGTATGCTAATTTTTGGAAAACCCAATTTATTCTTTTATGTGTAATTTAGAAAATAACTATATGATATTATATATATATGTATATATATATTTGTTTTATAAGATAGCAATTAGATTTTATTCATGTAAATCCCGCACATGAGGAAAAACAAAAGAAAGTAAAATATTTTGATCCTTTCATTTTTTAGTTTTTGATAAGGTGATCTAATCTGTACAGGAACCTAAATAAGATCGCAAAATCAAATCATGTATACAAGAGACATATCAAAAATTCTAAATTCGTAACTCCTAAACTGTATACAAATCCATATCAACTTATCTCTATACACAAAAGCTCATTTAAACCATGTCATCAGACAAAATCAAATCCAAATATAATTTCATGTTCTAATACCAGTATACAAGCTCATATTCCATAATTTCCTCTAACCTGATAAACTTAACAAGTCTAATATTTACATTCTCATCTAAATCATGATATCATATAGATAACTATCGTTAATTCACGTGTGGCAACCTTTTAGTCCCTAATTTACACATAATTTCATATCCTAAAGTCAAAAGGTATAGCAATACATGTTTTAACGGATTTACTAGATCTAACAAATACATACCAAACGAAAATATCTTATATATAACAAATATAGCAAAAATCTGAATTTTATCAGCATCATAAATATATCACACCCACACATCTATCATATGATATTAATATATATATCTATCTATACTGCTTATTTTTATACCAATTTTCCATTACCATGATTTTGTTACATATACATGGATTGTGAATCAGAAACAATAATAAATGAAAGAATGAATGAACCAATGATCCCATACCCAATCAAATTAAAAAAAAAAAAAACAAATGATCCCATATATACAACTGGTTCGAGACTTCAATTTGGACCTGGAAATGGAGAAATAGAAAAGATTAATAATAATAATAATAATAATAAATAATAATAATAATAATGGCCAAAAGAAAAGAAAAGAATCAAAGGCATTAAAAACTTCATATGGTTGGGGCAGCACTGGCAAGAGTAGATTCTGTGCGGGCACAGACTGAGGCGAATTAGATTAGACAAAAAGAAGAGGCTCTCTCCATTTCTTTCTCTCTTGCGAATTTCGATAATGTAGTGGATCTAGCTTTCAATTTCGATTTCTAATGAAATCGTTTGGGGTCATTGTTGGGACCCACATATTACACTATTTCTCTTAACCGAAACCATAAGTATTTAAACCACACTTCTTATTTCTTATCGCCTCTGTTCTTTGCAGCGTAACATACAAAACCCTAATCTCTATTCTTTTACTCTCAAATCTCAACTACTAATGTTTCTTGTGCATGTTTTGTTGCTAGGTTCACAGGATACTACTCTTGGTCTATTTGAGCCAGATCTAGCTCTAGTACCAAAGGCACTCTGTTTTCTAGGGAAAGTTCTTATGTCCCTTTTTTCTATCTTTTCTTTTTATTTATATTGTTTGTGTACATGATATTCTTATTACATTTTGAGTAACCACTTGCTCTATTCTGCTCTATTATGTAATGATCTATACTATTCCAGCTGTAACTCTAACTAAAAACTATTAAATGTAATAGTTTGTCATCCAAGCTAGTGTTGTCTAGTTTCTGTGTTGTCTTTCCGTAACAAGTTTTCCTCGGTCTGGAAAAATGACCTTGTCCTCAAGGTTAAAGTATGCATAAGTCTTCTGAAAATTGTGCCAATCCTCCTATGTTGAATCCTCAATGGGTAACCCTTTCCACTATACTATAACCTGTAGAGTAGAGGCACCATTTTGAACAACATAGCGTGAGCTTAGAATAGTGAGAAGTTGAAGTAGTGGGCAGGAATTATAAGACACTTGAGGTAGCTCCATAGGTTGTAAATTCGTCTAATGTGCTAGTTTCAACAGTGAAATATGAAAAACATTATGAATCTTAGAATAAGCTAGTAAATCTAGTTCATAAGCACATTGGCCAATCCTCTTTAGTATGGTAAATGGCCCATAATATCTTTTAGACAGTTTATGACTCTTATGAGAAGCTAATGATAAATGTCTATAGGGTTGGAGCACACATACACTTTATCTCCCACATTATAGACCACATCGGATCTATGTTTGTCAGCTAGACATTTCATTCGAACTTGAGCATGCTATAAATTAGCATGTAAGAGCTTAAGAGCCTGATCTCTATAAACCAAAGCTTCATCCACAGCTGCTACAAAGGAAGATCCACCAATAAAGACGGTATAATAGGTGGATCTCTCCCATACACAATCTGAAAGAGTTTCAGCACCCTCATGATAGGATATATTATAGGCATACTCAGCCCATAGTAAAAACATGATCCACCTCTCTGGATAATCCATAACAAAGCAGTGAAGGTACTGTTGAATAGTTTTGTTCAATACCTCAGTTTGGTCATCCGATTGTAGGTGATAAGCTGAACTCATATGTAGTTTTGTCCCACTTAACTAAAATAATTCTTTCCAAAATTTGCTGAGAAAAATGGAATCTCTATCAGAAATAATGGTTTTAGGAAAACCATGAAGTTTTATAACCATGGTCATAAATAAATTGGCAACCTTAGTGGCTGTAAAATGATTATCCAAGGCCCTAAATGGCAATATTTGGATAATTTGTCCACTACTACAAATATCACTATATAGCCCTTGGAATTTGGAAGACGTGTGATAAAATCCATGGCAATATCTTCCCAAATTCGAGTAGGAATCGGTAATGGGGCTAATAATCCAATTGGTGTCTTAGTCATATACTTATTTTGTTGACAAATGTGATAATTTCTAACATAAGCTTCAATCTGTGGTCTCATCTTAGTCCAGTAGAATTGAATGGCAATACGTTTGAATGTCTTAGTAGACCCAAAATGTCTTGCCATTGGTGAAGAATGAAATTCCTCTAAAATTTTTGGAATCAACAAGGATTCATGCACCAAAATAATCCGGTCCCACAATATAATAAACCATTTCTCCATTCAATCTTTTGCTTGGAGAAATTTCCAGCTTGTAATTGAGAAATAATATGCTGAAAAGCTGGTAATGTTTGATACTCCTTCTTAAGATCATCAATACAACTGAAAACTGGCATAGAAAATGCCAAGAAAGATGCATCACTATATTGCCAAGATAACCCATCAGCCAACACATTGTCCACACCTTTATTATCGACTATCTCATAGTCGTAGCCTAACAATTTGGTCACATAACATTGCTGTTCAGGAGTCTGAATCACTTGAGAAAGAAGTTCTTTCAGACTTTGATGATAAGTTTGAATTTGAAAATGACTTCCCAACAAATACTACCTCCACTTTCTCACCGATTCAACTACTGCATATAATTCCTTAATATATGTAAAAGCTTTCCTTAAATGATTAGGAAGTTTCTTACTAAAATATGCAATAGGGTGGGATTGTTGCAACAACACTGCTCCTATACCAACACTTAAGGCATTTGTTTCGACCATAAACGACTGTTTGAGATCCGGTAATGTCAATACAAGGGCATGAATCAAAGCTTGTTTAAGCTGATTAAAAGCTTGATCAGCCCTGTCTGACCAATGAAATCCATCATTTTTCAACAAATCTATTAAAAGGCCAGCAATGGTGGCATAACCTTTAATGAACTTCTTATAATAACTCGATAGGCCTAAAAAAGCTCTTAACTATTTCTCACAGGAATTTCCCACTTTGCTACTGCCGCTACTTTAGAAGGGTCTGGTTTGACTTCATTGCAAGAAACCACATGGCCCAAATACTCAATGGTAGTTTGGGCAAAAGAACACTTACTCTCCTTCAAATAGAAATGATTATCTAATAAAGTTTGTAAAACCACAGTCAAATGCCCAAAGTGGTCTTCCATTGTGCTACTGTAGATCAAAATATCATCAAAGAAAATGATCATAAACTTTCTCAAATATGACCGAAACATAGTATTCATTATGGATTGAAATGTGGAAGGAGCATTACTTAATCTGAAAGGCATTACTATAAATTCATAGTACCCTTGATGGGTTCAAAAAGCCGTTTTTCCAATATCCTTAGGATCTATTCTTATCTAATGGTATCCCGCTCTAAGATCCAACATTGAAAACAAACATGCATCTCTAAGTTCATCAACCAATTCATCAATAGCGAGAATGGGAAAATTATCCCTAACAGTGACTTGATTCAAAGCATGATAATCCATACAAAATCGTTAGCTCCCATCTTTCTTTTTTGCTAGTAAAACTGGGGATGAAAAGGCACTAGTATTTCTTTGTATAACCCCTTGAGCCAACATGTCATCCACCTACTTTTCTATTTCAGTCTTTTGAAAATGTGGGTAACAGTATGGTTTGACATTGACTGGAGAAGTATTTAGAAGCAAATGAATATGATGTTGAATAGTATAAAGTGGTAGCAATGATGAGGGTGCCTCAAATACACTAGAAAATCTGCCCAATAATGCTTGAAGAGCATTGTTGTTGGCGGTATTCGTTGATGTATCATTGTCTACTTTCTGAGCTACCAAATGATAACAAGTAGCAATGGCATCAGTGTATACCAATCGTCGTAATTGATGATAAGAAATTCCCTCAGTCAAGTCAAACCTATCACCTACTAGCATAACAGTTTTCCCATTGGAAAAGAATTCCATTGCAAGCTTGGAATAATCCATAGTCATTGGTCCCAATTTATTCAACTACTAAATTCCCAATACAACCTCAGCACCCTGTATTAGTAGAACATAAAAAGAATCCTTGAAATCCCAGGATTGAATTGAAACATTAACATTTGAACAAATTCCTTCACAATGCATTGTTGAACCATTGCTAATCATTACTGAAAATTTTGGCACTAGTTGGACAAGCAATCCTAAGTGATGTACCAGTCTTGCTTGCACAAAATTGTGCATGCTGCCAATGTCAATTAAAATCAGGACCTCATGACCATTTATACAGCTCTTAAATTTCAATGTACATGGTTTCAAAGTCCCTGCTAAAGCATGATAATTGATAGATCCTATCTCTAAGTCAGTATTATCCATTTCAGACGGCTCTAATATCCCATCAGATTCATCATCAACATCTTGCAATAATAAAAGAATTTTAGATTTGCACTTATGATTCCGATGGTATTTTGCATCACAATTATAACAAAGGTCCTGTTCACATCTAGCTAACATTTCCGTTGGAGTCAACCTTTTAATTGGAAGGGTTGGTTTCTGTGTATTTGTGGGGTTATTGGTGGTGTTTGGATGAGTGTTTTGGTTACTGTTTACTGTTGAAGAAGTTGAAATGTGCGGTTTAAAAAATTGTAACGGTGAAGAGTATTTGGAAATGTAAGGTGCCGTGTATGGTTTTGGAAAAGAAGATTGGTCATTGTGTTTACTTTTATGCATTTTGGCAAGCCAAATAGCATGCATAAGAGTAAGTGATCTTGCAGTTTGAACTTCTCATTTTATATAAGGTTTAAGACCTGATACAAAACAACTGAGAAGAAAGGATTCGGGTAAATCAACAACTCTATTTGATAAAGATTCAAATTAAGTTTGATATTCCTCTACAGATCTAATTTGAGTAAGTTTTGACAAGGTACCTTGAATGTCTTCATATTCAAATAGGCCAAAGCGAACTTCAATGGACTTCTTGAAATTTGTCCAAGAACCGAGCTGTTTATTATTGTGCATCCATTTATACCAATCCAAAATGCGTTCTTCCATTGCAAAAGAAGCAATTGTAATACGTTGATCGTCAGGAATTACATGGAATTCAAAGAATTGATCATCCTTGAAGATCCATCCTAAAGCATCATTCCCGGTAAATTTAGGAATTTCCAATTTGATTCCTTTTAACAAATTCTCGCCATACTGCCCCCATTATTGGAAAATGATGAATTCAAATTTTGGTATGTGGAATGATTATTTACCGGGTTCTGATTATGACTTAAATTCTTCGATAATTCCTCGAATTTTTTGTCCATTTCAACCTTTAAAGCTTGTAGCAAAGTAGTTTGCAATTGATTAGCTAATTCAACAAATTTTTCTTCCATTGCCCCTGATCTGGTTGAAGGAGCCATAGTAACAAGGGCACCAATTTTGTTGGGACCTACATATTACACTATTCCTCTTAACCGAAACCCTAAGTGTTTAGACCACACTTCTTATTTCTTATCACCTTTCTTCTTCACAGCATAAGATACGAAACCCTAACCTCTATTCTTTTACTCTCAAATCTCAACTACTAACGTTTCTTGTGTTTGTTTTGTTGCTAGGTTCACAGGATACTACTCTTAATCTGTTCGAGCCAGATTTAGCTCCAGTGCAAAAGACACTCTGTTTTCTAGGGAAAGTTCTTGTGTCCCATTTTGTATCTTTTCTTTTTATTTATATTGTTTGTGTACTTGATATTCTTGTTACATTTTGAGTAACTACTTGCTTTATTTTGTTATGATCAATACTATTTCAGCTGTAACTCTAACTAAAAACTATTAAATGTAATAGTGTGTCATCCAAGTTGGTGTTATCCTGTTTTTGTGTTGTCTTGCCATATCAGTCATGGTGTTTCTGAGCGATTCCTGTGGTGATGGTGTAGTGTTGTGTTCGGGTTGAATGGTGGTTGATAGAGGTCGTAGTATGTGTTAATGTTTGCGTATGAATTATGGGTTTTAGAGTGAATGGTTTCGTTTGATTTCACTTTCTGAAGTTTTGGTTTTCCAATTTTCGTTTTGTATTTGGTGTATGTTTGTGTTTAAATTCGGGTGAAGCTATGGTCAGTTGTGGTTTCGAAGCGATGGATTGGTGGTGATGGTTGGGTTAGTGGCTGATTTTGTGTAGGAGTTTGTTTTCGATTTGGTCTGTGTTGCGCTTGCGTTGTTTAGTTCGTGTGTGTGTGGATTTCAATTTGAGTTTAAATTTGGTGTGTTTCTGTTTTCGGGTGGTGTTGATTTGAGCATGTCGAAGTTTGTTAGCGGTCGGCAGAGGTTTTAGTTATGGGTTAGAGTTTGATTCGTTATTGGCGTGTGTCATGAATTTGATGGGTGGTTAGGTTTGATTTCGTGTTAGGAGTTTGTGGCATTTTGGTGTTGGCGGTTCGTGTCCTATGGTGGGGGTAATTTTGGTTCGACGAAGGCAGGAGTGGTGGTGATTCGAGGTTTTGAGTGTTCGATGCTGGGGTTTAGAGAGATGTTAGAGAGAGAAGGAGAGGCGCACTCGAGAGAGAGAAGAGAGCGAGAGGGAGTTGGGTAGAGGGAGATCCCCTGCTGAAGAAAAAGAGGTCAGCTTGTAAATAAAGCAGGCCATTAATGGCCATTTTGGGATCTTGAAGGTCAGGGATTCAAAAAGAATTTAGAACGGCCGCCAGCAAGATTTTTAATGTGAGTTTAAAATTTTCCGTTACGGATTCGATTCGATTCGACTTTTGGTTTCAAAATAATATAAAATATCATACTCTAAGCTCCATAAGTCGAACTTAATGAATTAAAATGGCCAAAATTAATAAAAGAAGGTCTCTGTTGATTTTTCGGAGCTCCTATGGCGGATACGGACGAAGAAGGCGACGCTCGTGCAAACCACGCGCCCGTTTGGAAGCTCACGCGCCATGGCAAAAAATAATGGCCTTGCAGTTTGCACTGGGTAAGTCTCGAGCCTACGACCTTCGGATTTCCCCCGATATTCTTACGAACCCAGCTGATGTCAATTTCCGAGCTGTTCCCTAATTAAAATATTTTTGAGGCAAACTAACCAGGCGCAATGCCAATTTGAATAAGAGTCAAGACGGGCTTAAATGGAAATAAATTCAATGTCCAAAATAATTTGCGAACATCATGATATGACTAATGAACTCATCGTATAATATACCAGTTAACATACACTATATAAATATACATCATACTTTAATTATATGGAATTTATTACTTTATATATACACAATGATTAATTTTCATCATTTTTTTTTATTTCTACGTTTTTCCTTTTTTTTTTTTCAGTTTTCTTCCTTTTCATTTTTTTCAAATGCTTTTATTTATAATCTTCTATCTAAAACTATTTATGATAAAACAATATGGGGGTTTCCTTATTTACTTTTTTTTTTGTACTTTTATAATTTTATAATTTTTATTGCGCTTTTCTTTTCTTTTTTTCCTATGAATTTTTCTATTTTTGCATTTTTGAAGGGCGGCGCAAAAATGAGGTGTCGACAGATATTTTCATGGATATTATTAGGTGAAATTGTCAACGTAAAGAAATTTTATAGAGCATGTTTGATATTATATCCAATAGGTTAAAATAGCACTTCACTAAAGTAAGCTCTTCCATGAAAACCATTAAGTGGAAACTATTGAGATATTGTGATTGCAAGTTTTATGCGAGTGGTAGTTAGCCTAAAGGAAGGTTCTTACTATCAGGCTAAAGCTTGTAATCATATATAGTGATGAGTTTTAGCGATTATTAGGTGTTCATGATCAGTGCTAGTTGGCCTAAATGAAGGCTAACACTTGACTAGAACTTATTATTAAGGCTTGATCACTACAACAAAGAATCATTGTAAGCCGACTCTTTGTCTAAAGACTAGACTTAGTGTTATGTCGGTTTTCTTGTGATAGAGTAGTCATTATAAGTTTTGGCCCTTTTTCCCCCTATTTGTTTTATGCTCATGAGCATGTGATTGATTATGTGTCTACTTTATTTCAGCTATTACATATACCCTTGCTTCGTATCCTTCCAACAATATCCAAAGACTCAATGGTTCAAACTTTAAGATTTGGGAACAAAAGTTCATAATTCATTTAGGTTGCATTGATCTAGACTTGGCACTTGGGGAGCCACGTCCTACCAAGCTTATAGAGGAGAGTACTCTCGAACAACGAAAGGAAATGGCTCAATAGGAATGGTTGAATCACCGTAGTCTAATTATCATGAAGAGTGAAATACTATAAACCTTTTTTTAGGACCATGACAAAAGAGTCAAGTGAAGTGAATTTCCTTAAGTAATTGGAATAGTGCTTTCTGAAAAGCGATAGGATGGAAATCATTACAATTTTGCGTAAATTGGTCTCCATGAAGTATGATGGCTCAGGAAACATAAGGGGATACATTCTTGAGATGTCTCATATAGTATCAAAGCTAAAGGTACTACATTTGGAGCTTCATGATGAAGTACTAGTGTATTTTGCTTTGATTTTCTTATCTCTTCAATTTAATCATTTTGAAGTGAACTATAACTATCAAAAGGAAAAATGGACAATTAATGAGCTTACTCTCATTTGGTTCAAGAGGAGGAAAAGATGAGGCAAAAGAAGACCAAGAGTGTTAATTTTGCTTCTATATCTAAGGGTTCCAAGAAAAGAAAGGGTAAATTAGTTGTGGATGCTTTAGAGATGAAAAGGCAAAAGTCTAAGGATATAAAGTATTTTTTCTGCAAGGATCCCTCTCATGTGAAGAAGGACTACCCAAAGTATTACGCTTGATGCATAAAGAAAGGGTTGCCAGAGTTACCGCGCGACCAAGTGATGATGAGAGATTCATCTATATGGGGATGGCAGTAGCGTTGAAGTTCAAGCTATTGCTATTTTCAAATTATCCTTGATGTCTAGTTTTATTTTAGAATTAAAAAAGACATTCGTTGTGTCGTCTTTTAGATGGAATTTGGTTTTTGTGTCTATCTTAGACATAGAAGGTTATGTTTTGTCATTTGGTAATAGGCAATGTTGTCTTTTCATAATCCTAATTTTGTGAGAACCAATGTTTTATCTTGTATAGACAATCTCTATATGTTTGAATTGTTAATTCAACATATGAAACCTTGCATGGTAGCTCAAGAGGCACTAAAATAAAATTAATCGATGAGAAATCCTATGTATATATTGTAGCACAAACGATTAGGGCATATCTCCAAACAGAGAATTGATAGGCTCGTGACCGAGGGATGCTTAATACACTTGACTATTATGATAATAAATGGATGTGTTTGGTGCATAAAAGGTAAAATGACAAATAAGAAAATAGTTGGAGCCAGAGAGCCAAGGAAGTCTTAAAACTAATACATATGGATATGTGTGGGCCATTTCCTATGGCATCATGGAATGGTCAATGGTACTTTATTACGTTTATAGATTATTACTCTCGTTATGGCTGCGTATATTAAATCCATAAGAGGTCACTAGGGATGCTTACGATTTAGTTCATCAGTTCGTGGCCTATTTTTTGAATTAACTGTAATGATTGATTTTTTAATATCTCAATCCTAAACTGGTCCATTATAAACGGTTAACTGTCTTAATAGTTAACCTTTTTTCGATTAATTTTGTTTTTCGGTTTTTAACCATTTAACGTAATAGATTCAATAAATCAATTTGATAGTTTCAACAAACCTTATTTTTTAGCACTTGTCATAGAGTTTTTCTTTAAATTATTATTTATATTATAAGAGCTAAAAAAGGAAAATCAAATTAAGAAAAAAGGAAAAAAATAAGCCTTTGGATGAATCATTATCAACAAAATCAAACCAAATCAATTACCACATCAACTCCCATTGAATATAGAACAAAATATAATACTTTAATACAAATTCAAGGAACATTAACATATGTAAATTATATGTATGTATATTTAAAAAAATAATTATATGTATATGTAAATTATATATATAATATATATCTATTAATATTAAAATGGTTAACCGTTAATAGTTAATTTTTTGTGGTTACAAACTGAAAGGAAAACCAGAAAAAATAAAAACTGTAATTCTCAACAGAAATTAATGCATTGTTGTTCGGTTTTTCGGTTTCATCAATTTTTTTACATATCCCTAGAGGTCACATGCTTTAGACACGTTCAAAACCTTTAAGGCCAAAGTTGAAAATCTACTAGGTAAAAAATATATATTCGTTAGATCTAACTGAGGAGATGACTACTACAATAAAAATGATGGTTTAGGTGAACAATGTTGTTTGTGAAATTCTTAGAAGAGTATGGTATCATTCCTCAATATACCATGCCTAGTTCACCTAGCATGAATGAGCTAGCTAAAAGATGAAATAGGACTCTTAAAGATATGATAAGAAGTATGATTAGTCATACAATATTACTAGACTCACTTTGGGGTGAAGTGTTAAAGATTGTAGCTTGTATTCTTAATAGAGTACCAACTAAAGCAATAAATTAAACCCCATATGAGTTATGGATGGGTAAGAAACTTGTCCCCAAGCACATAAGGGTTTGGGGATGTCTAGCTGAAGCCAGGCCTTATAGGCCTAATGAAAAGAAATTGGACTTAAAAAACCATTAATTGTCACTTTGTTGTTTACGCTGAGATATCATGAGGTTATAAATTTTACAATCCTCTAAACAGGACAATCTTTGAGATTGGAAATGTGCAATTCTTTGTGGATTTTGAGGTCGAGGGGGAAGATAAGGTTAAGAACTTTGTCTTTGAAGAGGAACATGCTACATTGCCCGTTATTTAAGCTCTAAGTCAAGAGCAAAGTGCTGAACAACATCATATTTCTCTTCCTTTGGTTGTTCCTACACCAAAACACTAGTGTACTCTTTGTGAGGTCCAAGAACATTTTGATGACAATGTTCCTCTTCCCTTAACTATGCAACAACCTCAACAATCTCAATAACTAATACCTTTAAGAAGGTCTACTAAAGAGCGGAGAAGTGCAATATTAGATAATTATGTTGTATTTCTCAATGAACATTAGGAAATCATTGACTCATTAGAAGATGACCTGGTCACTTTCCATGAAGCCATTGAAAGTTCGAATGCTCATAAATGGATTGATGCCATAAATAAGGAGTTGAAATCCTTTAAAGACAATGATGTTCGGGATCTTGTCCCATTGTCAGATGGTGAGAGGCCCATCAGGTGTATATGGGTTTCCAAAACCTAAAGGGACTCATGAGGTAATATGGAAAGATATAGAGCACGTCTTGTTGCTAAGGGTTGTACTCAACATAAGGCCATTGATTACAAAGAGGCTTTCTCTTCAATTTGTTTGAAAGGCTGTTTAAGGACAATTTTGACAATTGTAACATATTTTGATTTAGAACTTCATCATATGGATATTAAGACAATGTTTCTCAATGGAAACCGTAATGAAACGATTTATACGGCACAACCTGAGAGTATGAATGATGATGACTCTAAGAAGATGGTTTGCAAAATGAGGAAATCCATTTATGGGCTCACACAGGCTTTCCGTCAATGGTACTAAAGTGTTCATCAAGTTATATTATCATTTGGCTTTAAGGTAAATACAGTTGATGATTATGTGTATCACAAGTTCTGTGGGAGTTAATTTATTTTCTTAATTTTGAATGTGGATGACATATTACTTGCCAGTAGAGACGTAGGTTTGTTGCTAAAGACTACAAATTTTCTTTCAAAAAACTTTGAAATGAAGGATCTAGGGACACTTCTTCTAGAATAGGAATCTAAATTCATCGAGATCGTTCTCATGGAATCATGAGATTATCACAAAAGGCTTACATTGATAAGATCCTATAAAAGTTTGGCATGCAAAATTATAAACCACATGATACCTCCGTGAGTAAGGGTGATAAATTTAGTTTAAATCAATGCCCTAAGAGTGATTTTGAGTGTAAAGCTATGGAGAAAATTCTCTATGCATTGGTAATAGGGAGTTTGATGTACTTGAAAGTGTGTGCTCACCCGGATCTTGCATTTATTTATGGGATGTTTGGAAGATACTAAAGCAGTATGGGTATAGACCATTGGGTCACAGCCAAAAGCATTATGCGATATCTTCAAAAGACAAAGGATCACATGCTCACATACAGAAAGTTAGATAAAGCCGAGATCATTGGGTATTCGGATTCGAACTTTGCAAAATCCCATGATGGTCGAAAGTTCACACAAGTTACATTTTTTTGCTAGTAGAAGTACATATGTGTGAAAGAGTGCTAAGTAATCACTTGTTGCTTCTTCTACTATGAAAATAGAATTTATAACTTATTATGAGGCAAGTAATCAAGTTGTTTAGCTTCACAATTTTATTTCAGGATTGCATGTGGCTAATAAGATTGAGAAACCACTTGAATTATTTTGTGATAGCAGGGTAACAGTCCTCTACTCGAATAACAATAGGAGTTCATCAAAGTCAAAGCATATTGATATTAAGTTTCTTATTGTAAAATAAAGGGTTCAGAGTGGTTTAGTTAGTATAGATCATATAGATCATATAAATACAAAACTCTATGATAGCAAATTCGTTTACCAAAGCATTGGCACCAAAGGCTTTTATTGAGCACGCTCATATGAGTGTCATTTTGTTAGATGATGCCTAGGTCTAGTGAGAGTTTTTATTTTTTGCTCATTTAAGCCATCTTATTATGTCATGACATTGATTTAGTTATATAATGTTTTATATTCACTCTAAACGTATGTTTGGTCAATGACCTCATTTTTGAAGGACCAGTTGGAAGTAAACGTGTATTGATCATAATTGACATGTAACTTCCATGCTACACATCCACACTCAATCCATGCCATTTAGTTTATTTGGCATATGTGACCACCGTAGGTCTAGCTGAGGATTAGTTTTGGCGAAAACCCCTTTGATCCATGTGTTAAAGAAATTAATGGACAGGATTGGTTAAGATGCTGATTCTTTAATAGCTAGTTATTTAACGAGTTATGTATTCATACAACATTAAGATATGCACTTGAGCACATGAATGTACAATCAAAGTAGGAGATTGTTAGAATTTGGACATAATTTATATGTACTTGTGGGTTTAATGTATAAGGGCATGTGGATATATGTGTAATTGCATATAAAGTTGTTGTATGTTTATTACAGATAATTTAAATTATTTTGTACTTATATTGGTAATCGATAAATAATATTGTAATGTGTCTTATCATCTTTTATTAGTGTGGGGTCCCTAAGGTTACTACTGAAATAGATGGCCTCTTTCGGTAGCTTAGCCCATAAGTTTCATGCTAGGATTATGGTCCCTAGCTACATGTGCATTATATAAAGATGTTGTGATAGACTTCAAAAAGACACTTTCCATTCCCTCTCTGTGATTTAATGGAACAATGTATGCTTTCGCTTTATTCCATGTCCTAATTTTCACATATGTTAATTCTATCAATTTTCAAATCAGGGATTTAGTTTCGACTAAATCCTAATAGATTAGAGTTTAAAGGATGTAGCTATGGGCTTGTTTTTCAAATTTAGCTAGTGTGATTGGTGTTCGCATTTGTGGAAACTGAGAGTGGGTTGGAGCGATGGTTTGGTGTTGTAATGGGTTCGATGATGGAGATAATTGGGTTTTGGCTTTGAGTTTGTGATGGAGTTGGGGTTTTAACCGTAATGTTAATTTGTGTAAACTATTGTGTTACGTTTAGAGTTTGTAGTTTGGTTTGGTTTTTGGGCTCCATTGCTATGAAGTGAAGTTCATGGAGAGATTAAAGAGAGTGGAAGATGAAATTTTTTATTAACCTTGAAGATGGGTTCTTCTTTTGTTAGATAAAGGGAAAAAAATGTTCCATTCATTTTTATTATTTTTTATTTGAAAAATAATGTATTCTTTTACCATGTCGTTATGTTTTCAAGCATAAAAAGTATTTCTTTAAGTCTTTCTTACTAATGTTGTGTTTGGTAGTGTGGAAGTTGAATAAAACCAACGAAAGGTAAGGGAAATGAAAGGAATTGATTGTGTTTGGCAACTTTATTTGCAACAGAAGTGGAATGATGTTGATGGAAATGGGAGGAAAGCAGGGCTCAAAATTTTTTTGCTCAATTTTGGGGTGAAAATGATGGAAATCAAGAGAAAACTATCCAAATGAAAAAAATACCCTTAGAAAATACCTTAAAGCAGTTAAAGAAAAATAAAATAAAGGGTATTTTAGTCTATTAAATATTTCACTTCCCTTCATTTCCTTTATTATCCATACCAAACAACATAAAAATAATAATTTCATTCCATTTGCTTCCATTTGTATTTCATAAATCCAAACAAAAAATAAACACAATATTTTCTTTCATTTTCTTTCTCTTCATTTCTTTTCTTTTTGTTTCTTTCTGTTTCTATTCTCCTTAAAATTTCCAAACACATCATAACTGTTGCTTATCGAAAGGTCAATATTACCAACTATGATAAATGAGTTAGCTAAGTTCACGAAGGTGTCAAAACAAACACGAAAAGTAAATATAAATTAAATTGATTAGATAAAAGTGCAGGTCATTAAGTGCAAGTCCTAAATTGTTCGTATTAGCTTGTTTGTTTGATCGAAAATGTCCTCATAAGTAGAAAATAAGAAACATTTTTCTTTTGGTGGAAAACCCTTAACGTATTATTGGAAAACAACTCACATTTTTTTTCTCTCAGCAATTATTTTAATTCTTATAAAGTGAATTTCATTTGAGCTTGGTTGGATTTGCCTTGTCTCATATATTTGGGTAAATTTTCACATTTAGTAGTTGCACTTTATCTATTTCACAATTAATCATTTAAAGTTTAAAAACGTTAATATAATACCTAAATTTTACCGATGTTTTACAATTAACAATCTTTCCTTGCTATCAATTTTAAAAAACTTACAGGTACTATATTAATACCTTTAAAATTTAGATAGTTTACGATGCAAATAAGTAAATATTAGGTGGCAAAATTTGATAATGAGAAAATGTCAAATTTAGTACTTGAAATTTACAAAAAAATTCAATTTGGTATTTGAATTTTAAAAGAGTCAATTTAATATCCAATAAAAATTTTCATAACTATTTTTAATATTTTACTAACATCATTTGTTCTGTTTCTTCATACAAAATGAGTGGCTTATTAGTGCTAGATGATATAAGGAGTACTGGTAAAAATTCAATGAAAGCTCCATTTTCTTTGTTGTAAATAGAGCGAACTTTGTTAAGAAGGTAATAAAAACAGTAAGTATTAAATTGATCATTTTAAAGTTTGGTAGTAAATTAAATTTTCGTGCGAAGTTTAAGTACCAAGTTTGACTTTCACCCTATGAAATAATTTTAGTGAGAAAATAAGCTCAAATTTTTTTTTAAAATTATAAAAGCAATTCAAAGAGATTGCATGTATGAAAATTAAAATTTTATTTACATGTGTGTTTATAAACTTACGGATTTTTCTACCTCGTCACTGTTTTCGACGAGACCGATCCCGTCAGAGGATTGCCGGTTGTAGCCGATCATGGAAAGTAGAATGCGGGGGAGGAAATGCAAATAGGTAGTCCATCGTTGCGGAAAAGGCAGGAAAAGCAAATAGCCAAAGGTGTTAGTAGATCCTATACGCAAAGCATGAAAAGGCTATGTGCTTCAATTCTATTTTTGTAGAATGAGAGGAGAAAAATTAATTAATTAATAAAGGTTTCATTTGTGCTGTAAATTTTAATTAAAAAGTTGAAAATTATTATACAAAATATTTGAAGAAAAAATATCATATATTTTGTATTTATGAAGGCTTTAGGAAAAAAAAGTTGTTAAAATATCTAATTAAAATATTCAATTTTAAATTAAATTATATAATTATTTAAAACTTGTGAAAAAATAAAATCAATTAGAATATGTCCATCAACTGCAATATTATCATCATATATCAATAAAATAAAGATGAATGTGACATGATGTTGTAGAATTTTTTTTTTTCTTAACTAATCAATTGTACTAATATCATTGAAGTGTATAATCATCATCAAAGACTAATAAAACAAAGTTATAGAAAAACCATGATATATTATATATTTATGAAGAGTTTTGGAAATGATAAATCATTAACATGTCTAAGCAAAATATTCAATTTAAAATTAAATTATATAATTATTTAAATCTTGTACAAAAATCAAATTAATTGTCATGGGTCTTTCAAATACACTATTGTCATTAAATATAAATAAAACAAAAAACAAGCGAAAAAAGTTTAATGCGTTAAGTTATTAAGTGTACAATTAGAATCAAAAGGTTTTAAAAAATTATGAATTAGACACTATAACGACCTATATTAAATAATATTTTTTCTAACATACATTTAATTACATGTTTAATAGTTTACCCCCAAAAAATAATAAACTATATAAATTATCAACATTGAGTTAAATTGCACGATTTTGTAACACTTGTAAAGGAATAAATTAATTAGCATATTCAACTAGAGTGTAGAATTATTATCACAGTGAACAAGGCAAATATGAATTGGCACTTTAGCTTAATTGACTAGCTCATTAAAGTGCATAATTTTGTCAAGACGTGTAAATGTTTAGAAAACTTTCATTTACTTACATAATTAAGTAAATGAATTATGTATTTGAGTGTCTAAACAACCAACTAATTTAGGTTATGGTGAAAATTGTGAGTTATTGTAAAACAAGCTTCACGGCAAGGAGTATTACCCTGCTTTGTGAAATAATCCTTGCAATAATGAATTTTGCACAATTATGGTTATAATGGTGCAAATTTAGTTAGAGGAGCTTGTAACAATTAATTTAACCATGCCGTGGTGAAATGAACCTTACAACAAAGAATCAAGTCCATTTATGGTGTTAGCAGTGCTTATGTGGTCAAATGAGTCTTAGAATGAGTCACTGAGATATGTTATAATGAATATGATACATGTATGGTGAATGAGAAATATGGTAAGGATTCAATTCTATTATAGTGAAAATAGTATCTATGTGGTAGAATGAGCTTTTAAGGAGGGCTTGAGCCGTGTAAAGATAAAATGAGCATTATGATAAGAAATCGAGAGTTATACTGGAGAAAATATAGGTTATGTTGTAGATGTGCCTTAATATGAGTAATTGATTCATGTTATGAATGAGCATAACAATATGGAGTTTCACACTATTGTGGTAAGACTTGTTTGGTGATATTAGCATTAGATAAAGGAATTGAGCCTTATAATGATGGAAATGACTTATGTGGTCAAATAAGCATCACAAAACAAAATCAAGGCACATTGAGGTGAAATTAGATCTTATGTGGTGAAGTAAGCTTTGTGCATAGAAATGAAGCCCTATAATAATTAAAAAAAATAATATGGCTAAGAGAGGAGTAATATTATGGTGAATATAGTTTATACAGAAAATGTGTCATGTAACATTAGATCGAGCCCTTGATGTGGAAAAAATAGGTTTTGTATGGCAAAATAGCCATTATACCAATGAATTGAGGCTTGTCATGTGTAATGAGCCGTATAATAAAGCATATATCATAAAATGATGAAAATGTAGTATGATTGGCGATATATGACTTACATTTGAGGAATTTTGTCGTATTATGATGGTTATATGAGATTTTATGACGATAAATCAAACCCTTATGTTTTGAAATTAGCCATAGAATGATAAGGGATTTCCTTATAATCTAGTAAGATGGACCCTAGAATAAAGAACTTACCTCTGGTGTATCAAAATAGCCCTTAGAAGGAGAAATTCCTTCCTACTATGGTAAAATACTCCTGGAACGAGGAATCCTCTTATATTATGGTAAAATGGATCTTAGGATAAGGAATTCCCTGGTAATGTGGAAAAATGACCAAAGAAAATTCAAATATGCATTTTTACTCATTTTAACACATTCTCAAGTTCAAACATACTAATTGTGTGTGATTTTGAGTCATTTTAGTTGAGATAAATGTGTAAATTTAAAAATTTATCAATCTTGATCACAAGGTTCTAGCTTAATGGGCTTACTCAAGAAATAATTGAATAACTAAACATTATGCTACTTTTTTTTGTACATCGATGTACTTCAACCAGCAAACCTTTAATGATTAAAATTATAATCTAGGAATGTATCCCGCCCTACTTTCATAAAACCTAAACATCTTTAAATCTGCAGCTTACTTTTCAGAATGTTACATTCCAGCAGGAGAGACCAAATCATTTCCCGTAAGTATCTTATGCACTATGAAGTGTACGTACTCCCCATCCAAAAGACAACTACAAAATTTGACCTATAACTTTTGCAAGTGATCAAAATCTAGTACTGTAAAATCCTGAGAAATAGGATACAGTAATAAAATAATCATTCAACTAGTGAATGCAACAATATCCCTTGTGGTAAACAGCAGAAACCAAGCATCAAGCATGATTTACTAAGAAATGACAAAAAAAAAAAAGAAATCAATATCAGAAATATACCATTTGTCAAACAGATTGGAAATGGATTATGTACCTTCTTTTCAACTTTTCATGCACAGCTCTCAAGGCACTACAACAACCAATATTGCCACCAAGAGACATAATCCCTTTGAGGACACATCGCCGTTCCTAGTGCTGTTTCCTCCAACATTTTTTTGAAATTCTTCCCAAACTCTTTCCCTTCTTCTCTTCATAGTGGATTGCTGCCATATATTTCACAATGTCTCTATTCTTGTTCCCCTCAAATGTAACAAGATCATATAAGTTTCTGTACCGATCCATATCTTCAGCAACCTAGTTTAGCAAACACATAATTGTATGTTTAGATGAAAAGGCTTCTACATGGTTTCTTAATTTATAAATTAAATACACATTACCATTCCTTCAATCTTGTCATCTTCGCCTTTCGCGTGCATGAACTTGATCACATATATCCCACAATTGTCACTATGCAATACACGTTAGTAAGGAAAGTCGAACAACGTACTACTTTGAAAAAAAAAAATAAATGTCTCCCATAAGTTAAAAATCACATATATCTACCGTATAGTTATCTTAACGTTGAAAAGCATATTGACAATGATAAATAACCTATCGTTTCGTGCTAATTGATCAGGCACATTATGCCCTGGAGATATGCTCCAAGATGCCATTGGAGTGCGAAATGGCTTCACATCGGCTCTTTGAAACTTTCATCTTTGAACATTTGATCACTGAATTCCAACTACAAAAACAAACATGAATATATGAATCTTTTTTGTAATAAAATACATTACAAACTCTGACATGAAAATGCCTTACCACTTGCTTAATGGAATTGTAGACTATTGCCGAGCCCTTTTATTTATTGTATCATAAAATAAAACTCTTTCACGCTTTACATGTATTACCAGCAAGAACCAATGCATATTTGATGGATTCATTGGTATAAGTATCTGTAGAGACATGGCGCATTTAGATTTTCATTTACTTAATAATTGGAAAAGACAAATAGAGCTTAATATTACCTTTTCACAGGTTCTTAATGAACCCATATATTTATCTTCACCTCTATACAGTTTTAAATAGTTTGACACCTCAGCACCCTTTTGAAAAATTACAGCCTAGAAAATTGGAATGAGCATTTACTTAACATTGTATGGTTATAACATAATGAATATATATATATATATATATATATCCATATGCATAAAATGTGGTAAAATAGTTTCTTACTGAGAAGAATGTTGGTAGGAACCATGTCCTCCATGCAGGGTTTTCTGCTTGTTCCATCCTACTTAACATTTCAGCATTCAGATTGATAACCTGCATCCATAATTTAAACATATAATTGGAAAAAGAAAACTCATAATTTTTATATTTAAATTAAGAATAAGATTTTAAAATAATCTAAGATATTAGGGATCACCTCACTTGACACCCATTCATGGGCTTCATACACCAAAGGTCCATTCTATAGGCAGAACACAACTGAAATTGGACTATAACAGGACTGTTTCATAATTTCAAATTATTAGCTAGAGAAATTGTAATATGAGATTAACATAACACAAATTGAAAGAACTTACTTATCTTTCTCTTCGAAATCAAAGATGTAATCTAGCACTTGTAGTTGATGGATGTCGAGTTTGGTAAGGACATCTACCTTACGACCATTCATGGTTGCTTTGATAAACTGTATAAAATGTAAAACAATTATTTTGACTATAAATAAGTACAAATACATAATGTTAAAAAAAATAAACTTCTACATGTAATTACCGGAGGGATGATATCTCCTGTTGCTGTTCTAAAGTCCTTTTGTTTTTTTTCCTTCAACTGTATATTTTTCTTCTGCTTGTTAATAGGATGTGGCGTCATCGTAGAAAGCGAAGATTTTCTAGAAGCTCTGTTCTTTATGTCAATCTTTTCTCCATCATCTTTTCCAAATGATTGAACACATGGAGACTTTCTACCACTATTGGTCTTCGTTGCCACCTTATTTTCAACATGTGCTGTGGATGATATCTCCATGACATTATTTTGTTGGCCGTCCACTATATTTCCATTGAGACCCTTCAAACATTTAATAAGTTAATAAGATTATAATAACTAAGAAAAAAATTACAAAAAAACTATAAATTACCTCAACTCTATTAGGATGATTGCTCCTTGCATGATGAATAGCTTCCTAGCTACAACATAAAAAAGTATTCCATTTATAAAAATAGACAAACTCATTTTAAAACTATAAGTGATAATAAACATTACCTTTACATCTTTTGTTTCGAGGTCAACGACATCTGTATCAATGTTTCCTACGTTTATCCCCTTAGAAGCACCATTACTCGTCCCGCATTTGTGAGGTGTAGATTCCACTGGATCTATTAAGTGTTGCATGTCAACGTGGGGTAGATTGAAATCATCATATTCCACACTATCGGGCTCATCTATGAGCTGATAGCGCTTAAAATTCAAGTTTATATTACTTGATGTCTTGTCTGCTTCCAATGCGGTGTGCATGGTATCCAAAAACGCTGCTAATTTTTTCTCAATAGAAGGCGTATGGTATGAATCTGATGCCTTCTCACCATGCTCAACCCTATCTTGTCTTGCCTGATTGTCCCCTCTCCCCTTTGTTATAAGATCTACTTTATCCTCACATCCTTTGCCTATTGTATCAGCTCCAACAAACTGTTTTGTTTTCTTTGGCTGGATATTCCTGTCTTGTACCATCTCCACCTTATCCCCATCTACACCTGCCCTACTAGGTTTGACTAACAATGTAATTGCATCTATTAAAGACTCAATCTCCTTTTGTATAGTGGAAAAAGTTGCTCGCAGACTATCTATATCCTAACGTAATCGTCGTTGTTCTTTCTCCACTACTAAGAGACGTGATGCAGAACAATTTCACAATAAACTTATAATGAATATATAAAAAAAAAACTATGATATCAAATATTCTAGATAATATACTTTGAGACATGTTGCACATCTTGAAGCATGAGTAGTCTCATTGTTGATTGAAATTGAGGACTTCCTTAAAACAACCTATAATAAAAGAGCAAAATTAAATAACGCATTATAAAAATTCAAATACAGCAATGAATTTAAAACATATATCAGTGACCTTCTTAATGGACATCTTGTTGAAGCGACTGATGACTTTCTTTATTTGATTGTCCTTCCAAGTCTTCACACGAGGAGTGAGACGACTTGATAGTTCAACGTCGATATAACCCAATGTTAAATTTTCAATAAAAAATAGCTGCATAACACATTGTAACAAAATTTAAATAAATTTGAAAGAATATGTATATTCAACTTAACAAAAAATACATAGTTGAAATATGAAAATTTACCAATAACATGAGGGCACAACCAGATAGATACTTTTTTCCACCAGTCTTGTAATTTCTCACCCTCGTACATAGCCTTTCCAGTAGAAATTTCCCCCAATTAACGTTGTTAAAGTTTTCGATATTAGCTACTACAGACCAATGATCCCTAGGTACATTGTATCCAGAATGGGGTGCTATGAATCGCCCAAGAAACCACAAAATTAACATGTACCTGAAAGTCTTATCTAAAGGGTTGCATCATCTTTAATTTTCTCCTCAATATCATTAATAGATAAATCACCTATTGTGGACTTAATTGATGTGATCTTATCATCCAAAGTATCTGTACAAAAAACAAGTCCATCAGACCTTACACCCAATATATTTTCCACATCTTTTTCAGACAAAACAATACTACTGTGGTTTATATGTAATTCACAAGTTTCGGCGTCAAATCTTTCAATGATCCATGCTATAATTTCTCTATTCATTTTCCCACATTGCATATGTAACATGCCACCAAACCCCAACTCATTTACTATTTCTTTCTTTTGTGCATTCAACTTTTCTAACACCTTTGTAACTCGATTAGGGTTGCATCGAGTTTGCAACTGCATTAAATTCAAAATGATAAAAAAAATTGATCAGATAGCAAATAAAGATACTAGTACCCATTATAGTACACAAAATAAATAAACCAATATCTTCATTAAAAGTTACTAAACAAGTATGTATTTATAAAAATTACTTTACAAAGGTAGCATGCAATTATCTTATTCTCTTCAATATTTAGTGAGTCCTTTTTCCTAACATATCCAAATGCGCTCGCCTCGGCCTTTGCTATTTCATTGAATTTTTCTTTCTCCTCATTAGAAAGAGATTTCCACTTCTTAGTTATTTTTGTATGTACCTAAAAAATAATGTTTCAATGAATCAATATAACATTATAGGCCAACAAAATACATAGAACATCACACATTTTCTAATTATGTGCACATTAAATAAATATGCATATCGCATTAGCACTTCCCATTCTTTCCTTCGTTTTGTCCATTTTACTCTTCTTCACTCGCTCTTCTTTACTGAAAAATGTACAATTCCATTATCCACCAATAATTTGTATTGCACACCACATATTCACAAAATTATGTACTATAAAACTTACTAGAATAGCATATAACCAGTCGGTGGTCGCTTCCTTCTATTCATTTTCAATTGTATGTAATACCTGCATGATCAACAACTAGACATAACTCTACAAAATAATTGATTGTTGTGTATCTATTGTGCATGAGAAATTACGGTATATAAAAGTCAAGGAAAATGACTAATGTAGCACTATTTTAATTTGTTTGATCTATTTACGAGTAAAAATATCTATTTTTTATCTATATCTCTTTCTTAACAGATATCTATTTGAAAACAATAAAAATAAGATGTTAAAATTGCTAGAAAAAGATGAAACAAACAAATTTGGCCAACTAAAATCAAACTCTTAAATAGTTATATGAGACCAACAATACTGAGGAATAGAAAAGTAACATTCATGATGTTAACTCATAATGACGTAAATTACTCATAAACCTTGCAAGTATCAAATCATTCTATTTCATTGATTAATGGATATAAAATGTCACGATGTATATATCGTGAAAAGTCTGTGAACTTGGTGCAATCATGTGCTTACAGCAAAGAACCTCAAAGACTCGTAAGTACTGCAAGGTCATATGATAGCTTCAAAATTTGTAGATTTGAAAATCCCACATAATATCCCTTGATTTCAGATCGAGGTGCTATTAGATGACACAAGCTGAAAAATCACTAACCTAATGCTCAAATTCTAAAATCACAGCTCCTGGAGTTTATTGCTGGTACCAGCAAAGGTAGGATTAAGTACTCATAAGTTCATGTTATGAATCCAAATGATAATTACCAGCTACTGTGAACATAAAATTTAGAAACACATATAATGCAATCAGATAGCATGTAGCAAGATTTATGCAGCTTCACCTTCACCATCACTAATAGCTGACACCATTAACAGCTCCGATGACAACAACCGACCACTATTTTCTGCTTTAAGTAACTCTTGCAATAGTTAACAGTACAACAAACTAGACTGAGACATTCTTACAAGGAATGAACAAATTGTATGCAATAATAACATGAAAAAGGATTGGAAGCAGATAAGCACAACTCTAGATTATTAATAATCGAAAAAACTCGATACAAGGGTTGGTTAACTAGGCAAACAATTCAAGAAAAAAGCTTGCTGATTACATACATGGATTCATCATCATAATTGAATACTAACACCAAAATAAATATTTGTTCCACTATTAGGAGAATATAGTGTAATGGCAAATTTAGCTTGAAAAAAAGCTTCCACTTGCATAGGTGCCTGGATTCCAGATGGACATAACCATATGAGTGAACCTCTGCCTCTAACTTGAATTTCCTATTCTAGTTGAGAAGATGGTTCCTCAGGTTTTGTTTTGGGCATCAAACTCAAGTTGGAATGTGAAAATGAAGAGATTTGTTAGATGGTTGGTGATGATGATGTGTTTTGGGGTTTATAAATGATTGATATTATGGTTCTTCTGATTCACAGAATCAACTTTTTATGGTTGGGATTACCATTGTCCATAAGAGATTTGGTGGGTTGGGTCTGAAAAATGGATATGAAAACTAGTTTTTTCCTAAAGCTGCTAATATGTCCTAACAGTAGCTAAAGCTGAAAATAATAAAACATATCAAGGCATCAATTTTTGATGGAGAAGGTTGATAAAGCTAATAATTGGACTTCTTACACTTTTGAAAAAGGTTTAAGATGCAAGTGTGCTTGTAAAATGGATTAGGACTCATATGACATAACATAAAATGGTTTAGGACTTGTGAACTTCCTTTAAAATATCACTTGAATTTTGGTATACTTGCGAATTACTATTTGAGCTTTTCATTGTTGACAATACTGCCTTAACCAACCAACCCACCCACCCAAGACCCCTGTATAACTCTAACAAGTCATCAACTATACATTGCAGCAACAATATCATCAACAACAACAAAGATATATTCTAAATGATTTCAACATTCCTCTGCTTGATTTATTTCCAACCACAGCCGTCTCACCAAGCACCACACGAGTGGCATGGTCAAGCAATATCCCTCGCCCAAATCTAGTAATGGGATGGATATCCACGGAAAATACTTCAGAAACCTTATTCTGTATCATTAAAGCAACTATCTGCCTCCTTTGTGACCATAACTTATGTGCAAACAACCAACGAACATAATAATAACCCTAATTCACCCAACATAACAACCCAAACTATTGACAATAAAATTAAAAAAAAATGTACAAATGATAAATAAAGAAGATTCTCACAAACCCTAATACATGCAACAACTGACGATTACAAAATTAACTTACGATTACAAAAGTGGATACACTGCAGAATGAAAATACCTTACTAGGTGTGGTGTGTAGTGGTTTACTATGTGGCTTCGAAGCAGACGTGGGTTGCAATGGTTACCAGAATGTGTTAGTGGCTCGACATTGATGGATTATTTCAAATGCCCATGATCGATTTCAGCTTCGTGTTACAGAGTTCAACTTAGTAAATTGGTTTTGATGCTTGATCAAGCAATGAACGGTGATGGATGATATAAGATTCCTGCTTTTTTATTTGTGAGGGAGAGAGATGACGTGGAGTCTCGAAGCTTTCAGAACAGAGAGAGGGTGAATGAGAGAGTGGGAATAACAAGGAGAGGTTGAATGAGGGTGGGAAGAAGAGGAGAAGAAAAATGGGACGAGAGAGGAAGAGAGAGACTGGGAGAGTGCAAAACAAAAAGGAAACAAAATAAAGAGAGAAAAGGGGAGGCCAGTAGTAGGTGAGAGTTTTTAAAAAAATTTACGGCCGATATTAATTATAATAATACGTATGGTGGATAATGAAACGGGACTGGTCCCGTTAAAAATAGTAACGGGACCATAGAAGTCCCCATAAACTTACACTAAGGGTTTATAATATATGATAATAATTTCATAATATTTTATTTATATACTATGAGCTATTTTACATAAAATTCATATCAAACAGCATTAAAAATCATTTCGGTGTATGTTTATGAATACAATTAATTACAAAAAAAAGTCATTTTTACAAAAAAAAAATCATTAATAACAAATTTCCTATAAAACAAAGGTTTAAAATTTAAATAGGAATATAACGCATGAATTGCTAACGTTGAATTTGAAAGAGAAAAGGATCGAACGGCTGAGATTATTCGATGTACACGTCGTTACCGTCCAGATCTCCAAACCTATTCGATGTTTAACGTTAGGTTTGAAAAAGAAAAAACAAAAACACAGTCCGCCACTCCACATTTGAATAAACACCTCTTTCTCTCTCCTTCCTCCCCCCCTCTCTCTCTAAATCCTACCGTTTCGATCTCTCTCTTCCATCTTTCTCTCCTTCCTCTCTCTCTCTCTCTCTCTCTCTATAGAAGAATAGATCTTCATTTCAAATGCAAGACGTTTCGAACCGTGCGAGATTTAATCAAATTGGAGTGAGTGATTTCGACTACTTCAAGCTGGCCCTGGTAAATTTGCTTAATTAGTTTACTCCAATTTTTTGAATTTAAGTTTTAATAAATCGAGGTTTTTGTTAATGGTTCAAATTTTTCTTCAGTTATCACTTCCGATTTGAAGTTTGATCTTGAATTTGAACTTGAACTTGTTTGATTGATTCTACTTGACCAACTCGTGATAAAGGTCTCTGCTTTTGATGGAAGTTGAAAATGGGAAAGTGGGCGCTTGATCTTCGAAGGTTTCGAGTGATTGTTTTAGACTTTCCTTCTTATGGTTGTTGATTAGCTTCAGATTTGGTGCGACTTAGGGGCGTGCATAGTGTATCAGGTTTTGGATTTTATATGACGTTACCTTTGTTCTTCGGATTTTGAGCTAAACTCGTTCGATGGAACTATCCGATTTTTGGGGAGTGTTTTGATTATAAGCACAACTTATTTATTATCGTTTCGCTGTTGGGTTCATACTGCAAGCGTGTACATAGAACTCTTGTTGATTTGGGATTTGAATTTAAGACCTTAAGCAAGTTGTCGTGAAAGTGTCTTGGTTTTTAAACACTAGGCCAACCCCCTTGGGGGTTATCTGATGTTAGGTTTGTTTTCCAAATTTGATATTAGTGTTTAATGTCATATGTCTCTTTGGTATCGTTTTTGAGTAAAAAGCTGTGTGATTGTTTATAGGGTGGTTTATAATGATTTGGAGATCATTTGGGGGGAGACATTGTACAATTGGAATCGGGATATGTACAATTTCATGCTTACTGAGGAACTATGGAAGGTGAGAGAATAGAATCAACTTCAAGGGAAGGAATACCGGAGATTCAGAGAACTCGGTCTTTACACGGGTAAATTTATCTAAAGCTCTTTTTTCATGTATACCTAAGAATTAGAATGGCTCAGGCCTATCTGCAATCATATTGACTCAGGCTGGATTATACTAACGTTGACAAGGAAATAGACTTCTCTTGAACTTGTTATTTATGCAAAAATGACACCTTGAAATCCATACTAGTCGTGTAACATGTGCCAAAACTTTCTGTAGGAGGACTAGTGGCCCCACAAGACGGTCAACAAAGGGGCAGTGGACTGCCGAAGAGGTGACTGTTTCTTTGTTGTTAATTTGCACGAACCATTCATCTTCCTTTAATTTTTTTGCTGCAGAGGTGAATATTTTTTTGTTGGCAACTACTTGAAAGTTTAGATGGCATTTCTCTGGAGTTTTTCCTCTATATCAGCATGTTATGTAAAGGGGTTAGTCTAGTTTTTTTCTAGGAGGTATTTGTATTGCGTGATTATTTCTAGTTTTTTATATAGTCAAACTCTTTAAATTTCAAGATTTAGCTAATCAGTGTTTTCTTTTTATGATTTTAGTACGAGTAGAATAGTAGTGTGTAGTCCATTGGTTGGATGCAGAGGTTTAAGTATTGAATTAACACTTACGCCAAATTTCATAAATGTAATGATTTTTATTAATCAATATTCTTCATCTTTACTTGCTAATAAAAAATGCTTTGGTGTTCACTATATATATTTATATTCTTCTTCATGGGAGAACTGAACTTAAACTTGACCTTAATAATCTTTCATGGTACATTGGATCAAGACACCAATATGGTGTAATTTTATATTCAGTTATATGTGAATTCTATTTTTATGCAAGCATTTAGAAAAGGGTCGTTTTGTACAATTCATCTTTGGCCTCAGAAAATGCTTTATGATTTCTTAAACATACAAGAACGATTTCCAAATTTTGTTAAATTTGAAATGAAACTGAAGCAAATTCTTTTGAATGCTTAAGCTTATAGAAATAAATGTGAAATATATACCTACACTTTGAGATTGCTTTTTGTTTATTCATGAAATTATGTTTTTGCTCATGCTGTGTATTTTATAGTTAATTCAATGTAATTAGTTGCTTCTGTCATGTTATGGCCAGGATGAAATATTGCGGCAAGCAGTTGAGCGCTTCAAAGGAAAGAACTGGAAAAAAATAGGTACATATTGCTGAATTACATTGTTTCCACATATCTTATCCATGATTATATGATGTCTTCATACATTCTAAGTTATATTTGTTTAATATGCTAGTATCTAGAATAGAAACATCTCTCAATCTTGGTTTGAAAATTTTCTTTCGGAGTGCCTAGGATGAGCAAATCACTTTTCAGTATTGAAGCCTCCATCTATCTTCTTATTATTATTATAGGATGCAGCTAGCTTATCTTTTATTCACTGGACTCTATTTGCCTTCTTTGTTCTCTTCATGGATCAAAATATTTTGGTGGAATGCTGATTGGGTTATAGGAGCACATGCTTTGGCATCGCTCTATCTGTTGGCCTGTAGATGATTCTATTTTGAATATTCTATCATACAAATTTAAGATTTTGCGTACCTCTTTATACTATGCTACTTTTTGATGGATAAATTGGTTTTTGTAGCTGAGTGTTTCAAAGATCGGACTGATGTACAATGCCTTCATAGGTGGCAAAAGGTCCTGAATCCTGAACTTGTCAAAGGCCCTTGGTCCAAGGAGGTAATAGTTGCAGCGACTCTGTCTTTATTGTTTGTTTGTGCTGCTATTCATTTTTCTAACATCTGTTAACTTGTTTATCTGTAGGAAGATGAAATAATAATTCAATTAGTAAATAAGTATGGGCCCAAAAAGTGGTCCACCATTGCACGGCATTTACCTGGACGAATTGGCAAGCAGTGTCGAGAAAGGTACAGTGGCTAGGCCATCCATCCTCTCCTGTTTTGTTTTACTTATTTGGCTCTGTATCATCTATATATATATCTGTTTATACTAATTCTGAAAGTTGCAATCATCAGCACTAGCATGCTGTAGGTTTCAGTATTTTACTGTTCCTATTCGCTTAAGCACGGTACTGACATTTCTTGCATTTGCTTTTGTATGTCTCTTTGGGGTCATTGTGAGGATTCGTTGTGGCTGAATTTGTTGTTTTTTGAACTTACTCTTTGTAAACGTTCTGATGGGAGTTTTCAGCAGGAATAGTATGGAAGGAAAGAATGGGTCATCAGACCAGAGATCCTTCCTGCTCTAGCAAAGGTGCCTTGAGGGCTATCCTCTATTGTCTTCTGTAATGAGTCTTTTGTATACTGTTTCCGTGTGTATAGGGAGCACCTTTGACTTGTAAGGTCATTTTATCGATATATGGATCCTTTTGTTTTCTCTGATGTTTAGTTCGATCTTAGAGGTTTCGAGTGTGCTCCCTGTGTTTCCCTTTTATATGTTCTTTTTTTTTTGGGGAAAATAAACAATATAAAAAAATCCTGCCATCGCATTAAAAAGTTTTCCAGCATAAGACTTGTATAAGAGCAGAGGTACTATTGCTGAAAGTCTTCTTAAATTTAGGTGGCATAATCATCTTAATCCCGGCATTAATAAAGAGGCATGGACCCAGGAAGAAGAGTTGGCTTTGATCCGTGCTCATCAAATATATGGAAACCGATGGGCAGAGTTAACAAAATTCTTGCCTGGAAGGTATGCTTCTCTAGTGTTTACAGACACACACCTGCAACATTTAGGGTAGTTATTTATGCCTCTGTTTTTTAATTAAAGATTGAAATTGTTCTATCATGATGAACAGGACAGACAATGCCATAAAAAATCATTGGAACAGTTCCGTGAAGAAGAAATTGGATTCTTATATTGCATCTGGTTTGTTGTCTCAGTTCCCAGCTTTGCCTCCTGTAGGACATCAATATCAGTTTGCTGTATCATCTTCTTCAAGGGTTCAGCCTACTGAAGATGATGCAGGTCCTTATAGTGGTATAGAAACAGAAGAGATATCAGAATGCAGTCAAGGATCAACAGCTGTAGGTTGTTCGCAGTCTGCATCAGATGCTGGTGCTGCCATTTTGTATAAAAGTGAGGGTCTCCAGTTTCATGAAGAAGGGAGCTTTGGAAGGGAACAAAACTCTGATCCTACTTGTTGCTCTGAGCAGTATTTTTCATTAAAGGATGGTGATATACCTGTGTCAAGTGTACATTCTGCTATTTGCTGCAGTTCTGATTTAGCAAATCAAAGATTTTCATGTGAGGATGAAGTTTCTGTGAGGACAGACTACTGTGTTAATTCAGAAAATTTGCCTAATATTTCCTTGCTGGAATTGGAGGCAGGATCCTCAGATTTGGTGACACACTCCATATGTGCTGATGACAATCATGAAGGACCGAGTACAGTGCCTAATCAAAGTTCATTAGGCTTAGAAATTAATTCTCTGTGCAGCACTTTGGGAATTAGTGCTGACCAGCTACAACAAATTTTGGGATCTGACAGTGAATTCATGTTATTTTCAGAAGTAATGGAAGGTCTTAGCTTTTCCACAGAAAGCTCCAGAGAAGAATCTAAGGAAATGAGATTTGGTGGACAAATAGATAAATCCCTTGGCAACGCTTCAAATGCACAGATGTCAGAAATTGGTAAAACCAGTAGTCACGCTGCCCAGCATTATGACAATTTATCGATGCAGGGTATCGTGGGCACTTCGTGTGGTCAGTTATCTAAATCTATATCCCCATCATCTTTGAAGGGGAATAAAGAAAATGGAATTGCTGATCTCTCTTTTGACACACAACATCAGCTTGTAACTAAGGGACATGATTCCTACATTTATATGAACGACTCGAATGATTCTTCTTGTGTCAATGGAACAACTATGGGCATACCAGAGAAATTGGATCTGCCAAAAGACTGCTCAAGATTAGTTCCTGTTAATTCTTTCTCCATGGAATCAGATGCTGCAGAGGCTTCTAGTCCAATAGAACAACTAGTGAGAATGGAAATACAAGATACTGGGTCCTTGTGTTATGATCCTCCTCGTTTTCCTAGTTTAGATGTACCTTTTTTCAGTTGTGATCTTGTGCAATCTGATAATGATACTCAGCAGGAATATAGTCCCCTTGGATTACGCCAGCTAATGATGCCTTCTCTGGGTTGCATATCTCCATTTAGATTATGGGATTCGCCTTCTCGGGATAATAGTCCTGATGCTGTGCTGAAAAGTGCTGCCAAAACTTTTACAAATACACCATCTATTTTAAAGAAACGAAATCGTGAGTTGTTGTCTCCATTGTCAGATAGACGAATAGACAAAAAACTTGGAACAGATATTGCATCCAATTTGAGCAGAGATTTTTCCCGTCTAGATGTAATGTTAGATGATTCTCATAAGGCATCTCTGCAGTCTCCACAGTCCAATTTGAAAAAGAAAGGTGATTTTGCTGCAGAAAAGGAAAATTTACTTTTTCTCAGGCAAGAAGCCAAGAAAGGGGGAAGAAGCATGCATTGGCAGATGAAAGACACTTGGACCAGTGCTATGATGCAAGCAGTTGTGATGCCAAGGTTGATGAAGGGATGTTTGATATCAGAGTGAATCCAAGCTTGGCCAGCTGCAGGTGCTTCGCATAGGGTGAGTTCATTCTGTTGCTTCATGTTTGCCCTTCTGCACATGTGCTATTTGGCCTTCATGCAAATAGCCCATTTAGGCTATTTTAAATTTGTATTATCTTTGAACAACTGGTTCTCACATATGGTAGACAAGTGTCCCATGGTATGGGCAGAAGTTGTATGCATATGTAATGAGGTTATTGGTGTATTGACTGACATGCTGATGCTGAGGATGTGATATGGGCCATGCCAAAATGCTTGCCCATTATGACGTCTACTACAAGTTGCTCTTTTTTCTTTTTGTTTTTTTTTTTTGTACATAATTATGAATTTTTGTATTTAGGGCAGATTTGGTATGTTTATAAACAATTTTCTTTTTTTCCCCCCTTTTTGTTTTCTGTTTTTTTATTTATTTATTTATAATAAGTTTCATATGTAATTTTTAACCAATTTTTGTATTAAGTGATCTTGTTGTTCAGAAACAGTGCAGACCAAAATTATTGGCTCTATGCTTTATTGAATATTAACAGTTGGCTCAAGTATTTAGGGATATATGGATTCTGGATGCCATGCTGTCATGCTGCCTCAGTTTCTTTTACTTTAATGCTTTCATTTTGAATTTTCAGGCACAACCAAATTCTCTAGCACTTACTGAACATGACATAAACGACTTGCTGCTATTTTCTCCTGATCAAACAAAAAAGAATGCAGACAATGGATTAAATGACAAAACTCCAAGAAGAGAGCCTATGAATACAACACCTTCAGCTTCTTTTAATCACAATGTTACCATAGAATCCTCCTCGGGAAATTCACTCCTGCCAGAGTGCTCTCCAGCTGTGACGAAAACAAGCCACAAAATTCACAAGGTTGCAGATCTGTCTACTTTGCGTGTTCCCCCAGCCATTGTTGATAATGCTTCCACTGACAGCACAAATGAGAAATCAAATCTGTAAGATTTGTTGTTTACTCGTGACATTATGTCCCACTCTATCACTTTTGTGCAATGTATTTCATTTCCAATTATCCAGTTTCAGTCTCTCTCTCTCTTGTTTTCCCATTTCAAAGGAAACTTTTGCCTGAAATATTCTTTTTCCAGTTTCAGTAGAACTCCGTTCAAAAATATTCAATCCCCTTCAGCCTGGAAGTCTCCCTGCTTCATAAATCCTTTCAATTATGAGGTATCTACTCAATCCCAAAGTTGTCTTATATGTGCATTCACTTAACATAACAGTATATTCATTCTTGTTCTCAGGATATTAGATTTTTTATGAGCCCTGGAGGTTTTGGTTTTGATGCTATTGAGATTGCGAAACAAACGCATGAGCATTCAGCTTCTGCCTTTGCGGACGCTGAGGAGGTCTTGGGTATTGAGAGTCCACAAAACATTTTGAAGGAGAAAAGTTTGGACGCCTGCACGTCAGACCAAGAAAATCATATTATGAAAGAGCAGGTAAGAGCTACACATTTAAACATGATCTATTTGTAGTAGTTTTCTATTTTATGTGTTCTAACTTAATTACTTCTGCAGATGATTATATATTTCCAGTGTTTATCGATTTAATCATATGTGAAAGGAAAATAGTGCTACTTAAACCCCAAAATGTGCTCAATATTGCTGTTAAGCTTGTGCTATCATGAATTTGGGGTTTTGTTTTGTCAAAAACGTTTTGTTTTTTTTTTTTCGATATTTGTTACAACCAAAATGTCCTAAGAGATTTAAAATACTAATGGTTCTCATTGCTGAGTGATAGAGGAAGACAATTGCAAAATACTAATGGTTCAATCATGGTGGTCAAAAAGCACAAGAAATGAAAAACTTGGGAAATGATTCTCTTTCCTAAAATGGAATTCATTTTACTGCAAAAACAAATGTATATGCTTAGTATGTGCCAGAGGTTTGACATGCTGTATTTTGGTAATCATCTCATGGTGTGAATTGTCATTGTATCTTGTGCCTCACTTAGCAATGTTCAACAAAAATGTTGCAGATGGGATGCAGGCTTGACTTTAACGACTGTGAGACACCTGAGAAGTCAAAGGAAATTGTGAAAACATCGATTGCGAGGAGCTTCTCTAGTCCTTCTGCATATCTCTTGAAAGGATGCAGATAGTACTTAACCTTGGCTGAAGAGCCATCTGCTCTGGAAATTCCATACAGTATATATTTTTGTATCATGCGATTTTGCAATACAGTTTGTTTAGATTTTACACCAAATTGATATATGTCCCTATTATTTAAGACAAAGATGGATCCTATGTACTTCTCTTTCTTCAAAAGATTCATAGCTCTGATGGAACTGAAGACCCAATAAAGTAAATATTGCGAGGTTCTTAAAATATCAATTCATGCAACTACAATTGCTGCATCGTCCATTTATTTTTAATCAATACACAAGGAAGGGAGTCCAAAGACAAATTCATGGAAGCTTCAAACAGTTGGTGTCTTTACTAGTTTGATGAACACCTTATACATTTTATATATGAAAGCATTTGAAATTTAAAATGGAAGCAATATGATTACCATATGAGGATGGGTTTCTTGTTAAGTGGTATCTTTTAATGGGATTGGTTTTATTAGTTATTTAATGGTTTAAATTTATGCTTGATTGTGATTGTGTAATTGAAATATTTAATATATTACTAACTATTTAATCGTTACTTGATTGACTTGATGGTTCAGTTCTCAAGTTGTTATTTTTTTGTTGCTTGGTATTAGTCAAATGCAAATATTGTAATTCAATTTAATTTTTATGCTTCGATTGAATGGGATGGTAGGTTGTAGGTGTGTTCGAGAAAACGTAATCCCTGTAAAATTTGTTTTAGTTCACTACTGGATATAGCCAATTCTTATTTGTATCATTGATCATCTTATGCTAAGTAATTCACAATTTCTTAATTCCAAGAGGAAGGCAAATTTATGCACCCTTACGGGAGGAGAGCTAATGATGGAAACGAATTCGGAATAGAATCACAACTTCAGTCTCATTCAATCTTTTATGTTTGGAAGTTTTTTTTGAATTGAAATTTGATTCTGTTAAAGAAAACTTCGATGTTACCTTCTTAAAAATGAATCCTTTATATACTTACTTCATAGAACCTTTTTAACCTACTGTATGATATATATTTTTATTATACATCCATAAACTAATAGCACAGGAAAATTGACTCGGAATGAAATTGTTTAAGCTTTTAAGAAGTAGAAATCATAGAATTAATGATTGTGACTTTAAGGGGCATTTTGCTCAGTCCTTTTTTAAAGCGAAATCATAATATTATTTTGATCTCATTATTCATTAATGTAATTTACTATAATTACTTTTAAAGTAATTATATATTTATTATCCATATTTATTTGGATATATGTCGAATTTGGTAAAGGTATCAAAACTTCAAAGTGGTCATTTTAATACTAATCAAACTTTTGTGACTATTTTAACTACTTTTTTAGTACTTTGACTCTGCTTGTTGACATGGAAATAATAGTCTATCATTGAAGTTTTATTACTTTTTCAGACACTATTTATCACTAATAAACTACCTCTCCCATGTCAAGAAACAAAAAAATGGTGTTAGCAAAGTTGTAAAAATAGTTATAAAAAATTTGATTAGATATAAATTGATCACTTTAAAATCGAAATACTAGATTGAATTTTTGTGTAAAGTTTAGATACCAAATTTGATATTTTTCCTATTATTACTAATATTTTGATTTGATTATCTTTTTAGCCAAGTACATATTCATTAATTATCCATATTCAATACTAAGGGCATTCAATTAATACCACCATACACACACATTCCCTTTCACTCCTTTCCGTGACATCTCCAAATATAAGAATGTATTTGACATTTTCTTACTCATTTTATTTTATTACATTCCATTTCATTCCAATTTATCACATAATGTATGGTTTCATTAACATGATCATCTGATAAATCATCTCACATTAAAATGAATATAATAATTAATACATTAAGTATGTTAATGGTTAAAGAAAAATCATAGTGTTCTTTCAAACCACTTATGCATACTAAATATGAAACATGGGCATTCACTATACACATTTGATTTTATTTCAAATACGATATTTGATACAAGAGTAGATAAATTTGTTATTCTGTTACAATTCCATTCCAATACATTTCTATTCATATTATTTCTATATATCAAAAGTGATATAATAGTTTTTCAAGGTTCTCCTAGTAACAATCATGCACCATTTAGATCATTTCATTTCTTTCCTAAACATAGTATAATCGCATCTTATGGTTGGACAAAATATAGTTCTATGTATAAGCAACTTACTAGTAAGACTTTTCTATTAACTAGATAAGTTTCTACCGCATATGAAGAACATGGTAGGTATTTCATCATCAAATAAATCAAGTGCCTCATCATTTTTTTCCTTTTTTTCCTTTTTTTTTATTATAGCAATGGCTTTTCATTGGCATATCTATCATATGGATATACATAATGCATTCCTTAATGGAGATTTGTATGAAAGATTTTACGTGCATATTCCTTAAGGATCAAAGGTTAAGGGGACTGTTACACCCCATAGGGTACCCTAATTGTAATAATATACCATGCAACAAATTGAGACCTCTAGAAGGTTATATAACTCCTATACAACTAACATGTTTGTATGGGGTAGACAAATGAAACATGATTGAAGGTTGAATGAACAAGAAAGATATTACATATACATATATATATATATATAAGCCATAAGCAAAGATAATATCATAAAGTCTAGGTCATCGCTTAACTATTACATCCATGATCTTCAAGAGCTTCATTAGAGCACTTTTAAAACATAACTTACAAGAAAAACAAACACAACTTATGCTATTACAGCATCATCATTAAGTCTCTATTACAAACAAGGTCTTCTTCCAAACTTAGATACATAAGTCCGTTTTCTATCCTAACTTCGACACTTAGTCTTGGTCTTGGTCTTCTTACTTATATTCCTGTAAAATAACAGTCTAAAGGAGCATGGGCATAAAAAGCTTAGTGAATAACAAAGTATTAACACAGTTCGTTAATATCAAACAAGTTTAGTTAATAATCATATGCAATGCATCCAATAAACATACGTAACGAACATGGTTTAGATAACTGGAACCCAAACCTATGGGGATTTACGTTTTCCTTGGGGTTTGAAGGATCAGTTAAGTAATTGATGTCCATGAGAATCCCAAAACTAAAGAAGGAGAACTCTTTTGATCTCATTTACTATTTATAAATAGATATAACATATACTCTCCACTTCTCTTAGAACTTGGGAATTCCCATTAAGTATTAATACTGTAAAGCCACCTCTAACACATGCGACCTCCTTCGAAACCTGCTTAGTTCTTGTGAAGTTGACAACCCCATGGTAACCTTAACTAGATCCACTGGACTCAACAAGCATTACCACATAATTGAAATATTAATATGACATAAATACCATGCTAATGCAATTATGATGACATGTAATGCATGTCAGTTTATGTTTAAGAGTCTAGTAAGCTTTACTCCATATTATTTAGTGGTCACTCCAATTTCAAACATACATCAGTTTAAGCTACACACTTATTATCAAGCAATTATCACTTTGAACATTAAGATTTGTGAAACATTCATAAAACACATAGCATACAAGATTTCCCAACCCCATGCACTTGTTCCATTTCAATTGTACTTATACTATATTCCACTACTGCACAATCACAAGCACAGTGAAAAGACTCCAATTACTCATCCTTGTATATCACCTCAATCATCATAATAATCATTAGGGAATCTGAATCTTGATTTAAGGTTCCTATATGATAGAAGACTTGTATTACTAACTATATAGTAAGGAAAAGAAGGATTAAAAAAGATTTTAGAGTTATAGGAGACATATACATAAACCAAAGGCCATATGCCCCTAGCTACGCCCCATAAGAAGGGGTGTATCCATCCAGGTTGGATACAAAAACTTCTATGACCTTGTCACCCCCCTATATCCATTTTCTACGTCCCCATAGGGGGATCATATCCACCTAGACGACACATATAGAGAGTTGCACGTCCTCTGCTACGCCCCATATGAAAATGTTAACGAACAACACTTCTAAACTTCATAATTTAGCACATTTTAACTACAACATCACTATACATGATTCATATCCATCATTTTCATCTTCCTATTGCCTATACTTAACCATCATCATATCAACACCAATAACCAACCATAATCTATAAAACCCATGTTTCAGAACTCAAACTACAAACTTCACAACTTAACTTCATTTATCTATCCTAAAAACACATAACACCCTTATAACTAACATTAGTTAACAATATCATCACATTACACTACTACTTATTTTATAAAAATTAACAAGACAAGAGTAAGAATTAGTTTACCCATTAGTATCCAGACTTGAAGATAGAAACTTAACTTGAGTTTCTTAGCAATTGAGAAAGAAAACTAAGGAAGAATGAAGAGTATGTGTGTGTGGAAAATGTTGGTTTTTGGGAGGAAAAAGGGAGTGAAATTTCTACCTTTGAAGTTAATAAACATCCATATATATATAAAGCAAAATATTTGACTTCTAAGGCATTTGAAAATTATTGAGTGTGTGGTGTTGCACAATAGTTATAATGGCTAAAGGATTTAATTTTTGCTGAAAGTAGCTTAATTTGAAACACGCATTAGTCTCCTATTCATCTCATGCATTAAAATAATCTATTTCTTGAAATCAATATAAAGTTTAGAAAAATTTAGTTTATACATTCAATGTAATTAGATCATTTCTTATAAGAATCCATACTGAAATTCTTAATAATTTAGGAGTTAAGTTTATAAATTGAATTTTCTAAATGAATTTGAGAACATAATTTAGTTGGCAAACAACTTGAAATAACTCAATTCAAAATTTTAAATTTCTATTTCTACTAGATTGATTTTACAAAAGCTATTATACTTGAATTCATTCAATATTCCATACATTATAACACTCATATTCAAAATACATAAATTTTAGATTCTATTTCTAAGCTTGATTTATGGAAAAGCTTAGGGATTACACTCACATACCCCCCTCCCCACCTAACCCAATAAAAGAAGTTTTGTCCTCAAAGCTTGAAAATTACCTGATTCTTCAAACAATTAAGGATAATTCCTTTTGGTCTCCTCTTCTAGCTCTCATGTAATTTTTTCAGTTTGAGGATCTCATAAGACCTTGACATATTTGATCTCTTTATCCATAAGGGTTTGCACTTTGAAGTCCAAGATTTTTATTGGATGTTTCTCATATGTCAAATTTTCTTTAAGAGCAATAGGTTCCAATTCAACCACTTTATCAGATTTGCAATATATCTCCTAAACTGATACATGGAATTCATTATGTATGTTGGCAAGATCAATCGATATACCAAATTCCCAACTTTATCCAAAATTTCAAAAGGTCCTATATGTCTCAGGCTCAATTTTCCTTGCAACGTTCCTCTATATAAGCTCTTAATTGGTCTTATTTTAAGATATACATGATCAACCACATCAAAATTGAGCTCTCTTCTTCTCATATCTGCCTAGCTTTTTCGTTTATCCTATGATTCCTTCATCTTTTGCTTGATGATAGCCACTTTGTCAATTGTTTCTTATACTAATTTCGCCTACTGGCAACTTGCTCCAAATTATCCCAAAACAAAGTTGATCTACGTTTGCATCCATAAAAGCTTCATAAGGTGACATACCAATACTTGAATGATAGATATTATTATAAGGAAAATCTATAAGTGGCAAATGTCGATCCCAGTTTCCTTTAAATTCTAACTCATATGATCTTAGCAAATCCTCCAAAGTTTGTATTGATCTCTCTGTTTTTCAGTTCGTCTAAGGATGATATCCTGTATTGAATTTCAACCGAGTTCCCATTGATTTTCATAAACCAATCTAAAATTTTAAAACAAATCTTGGATCTCTATCTAATACAGTTCCAACCGGTACTCCATGCAATTTGACTATCTCTCTAACATAAATCTGTGACAATTTTTCCAAGGAATATGTCATGTTAATGGGTAGAAAATGAGCTGATTTGGTAAGTCGATTGACAATTACCCATATTTCATCATAATTGGCATTAGTCCTTAGTAGAGAGCTCACAAAATCCATTGAAATTTGATCCCATTTTCACTTAGGAATAGATAAAGGCTGTAACAATCCACCAGGCTTTTAATGTTCCATTTTCACTCTTTGGCATGTTTCACACTAAGCAACAAATTTGGCTATATCACTTTTCATCCCGTTCCACCAATATGCACCCTTAAGATCTAGATAAGTCTTAGTTTCCCCGGGATGCATAGTATATCTAGAATAATGAGCTTCATTCATCAACTCTTTCTTGAAAGCTACATCATTAGGAACATATAACCTTTTATTTAGTCTGAGAACTTCTTCTTCATCTAAGTGAAACCCTTTGTACTTTTCTTGTGCAAGGCTTTGAATGATCTTTTGTAAATTCTTATCTTGCTTTTATGGACTTTTGATTCTTTGAAGTAAAGTAGGTTTCACAATCAAATTTGCACTTGCATATTTCGAATCTTGTAGAGTAAATTCTAAATTCAATCTTTTGAATTCCCTTATGAGATCTTTTTGTCTAGTGATCATCATAGCAACTTCTCCATAACTTTTACGACTTACGGCATCCGCTATTGCATTAATCTTTCTTAGGTGATAATTAATGCTCAAGTCATAATCTTTTATTAATTCTAGCCATCTTCGTTTCTTCATGTTTAATTCCTTTTGTGTAAACATATATTTCAAACTTTTATGATCTGTATATATTTCACATTTTGTCCATACAGGTAATGTCTCCAAATTTTGAAAACGAAGACAACAACAGCTAACTCCAAATCATGAGTTGGATAATTCATCTCATAGGAGCTTTAGTTGCCTAGATGCATATACTATGGCCTTCCCACCTTGCATCAAAACACAACCAATCCAATTCTAGATGCATCACTATAAATAGCAAACACATCTTGATCATTGGGTAAAACTAAGATTGGAGCAGATGTTAGTCTTCTCTTTAATTCTTGAAAACTTTGTTCCCTCTTCTTATTCCACTCAAACTTTTCATTCTTTCTTGTTAATTGAGTCAATGGTAAAGCTATCTTAGAGAAATCTTAAACAAACTTTTGATAGTATCCGGTTGATCTCAGAAAACTTCTTACTTTAGTTACTATTTTTAGTCTCTTCCATTCAATAATGGCTTGAACTTTTCTTGGATCTACCGATATTCCTTCTTTGGATATAATATGTTCAAGAAAAGATATTTGTCTTAACCAAAACTCACATTTCGATAGCTTGGCATTCGATTTGTTTTCTCTCAACACTTGTAGTACCATTCTTAGATGTTCCTTACGTTAAGCTTTAGAAGGAGAATATATCAATATATCATCAATAAAAACTACAACACAAATGTCTATCTAGCAAATGTTAGAAAATTCTATTCATTAAGCTCATGAAGATTGTTGGAGCATTGGTTAATCCAAAAGGCATTACTAAAAATTCATAATGACCATAACGGGTTCAAAATGCCATTTTTGATATATCTCTGCTTTAATTCTTATTTGATGATATCCTGATTTTAGATTAATTCGAGAAAATGCCTTTCCCCTTGTTAGCTGATCAAACAAATCAACAATTCGTGGTAGGAAATATTTTTGTCTTAATTGTAACCTTATTCAATTCTCTGTAATCTATACATAGCCTCATTGTTTCGTCTTTCTTTTTAACAAACAAAATAGGTGCTCCCCATGGAGAAGCATTGGGGTGAATAAAACCCTTATACAAAAGTTATTGCAATTGAGTTTTTAGCTCTTTTAATTCCACATGTGCCATTCTATAAGGAGACTTTGATATCGATTTAGCTCCAGGCATCAAATCTACTGTAAATTCAACCTCTCTGTAAGGAGGTAAACCATGTAAATCATCTGAAAAAAAAAAAGAGAATTCACATACTACCTGAATATTCTGGATATCTAACTTATCTTGTTCTTCTTTCATCAAATAGATCATACTTCCTTCTAATTGATCAACTTTTTATCCAAGTTCTTCAATAGCCCTCATCTCTTTTCTATTATTCCCAATCATTTCTCCCATAAACACACCCCTTTTCTTTTCATTATTGACAAATGAAATTGTCTTAAGCTAGCAATTCACTTTAACTTTTGCTGTTGTCAACCATGTCATTCCCAAGACAACATCATACTTTTGTATGTCCACTGCTATAAGGTCAATAGTAGTTCTTTAATTGTTTATTTCTAATGGACATCTTTTAATAACTTCACGAGTGATTACGATTCAAATTCGGAGTCGAAATTCCCAAACCTTTTTTCATAGACTCAGAATAGAGTCCAACTCTTTCGACCAAAATGGTGTTGAGAAAGGAATGCGTAGCACCAATATTAAACAGTGCATACGTAGGTTTTTTGTTCACTTGAATTGTTCCTATTTAGCATATAACTCTAATTACTTCCTACTCTATCAAATTCTACTTAACTTAATAAATATCTGCAATCAAACTGGGGTTCCCATCTCATCTGCATCATACTCCTCATCAGATTCTTCGATCATTGGAGTCCCATGGATTGCGAACATCTTCTCGGATCTAGTGGGCTCATTTCCTTGATTGCTTCCGCTTTTCTTTTCCTTTGCTCCTCTAGATTCTTTAACTTACTTAGCTCCCCTACTTTTAGTCCTTTAAGGATAGTTGGTTAACACATGTCCTACTTTGTTGTGAATAAAACATGTGGCTTAAGATTTCTTAGGGCAATTTCCAATCATGTGCCTGGGGTTCCCAACAATAATAGCATCAATTTTTAAGTTGAGGACAATCTCTTGGATAGTGAGATTCCTTACACTTTCAACAAATAACATTACTTCTTCTAGGCATTACTCCCTTCGATTCTCCCATAGGCTTAGAAAACTTAGCCTTTTTGGAAGAAGAACCCATACGAATATTATCATAAGATCTCTTTCCAAACACTTGCCTCTCTTTTTATATCTTTCAGATTCCTACATTGTTACTCGTTCTATAACTCGGGCCTTCTCTACCATCATAGAAAAATCATCAATTTCAAACTTTGTTTGATAATACGATTCTAAGGCCACCATAAACACTTGCCTCTTCAATTCATTATTGTCTCTAGAAGCTGCAGGAGCAAACTGGAGCAATCAATTAAATTCATTTTCATACTCATCCACGCTCCGATTTCCTTGAGCCAAATTCATCAAATCCGTACTATACTTAGCTCTCAAACTACTATGCAAACATTCTTTCAAGAATTCCCCTCTAAAAATGTCCCATGGTATAGGTTGGGGTAGAGATCTTTCCTTAGAATCCTACCACAGTCTAGCTTTTAATCTCAACAAATATGTCCCATATGAAACTTTAAGAGCTTCCGATACTTGAAATACATTGAAAGACCTTTCCACTTGGGATAGCCAATCTTTAGCTACTTTAAGTTTTCCCATTGAGCCCTCAAAGTATCTACTGCATTTGATAAACTCAGGTAGAAGATTCCATTTTGGCTGAGGTACATGAAAAGGAGGAATTGACATTTCATGTCGAGCTAGAGGTGGTGCTTAACTTTCCTCAACAGATTCGACAGACTGATTCACTTCTTCATGCATAGCAGTAGGTGGAGGAACAAGGGGGGTATGAGTCTAGATCCTTGATGATGGGGATCATAGGTCGTCATCGGGAGAGATTAAAATGTTTCCGATCAAGGAGGATCAAAACTGCCAACTATAGGAGTTTAGAATCGCCAACTTTGAAGATTGGTGGCTATACGCAGGCCTCAAAGCTGTCGACCTTTCTCACTTACATCGTTGGCCTTATATTCGCCTTGAATATGCATAGAACTGAAATTTTTAAAGCCACCTTCAACATCGCCATCCTTTGTCATAGAGGTTACTAGCTTAAGATGGCCTTCTTTAAGGGATATACTTATTTTGTTTTGTGTCTTTTAGTTTTTCTTTGTTTAAGCATGTATAGAATTTGTTCTTGTTTTAGCATGTATAGAATTTGTTCTTTGTTTTAGCATATATAGACCTTTGTTTTTGTTTTGTAATTAATTGATCTTTGATATTGAAATTAAGAGAGTTTTCTCTTAGAATTCTGGATTGAATTTTGCTTGAACTTATCAAGAATTTCTCGTAGCGTTCAGCCTTGACTTATCAACCGATTTGACATCCCCAATTGTGACGTCTTGGCTTTATACCAAGGTTCTTGCTTCCATATAAGCAACATGTCATGGTTTCCATCAATTCTTGGAATGATCGAGGGTTAATTTTCCAAATTGATTACGGTTTCGCACAGGTTAGCAGGGTTTGTATCATTTGGTATCAGAGCAAAGGATTTCTAAGAATCCATATCCAGTTCGATTAGAGGTAACTTGAATTGTTCATATCCTATTTGTTTTTTGTTATTTTTTTTTGTCTGATCTTGTTGATCGTCTTTTGCTAGGAATTGTTAGTTTTGTTGTCCTTGATTTAAAAAAAAAGGAGTTCATGTCAATTTTTTTTTTTTTTTGCATCTTTAGAGTTTATTTGGAGAAGAAAAATTCATATATATTAAAAAAAAAGGAAAGATTTGAATTTTGATTATTGATTAGGGTTTGCTTGAATTTTGTAGAAAGATTTGATTTTGAGTGGTAAAAGGTAAGAGGGGTGAGTCCATCATTGTGAAAAGCCAAATTAAGTGAAAACACGAGTGATTTCACATCTATTGAGTGTAAACATGAGAGAGAGCATGTGAGGACTAACCCAATTGTTTAATTTTTCATCTCTTTTAGGATTAAATTATGGGTAGTAGTGGAGACAATATTGAGATGGATATGAAATTGTTCATGAAGACTGTCCAAGATCAATTTGAGTTTTGAACATGAGATTAGATGATTTAGAATCTCTTTGCAGATCTAAACATACTAGAAGAAAGTTCCCTATTGATGAGAAAAAGAGGATTTGGTTCTGATGAAGGAAGTTTTATTAGAGGAAGAGGAAAGTCCCATAAGCATGACAAAGATCTGGGTAATATCGAGATGAAAATACTTGCTTTCCAGGGAAAGAATGATCCAGAGCTGCATTTGGAATGAGAGAGGAAAGTGGAGCATGTATTTGATGCCGCAACTATTCAGAAAGCAAGAAGGTTAAATTAGCAACAGTTGAATCATAGATTATGCCACATTTGGAAGGATTAGTTGGTGCTTAATAGGCGTAGATATGGTGAAAGAACTATCCGAACATGGAAGGAGATGAAGGTTATGATGTGAAAATGGTATATTCCTAGTAATTATTATCAGGATTTGTGTAGTAAATTGCAAAGTCTGACACAGGGATCCATGGTTGGGGAGGAATACTACAAGGAGATGGAAATAGCCATGATTAGAACTAAGGTAGAGGAAGATTAGGAGGCTATTATGGCTAGATTCATTGGAGGACTAAATAAGGAGATTGCTGATATAGTAGATTTAGCATTATGTGGAGATGGAGGAGTTGCTGCATAAAGCTATTAAAGTTGAAAATTAATTAAGTCCAGGGGAATTCAAGGTATGACTCATCTTATAGTTCCTCATGGAAGTTAGATTGGAAGCATCACAAAGCAACCTTAAAATCAGAAGAGTATATGAAGGCCAAGATTCTAATGTTGATTGTAAAGGTAAACTGAAAAACCTCCTTCTAGATCTCATGACATTAAGTGTTTCAAATTTAGGGACATGGACATATTGCTTTTCAATATCCAAATAAACGAATTATGGCTGTGTTGGATAATGGTGATATCAAGAGTACCAGTTCTAGTGATGATGATATGCCTGAGTTGGAGGGTATGACTAATAATGAGGAGGTAGATGCTTCAAACTTATCCTTGATTATTAGAGTTCCTTGAGTACATAGCAGATGAATGAGAAAGTTGAAGTTACAATGAGAAACTACCTCCTCCATACTAGGTGCCTTGTGAACAATAAGGTATGTAGCTTGATTATTTATGGTGGTAGCTGTGCAAATATTGTTCATTCTTTGATGGTTCAAATTGCGTTTACCTACACTAAAGTATCCTAGTCCTTATAAGCTACAATAGTTGAATGAATGTTGGAAAGTTAAAGTTACAAAGCAGGTATTGGTTGCTTTCTCCATGGTAGCTCTAGGGATGAAGTTTTATGTGATGTTAGCACCTATGCATGCAGGTCATTTGTTGTTGGGGCGACCATGGTAATATGATAGGAAGGTTATACATGATGGATTTTGCAACATATATTCATTTTTATAAATGGTCAAACTGTAAAGCTTGCACCTTTAACCTCAAGTCAAGTGTATAAAGATCAAGTGAAGTTACAAAAGGAGAATGAGAGAAAAAGAGGGTTACAAAAAGAAAACGAGTGACACACCAAAAGAAAAAGAGTAGGAGACTATGAGTGTGAGCAAAGATGTGAAAATTACTAATAGGAGAGAAAAGCAAGTGAGATTGAGAGGTAAAAGCAAAGAATGAGAGAGATAAGAGAAGTGAGATTAAGAATTCTTTGTTTGCAAAGTCACCATTGCTTGTACCACGTATAATGATTTTTCAATTGACAATCTTAACTTGTCTTATCTTGTGAAAATGTTCCATCACTACAGGAACTCAAGGATTTGATTCCCAAGGAAACTCAGATGAAGTACTATTGCATCTAAGAGGAGATGTTCCAACTAGTTGACTGCTAAGATTCAAGGACGAATCTTTTCAAAGAATGAGGGAATGATGGGATCAGAATCATCATTGAGAGAGATTAAAACATTTCAAATCAGGAGGATCAAAGCTGCCAGCTATAGGAGTTCAAAACTGCCAGCCTTGAAGATTAGAGGCTGTACTCGACCCCAAAGCCGCTGGCTTTGCCACCTAACGCCGCTGGCCTTTTCCACTTACACCATCGGCCTTGACATGCACAAAATTGAAATTTTTAAAACCGCCTTCAACACCACCATTCTTTGTCATATAGGTCACCAACTTAGTATTAAAGTCCCCCGACCTTCTTTAAGCGACAGACTTATTTTGTTTTGTGTTTTTGTTTTCCTTTGTTTTAGCGTATATAGACCTTTGTTTTTGTTTTGTAATCACTTGATCTTTGATATTAAATTGAGAGAGTTTTCTCTTAGAATTCTAGATTGAATTCTATTTGAACTTATCGAGAACTTCCCATGGCGTCGCCCTTGAACTTATCAATTGGTTTGCTCCCTGATTGTGGCATCTTTGCTTATAACAAGGATCTTGCTTCCATATAAGTAATGGATCATGGTTTCCATATGTTCTTAGAATGATCCAAGGTTAATTTTCAGATTGGATTACGGGTTTCATCACAGGTGAGCAGGGTTCGTATCATTTAGTATCAAAGCAAAGGATTTCTAAGAATCCATACTTAGTTCAATTCGAAGTAACTCGAATCGTTTATATCCTATTTGATTATTAAGGTTTTTAGTGAAATTTGGATTTTTGATTTGTTGTCTAGGGTTTGATTAATGATAAGAACCGAACTAACATGTGTTGAAACCTGTAATCAAATTAGAAACTAATCCCTGGATCATTTTAAGAACCAATGGAAACCGCGATTCGTTGCTTATATGAAAGTAAGAACCTTGGTGTAATGCGAAGACACCACAACCGATGATGGCAAACCGATTGATAAGTCAAGGGTGAACGCTATGAGAAAATTCCCGATAAGTTCAAAATAAAATTCAATCCAGAATTCTAAGAGAAAACTCTCTCAATGTCAATATCAAAGAGAAAGTTAGTTCAATTACAAAGTAAAAAACTACCTATAATAACACTAAGAAAACTAAAAGACATTAAACAAAATAAAGCTGGCATCTAAAGAATGCTGGCTAGCTTCCTATACAACAAATTGGGAAGCTATAATTAAAACAATAAAAACAAATAAAATTACTCGACAAGAAGGCCGGTGGCTTAGGGGGATACGTCGACAACATTGGACATAAAAGCCAGTGGCCTTGAGCCGACGTACATTCAACGCTGGCTATACACAACTTTAGGTCAGCAGTGTACACTTCAATTCTTCAAGTCTTTAATCCTTTGTGTCCTAAACTATTTTATAAGCTTCCTTAGTTCGCTTTACTCATGTTTTAATCATTATAACTCCAATAAATGGGCCTCCAACTCCTTGAAATGTATTATTGGTCTTAACTTAGTCAGCTCTAAGCTTGATGCTATTAGATTCGCATCACTTGAGGTGCCATGGAAGGTGCAACAGGCGCCTCAGCCAGAGTAGCTTGGGTATAACTCCAGGTTGTTGACCCCCCCTCCCCCTGTAAAACTTATAAAATCAAAGCATTTTGTTTCTATATGGCTTGCAAGATATCTTCTAATCTATTAGGAGGTGGCGAGGTATATTCAATGGCTTGGGTTGCCTCGACTCAGCAAGTCTAGAAGCTTCTGATTGAACTGTTGGTGCAGGAGCTTGAGCATTCCTTGCTCTTCTTCTGCATCTGCTAAAGTCAATTTCCAAACAATCAATTTTAGCATTATAAACATTAAAACTCTTGTTATAAACTACACATTCAATCAATACTAATACATAACACTTAACATGTAATCAATCATAATAAAACATAAGCAAAACTTCAATTATAACCACTTACATTTAGGTCATTCGCCTAGATCTAAACCTACTTCTCTTTATCACTTAGATTCTACTCAATCTAAGCTAAAACATTCTTATAGGAGTCTTAGATATATTCAACTTCTTTCTTATCCTTTCAACCATGCTCTGATATCAACTTCTGTCATACCTCTACAGGGTACCCTAGTTGTAAAAATATATCATGTGACCAATTGAGACCTTCAAAATGTTACATAAGTACTATACAGCTAACATGCTTGTGTGGGGTAGACAAATGACACGAGATTGAAGGTTGAATAGAACAAGAAAGATATTACATATATATATATATATATATATATATAAGCCATAAGCAAAGATAATATCATAAAGTCTAGGTCATCACTTAACTATTACATCCACGATCTTCAAGAGTTCATTAGAACACTTTACAACATAACTTACAAGAAAAACAAAACATAACTTATGCTATTACAAACATCATCACTAAGTCTCTATTAAAAACAAGGTCTTCCTTCTAAAGATGGATACATAAGTCCATTTTCTATCCTAACTTTCACAATTGGTCTTGGTCTTGGTCTTGGTCTTCTTACTTATATTCCCGTAAAACAACAGTTTGAAGGAGCATGATCATAAAAAAGCTCAATGAAGAGTAGTAACACAAATCATTAATATCAAACAAGTTTAGTTAATAATCATATGCAATGCATCCATCAAACATATATAACAAACATGGTTTGGATAACCGAAACCCAAACCTATGGGGATTTGTACATTGGAAATTCTTCTTTTTCTTCACCTTATGCTCCATTAAATGTACCCCGATTGTATATTCTTTGTATTGTACTTCTACTTTTCAAGAACAACCTCTGACTTCATCAAAACTTTGTTATTATATCATAAATCCTGGAAAACTCAATTGTTCCTAATTTATCCTTGAAATGAATAATTTATCAAATAAGTATCCTTTTCTTGAGTATATTAATAAAATATCATACAAAAATATGATCAATAAAGTACAATTATTAAGGGTCTTAGGACACTTATCAAAATTCCCTACACTTAACCCTTTACTTGTCCTTAAGTAAACAAAATAAGAACAAAGAAATCTGTCACCAATTATACTCATTAACAAATATCATATCACAAGTAGCATTCTTTAATTATGTTAAACCAAGTAACTCATTAATGCCTACTGCTCAAACCTACCATAATTGTATTTACACCCGACATACTATAATCAAGGTTTTAAAATTAATCCAAGTAAGTCAAACATTAGCCTTACCATTTAAGAACCACTTCCAAAGTCATAAAAGAAATATAAAGTCAAACAAAGCAAAAGCAACTTAGCTACTTCTCACCACTTACTAAAAAGCATATAAACCGTTTAACAAATTCTCTAAGTATAGCAACCTAGAATGAAAGTACATGATATCCATTATTCCCCTGGATTTTCTTCCTCTTTGATTGAAGTTTCTCTAAAATTTTAATAGCCTTCAGAGGGATGGGTTTTAGTCCGTTTCTTTTCTTTTCCTCTAGATGGGTTTTTTGACCGTTTCTTTTCAGCTCAAGATTTCTTTTTTTTTTTAGATTTAAATCAACTAGATGTAAAAAGCTTTGTTTAGTCAATAGTGGAGTCAAACTTCACTCTTTGAAGGACCAAAGCCCACTCATATTGACTAAGCTTTTTAATATTCAATTAAGCACAACAATTGATTTATTTTAGAGAGATTACTCAAGAAGAATCACAAATTGATCAACTTCATATGCACCTTTCATTAAATGTTAGAAAAGCTCTCAAATTGGTTAAGAAGTAAATATACTAATCAGCAAGCTTAGAAACACAACTATTAATGTAAAACTAAGGACTTCAACCTCTTTCACAACCCTAGATTTAATCATTAAATAGTAAGTAAATTTACCCCACTTAGATTTCATTATAAAAATTTTAACTAGTATACCAGGTTCAAAATAAGTGAGTAAGGCGCACAAAGTCACAATATTTTCATCTTCTGAATGCTAACTCTATATAAAAAAATGAGTATAATTTCAAGATTCTAAACTTTTCAAAACATATCATCTTTAAAGCTCATTTCAAAACTTGTAAGTGGGGGACTTTTTGATTAAGTTTAGATGCACAATTTCACATTCATCATAAAGTAATATGATCGATTAAGTGTATCAAAGATATATATCACTTAAGACCCAAATATTCCTATTAAAGTTACCCTTTCCCCACACTTAATTTAGACATTTTCCTCAATGTCTTCCAATGCAATCACAAAAGGGAGATAGGAAATAAAGGAATAAAATTCAAGAAAAGGAAATGAATACTTCCCCAATGAATTTCAATTTCTAAGGACAATTGTTGATTCCAAAGATCATCCAAATATTTCCGATAACCCTAAAAAGTATTTTGAAGTCGCATGACCTAAAAGAAAACAAGGAAAAACTAAAAAGAAAAATAAGAAGCTAAACTAGCCTAACATCCATCATAAGCATGAAAACATATAGTTTCATAAATAAGAGTTTTCCTACTAAGGGATCTCAATAGGTACAAACTAGCAGCATATAGTCTAAAGGAAAGAAATTAGAAGAACATTAAGAAATCAAATTTCATATCAAAGCATAGGAGGGTATATCACTTATCCCCCTCCACATCAGAAGTCTCATCATCTTCATCCTTCTCCTCTTCATCTCTAGATTTTAGTCTCATTCTCTTTAGCCTCTTTAGATTTAGATTCAGGTTCAGATTCAGCTACTTCCTTGGATGAACTTGATGATTCAACAACTAGAGCTTTTCCTTCCCTTCTAACCACAGGTGTTTTTTCAGTCTCATTAGAAGTAGTCCTTTAAGGCGAGGACTCATAGCTTAGAAGGTTTCTTGGAGGTGGTGAAAAACAACCAACAAGTGTTTGGAGAAAACTCCAAACTGTTGACTTAAATTTTTTATTCTTTTTCCGAATAGCCCTACTTTTTTCTCTTTCTTTCCTATTCTTTCTCTTCTCCTCCTTAAATTCCTTTCAAAAAAGTTTCTAGTCTTCATCAAAAGTAGATACCTATGGAGCAGATGGACCTGTGGAGTTAATTTGTGCAGTTGGAGAACTCATGATAGTTCTAAGGGGCGTAGTATATTGCCTTGAAGCATTCTACCTCTCCTTAATCTTTTGAAGTCCCTAATGTCTGAAAGGACCATCCAACATTGGTTTAATATCTACCTTAACCACATTATTTGAAAGTTATTGCCAAATATCCATTCCCTTCAATAGTTTAGTGATGTAGCCCTACAAAATATCCCCTTTGTGCGGGTTTTAGAAGCCTGGCGGATGATGAATAAGGCCAATTCAATACCCACATTAATCTTGTAACCGTTGGCAATGCTCTACAAATGTGCAAGCTCAAAGTTATTCACCACATTGTTGCTACTTTTTCGTATCCTAACAGTATGAGAAAGGATGTGGTGGATAATCTTCAGATTATTGTTCACAATGGTAGAAGCTTTTGGCCCAGAAGGGTCATATTTGATTATCCTTTAGCACAATGCCTGCCATTAGTCTAGAGCATCCACATTCCTAGTAGCCCAACTAGAAGTGTTCTAAACTCAACATATTTGATTTCTTCTTTTGTGTATAATCCCATGTAATAGCAAAAATCAACCAAAGTAATTATACACACCTTCTTGAACGCTTGAAAGGTCAAAATGTCATCAAATATGGATCTACCATGTTTTTCCACATGTGTCAAAGTAGAAAGTACTTCTAGTGTAACATCCTTATAAGTAAGAGTATTTATGGAAAATAATTCTACCTATGGCCTAAGTGATAGGAGCTCTTTAATTTCTTCGTCCTTCCCATAGTCAACAAGCATCTCCCAATCCAAATCAAATGAGATCCAAAAGGTTTGTGCTCAAGACTTTGCATTCTAGTCTTAGCCTAAGGAGTTTCAAAAAGTAAAGGACTAGACCTTCTTTGTGACTCAAATTGAGATACTTTCCTCTTCTTTGTTGGTACTGTAGAAGAGGAAGCATGGTAAGCTTGTGATGTACGTTGAATTGATTTGGATTTCTTAGCGGCTTACTTAGTTCTCACTCCTGCATAAGTATATTATAAGACAATTAAGTATAATAGGTAAACAACAGCTATAAAGGATAGTTATTAATCTTAAGAAGCCATAGCAACCATGTGAAACATCTACAAGAGCATTGAAGTGCAATTGAACAAGATATGCACACGTTTAAATGAAACTGTAAATACACTAGTCATTACACACGACCAGTGAAGAACCTAGAATTTGATAAATTTAAATGCAACACAAATGCGGGAAAATTACTCGTGTAGAAACTCGTGTTGAACATTATAATGGCAATTGAAACAATATTTATGGTTCAATTATTACAAATTCCTCCACTTCACCATGAAATCTAAAATTTCGCAATAAAAAGCCCTAGAATCATAGTTCATATTTTCAAGCATGAATTTCAACAAAATAATTGTTGCAATATGTTTAAGGACCATTTAATTGCACAAAAATCACAAAAGCCCCAATTTCTATGATACTCATAAATTTCGTATTGTCATGCCTCAAAAGGTATCCTAAATGCGACGATCCACCACACTCAATATTAAAGCTTAAGTATGACAACCTTAGTAATTCCATAAGCTTCGATGCTGGGTGTAAAGCGTACACTCATGATCATAGAGGATCAACTTTGAAACAAGTTGTTTAAGAAGATATTCATATATCAATTTAAGAATGGAAATCATAACATATTATTTGAATTATGAAAATATAAAGGCCTTACAAATATCAAAGGGGCATTCTCCTGTCAAAAGATATAGTTTATCAAAGTCTATTCAAAATAATTATATTTGTAGATTTACTTAGAAGTTTAAGTCTATATCTAGTCTTTGACTTCTTCCACAAACTCCTTAGGCCAAAAAGATATTACTTGCGAGAAATAACCCCGGGGCTTCAACCATAGATAAGGGTGCTGCAAAAGGTATCTATAAGGGGATAAGCCTCTTGTTTAGTGAGAATTAATTCTACAAGTAAAGTACTCAACAATCAATATTCAACCAAGTTATTTAACAATCATATGAGATGCAATCAATCATGTGAGCAAACAATACATACGATTTTCCAGAATCATATGTTTGAATGGATTTACCCTTCCATCCGGTGGTTAGGTGTTCCGGGCAACAAGGTCATAGTTCGTAAATGATGTTTTTATAGTTTTCATATAAATTCCTACTAAGCGCTAAATTGTAGGTAATTCGGGTGTCCACTCACCATTTAATTATGCAATCAAAGCCAGAGAGTACATTTTTAGGTTCCTCAACCTCATTACTATGCCCTTATCCTACCAAGGTATAGTAATGAATGCAATGTGACTCACTACGTGTCATGCATGAATCATTTTATTTAAGTAATCATGGCATAATATTAGTCATTTTATAGGTGATCATAGAATTTGCGGACAACTTATTTCTATGCTAACTCATATGATGATTCGTTAACAATTCCCACCTCGATATGCTTATCATAATTTCAATCATATAAGTAAAGCACATGCGCTATCATATTTTTATTTTTGCCTAAGGTCTAGTGCCGCTAAACTACAAGCAAAAATATAAGTACAAAAATATGAGAATTTAAACTCACTCGGCCACAGTAGCAGAAGCTTCTTAGTCGAAGTAATTCTCCGGGTAAGGTAGCTCGGACTCCATGTCACCTATACAAAAGAAATACGCGAAATGAGCATTTCTTGAATTTCTATTTAAACTTGCAACTCTATTTCACTAAGTTCATCAAAATTCGTATAGAGTGAAATTCCAACTTAAAATAGCCATAACTTACTCATTTTAACTCAGAATTTCGCATATTATATACCATTTTCTACCTACTCGAAAAGATTTATCCATTTGTAAGGTTATTTTCTTCATAAAAGATCACTTGGGTCTCTAAAAGACATGGTACAAATTACCACGAAAATCCCAGCCTTTGAAAAATAATTTTCCAAACTCATCTTTGTTCAAAAATCCTTTAGAAAAAATATAAATATGTATATACCTGAAAAATCCTTTGAGTATATATATATAGACTCATATTTTATGCAAAAATTCTAATGGTGTTGTCTAAACGATGATTTTTTGTAAAACAATTTATCTTAAGGTGTTGAAACTTGAATCTTAATTAATTCTTTTCTAAGTATTTTGGAGGAACTTTATAATTTCTTAGTTATTGTAGATAAGTATATTCTTATTTTTTTTCCCAATTTCTTTTCAAAATAAATAAATTTTCCCTCAACTTTAGTCTTCTTTAAATTTTGCTTCTAGGGGCAAAAAATGAAGTTTCTAAAGTTTTCATTAAGTTGTTGATAACCTATAATGATTTTGAGTTATATATATTTCCTTAAAAATGGTTTTGATAAATAAGTCTTTTTCCTCTTATATTTTTATTTTCTAACTCCTTTAAAAATAATTTTATTTCTAAAACTTGGTCTTTTAATCTCTTTACCAATTTTTACTTAGAAAGAAATCATCCTATTAAGTTATTGCTAATATCTATTATTTTTGAGCTTGTTATGTTATTCTTTTTATCTCTTTGAAAGTGGGTCTATCATTTATAAGCTTGACAACCTTCATTTTTCTAAATGGGTTTATAAATTAGTGAGTTGATTTATCTAATTTTGAAAACTAGTCTAGTTGTTGGTTTTTATTATGGAGTTGGTGAAAATACTATAAGTAAGCTTTTTAAGAAAAATTTGCTTATCAAAGAACTATTAACACTAGTTTTAATAAACCTCATGTGACTTATTACAAAAAGAAAAGTTTAGCTTTGTTAGTTAATTCCTTGATAACATCATCTTTTATTTGTCATTTAAGAAAAATTGTGGGCTTTGAAAAGAAGTTGAAAAATAATTTTCCTATGTGTTTGATAACAAAAACTTGATTTAGAGACAAGTTATATATTTAAAAGAGTTTAGTTTTATTTTTCCTTTATTAAAGAAAAATTCTTTTTATTTTTTTGAGACAATAATATTATAATGATGCATGTACATGAGTATGTAGTATGAAAGAGATTAAAATATGGGAAAGATATAAGAAGCAAAATAATAAGGTCAAGTATTAGGAACCGTAGCTTCAGCAAGGTATCTCGGTCAAGTATTGAGAGCCTTAACCTTATCAAGGCATCTTGAGACTAAGAATAGAATAGCCCCAACAAGAAAAAGAAAAGCAATAATAGGAGCAATGATAATAATAAGCTTGTTAGTAAGTTAGTGAGCATTTAGGCTCTAAAATATATAGATATACATATAGATAATAATATATATATATATATATATATAGGGTTAAGTTAGAAGCATAATAACAATAATAATAACATAACATCATAATAATAACAAGATAATAAAAATCGGAATTCTTGGAATGTGTAAGAACAAAACATGAACATGTTTTACTTCTACAATTCATATAAGTTTTTGAGAAACAACACCATAGTCATGCTAAGTTACATGACATGGAAAATAAATCGTTGAAATGTATAGGTAAGAATATTTACCTAAAGTGGGAATATGAAAGTGGTAGTGTAAGAGACATTTTGGATAGTTTGTGTATGTAGAAAGTATATAAGAAATAAGTAGTAAAGAAAAGTGAAAAAAGAATTTTGGGGAGAGGATTTGTGGAGTGAATTTGAGAGAGTTTTGGTAAGTTAAATGAATGTGAAATAAATGAAGGGAGAAGGGGTATTTATAAGAGTTTTGAGGAGTGAAAATTGTATGAATTAATAAATTAAAAATAAAAATATTTGTGTGTGTGTAAGGGAAGGGGCGTCGGCCATGAAGGAAGGGAGGAAGGGAGAGAGTTGATTTTGATTTGTTTTGTAATTTTGTTAATTAAAAGTAATATGTTGAAAGTTTGATGTGAATGAAGATATATAGGTTATATAAAAAGTAGAGAATAGGTATGTAGAGTGTAAGAATAGGTGTAAAAAAGTAGAAATAGGTGAATAGTAGTGAATAGTATATTAGTATTATGAATAGTAGATAAGATAAATTAATACCGTAATAAAGAAAATACGCGTAATTAAGCTATATTTGATATTTTTAGATACCGAAAAATTATAAAACTGATATTTTTGAAATCCTTGTATTTTTATAAGTTTGTTGGTATTATCAGAATATTTTTGCTATCGGGTATACCGAGGCATGGTTTTCGAAAACTAATGCGGTTTGGATCCAAAAACACTAAAAATTATTGAATAATATTATTAAGCTTCCTTATATTATTACGAACTATTTCCCACAATTATTTCAATTTCGTTATCTAGGGTTAAGAGTGCGGGATTGTAGATCTAAATCTACTAGGTTTGTTATAGAGTTGTTGACCTTAGGGTTCCAATTGACTTCCGGTTTGAGGTTTAAGCATAAACCTTATCATAAAATCTAGGAGATTACACGCATGAACCCTAGATGTTTTTCAAATTGTGAAATGCATGTATAAATTATGTGTCTCATGATTTAGAAGTGTAAAATCACTTCACTACACATAAGCAACAACAATCACTCATATAGCATGCATCACTTCACACTCCATCATGATTTGCGAATCATACCGATGATTTTCTAGATTTTTATATGTAACGAAGAAGAATGAAAGAAGTAAATTGAGAAGTGAAAAGGAGAGAAAAAAGAATCACACACCTAATCTTGAATGGAAATGCGTAGATGAAGCCCTAAAAATTTTGTGGAGGTAAAAGGAGATGTGGAGAGAGGTGTCTTTTATGTGTCGAGAAGGAAATAGAGCAAAATAAAGCTGGGAGTGAGATGCTATGTGATATATATATATATATATATATATATCGATGTATGTACATGCAAAATTGAGAGTACGTTTGACCGCAGTGTACATGACCCTTACATACATGAGTCGTGTATCTTTACTCGCGACTCATCAAAATCGAAAAAATGTGTATACTATTGCTATTCACAAGTCGTGTAGAGCAACTAGTGACGCCACTGCCTTAATATCATACACTACACTAATACATGAGTCGTGTATAACAACTCATGACTTCACAGAAGCTTGTAACTCAGAGACACCATATAAACGACTCTTACATGACCCGTGTAAGATTACTAGTGACTCCACAGCTTCAAAAATTTTATACACCTAGTACATGGGTTGTGTATCTTGGTAGTGTATATTGGAACAATTTAAGTACTTAAAATTCCTCTAAGTATTAAACTACATGACAAAGCCTACTTACTTGGAACACTTAAAAATTGTTTTACCCTTCAATTCTCGATTGTGAATATTCTCCCCACACTTATCTTGAAACACAACTTTTTTTTTATATGCTACAAATTTTGTAGAAAAAAAAATTTAGATGGAGTTGGGTTATAAAAAAAAAAAAAAAAGAAAAGAAACTACAAATCATTTTAACATGGGTTGCCTCCCATTAAGCGCTGTTATTTTATGTCGTTGGCTCGATGTCCATAAGCTCTTTAAAGCTAGATCTCTAATGATTGGAGTCTAAACTCCTCCCAGTCTTTGTTTCCTACACCACCTCCCATATATAATTTTACTCTTTGTCCATTTACTTTGAATGTGCCTTGTTCAGGATGTTTCAATTCCACAACATCATATGGAAAGATTTGCTTGACTAGAAAGGGCTTGGACCATCTCGATTTCAACTTACCCGGAAAGAGTTTCAATCAAGAGTTAAATAAAAGCACTTGGTCTCCTACCTTGAATTTCTTTGAATGGCGAATGTGTGCATCATGATATTTTTCATTTTCTCCTTGTAAAGGCTCGTTATCGTAAGCCACCATCCTCCTTTCATCCAATTCGTTTAATTGAAACTTCCTTTTAAGTTTAAAAAGCCTAGATCCAAGTTCATGTGCTTAATTGCCCAATATGCCTTATGTTCAATTTCCACAGGAAGGTGGCATACCTTCTCTTACACCAATCTATGGGAGTAGTCCCCAGTGGTATTTTGTAGGCAGTTTTGTATGCCCACAAGGCATCTTCAAGTTTCTTTGCCCAATCTCTTCCGTAATGATAACTGTCTTTCAAGGATTTTCTTTAACTCCTTATTTGCTACTTTAATTGTCCACTTATCTGATGATGGTAGGATGTTGCAATTCTATGGGTGACTCCATATCTCCTCAAAACTTTGTCTAATTGAGAGTTATAGAAATGTCTTCCCTATCACTAATAATAGCTCTAGGGCTCAAACCTTGAAAATAACTTTTTAAGGAACTTACATACTACTCAAACATCATTGGTGGGTAAGGGCTGATCTTTCACCCATTTAGAAACGTAATCTACCGCCATAAGTATGTACTTGTTCCCAAAAGAGATAGAAAGTGTTCCAATAAAATCTATGCCCCAAAGATCAAATACTTCACAAGCCAAGATGTAAGTTTGAGGCATCTCATTCCATCTAGATGTGTTCCCTACTCTTTTGCATTATCACATGAAGTAACAAAAGTGGTGAGAATCTTTAAAAATAGAAGACCAATAAAATCCAACCTTTAAAACTTTGTGTGCAGTTCGATTGGCTTTGTAGTGACCTTCAATAGGGCCAGAATGAAATTCATACAAGATCTTCCAACCTTCATCATGGAAACACATCATCTTATCATTTGATCGGCACACACCTTGAAAAGGAAAGGGTCCTCCCAATGGTAGTGTTTAAGTTGGGAGAAAAACTTCTTCTTGGCAAGACGATCCAAATCACTAAGAAAGACTCCAACAGCAAGACAATTAGCAATATCAACAAACATGGTAATTTAATACTCAATCGCTCACATACAGCAAGAAGTCTCTCTTTAGGGAAAGTTTCATCAATGTCTTCCTCCTTCAGCTCATCCAAATGTGGATTTTCCAACCTTGACAAATGATCTATTGACAAGTTCTCTGTTTCCTTTTTATTGCGGATCTCTAAGTTAAACTCTTGTAGGAGCAATATCTACCGGATTAATCTTGGTTTAGCATCAGTCTTGGATAACAAGAACTTCAAAGTAGAATGATCTGTATACACAACAACTTTAGATAAAACAAGATAAGGTCTAAATTTGTCAAAAGCAAATACAACCGCTAACAATTCTTTTTCTGTCGCAGTGTAATTCTCTTGAGCACTGTTGAGCATCTTGCTAGCGTTATGGAGCTATCATAATAGGTACGTTTGTCAACTTCTCTTTCAAAAGATTGAAAGAATCAAGACACTCTTGGTCAAAATTAAAGGCTACATCTTTCTCAAGAGCCTTGTCATGGGGCGAACTATTTTGGAGAAGTTCTTGATGAATTGCTGATAAAACCTGGCATGCCCAAGGAAACTTCTAATGGCTTTCACTGATGTCAAAGGTGGTAGTCTTGCAATCACTTCTCTACCTTGGCTCTATCAACTTCGATTCCCTTCTTAAACTTTATGTCCTAGTATAATACCTTCTTTGCACATAAAATGGCATTTTTCCCAATTAAGCACCAAGTTAGTTTCTTCACAGCGAATCAAAACTTTTTCCAAATTAGCCAAGAATTCACTAAATGAATTTTCGAAAACCGAGAAATCATCCATAAATATTTCCATATCTTTTCTACCAAACCATCAAAGATTGCTAACATGCACTGCTGAAACGTAGCCGGTGCATTACAAAGCCCAAAAGGCATCCTTTTATAAGTGTAAATTCCATAAGGGCATGTGAAAGTTTTCTTTTTTGGTCCTCTGAGGTGATAGGCATTTGAAAGTATCCAGACATTCCATCAAGATAGCAGTAGTACATATGTCCGGAAAGCCTCTATAACATTTGATCAAAAATGGTAGAAGAAAATGGTCCTTTCTAGTGGCTTCATTTAACTTCCTATAATCTATGCATACCCACCATCTAGTCACAATTCTCATTAGAATAAGTTCGTTTTTCTCCTTTGGGAACACAGTCATCCCTCCTTTCTTAGGCACCACTTGTGTTGGGCTAACCTAAGAGCTGTCAAATATGGGATATATCATCCTAGCATCAACAAGCTTGATAACTTCCTTTTTAACAACATGCTTCATATTTGGGTTTATCCTCCTTTGATGTTGCACAATAAGCTTATACCTTTCTTTTAAAAACTTTTGTGAGTATAGAAGGATAGACTAATACCTATAATTTCAAAAATCTTCCAAGCAATAGCTCATTTATGTGCTTTGAGGACCGAAATTAGTTGTTCCTTCTGTTCAATTGATAGCTCTGAAGCAACGATTACTAGCAGCTTAAAGTTCTTCTCCAGGAAGGCATAATTAAGGAAATTTGGTAGCTGCTTCAATTCAAGCACTGGTGGCTCTTCAATGGAAGGTTTCAGCCATGCTTCAGTGTTTTTTCTTCAATTCTTCAAATCTATTATGAGGTATAATTTGCTCTTTAGCATCCAATTCTACTTTGATAGCTTTAACCTTAGGATTCTTCAATTCTTTCTCTTCATCGTGAGTCAAAATCAATTCCATTTCATCTCTACATAAAATTTCTTCAATATGTTCAGATACTAAGGAATCCACCATATCAATAGAGTAATATGAGTCATCGGATCCCATGGGATGTGTTAATGCTGCAGAAACTATTACCACTAACTCTTTATCTCCCACTCTAAGGGTGAGCTTCCTTTCCTCCACATTTATAACTGCTCTAGCAGTAGCAAGGAAAGGTCCTCCTAGAATCAATTGCACATCCCTATATTCATCCATGTCAAGTATTACGAAATCCACGGGATAAATAAAGTTGCCTACCTTCACTAAAACAGCTTTGATAATTCCTTTTGGAATCTTTATAGACCGATCAGCTAACTAAAGACTCATGTGAGTGGGGAGGGGTTTAGTTAAGCCTTCAAGACCTAATTTCTTGAAAAAAGAATAGGGCATAAGATTGATGATTGCCCCAAGATCAACCAATGCCTTGTCCACTGATAATTCCCCCACTACACATGGGATTAGGGCTGGGCAAAAAAACCGATCGAACCGTGAATCAAGCCGAACCAAACCAAAAAATTCGATTTTTTTCATTTTGGTTCCGTTCACGGTTCGGTTCGAAGGTAGAGGTTCGGTTCGTGGTTCGGTTTGCAATTTCGAACCGAACAGAGCCGTCTTACTTATTAAAAAAAAAAAAAAAAATCTCTTCACTGCCTAAGTAAAGGCAGTCGGCCCAGCCCCAATGAATTAGGTTTTGCATTTAGGTTTGTTTGTGTTTGTATTTTGTAATCGTCTCTCCTGTCTCCTCACCTCATTCCTCCTCACTCGTTCACTCCTGTGCTGTCTCCTCCTCACACGGCGCCACACAATCACCGATCATGGCTGGGCTGACAGTCTCACACACACTCACACAGTGTCAGGCCATCAGCCACACACACTCTTGGTCAAGGTGAAGTCCTTTTCTTTTTCTATTTTGTGATTATGAATGATTTCTACTACTAATTTTTTACTGGTTGTGTTGTAGTATAGTGTTTTGGGGTAGTTTGAATAATGAATCTTGATGATTGTAATGTGAACTTGATTGGTGGATTTGTCTATTGGAATGAGCAGTTGTTGATCTTGTGCCGTTCGGTGTTAAACTATTGGACCTCTTGGAACATAGTCCTTGTCCTGATGAACTGAAGTTAGATTTCTTACGAGTGCGGCTTCTCGAATGGAAGCACGAACTCTAGATAAACTTGCCTCTAGCTTCTCTAATCTGCTGTGTGTTTTGATTACTGGTTTTTTAGAATCCTCGGTGGATACTGAAGGTTCATCGGCTTTTGACAGATTCAACAACGCTGTTTCCTCCAGGATCACCTAATTAATAAAAACAAAAAGGTTTATACAATAATAATACACCCATCTTATAATTCATACATTACTGGCCTGCAGGTGGTCTTAGTTACTGTATTTGATTTGATGATTTGCCTTACTCATTTGAGTCCCTTCCTTCTATATATATTTGTTTTGAAATTTTAAAAGGGTAAATTTTTTTCCATGTCTGGAGTAGAAAATGATGAATGGAAACAGGTACTTACGATTGCTAAGATACATCCAACAAGGTGGCTCCTGGTGCTTTACTTCTGTGCCGAGCTGCCGGGTATCTATGTATGACTAAACATTGTATTTGGTCTCTGATTCTGCTCCTGCAAGTTATTATCATCTTTCTTTTTTATTTGTACCTAATTTAGCTGCATTGCCAATCTAAGATCCTGAATGATAGTCACATAAATAGCATGCTTTTGAACATTGTTTCCATTTTTACTAATTACTACATCATAAGAACATCAAATTAATTTATACATTCACTTGATATAATATCGAAACCGATATTTCATATCTAATTTGATTTATAAAAATTTTGAAAAACCAAACAAAATTGGCTTTGCGGGCTACATCAAAGTCTTATTAATTAGGATTCCAAAAGGTCCACTGTTAATATAATCTAATCATTAAAATTAATATAATAAGTAAGCTTATCATCTAATTATTGTAATGATTGTTATCATTTGACCATTGAAATGATCATAAGAATTATGTATCAATGGACTGATAATATGAGGATATCATAAGTGTATAAAATTGATGGGGCATACAATTTTCCATTGTTTTTCCATATTCAGTGATTTTCTTCTTTTATGTTTGTTTTCTATTGTTATTATAATTTTTTTTTTCAGTTTATTCTCGTCCGTATAGTAACATTATTCTAATGTTCTCTTAAACTATTACTAAGAAAGACCATTTACATTGGAACAATTAATGTTTTCCTTTATTCTTATTACACATCAATTTAAAAATATCTGTCCCTGTTTTGTCTCGATTTAGGGAGTCCCCAACATAGACCAGCCTCTTGTTCCTGAGTCTCCGCAAACTATCTTTAAGTTTACTTGGGAAAGGTAATATAGAAAATTACCTTTATATTTTACTGACGAGTATAAATCTAGCTTGTTATGGAATTTTTTAAGTCAGCTTTTAATTTTTATATTTTTAAGCGTAATAATGGAGGGTATGTAATCCATAACTTTTAGGTGTAATAATGAAGGGTATGTAATCCCATCCTTGTGTTTTGTGATCGGGATCTCATGCAAATAACCTTATCTTTTATAATATGTTTGCTGTTTGGTTTCATGGAGCAGAATCAGTTTTGTTACTATGGTTTATTTATTTTTTTGTTTGATTTATAAATTAAAGTATATTAAAAAATTATTTATAAACACCAATTGCTTGGTTTGTGCTTATCAATAGCAGCAAAGTAGAACATATTTAGCTTAAGGCGTTTTTATACTTTCATCTAATCTTTTTGTTTTACTTTTCAGATGTCTTCGTTTGATGCACAGAGTATGAGCAAACCAGTAAATGTTGATGCTTCGAAGAGCAATCCGATGGATGTGGATGCATCTGAGGAAAAAGTGAATAGAGATGAAAATGTTGGCAAAGACGATCAGAATGATAATAGTGGTCCTCTACCTTCTTCCGGTACAACATGTAAACTCCCTTCCTCTCCATCAGCTTCTAACAAAAGACAAAGGTCTAAAGTGTGGGCACATATGACATTAGAATCAGATCAAAATGGGAACAAGAGGGCAAAATGCAATTATTGTCATAAAACCTTTAAGTATACTGGCGGGAATGGAACTAGTGCATTGCTTACTCACTTGAAGAGATGTAAACAATTTGTTAGCAAAGACACAACGGGTAAGCAGAAAACTCTCCCTAGTATATTAGAAAATAATCATCTTTCCATTCAACTAAATAGTAATTTTGATGAAAGTCGGTGTAGAAGAGAGCTTGCTAGAATGTTTGTAGTTGCTGAGCTGCCATTTAGATTTGTTGAAAATGAAGCTTTTATCAGTTATAGCAATGTATTGCAGCCTAAGTTTTCAGTTCCATCTCGTAAAACTTTAAGACGTGATTGTCTAGAGTTGTACAATGAAGAGAGGGAAAAATTGAGGCAATATTTTGCTAAATTTACTGGTAGGTGTGTTTAACTACTGATACGTGGACTTCTTGCCAAAACTTATCTTACATGTGTCTTACATGTCACTTCATTGATGAGAACTGGAAATTGCAGAAAAAGATTTTGAATTTTTGTCAAATTTCTGGTCATTCTGGTGAGGCAATTGCCAATGCTGTGGAGGCATGTTTGAAGGGATGGGGTATAACAAAGGTTCTTACAATCACTGTAGATAATGCAAGTTCAAATGATGTTTGTATGCAGTATTTGAAAAGAATATTTCAATCTTGGGGAACACTTATGTTGAAGGGAGAGTATCTCCATATGAGATGTGCACATATCTTAAGTTTAACTGTGAAAGAGGGTCTGAAAGATATGGATGATTCCATATTTAGAATTAGATCTGCTGTTAGATATGTTAGGTCTTCTCCATCGCGATTGGCAAGGTTCAAAAGCTGTGTGGCAGAAGAAAATGTAGGGAGCAAGGCACTATTATCTTTAGATGTTGAAACCAGATGGAATTCAACATATACAATGTTGGAGTCGGCTGTGAAATTTCATAAAGCATTTGAGTTGTTGGAGATGAAGGATGAGAAGTTTAGGGCAGATCTTACAGAAGAAGATTGGGTATATGCACGTGGCATATTGCCTTTTTTAAAAACATTTTATGATGTTACTTTGAGCATTTCTGGTTCTTTATATGCCACTTGCAATCACTTTGTTGAAGAAATTATGGGTGTTGGGAGTGAGATCAAAGAACAATGTGGAAGTGATGATCTTTCCGTGAGAATGATGGCTGAAAGAATGAGAGTAAAGCATGAGAAGTATTGGGGAAGTATTAACAACATGAATGTATTGTCATTTGTGGCTGCAGTTCTTGATCCTCGTCTAAAATTGTCTTATGTGGATTGGATGGTGAGAGAGGTTTATGATGATGAGAAGGGAAACCAGCTAATGGAAAAAATTAACTACACCCTCTCAAGCTTGTTTTATTATTATGATTCTTGTATTGAGCACAGTGAGGAAAGCTTGACAAATTCTGAAAGTCATGTGAAAGAACCAAAAGTGGAAATGGTAAATGAAGAGCGTAAAAAGAAAATGAGAAACAAGTTCACTAAAAAAGTGGGAGTGAACAAAACGATGCAAAGGAATGAATTGGAGAAGTATTTGGCAGAAGAACGGGAGGAACTTGATGATGATGATAAAGGTTTTGATGTATTGGATTGGTGGAAAAAATTCTCATGTAGGTACCCCATCCTCTCTTTAATGGCTAAAGACATCTTAGCAATTCCTTTGTCAACCGTGGCTTCAGAAAGTGCTTTTAGCACGGGTGGTCGAGTTCTTGATGTTTTTAGGAGTTCACTGACTCCATATATGGTGGAAGCCCTCATATGTGCACAAGATTGGCTCAAAAAATCTGCAATTTTGTCCATTGAGGAGGATCTTGAAGCACTGGAAATTTTTGAATCAGGTTTCAGTTTGTTAAATTTTATATTAGTTTCAATTTCTTTCATATGTTGATTATGTGCTAATAGGATGCCTTTTTTATATATTGCAGAAACTGAAGTTGTGAAATTGATGGATTCAGCTACTACAAATATCACCATCAATTAAACTAAGGTCACTAGGTCAGTCCATTGAACCTCAATTTACTACTTAAAAGAATTACTTATGAGCACAAAATGTTTTTTAAAGAAGGAAATTGATCAATTGTAAAGTTTAGATACTATGCCACCAAAATATCATTTGTGAGGTGAACTTTTTTTATATTTACTTCATTTAACTTTTGTCCTCTCCAGGTATCAAGATTGGGTTCTAAATTTTGTCATCAAGGAGATGTCCCATTTGAGCTGAGGTTGAAAATGAAGAATACAACCTTCTTGCAAGAAGAAAACAAGAAAAGGAAGTTGGAATTATGTAGTGAAAATAGTAGAACCAATCCACCTATTGCTGAATGGTTAAATTGTGAAGTCAATGTATTATTTTAGCCATTGTAATGTTAAGTTTTATGCTCTAATGAAAACATGGATGTTACTTTATTCTATTTGCTCTTGATGTTGTTTGCCCAAATGTGGGAATTGGAAAAGCAGGTCCTAACTAATGAAAACAAGTTCTTTATGTATGCAAACTAAAGCCTCTCTCCCTTACGTTGTACCCATCTGGACGCTAATTTGTTCTGTTTATTTATTCTCTCGTGTCTAACCTTCTGGCTGAGAAACTGTCCTGTGCAGGACTTCAAGAGGACAGCATACATGGAGGCGGATCTTCGATGTTCTACTACCATTCAGAGTATGGAAAAGAGGCTAAGGGCAGCTTGCCATATGGACAATGTTGTGAAGGTTAGAATCAAGCAGTTTTTCTTTTAATCTCTTATTCTTCATTAACTTTATGATGCTAATAACCTTTTATCTTGGTTATTATAAATTTACCTTAAAACAGAAGCATGATAAAATTTGAACAACCCCAGAATTTTCTTTTCTTTCTTTATAAAATTTGAACAACCCCAGAAGCTTGAACCCATTTTTTGGTGTAAGCTGAAAACTGTTTGGTTGGAAAACAAAACTGGTTTATCATGGTTTTAAAGCATTTTTTAAAATCCCTTCAATTCTCTTAAGACATGCAAACCTTTTGCTACAAACTCAAGCTCCTGGAGAGGACAAGGAAGCAATGTTTTGGGGTATAAAGTTCACTTTTCTATAGAGTGGTCAAGTGAAAAGTTAATTTACATTGCACTATATAAATTTTCCTTTTTCATCATCATTATTATTATTCCCATATACAACATTAAAGCTTTTTATTTCAATGAAATAACCATTTCTTCTCAGGAACAAGAAAAACGTGAAGCTGAGGCAGAACAAGCAAGAGTAGCTGCAAAGGAGAAAAGAAATAGTGCTAGGGGTGGAGCTCCTGCTAGACAAGCACCCAAGAGGCTAATAAACCAAAAAAATCTACAAAGACAGAAGCAGTCCAAGATACGTCACAGGTGGACTCAATAACAACTATGGAAACAGGTGAGATGGAGACTGGTTATACTGTAATAGCTGGTGATGGATCTAAGCATATATAAATATTAACTTCTTAGGATACTCAATGAGGTTTTTTCTATAATAGATAATGCCCCTGTTGCTGTGAAGGCGAAAGGTAGGGCAGCAGCTACGAAGAAACCTCCTGCTGGAAAGGTTTGTCCGGTTTCTGCCTTTCTTTTGTATCCAGTTTAGCATAGTTTCCTGAAACGTCCAATTTGCTTCTAATTGTGCTAGATAATTTCCTAGGTGAGTCTTTTAACCGAAAATGGAAACACCAAGGATGATCTGAGGCTACCTACAGATGACAATCTGCTGAGCCAGGTGTGTGGTCTTCTCTAATTCTCATTCATACGAATACATAAATCAGTTGTTTAGTCTATCGCCATTCTTTCAAATTAAATCTCTTTATCCTTCCTGTTTGTTTAGATTAAAGGTGGATTTGCTGAAGGAAAGGACCTTGTTGTCACTGTAATGTCTGCAATGGGTGAAGAGCAAATCTGTGCACTCAAGGATATCGGTCCAAAGAATTAGATATGCTTCTATAGCAATAGTCAGGCCTTGCAGCATATCTATATAACATTGGTAGCGTATTATGTTCTATACCTTTATAATGGAATAATTTTACTTTCAGTTGCTTGAGAGAAACTAGACATGTAAGTGCAACTAAGTATGCAGAAAGAAGATGGGGGCATAGCAAGCATCGATGATTGATCTTGTATTTGCAGCAGGATGAGTCATATGGCTGGCAAATCTGTGAATGTTCCGAACTTGTTTACATCTATAACTCTCTTTGGACAACTTGAGGGATGCAATTATATACCCTTATTTCATGGTTATATTATTTATAGCTCTTGTTTTGGCATAGCTAGAATAACGAATGCTACATTCAGATGCTGGGATAGATGCGTTCACCTTTGGTTTTTTTTCTTGATTTGGATTCCCATGTGAGATGATACTTAATGATTCTTCATTGTCATTGAAGATATAAAGGCTCTCTGTCCAGAATTTATGGCTCCACTTTTGGAGTGAATTCTTCATGAACCTGACCAACATCATAGCAAGGATAAGGAGCAAGATTATGTCTCTCCTATGATTATGTTGAATCAGCAGCAAAATTATGCACTTTATTCTAGTCTCAACGCAAATAATAATCATTTAGTGTGCCATGATAGATAGCTCGAGACATAGGACTACAAGGGCCTCCAAGAACAGTATGAGATTAAAGCATACCAAATTGAATCTCTTAGGATCAATGGATTGATAATTAAATATGCATATTACGCAACATGGTGGTGGGATCTTCGAGAAATCAAAGATTAATTGTTCAATTATCAGATTTCTTGCCCAAAACAATAAGCATTTATTAGTCACAATTTGGTGTTATAATATAAAAATGTTAATTAAATAAAAAAATTTGAAAATATATTGCGATTGAACTCAAAATCTGAAATAGAGTGGCTGAAATTCCCCTTATTGCTGGTGAAAATTAAATGTACAATTGCATTTATGAGTTTAATTTCATGTTCATATACATAAATACTTATAGTGATGTTGTCATAAAATTAAATTCTCTTTTCTTTTTTATATGGTTCGAACGTATATCGAACCGTACCGAACCGTTTTTTTTAGGTTCGAAAAATTAGTGAACCGAACCGTAAGGTTAGGTTCGTTTTATAAAAATAACCGAACCGTTATTTTAGGTTCAATTAGGTTCGAACGACGAACCGGACCGAACTGTATCGCGCCCACTCCTACATGGGATAGTGAAGCTTCCAAGATTTCTAAACTTTGGAGGCAGCTTATTTTGAATGATTGAGGAACAATTAGCTCCCACTTCAATTGTAGAGATATCCTCTAATTTCCTCTTATTAGATAAAAGTTCCTTAAGAAACTTACCATATTTAGGCATTTAAGAGAGGGCTTGCACAAATTGTATGTTAATATGAAGTTGTTTAAACAAGTCTAAAAATTCACCAAATTACTCTTTATTCTTACTTTGATTAAGACGAGCAGTACATGGTACTTTAGGCACATACTCTCTCACTGTTGGAGGTTGTTTCTTTTCTAGTTCAACTGTATCCTTATCATAATCCTAATTTTCTTTAACTTCCTTCTCAACAATTTTCTCAAGTTCCTTCTCACTTCTACCTGGCATTTCCTTTCCAGTCCTCAAATTAATGGCTTTCACCTGTTCCTTAGGATTATTCTCTATATTGCTAGGAAGGGATCCTGTTTGTCTTTCTAAAAGCATCTTTGCTGATTGGCCAATTTGCTATTCTAAGTTGTGGATGGAGGCTTCTTGGTTCCGATGACATGCATCAGAGTTCTAAATAAACTGTGTCAGAAGCTCTTCTACATTTGGATTTTTCTTTGGTGGTGCTAAAGTAGGGTTTGTTGAGGTGCTGGTAAGGCAAGAAATTGTTAAGGTGCTTGTAATTGTTGTGGTTGTGGCTGTAGCTTATGGAACCTATGTGAAAAATTTGATCTTTGTACATTTTGATTGCTCTAAGAAAAATTAGGATGATTTTTCCAACCAAAATTATATGTGTTACTGTATGGATTATAATTCCTAGTTCCACTATCAAACTTATTCATAAAATTCACTTCCTCCATATTTGGACTAACACTAGGAACATAGGAATCTCCCATTGGACAATTTGAAAATCTCAAAGGAGCACCAACCTAAGGCAAACCATCCATGCTTGGCATATGACTTGGTCCTGTACTTGACATTGGTTGCATTCTACTCATTCGAGCTGTAAGTGATGCCACTTGTGCTTGAAGTCTAGCAAGCGTGTCTGACTCATAGATGGTAGCTACTTGCCTTGGTCTATTCCTTTCACTATGCCAATTAAATGCTGATTAGTTCCAACCTAAGTTTAACAATTAATATCCAATAATCCCTTCCTAATATCAGGTCAACAATAGGCAAGTGCACCTATCAATTTATAGTATAGGAATGGCTTATAGGGTCGTATTCCTCGGGGCCCTGACAAGTACTACTACTCACCCTATTAATTATTATCTAGCAATCGAATAAATTGGATTATCTAAATTTAACTTATAATTAACAACTAAACTATATTAATTACATGGGATCACTAAGATATTATGCAGAACACAACTCTGATACAATTTAAATCACCATAAGACAAGGTTACTCCATCATATTAACATGAACTACAATACAATTCATCCTTTTAACTACTTATCTATGGGGATTCTCATCTCATGGTTCTTATTCTCATAATAAACCAATTCTAATTCCGTTTGCATCTACTAAAACCTCTCCTAAATAAATAGACAAATCAAAATTGCTTTAGAGTGTTCTAATTATCCTTGAATCTCCTTAAACATGCGGCAAACTTCCTAATAATATCTCTATTACCAGGAGTAATTTGTTCTAGTGCTTTAGATGTGCTCGATGGAATTGTTTCTCAACATTTTCCATCGAGATCTGATGTAGGATCATGCTGTGCACTACAATTTCCTAACTTTTATGAAGACCCATCACTAGTAATTCATAACTAAACAGGTTACTAACAATTACATGAGCAATTCATGATAATATTACTTTGTAACCCCAGATCTAGCCACTCATGACATAGTAATAAAATTCAACAACAATTAAACAACAACACATAATGTCTGAGAAAAAGAACAGAAAACCCCTTTCAATTGCAACGATAAGGATGCGATTACAGACACGAACACTTGTTTCCCAATTGTCTCTCCGAGTTTCTTCTGGAAAATCCACACAATACCATGCGTTCCACTTCGACTAACACATAGATTTCTTACGAATAGGTGTGATGGTGTTTATAATGAATATCGTCCTTTCATCCAATGGCTGTGGTGTATTTATATGTCTAAAACACTTTTCCTGAAAGTTTCCATATGAAAATGGACGACTTTTCTTTTTAATGTTCAACAGTCACACTGTTTCAAGAAAACGTCGGAAAATATTCATCATACATTTCCTAAAGTCACGATCGTATGAAGCACGATACAAGCACTTTCTTGACAAATTTCCACCTTGTACGAGCGTACACAAAGGCGTACTAGATACTGGAGTTGATTCTTCAGCCAAATGTTGCACAGGCGTACAAGTTGGACTCTGCTTCCATTTTTCTTCCCTATTGCTACATGTACGGGCATACAAGACCCATACTAGCCACTGTTTCCATTTTTTTCTTCCATTTTGATAAATGCACGAGCGTACAAGATGGACTCTCTTTATGCCTCTTGCTTCTTTGCTTGAATTTGATAGGATTCTCCTCAAATTTCTTCCTTATATTGCCAATGTGCTCAAATTTGACCTGAAATAGATATATATACTAATTAAGTACCTAATCTATTAAGAATCCCATCAATAAACCATAAATTAGACTCAATTTGCCATTTAAAATGATGATAAATTAATCCTATCAAATGCATTATGTGTCATTTCTTCAATCAATCCATAAGCATCAAGAGCACTTTTCTTCATCAAACTGCCACCAACCGCAACATCAATCATTCTTTTTAATTGATCACCCAAAGAAGTATAGAAAGTCCTGACCAAATCACATAAAGAAATCCCATGGTGAGGACAATGCCTAAGGAGTTCCTTCAATCTTTCCTAAAGCGGAAAGAAAATATCTCACTTCTTAGTTGAATTGTCTTATTGGGTAGAAAGAACTTCTCTAAGAACTTTTATGCCACTTAATCCCAACTTGTCAAAGAATGAGGAGTCAGTGAATTTAAATAACTCCTTGCCTTATCCCTAAGAGAGAAAGGGAATAATCTAAGGTGTATAGAGTCATCTGACACCCCATTACTCTTGATAGTAACACAAATTTGTAAGAAATTCATCAAGTGATTATATGGGTCTTCTAAAGCTCCTCCATCAAATTGATTTACTTACACCATTTGAATCAAAGCAAGCTTCAACTCAAAATTTTTTGCTTGTATTGAAGGCCATGCTATAGATGGTGCAGCTCCATTAACCGTGGGCATAAAATATTCCCACATAAGTCTATGATTTTCATTTCCAACAACTTGATTTGGCTCATTTTCATTTCCAGCAACTTGAATTGGATTATTTCTATCCCATCATCTTGATTTAAATCATTTCGATTCCCGTTTCCTTCAATGGTTCTTAAATTCGCAAGATTGGCTCTTCTTTATCTCTACCTCCTATGAAATGTCCTATTTATCTCACGATCAAAATCAAGGACTTATGATGAAGAGCTTCTTATCATCAACTACGAGAGAGAACAAATGGATTAGAGTTTGTATGATATATCCAAGAAGAGAAAGAAATAAATTGCAAAGTAAAATGAATGACTAAAGTAGCAGCTACTTAGGCTTTCCTACTATTGCCAGATCCTCGGCCGGGTGCTAAAACTTGATTGTGTGTTGTGTGATCACCAAGCTTATAATTTATAAATCCTATTAATCATAGATCTACACAAAGGCAGCGCACCTATCGTATAATATAAAATTTGACTCAGATATCGTCCTAAGGATCTATGGGCAAGTATTAACATTTCCCATTCACTACTATCTAGCCTAAATTATCAATGTGTTTATGCTAATTCTAATGGTTAATTAAACTATAACTCATAAACCCTAATTAAAATTATATGAGTGCTTTTCTTGGCTTTAAAATTAATTCACAACAATGCCCTTAATTTGATTCACCTTAACACCTACTACTTATGATGGAATTAACTAATTATTAGTTAAGTCTTGAACTGCAAGGTTTCTTGATTACATCAATTACTTTATTCAAGTTAATTGATTCCTAATTTAATGTGAGAAAGTGGGAATGTTTTCCTACACTAAGAGAAAGTGGGAATGCCTTCCTTCACTAACGCCAATGCAAAATTACATGAAACTCATAAACCTTAATTATAGATTAACAATCTATTGCAGAAATTCGAAGTCTCCTTATGTCTAGGTGAAACATGCAAATTAATCATTCATGATGATCTATGCTATTTATTGAAATTTCTTTCTAATCAATAAGAATCAGACATATGATAATTTTGGGCAAAAATTATCACAAGGCAATTTAAAGAATACGAATGAATTCAAGACAAAAACTTTCATCAATTAACAAAGGTTCTGAACATGGGTTAGGGTTTCACAAAATCTAAGGCATACAAATCTACTCTTCCATATGATAAACAACAAAATAGAAATTTTAGAAGAGTTTAGAGACTCATGATTGATAAAAGTCTTGGAATAATTTTTGTGAATATCCGAATATTAGTGCCATTGTTTACCCTTGAAAAGCTCTCCTAAATTTGTCATTTTAGGATTAGGAGTGCAATATGATGGTTCAGATCCCCTAAATAATGGAACAGGATGCAAACAGATGGTTGTGGTCACACATGACCCCTACACCACTTGTGTTGGGTAGGTCGTGTACATTGGAAGAACCACACAAAATTAACGCTTAAATCGTGTACGACCCCGACATACACCACCTATGTACATGGGTCTTGTATACCAAAAATTATTCTTCTTCTTCACTTTGTGCTCCATTAAATGTACTCTGTTGTATATTCTTTGTATTGTTCTTCTAACTTTTCAAGAACAGCTTCCAAAATCTTTGCTTGTTTCATCATAAATCATGGAAAACTCAATTGTTCCTAATTTATCCCTGAAATGAATAATTTATCAAATAAGTATCCTTTTCTTGAGTATATCAATAAAATATAATAAAAAAATATGATCAATAAAGTACAATTATTAAGGGTCTTAGGACATATATCAATGCCCTTCCTAGGGGTTGAAGAATCAGTTAAGTAATTGATACCCATGAAAATCCCACAACTAAAGAAAGAAAACTCTTTTGATCTCATTTAGTATTTATAAATAGATATTACATATGCTCTCCACTTCTCTTAGAACTTGGGAATTCCCACTAAGTATTAATACTCTAAAACTAACTCCAACGCAGGTGACCTCCTTCGAAGCTTGCGTAGTTCCTATGAAGCTGACAACCCTATGGTAACCTTAATTAGATCAACTAGACTCAACAAGCACTACCACATAATCAAAATATTAATACGTGACATGAATACCATGTTAATGCAATTATGATGACATGTAATGCATGTCAGTTTACGTTTAAGAGTCTACTAAGCTTTATTCCATATTATTTAGTGGTCACTCCAATATTAGGCATACATCAGTTCAAGCTATACACTCATTATCAAGCAATTGTCTCTTTGAACATTAAAATTTATGATTCATTCATGAAACACATAGCATACAAGATTTCTCAACCCCATGCACTTGGTCCATTTCAATTGTACTAATACTATATTTCACTACTATAAAATCACAAGCAAAGTGAAAAGACTCAAGTTGCTAACCTTTGCATATCGCCTCAATCGTCATAATAATTACTCGGGAAATCTGAATCTTGATTTAAGGTTCCTTTAAGATAGAAGACTTGTATTACTAAACATATAGCAAGGAAAAGAAGGATTAAAAAGATTTTAGAGCTATAGGAGACATACACACAAACTAAAGGCCATATGCCCCTAGCTATGCCCCATAGGAAGGGCGTATCCAACCAGCTTGGATATAGAAACTTCTATGCCCCTTGCCATACCCCCATATCCATTTTCTACGCCCACATAGGGGGGACATATATACCCAGATGATACATATAGAGACTTTCACGCCATCTGCCATGCCTCGATATGAAAATGACAACAAACAACACTTCCAAACTTCATAATTTAGCACATTTAACCAACTTCAAAGGTCTTATTCTCAACCAACATACTATAACATCACTATACATGATTCATATCCATCAATTTCACCTTCTTATTGCCCTACTGTCACGCCCCGGAGGATACCCTTAACGTGGCAGTCTGCCACATGTAATATTAAAGCTAATGAATGACAACCTTAGTTATGTAAGAGCTTCGACATCACATGCAAGGCATGCTTCCAAGATAGTATGAGACTCACAGGGGTATTACATTTAAGTAGATAATAAAAGCAAGCAATAACTTATATAGATAAATATGAAACCTTCATTTAAATAATAATTCCTTACATCATCTTAGGGGCATTTCCTCTTCTTAAAATTCTATCAACAAGATAATAGCAACTATAACACAAGCCTACTATAGAGATTTTCCTAGAAGCCTATGTTCAAAACTTAAATACATATAGCTTCTCCCAAAAACTCCTAGTAGCTTAAGCTCGTACCTGGCATACAGGTAGGGGTGTTCATGGACCGGTTAACCGGTCCGTGGCCTTATTTTTTGAACCTAACCATAAGTATCGGTTTTTAAATATCCCGATCCTTAACCGGTCCATTATAAACGGTTAACCGCCTTAACGGTTAACCGTTTTATTCGGTTAATTTATTCGGTTTTCAGTTTTTAACCATTTAACGTAATGGTTTCAACAAATCAAATTGATAATTTCAAAATACCTTTTGTTAGCCTTTATCATAAAGTTTTTCTTTAAACTATTATATATATTACTAGAGCTAAAAAAAAAAAGAAAATGAAATTAAGGAAAAGGGGAAAAATGAACCTTTGAATGTATCATTATCAATAAAATCAAACTAAATCAATTATCAAATTAACTCCATTAATCATAAGATAATAGTATTTTAATCGAAATTCAAGGAATATTAACATGGGTAAATTATATGTATATGAAAATCATATGTATATATATATAAAATAATTATTTATATATGTAAATTATATATATAATATATTTATAAATACTGAAACGGTTAACCGTTAACCATCGGTTTTTTGTGGTTACAAACCGAAACCGAAACCGAAAACCGAAAAAAATAAAAACCGTAATCCTAAACTGAAACCAATGGACCGGTTAACCATATTTTTCGGATTGGTTTTACGGTTTCGGTTCGGTTTCTCGGTTTCATCGGTTTTTTTGTACACCCCTACATACAGGGCTCCTTGGGTCCAACCAAAGGTAATCATACTATAACAAAAAGCTATAAGGGTATAAGCAAATCTAGCTTAGTGAGATAATTCCATCTACAAGACATTTCTATAATTCAACCAAGTATTTAAACAATCATATGAGAATGCACCAAACATATGAACAAACAAAATACACATGATTAATCGGAAATCAAGTGTAGCATGGATTTTACGCCCTCCATGTCGAGGGTTAGGAGGTTACAGGTCCATACGACCATCAATATTTGCAGATTTACCGGCTCCTGCTCGCCCTATAGACTTCCTGGCTCCTACTAGCCACCACTAACATTTCCTCGTTTCCTCACATGAAGAGTAGTAGTGAAATAAATGTGACTCACAATTATGATATGCATGAATTAATTTCAATATATATTTAATCAAATAATGTTGAGTTCAAGTTAAAGGCGATCAACACAATTTTCATCATATCAATACAAGAATCACAATTTATTTACCAAACCTTCTTTCGATATTCTTAACTTATATTCAACCAATCATAATTCCATGTCACACAACAAATATTCATTTATCTTTTTCTTAATTGCTAGTGCTACTACTTACAAGCACAAACAAGAAAATGTAACTTAGTAAAGGATTAACTCACTCTATGTTGGTAGATCCTAATCGAAGTAATCTTCCGGGAAGGTGATCTTAGGTCCTTCTTCACCTTAGCAAGATGAAATACCCAAAATGAGTCTTTCATGAAATTTCTATTCTTGAAGATTCTAAACTTTTCTTAAAATCGTGGTAAAATCGTATAAGAGGAAATTCCAACTTAAAATAGCCATAACTTGCTCATTTTAACTCGGAATTTCACATATAATATATCGTTTTCTACCTATTAAAAAAGATCTATCTATTTCTAAACTTATTTCCATCAAACTAAGTCGTTTGGATTCCAAAAAAGTGGCGACCAGATTCACCACGAATTTACATATACTTGAATTCCTTCTTGTAATAAAAGCTCGTTTTGAAGAGATACATACTATAATAATTTGTAAAACCTTTGAAATGTAGATATATATATTTATTGACTCATATCAAATGTATGAAGTTAATAAAGTTGTCTCAAACTAGGAAAAAGTAAAGTCTTTTAAAGGTTTTGAAAATTGAGAGCTTTTGAAGTATTCATTTTGCTTTAAAAATATTTTAAGTTATTTCAAATGAGTATTTCTTTCTCCTAAATTTAATTTCTTGTAATTTTAAATTTCCTAAGGAATGATTTTTATTTTCTAAGCTTAGTTTCCAACACTTTTTAAAAGTAATAACAATTTTATAAAATAATTTCTTTGTTTCTTGAGATCATTCCAAAAAGAATTTCTAGCATTTGATGAAAAGTGAAGTTTTTGTAAAACCTTTTGTTATTTCAAAAGTCCTTTCTATGTATGTTTATGAGCTCCTTAGATTTCTAAAAAAAGTTTGTTTAAGAAACTTACTTCATACATTTATTTCTAGAAAAGAATTTTTAAGAAGGCCTTTCCTCATTTATTTTGTTAAGACAAAAGTCATTATGTTCATGCATGAATATGAATCATAAAGTTATGAAAACATAAAGAAACATAATAACTTAAAAGAATAAGATAGTAAAGAAATAAATCAAGTATTGGAACCTTAACTTCATCAAGGTATCCCGGGACTAAGAATAGACTAGTCCCATCAAGAAAAAGAAAATGTTTTGACTTGATGAGGACAAGTCTAAGACTAGAAATACTAGTCTTAAAAACAACATTAAAGTAAATAAATTGCAAAACAAATGAGCTTATATACTCTAAAAGATATATATAGCTACATATATATATTAGATAGTTATAAATATAAGAGCAACATAAAGAAATTAGATCATGAACAAAAACAAAGTATGAACCTATTGTTGCTTTCTTTAACCATCATGGTTTAGAAAACACACTAAGCTCATACTAAGTAAATGGACATAAAGAAGACTTGAAGAAAAATTACCTAAAAGAACTAAACTTGAGAGAACTCTTTAGGAGAGAATTCTTGGAGAATTTTGGCAGAGTAACTTTAGTGTAGGAAAGGTGTGAAAGAAGTGAAAGTAAGAGGGGGTATTTATAGAAAAATGTGGGAGATAATTTGTGTTAATTAAATAAATTGAAAATAAAACGAATTGGGAAGAAAGAGAGAGGGGTCGGCACCATTAGTGAAGGAGAGAGGGAGTGAATTTTTTTTTTTTTTTGTATTTTTGTTAATTAAAAGTAAGATATGAAAGATGTGAAGTTGTATTGGAAATGAAAATTATAAGAAATAGAGGTATGGGTTGTAAGAGTAGGTTATAAGAAAAACTAGAGATAGATAAATAATGTAGAATAGTAGTAAATAGAGAAATGTAAAGTAGACATGACAATTTAAGTACCGGTAGTAAGAAAATACGCGTATAAATGTGATATCTAATATTTTTAGCTACCAAAAAATTATGAAATTGATATTTTTTAAAATTTTATATTTTTACGATTCTAACGGTATATTCGGAATATTTTTACTATTCCGAGCCTTGGGATACGTTTTTCAAGAACTGTGTCTGATCATGTTCAAAACGAGTCGCGGTTTTACTAAACTGATCTTTTTAAACTTCCTTAAGTAATTACGAACTATGCTACTCACTAAACTCTTTCTTACTCTCTTAGGGTTTCTTAAACAGGGATGCCAGACTTAAGCGGTTATGGTAGACTAGGGTTTTGTTGACTTTAGAAATCCGGTTGACTTCTAATTAGGGTTTAAGCTTTAATTGTTCACAAAACTTCGGGGGTTTACACCTACACTTAACCATCATCATATCAACACCAACATCTAACCATAATCTATAAAACCCATGTTTTAGAACTCAAACTACAAACTTCACAACTCAACTTCATTTATCTATCACCAAAACTCATAACACCTTTACGACTAACCTTAGCTAACAATATCATTACATTGCACTACTACTTATTTTACAAAAATTAACAAGACAAGAGTAAGAATTAGTTTACCTACTAATATCTTGAGTTGAAGATAGAAACTTAACTTGAGTTTCTTGATAATTTGAGAAAGAAAATTGAGGAAGAATGTGGATTATGTGTGTGTGGAAATGTCGGTTTTTGGAGAGGAAAAAGGGAGTGAAATGTCTACCTTTGAAGTTGATAAACATCCATATATATATATAAAGCAAAATTTTTTAATTTTAAGGCATTTGAAAATTATTTAGTGTGTGATGTTGCACAATAGTTATGGTGGGCTAAAGGATTTAATTTTTGTAGAAATTAGCTTAATTTAAAACATGCATTAGTCTCCTATTCATCTTATGCATTAAAATAATTTGTTTCTTGAAATCAATATAAACTTTAGAAAAATTTAGTTCATACATTCAATGTAATTAGATAATTTCTTATAAGAATCCATATTAAAATTTTTGATAATTTAGGAGTTAAGTTTATAAAATTGAATTTTCGAAAGGAATTTGAAAACATAATTTAGTTGGCAAACAACTTGAAATAACTTAATATAAAATTTTGAATTTCTATTTCCACTGGATTTATTTTACAAAAGTTATTATACTTGAATTCATTCAACATTCCATACATTATAACACGCGTATTCAAAATACACAAATTTTAAATTCTATTTCTAAGCTTGGTTTATGAAAAAACTTAGGGATTACAGGGAGCATAGTGATAGTGGGAGACTGGTTTGTAAACTCAAGTTTCTTTATGGATCGAAATAAGTTTCATCATAGTGTAGTACAAAATTGATGACCTATCTTTTGGCTAAAGAGTTTTAGCAATTGTATTATGGTTATTTTCTTTTCGCTAAAGGAGTGGTTTCAATTTTATTGCTATTATAGTATACGTATGATTTAATGATATAAAGTAAGAATCTAGACAGTATTGGAGATTTTGAGAAGAATGCTCAATTTAGATTGAATGATCTTGTTGTGTTGACATGTTTATTGGCTTAGAGTTGGCTCAATATGCAAATGGATTTATGCTTTATTAGTGGAAGTTTACCCTTGGTCTGCTAACTGAGGAAGAAACTGGTTTTCCTGGTTTTTGACCACCTCCGACACCTATTGCAACTAATCATCAACTTAATTGCGAAGATTCACCAATCACTATTGATGCTAAGAAATATACATAATCATCAACTTAATGCAAGTAACTGTAAAGTTGTTGTACTTGTCATTCCCTCAACTAGATATGGAAAATTTAGTTCATGTTTTGATTTGGTTTATGGCAAGTTGCATTAGACACATCCATTTACTTTAGAACTTGTTTTGATACATAAAACAAGGGCCAAGTCAAGGTCTGCTCTTTCAGATTTGTTTTTTAGGGCATACAGCAAAAATGACGAAAAAATGGTTGTCTAGATTCACATCATTTTACTATAGTGTTTTGTGTTTTCCTTGACAATTTGCTTATTAGCTAGAAATCTAATGAACTATTGTTTCTAGGATTCAGTTGAATCAAAATGAAGGACTTCCTCTACAAGACTGATACAAAACACATGTCAAACGATAATCAACCTGTACGACCACATCTAGATCTTCATCAAAGATTCAAGCAACTTGAGATGGATCTTTATTTATTCAAGATAAAGTTGTCCAAGGAGTGTTATCATTGTTTTATTCATTCAAGATAAAATTGTCCAAGAATTATCAACATTTTATGTGGAAAACAAATTGTAGCTAGTTCTTCAATTATTCGAGATAAAATTGTTCAAGGTTATTGCTTTAGAGAAGTAGGGAATTTCGAGGTTAGTGGACTTCCATTTATCTTTATGCCCATATCGCCACATAATGATGCCAGCAATAAATTTCAATACATAGAAGTTTGAATAAACTTATGGATGAATTGCAACATCAAAATTACCACAGACCAGAAGTTCTGCGACCTCATTTGTGAGGATTTGATTATTACAGGAGCAATGAGAAATACAACTTTATTAGGAGACTACTGACATGATATGGGACCGTCCCTCCAGGCTCCAACTACAAATGGATGTTGTATTAGGCCACACGAGTAACGGCCGCATGAATAGCATCCGCAAGATGGGGAACTGTCTTAGAGCTAAGACCTGCCATGCTAATTCTCCTGCACAAGCCAATGGTATGCAGGAGTGTAAATGATGATGTCATTGCCGTATTTGGTTATGATGCAGGAGATTTCAGCTTGGATATTTCGGAAGTAATAGCAATTAACATTAGCAAAAGCAAAGCCGCTCATTGGCAGAAGCTGCGAGGGAAGTTATTTACAGCCACTGAATTGCTGGATTAGGAAAAAGAAAAATGCCAACTTTTTTTCAAAAAAATAATACAAATCCCGCCATATGAGAAAAAGTCTTGGAAATAGATAACTTAAACTCGTCTCTTCAACTTGCCTAATTTTTTGATTATTTTCACCTAGTGGCATTTTTGTAATTTTTTAAAAATTATATATATCAATTTCCTTTTCCCCAGAATTGCTTTTAGGTTTAGAGAAACTGCCAAATGAGAAAAAGATACCGAAAAGCTGTTTTAAATGATATATATGATTTGTTGGGGAAACACATTTGCTGTCCTCATGATGTTGTCTCGTTCCTATCCCAACAAATGAGTATGTGACATGTGTCTTGAAGTGATAATTATTCTTTGTATTATTTTATGGATTTTTTTTTATTTTTTACACGTGTCAAATACTCATTTGCAGGGATATAGATAAGACAATATCATGGGGACAGAAAATTCTCATCCATTTGTGGGGATGTTAACTATGCTGTCTTAGGGAAAAAGTTAAAACGTGGAAGTTTGACCTCTAAAGCTTTGTAAGGGAAGATAAAATTAGCAAAAGTATGGATCAGGTTTTTCCAATTTGAAGGCGCTGTATTTAAATAGCTTTTCATGTGGCGGTTGGAATAGATCAATGCAGGAGGAATATGAAGAGAGAGAAATCATTACCCATCAGAAGTCATGTAGATATGGTATTCCTTCGTCATGAAAGCAACTTGTTTCGAGTTCAACCCTGTAAATGTAAACATTCCAATCTGCTTTATAATGTGACTCCAATCACCAGGAGTACCTGTTCAAGCAAAATAATTAGTTAGTAAAACACAATGAAGCTTCAAATAACAAATGGAAAGGACTTACAGTTTAACTTCCTAAAATAAGAACCCCATGTGTTGCATCCAAATGGAAGTTCATAAATTACTAGTATCCACAGGGAGTGATAAATATTGAAAGAAGTATCATTTGCAAAGTCAATGTTAAGACAGTGCAACTTCCAAATAATTAATCACCTCTAGTTCGCAAGGCATCAAATAGTTGATGCCGCATACTGATAATACGATCAGCCATTCCTTTCAGTTCAACCGTCCAGTTGTGGAACATTTCCCTATAAACCAACCATGCAGAAATTGAGGACAAGAAAGTATGGAGAATTTCAAAGAACAAATCTAGTGGATAATTTCAGTGGGCTTTAACAAAAACCAGCCCCACACTTCATTGCCTAAAGCAAAAAACTATGCTCCATAAAGTCAACTAAATCATGAATATTGCAGCCCAGAAAATGATTGTAGCCATCTTGAACTCTTACCTGTCCCTAAGGATTGTAGCCACAATGGATGCACCGTGAATTGGTGGATTTGAATACATAGGCCTAATAACAAGCTTCAGCTGACTCTCAACCCTGCTAGCAACATCAGCTGTCTTACAGACCTGTATAATTGAATGATGAATGAGATTGTGTCAAATCATAGTGTGGACAAGCATTCTAATTGATACTTCTGAAGCCCACAAATTTTCTGGAAAGCTGCTGTAGAGTGTGATTCACAGACTAAAGAGAAGAAAGTATGGAGCAATGAACAGTGAACACCATTGTTCATTTACTCACAATGCTCAGGGCTCCAACACGTTCTCCATAAAGGCCCAAGTTCTTTGCATAACTCTGTGCTACAAAGCACTCCCCACCATCGGCAACAAACATACGAACGGACTGAGCATCCGCATCAAGACTTCCACTAGCAAAGCCCTACCATTGGAAAGAATTTTCAGAAGCAATTAGTTATAGACACCAGTCCATACCAGCAGATGAAATCGTAGAGCCAATGTCATTTAGGACTTCATTGAATAGTTCAATGCACCTGATAAGCGCTATCAAAGAAGGGAAGTAATCGTTTTGACCTCATCAACTTCCTAATTTCCTCCCATTGCTGAGGAGTTGGATCAACACCAGTAGGGTTATGAGCACATGCATGAAGAAGAATAATAGCTCCAGATGGAGCAGAACCAAGATCTTCAAGCAGCCCTGCCATCCATAACATTGTTGAAAATGTTAAGGAATACTACCCAGCTTTGACTTCTAACATCTTGCATTAGATGGATCATTACATTACCACAAAACAGTCCTATGCATCAAGGTCTAACAGAAGATGGATATTACACTTCAGCCACATGATGAACATATCAAGCTTGTAAGTTTAAAATCCTATACCTTGGAAATCCAGCCCACGTGTTTTTGGGTCATAATAACGATAGGACTTCACTGCCAAGCCAGACAGAGTGAAAACTTTCGGGTGGTTTCCCCATGTTGGTTGAGGTATATATATTGTACGCTGCATGGTTAGGTGCAAAATATGACCATGTGCAAAACTAATGTACGTAGATTAATATATATTTTTTCTCCTCCATAGAAGTAGCAATACTCCTTAAAAAAAGTCATTTTACCTGATGGTAATGCCTAGCCAAAAACTCACCCCCAACTCTTAAAGAGCCAGTTCCTGACAAGCACTGGACAGTTGTGACCCTGTCCTCCAAAATAGCAGGGCTATTTCCAAGGGAAGAGCAAGAGAAGCAACCAATAAAGAACTCTGATCATGATCAAGATCAAATCTCTCATAACATTAAATACTAACAAACATTGACTTGTCTACCTGTCCGCTCCAAAAATGAGCTTGGCACTCAGCTTATTAAATTCCACCAATCCAACAATTGGAAGATATTCCTTAACGCGTGATCTATGAGATGGAAGAACTTATACTATCATCCTGGGACAGAAGCCATCATAATCAAATATTTTGTTGAACTGATGATGATGTTACCTGTCATTAACGAGCTTCTGCTCTGCTTGTCTCACTACATTTAGGACCAAGGGCTTTCCCTCCTATATTGGTACATGAACAATTGATCAAAAAATTTTCATCAGCTTGTAATTACTGGCAACAGAATCTAGCTACCTTACTAATCTATCAATACTTGAGTTAATATTATGAATAATAGCCACCAGCATTGCACATTACTGTATTAAACACAAAAGAGTCTCGCTCTGCATATATCTCTTTGTATTTGTTGTTTAGTTGATTGCAATTATATATAGAAGAAAGTGTATCACTAGCAACTGCAACTCTTAAATTAGGAGAGAGTGATAGGCTATTAACAGGGGCCATATCCCACTCGTCCAATAGGGGATGAGTCCTGAGTAAAGATTTAATTATGTTTTTCTAAAAGAAAAGGACCACCAATGACAAGAAACTACCTCTGTCCGATAAGCACCAACTCCCAAATTCAGCTTCACTGGGCTTGGATCTTTGTTATATGCAACAGTGACCTATTTCAATAAAAGCACAGTTTTCACTAGCAACTACATTAAAGTTGGCAGAAGAAGAGAGCCTTCACTACTCCAAGAACAAAAAGCCATAAATCCAACATTGAGAAAATGATAAAGCAGAAATAAGGAATTTACAAACTTATTCACGTGCTCACAACAGGAGGGCAAACAGGACAAGCCAATAGGTCAACTCAATATTTATTCAAGTGTGATCTGAATACACTTTGATTGAACCCAAGCTCCACCTGGAGACAATTTGAATAGCTCATGAAGTTGATCTTGGAACCCCAACTATTAATTGATTTCAATATGAGGTCAAGTTCCATCCTAAGTTTAGTTTTAGGAAAGCAGAGTTTAAATGGTAAATTGGCTGAGCTAAGCTTGAGCTTATACTGCTTTAAGCTGAGTCAAATCAAGGATCAAAATATCAAGCCCAAGGATCGAGTGTCTTAACAGAGCTTAAATTCAGCACCAAACCCCAACCCAGTGATAGTTTAGCTAACATGGGATATTGAGCTTTTTCAATCCACTTGACCCCAAAGATCCTAGCTAAAGTTGACTTTTACTCTCTACATTAGGCTTATAAATCACTCTTACTTTTCCTCCCTATCCATGTCAAACTTAAGTCTCTATTCCTCTCTTCCAAAATTTAGGGTTCACAGCAATATTACACTTTAAACTGAAAAGAAATGCATATAGCCTGTACATTGCAACACACAATTATGTTCCCGAGTATGTGACAACAACTGATCCCCTAAAGGCAACATTAATTTTCCTCTGGAGGTATATTTACCATTTCAAGAGATTCAAACAGCAACAAATATGAAGCATACTCATATTTAACTAAAATATAAATTTAACTTCAAGAACAAGGCTATCCAAGACTACTTGTGTGTATGTGCAAGCGTGTCTACAAATGCACATCCTCTCTCCCCAAACAGGCAAAAAAAGGATTGTTGAAAAGTACATAATATTAAGCAAGTAAAAAGAAAACTTGACTGATCACCCACTGTATTAAGAAAACTATCATTATTGATTACAAAATCTCACACTTACCAAATTTTATTTGCTCGTAGCTACCAATAAGCTATACATATGCAGTGTTATTCATAGTGAAGCCCCTCTCAAATTTGCTCTATGTTTAAGTATAATGTTTGAACATAAAACACTCCATCTCTCCACATTTGAATGTAAACATTTCTCTCTCTCTCTCGCTCTCTCTCTCTCACACACACACACAGACATACAAACTTGCTCCATGTTCAAGCTTAGGGTTTGAGGACTACATTAGTCCAAATCTCTCCGCTACGCACACATTGGACACGCATACGAAGTTACGAACACAATAAACAATTCTCAAGATCTAATACTTCATATTTTCATCAACAAAAATAAGAAAATAGAAAAAAAAAACCAAACAGTAGCACAGCATCCATCAATCATAATTATAGCAGCTAATTAAACACGTTTCTTATCTAATCATGCTTCGATTCACAATTACTCCAAAAAGAAATACAATTCATCAAGCAAATATATACAGAGAAGAAAAAAAGATATACATATATGCATATATATAGAGAGAGAGAGAAGAGAGAGAGTGAGAGAGTATAAATACGCCGAGAATAGGATCTTCGGGAGCGCGAACGACGTGGTTGAAGACGGAATCGGCGGAGGAAAGCGAAGAAGTGAGAGATTGAGATAAGGAGGAGCTGAGAGAGTCCGTCGGAGAAGAAGTCAAGTGTCGAGCAAGAACTTCCAGCCTCCGATCACTGGATGAAGAAGAAGAATCCATTTTCTGTTGAGTTTGTATGGAATTTTGATCAGTTTGATTTGATATTTTCTTATTCTGGTGTATTCTCTTTCTTCTTTGTCTTACTTTCTCTGTGTGTATATATATAAGAAGGGGTGCTTACGCGGCGGGTGATGGAAACAGTTATTTTCCTTACGTTACGTTACGACCATGCTCGCGGGTCCACTAAAATTTTGTACATGTATTTATTGTCAAAATTGTTTGGACGGAGATATAAATTTGGATTTGTCTTCTGTTTTTTCCTTTTTTGGCCATTGTTTGGAATTGCCCTCAGAAAATAAAGCTCCTATCTCTTATTGGGATGTGTGCCCATTGGGATTTTTCCTCTTTTGTTGCCAGTTTATAATTTCAAACCAATGCAGATATGGATAGACACTACGAAATTTGCTGCCTCGTGATTATTGTCACATTAGTCTTTTTACTTTATGATACGTGATATGTTTATCTCCTTACAACACAAATATAAAAATAATTTTTTATGTAAAATTGTATTTACTTGATGCAATTTTATACTTATATGTCTATCTCGTATTTCATATGTAATACTAGTACGTGAAAAGCCTCAAATGTAACTTATGAGTATATCTTATTAATACCATATCGAATTTATTTACGGTTTGATACGACCTATATCGAGGTCTATAAAGTTCAAACCAGCCCTTGACATTTCAAGCCAATAGAAATAAGACGTAATATACATGTAAAACACCAAAAACGTAAATTTTATAAGCCATAGGTGTGTATATGTATTAAAATGTATTGTATTTTGAAATTCCTGTGCAGAGGTTTGATGTTGGTCATGGAGGGATGTAATTGAGAGAGGTAGGAGGAGGAACAGATGCGTCATGGAGGATGTAATTGCTAAATTTAGCTGATTGTAGTAAAATCTCATGGCCTTCCAGCACAATTGCTGAGGATGTTTTAAGAATTAAAGCTAACTTGTCATTTTGCATTTTTAATTATATTCGGCTATCGGCAGGAAACGACTACTTAGGTCATTTTTTCCCCGTTTTCTTTAGTTCTTGCTACGGGATATAGACAACTAGACTGTTGATTTATATTACTTGTTACTTAAATAAAATCCTTTCTTCGGGAAAGAACTATATGTAAGTGCGTAAATACTTTGGAACGTAAAATTAAAACATAAAAAATACATGCTTACAACTTGTATAAACTAATTTTATAAAATTATAAATATACTTGCATTAGTCATATAAAACTCTAAATATAGAATGGAAATAAAAAATCCAACATAACTTTTTATATCACCTTATAAGAAAAATATTCAAAATATTAACTATATATTACAGGATGGATACGGATACTATCGAATAGGTTCCGGATAAAAGAATTAATACCCTATACTTACAGATACAGATAAGACTCCATACTCTATCCACCTTATACCTACTCATCCCTATATATATACATATGGATATATATAGAGAGAGAAAGAGAGAGAGAGCAGAGATGAAGAACCGAGCTTCTAAGCACCAAGTTTGAACCTTTTTCTTTTCTTTTCATTTCTTTTGTTTTTTCCTAACCCTAAAACTTCTCTCCCTCCCTTCCATCCTCCATCTTTAATCTTTTATAATTAAAACATATATATATATATATATATCAATAATTTTTAGAAAATGATAATCAAATAAGTTATTCCATCACAAGACTTGTATCTATTGTGCAGTATTAAAATGATCTTAACTTCAAAATTAAGAGATTAAAACAAGACTATTTATGCATTTTAATATTGATTATATATAATATTAAAAAAATAAGATGATAGTTTGGTGTCTATACCTTTTAAAATATTATAACAAGGTAACAAATAACTAATTAAATAAGTTACCAAATAAGTGAGAGTTATAATTGATAGGACATACTAGAAAAGTGGAAGTGATACTATTGTAGAAAATGGAAAATGTGAGGATAAGCTTTCATATCGATGCTCAATTTTAGAATATGGGCTCCCTAAACCAAGTTCGATCCACTAGGCTCAAGTCCGACTCTGTTGAACTCATCATAAGCCCTTGAGGCAACTTGACAAGTCAGTTCTTTAAATTAGATGCTCATAATGTTGACTTAAATTATTCAACATGTGCTTCATAATTTCTACTAATGGCATTAGTTAAGTGATTGGACATGGCGTCATGGCTCAACTCCTACATTCCTAACAACCACTATCAACTCCCTACCACTTCATATTTCCTACGACGATCGTAAGTGCAAGGAGTCTATCTCCTCTAAATATTTTCTCCATATGCTTATGAAGACAGGTATGCCACATTGGTAACTTTTATACTTTTTCATCAATTATTTTCCATCTTGGATGAACATTAACTTGAGCATCAGATTATCAAACCAAATAACCCTTGATGCATGCCTAACTATGTTCTATTTTGTAGGCCCTACTTTAGAGATTTACAATCAATTTAATTATCCAAAAACCGCTATTTACAAAAATTATTATATTTTTTTCTTTATTTTCTATACACTTTCTACTCATGTACTTTCAATTAAAACAAGTGCATGGAAATGGAAATTTTATTATATTTGACTAATTAACTAGTGCTTTTAGATTTTTTTTCCCTAAAAATTACAATGTGTCTTTTAATTGATTGAAAAAAGAAAAAAAAACACAAATTATAACGTTGAAAATTGGTTAAATTACTATTACATCTCCTTATAATTTCTTTATATCCATCTAAACTTGATTTGTTTTTTAAATTAAGTGTTTAAAACTTCAAATTAAATAAAAATTATTCATTTTTGTTTATCAATATAATCACTTTTTCTTTGAAAATTGATAAAAAAAAAAGTGTTTCTTAGTAATTTCTTATTATCTTATTTAGTGGCCAAATAGAAAAATAGAATTTTAAAAAATACAAAAATGAAAAGATAAGATTGTACTAATGTCATGCTTGGTATGCAGGAATGGACCCAGAATAGAATCGCAATTCCAAGTTTCATTCTATTTCTCATGTTTGGATGCAACTTTAGAAGCTTGAATCGTGATTTCTTAGAATCGATGATTCCGGCTTTGAAAGGAAATTTGATTCAGCCCTTGAGAATATGGAATCACGATTCCATTCCAGCTTTATTAATTGCATGTAATATAATTACTTTTTTATCCTATTGCATATTCATTGTACACATTTATTGTTAGGGATATTTTCAACAAATACATCATATAGCCATTCCATTCCATTCCATTCCATTCCATTCATACTTCCAAACATAGGAATGGATTTGTTATTTGAAACCCATTCCATTCCAATTTCAATCATTTGAGTGTACCAAACATAACATTGCGACATAAGTAACTCTGATATAGGCCAACTAATAAATGCTTATTAAATAGACCCAGAGAAAATGATGGAGTAATGGAATGGAAATTAATTATTTCAGAATTGGTATTCCAAATGTCTTTCTTCAATTATAATTTAAACTTAAACAAATTAAACAACCAAACATAAGTTTATATTATCTAAACTATTTGATTTGAATCATGATTTGCTCGAATATCATTGAGATAGTAAAATCAAGATAACAAACTTAAATTGATTAGTGTGAAGAGTGAAGATCACCAAGGTTGTCAAACTCGTGATTCTACGTAGAATCGTCAGGGGTCAGTAGAATCGGAACATAAAATCAAAACGTAGAAACGTAAGTTTCTACAACTTTTGCAAAATAGCTTTAAAGAACTATATATATGCTTATAGAAGACATAGAAAACTTAGAATACATAATAGATGTAAAAAATAAAGAAATTAAGTTCATTTTTTCATGATAACTGTTAATCAATGATATAACATACATGAAAAAAGAGAAAATAGAGTCAAAATTAATTTATTTTCTATTATTTTGTTTGAAATAAGTGATAAATTGAAGAACAATTAAAATTTTCAACTTATTAAATTCTTAATTATATAAATGAAATAAATAAGTTTTCTTGTAAAATTTATAACTATAACTTGACTTGAAAGGATTCTATAAATATAGAATAGGGGTTTTTGAGGGAGGGAGGGAAAAAGGTAGAGAGAGAGCGCGAAACCAAATAAAAATTACAACAAGAAAGATTCATCGTCCTATTCATAATAGTTGATGAGCTAGTAAAAATATAGTTGTATTTTTTTTATATTTTAACTTATTTGACTTGAATAGGTATAATCGATAGAATTCCGTTAAAATTGTAGGATTCTACCAAAAATTGATTTTATACACAAGTCAACTCGAAAGAGCCTTCTAAAATCGTAAACTCATAGAATCGTATGAGTAAAATTGCGATTTTGACAACTATGAAGATCATACTGTAGCACGTTGAAGAATTAGTTCTTCAAGTAGCTGAGAAGACTATTGATTATCAAAGAAAAAGTGTATCATGAATGTTCATTATGACTTTTTGTTACAAAGCATATATATACAAGCAGAAAACAACTAACATCCTTCTGTACATGTGTCTCATATCCTACCATACATGTGACAAAATAATATCACTCAATCTCAACATAAAATCCCCTCCCCCCTAAAGACCCAACTTGAAACAAAAGAAATGAAGACAATCCATAATGAGTAGTTTAGTGAGCAAATCTGCCAATTGAGAACCAAAAGGAACAAGCAGAGGCTTAAGAAAACCATACAAGACATGATGTCTTATAAAGTAAGCATCAATGTTAATATGTTTGGTCTTATTGTGTAAGCAAGGATTTTGAGCAAACAATAGGGCATATTTTGTTATCACAATTGAGAGAAAACTGGAGGGAAACATGTAGATCACTTAAAATATAAGTAATCCATAAAAGTTCTTTAGTTGTGGTAGCCATACTACGATGTTTTGCCTCCATAGTAGGAGTATTAACAATATGCTATTTTTTGCATTTCCAAGAAACCAAATGACTACCAAACAAGATGCAATAACCAAATAACGACTTCCAATCAAAAGAAGAAGACACCAATTAGCATCTCGATAAACATGTAGATCTAAGGGAGATGCATAAGAATAGAAAAGACCAAATCTCGAAGTGCCTTTACGAAAACGAAGCAATGTAATGCAACTTATAATGATCATGACAAAGACGTGAAAGAAATTAGCTAAGCTTACAAATGGAAAAGAAAATGTTAGGCCGAATGAGTGTCAAATACAATCTTCCAACAATTCTATGGTATGGTGAAGGATTAGAAAGAACCATGCCGGAATCTTTCACTAACGACAAGCTTAAAAGCAAAGGAAGAGAAATAGGTTTGCATCCAATTAGATCAACATTAGATAAGATATCAAGGATGGACTTTTGTTGATTTAACATAGTACTTGTAGAGGTTTGATAAATCTCCATGCTAAGAAAAAACGTGCAAGACCTAGATCTTTAATAATGAAAACACCATCAAAGTCATGCTTTAAAGTGATAATAGAAGCCTCATCATTCCCCATAATTAGCATGTTATCAATATAAAGAAAAACCATAAGAAATGTACTAGCTAGAATGATCACTAGAAGATTGTTGAAATCTACGATTGATTAAAAACTTTGAAATTTCAATATTTATTGCCAAGGCTTGCTTCAAATCATAAAGAGAAATTTAAATCAACAAACTTGATGAGGACTTATTTTAGCATGACCTTGAGGAGGATGCATGTATATCTCTTCATCCAAAAAACCATACAAGAGAGCATCGTTAATGTCAATTTGATACAAAGGCCAATGACAAGAAGTAACAATAGCAATAACAAGAGAAAGTTCATAATAATCAACCCCTTCAAATTGTATAAAATCCTTTGCTACCTACCTAGCTTTATGCCTTTCCACATGACTACCTAATTTATACTTAATCTTATACACCCATCTACATACAATGGCCTTCTTAATAGGAGGAAGAGTAGTCAACTCCCATGTATCATTCATTTCTAAGGCCCCAAGCTCTCTGCTCATGGCATCAACCCATTCTTTATGTTTAAAAGCTTAAGAATAATAGTAAGGTTCTTTAATTGCAAGTAAATGTGCTAAAGAAGCGACATAATCAGGTGGAAAAGAATAAAAAGATTGGCCATGAAAGAAAGGATAAGGAGTGGAAGAAGTAGCATGTGAGATAGTACTATCACAACCAATTGTAAGTACATAATCATTCAATCGAGTTGGAAGATGTCATTCTCTAGTAGATTCTCACAAAGGAGCATTAGAAATAGAAGTATCTGGTGCAGAACGTGAGGAAGGACTAAAAGAAGGAACAAAATCTGTAAAATGAAGAGAAGGATAAAAACTTTAGGATAGAGATAGATATCGGCAAAGACTCTTGTATATGACTGTTTTCATGGATAGAATTTTGATAAGGAAAAATTTGTTCATGAAAAATCACATCTCGCTTAACCAAAATTATCTTGGATTGCAAATCATATAATTTATGTCCTTTCTGACCAGCAACATGACTTAAAAAGATAAATTCGTTACCTTGTGGATCAAATTTTTCTTTAGTTAGACATGTAGTTGTTGCAAAACACAGGCAACCCACGGTTCGTAAGTGTTTATAAGGAGTTTTTTCATGTTATAAAAGTTCATATGGTGTTCTCCGGTCTAACTTTGGCATGGGCATCAAATTGATAAGATATGTGGATGTCAGTATATTATCAAGATTTAGCCAAGAAATGGTTAATGACCATGATGAAGAATTTATCAAGACAAGTAACAACTTATGACTTATTATGAAGTAAATAAATCTAAGTACAACAGGTATGATTGTCAAGTATGGTAAGAAAATAACAAGGTTCAAAAATAAAAAGATCACAAAAAGGACCCCAGACATCAACATGGATCAATTGGAAGGGAATCAGAGGATGACTGATACTATGCTCAAAAGGCATTTTATGAAATTGATGTGAAAACAAGTATCACAAACACAATCAATCATGTCTAAATGCTTACAATTCGAATGTTATAGTTTAGACAATGAAGAATGACCTAATCTATTATGAAATAAGTAAAGAATAGAAGTACCTTCAATAATAGAAGTAGAAAGACTAAAATCCCCTAGAGAACTAAGCTTCCCAACTCTATTTGAAAGTAAAACATACAATCCACTGTGAGCTTTTGCACATGCAATCGATTGTTTATTGTGTTGGTCTTGAAAGGTAAAGTAGGTAGAGTAAACAAAGGAAATTAATTTGTTGTCTATTAAGGCCTTTTGAACAGAGAATAAATTATAATGAAAGTTTAGTATGGATAGAACATCATGAAGAAGCAAATGATCATTGATGAAAATTGAACCAGCAAGTTGGTTGTATTTTGTTTGTCCATCGAGAAGGTAGATACTTATTGGTAAGGGCAATGTATATGTGCTATACGAAAGAGACTTGAAAGGTGTCATGTGGTCTGTGGCTCCTGTATCTATAATCTAAAAATTCAAACTATTATTCAAAGCATTAGAACAAAAGGAATAAGGAAAAGTATTAGAAAAGTTAATTGCCGAGTCTAAATTGACATCCTAATCTAGCACTTGTTTATTCTATAGAAGTTTAAGAACTTCTCGATAAACCAAATTAACTAGCAATGGATCTGTCATTTTAGAACCATCCTCTTTATTATCATTTATCATGTCAAAAGGTGTCACATAATGGTGTCACAAATGTCAAACAGTTGATTCATCACATGGACCTTGCATCAGTGACTTATCCATGGAACAAATCTTTGTTGTTGCATCTTTCTTCCTCTCTTAACCTTATACCAATTAAGGTAACCTATCAATTGGAAACAACTATCCATAAAGTGACTTGCTCCTCTACAATGTTTGCATATTATTTTAGTCAATCATTTTCCCTTTTATTTGTCATTACCAGTTCCATTCATCTCTAAATGATTGGTAAGAAAAGTTGAAGCATCTAAGTTAGTATAACTACTCAAGGTCAACTGCTTATGTTTTTCCACTTGTTGAACAAGATAGTATGCTTTCTTAACCTTGGAAAGTGGATCCATGGATAATATTTTGTTGCGCACATGTTCAAATCCTTCATCTAACCCATCAAAAATTGAATTAACCTTAATTGCATCTCAAAATCTTATATCCTCTCCTTCACTTGGTAGGTGCATTATTCACTTTGCCCACACTCACATAAAGGATATGAATGTAACATTTGTAGCTCATTCCAAATATGTTTTAACCTATTGTAATACCTACTTGCTGATTGATTCATTTGCCTAATGTTACTTAATTCACTTGACAATTGAAAAATCAATGCATTGTTCCCTTATCCATACTATTCAGCTATTTCACCAAAAACTCACAAGCAGATTGTGTATACTGATAATTTTGTGAAAAGTCATTAGTCATGGAATTAAGAACTCAACACTTAACCATATGATCACATCTAATCCATCAAATAAGATTAGGAGAATTAGGATTAGGTTTCGATATGCCTCTATTAACAAAACCTAGCTTTAACTTCGCTTCAAGGCCCTTTTTAATCAACCTACTCCATACAAGGTAATTCAAACCATTGAAAATTGTATTTCATATTAGCAACTTGGATCATATGATCTTGATACATAAAGAGGATCCATATTCACAAGTTCAATTTGTTGTCCTACAGACGAATCAGTAATCTCAACAACACAACAATTCAATTGAGTATTATCCATAGAAGAAAGTGAAAAAGAAATTTAAACTGGCAACAAATCAGAACCACAACCATGCTCTAATGCCCCATGTGAACCATGAAGATCACGTTATAGCAGGTTGAAGAACCAATTCGTCAAGTAGCAGAGAAGACCATTGATTATCAAAATAATATAAGTCAGTCTCCACAATTAAGCTTTATGATCAATTTCTTGGTTCTGAAATATTCAGATGTCGATTTTAGTTTTTAATGCATCATGGTTGTGGCATTTTTGTGGTGAAATTAAACATTTTGAATTTACAAGGCCTTTATAATCAAGTAATATAAATATTAATTCTCATGATCACATATTATTCCCTTTCCCAATAGCTATAATAGTAAGTGGTAAAATAATTCTTTTAATTGTAATTTAATGTAGTAGCAGAAAATAACCGGTCATTACTCCTATCATTGAGGAAACCATGATATGTAGAAACTTTAACCACGTTCCTTAGTATAAACCAGTGTGCAATGCTCCTATAATTCGATGATATAAAAGTATAAACTTAACTTCTTCAAAATTAAACTAAGAATGATCATGTATTTGATACTTCAAATTTGTTTTTTTACCGTAAAAGAGTAATGATTAAAATGAGAAACATTATTTTGGGGGGGAGGGGTGGGGGTAGGGAGGTGTTTTGGGGGAGTGGGGGGGGTGATGGAAGATGGAAGACATTGATGACATTTTTTCTACTATGTTTTAACTAGAGCTTGTGATATTCTATGATGATAATAATAAAAGGGTTACTAGAGAAGTAATTTTAGAAGGATGATGAATATCTAAACTAGGTAAGAAAATATCAATATTAATAAAATATATATTTTTTTTCCATTACAACTAAGAGCAGAAGAAGATTTTAATGTGTCCATTCAAAGATTAGTATTAATACCACTCGGTGACAAATTGAGTGGCTATTGACTAAACTATTCAAAAATAGAAAAGACATTTTTCAAAAAGTATTTTTCCTAAAACAAATAGGGTGTAAATTTTTGTTTTTCTCTTATTTCTTTTTTTTTTTTAATTTTGATATCAAATTTGAAATTACTACATATCACACCCTATTAAACTCTTATCAAATTTTACATTTGAAACTTGAAGTTGCAAATATTGCATCCAAATGAATCTTTATTTATCAAATTTGTTAAGCCTTGAGTTAGTCCAGTTGTAACAATCCTATCATATACACTAACCTATGGCAGAAGCTCACCTCTAAGCTTCTATCATAGCCTGGTACATATAAGGCACAAACGACCAATCCATTTGAAGTAGCGTCAGCTCAATAGTAGAATCTAAATAATTACAATAATATATTGATATCTCATTTGTCATTGATACAAAATAATATTAGAATTGTTTGTAGTTAGTAATCTACCAGTCTCCAAATCAAACTAGGCCGCCTAAACTACCCAACTGATACCATTAGCTAAAATAAAAATAGAAATATAGAGAATAGTTTTTCTAAGTCTAACTCCTTCATATTCATATTATCACACACTTGAGCATCTATAGTAATGTTAGCAGCTGCTACTTAACTTAATTAGTACCTACAATAAAATCTATGAGGGAATAAGCAATCACAACTCAGTAAGAGGGACGGAGGTAAAAATAAATTTATACAAGACAAACAAGATTATCAAACAATTAATTAATGTAATGCATGAACAAGCAAATATCACCAGCATGACGTTATCCAATCCATCGTAAGACTAGAGGAAACAACCCCACTTTAGCCTGGGTTAAGAAGTTTATAACGTAATGATGAACATCTATCGATCAAACCCAGGCTTGAACAATGGATTCGCGACTCCTCCTAAGACCTCATCAGATGTGTTTCTAACCTCACCGCGACCTCATCTCTTGTCACTTAGTTCGACCTTAAGGACAGGAAGAGGGGGCTTTGCCGAATCTCTTTAGGGTCGGCGTTTGATCATAGAATCCTAATTGATCCCCTAGTCGGTTGTAATGGGTGGCCTATTAAAATTTAATTAGAGTTTACTTTAGTCCAATTTAAAGGTGATCATTTAATTTGCAAGCACTTTAAGAACATCACATTTTACTATGTCACAACATAGCATAAAGCTCAATCACCAACACTAAGTTAAGAACAAGTATAGGCATTGCATGCACACAACCAAGCTACTTTACAATCACAACCATGGACACACTTCAACCTCTAAGTATCTTAAAATAGTACACTAACATGCGGTAAAGCATTGATCCCACTTACCTTGATGGTATTACACCATTAATTCTATAGGAAAGTCTATATTTAGTTCTCGTAAGATGACGGAAACTTTACATGTGATTTTACTTTGATATTAATTACTATTATGCTTTTCCCAAGTGCATTACTAAAATATATATGTATTGTTTTAAAATAATAAGCACACAAATATATATATACATATATATGATTAAATTTAAGTATTGTAAAGGCTTACATATAATCATATTCATTATTCTTCAATATAATGTTTAGATATAACCTTAATTAAGTGAGGTCGCAATGAGTTTTACTTTATTTTGTTTTGTTTTTATCAACCTTATTATTAAATATGTCCTATTTTCCAAAATAAAAAGAACTATTAAAAGAGCATAAATATCACTTATTCGCAATTGACATGTTTATATATACAACCACAATTTAATGATATAAACCTACTCATATCTATTAGTATAATGAAATGATATTAACTTATCTTTATAATAACTTATTTTAACAATTTTTTAGAGAAATAAATTTCAAGTGAGTATTACATCATATTGGAGTATTAGCATCCTTATATTCCTGTACCAGGTTTGACTACATAAATCTTATATGTCATTGAAGCTGACATCTTTGGTCTTTTTGTGTCCCACTTCGATTAGTAGTAATAGACTCTAGGTAGCACATATAAAAATTACATGTTGAATTTAAAACAATTAAATATACTTTTACACATATAGAACTAGACTAGAAAGAGAATGGTAAAAGTCAACATGCTCAATTTACTTAGCCGAACACACCAACTTATTCGTTAATTAATTTCCTACCAAATCCATTGAATGTTGGCAGAATTAATTGTTCATCCTCAATTAATTACACAACCGCAGAGATCTACGTGTATTTTATCACAAATCATCATTTGTAAAACTTGAGAAATTTTTTTTTTTTTAACAATCCCTTATTTACTAAACATGCAGGTTTGAAAACAGCAAAATGAGTTAAGTATATACAAACAAATTATTAATTTAATTATTATTATTATTTTTTTTTTTTTTTTTTTTGCGTATCAATTAATTACATGCAGACAAACCATTTGAGTATATAGTTCAATACAGTTTGGCTAGTTAAAAAAATGATTTCTTTAATTTGATAAATTTTACACTAAACTAAATGTAAGATAATAATTTTTTTAAATGATTGATATATACATTTTATCAATTAGTTATATTTTAGACCTTATCGGCGCAACATTCTCCTATCACCGACTAGCGATTAACCTTTGTCAGAAAATTTTCTTTAATAGCAAAACTCCGACTAACAAATTCACCCTTCTGGCAAAATTCTAATTCCTCCGACAAAACATGAACAACTTTGCCATAAAATTGTAGTACATTTCGTTTCAATGGTAATTATGTAATTATTTTTATTCAAATTGTATTTATACAAAATTTTTTAAAAATGATGGTTAAACATGAAATAACCTCTCTCATGCTCCATATTTTACTTTTCAATATTGATTTTATGAAGAGTGTTTTGATTATTCCAAATGGCAACAGCTACTCAATTACCACCATCAACTAACTTGAGATTAAAAACATGGATTAACTGCAAAAACAGATCAATGAGCTAAAAAGAGTGCAAATGGACATCTTGGGTTAGCATAAATCATTGAAAAATTACCTGTAAAGCCATGAAAAAATTTGCACTTTTCATGATACTTACTATATGTAAGTTTTATTCTGGTATTTCGGATAGTCATCAAATTGTTCTTCTGCGAAACCTGATTCTAATTATACCCTCAATATAGGACAAGAAGCTCTCGCGCGGATTACTTCCACAGTAATCTCCACATTTTCTACAAATTTGTCCAGAATCATGGACAATTGGAATGGTTGGTGCTGGTGCTACTAAAAAGGATTGTCTGAAATCTGGAATGTCTGAAACGGAGCCGTGAGTCCTTGGTCTGGTGCCTACAGCACAGAGAATAAGAGCAAACGCCATCACCACCACCTGCAATCAACCGATCAATCTCAGCTCTTGATGAATGAAATCAGAAGAGATCTTCATTTTCTATTCTGCTCGATAACTTAGCTCAACATCTCAAAGAATATTGTAGTTGTAAGTAAACTGAAAGGATTACAGAAAGCATTCTACAAGTGCTAATTGATGGATAAACTTTTCCTTGTCTTCAACAGGTGTCCCATGACTCCCATCCATCTTTTCTCCAATCACATATTTGCCAAGTATGATGGAAATTCAATCAGAACACCACCTTTGGTCTCCTCATTCACACATGGCCATATGTATTTGGGTAAAGAGGAACAGGACCCCTAAATGGGTAGGGAAACTCCATCATTCAAAAACTTTACATAGGAAGAATCATGTTCTTTTCAAGAAATATTGAACATTTTTCATGGCATGCTAGGAAATTTGGTAATAGGTAATTGGTAATAGGTTTCCTTTCAGGTAAACTACTTGGCTTATGCATACATTTGTTTTCAACAGTTCTTTTGTTTCTGCTTCCTGTGCGCCAATTCATCAAACTCAGCAAAATTTTAATTATAGGCTATGAAGTTATGTTATAAAGAATTTCGACCATGCTATGAAAAATTTTGGTCTGCTGAGGGGGGAGGTCTAAAGGAAAGTTTGATTATTATTTGCAGTAGACATATACAACAAGAAGAACCACAATAACAATAGCAACTAACTCTTATCCTGTTGATAGGAGCAGCTAAATCCTTCCATGCCACCGTACAAGAAACATCATTCCCCAATTCTTAGCAGACCCATATCTATATAAAATTCGATAAAGCTATATCCTAGAAGAGTGGTGTTCAATAAGGGTATGTTACAAGATACTGACTTCCGCTGATGCAACACTTTTCTATGCACCATTTCCATTATAATTAAATTTGGGTGGTAATGGTGTTCGGACAGCACAGAAGATTTTTTTTCTTAATTTCTTACCATTTCTAAAGCATAATTTTAGCTCCAGAAAATTTTCACGGATCAAAAAGCATACTGTCATTAGCTTCTTTGAAGATTATATAAACAACTAAGCTAAATATAGCTGCAAAAGCAACCTTAGTCTACTTGTTTGATCAGCTGGTCACTTTCAAAACATAACATCTTCTAATCATACTATGATTAACTTCATACTTCACATGCCAAAACCATCTTTTGCATGTTTCTTTTGTTTTCTCTTTTACTTTTACCTTGCTGTCAGACTTTCATACTTGTCATCCAGATATATCATAACAATCTGATGTGCCCCCACTTTTCCAATCATCTTGCCTGCATCTTATTGGCTGTCTTCGTTGACATCACTATCAACCCATAGTCTTCAAATCGAGAAACAAACATTTTCCACTTCCAATAAATTATCCCATCCTCAATGCAACACCATTTTATCTCTATCTCCTGCTTGATCAAAGTTGCATCTGATGTTCTCTGATCTGGACTTTTTTGCAAAAACAGTGAGACCTCGAGGTCTTGGCATAGTACTTAAGATCTAAGAATTCTCATAACAATAGCACGAGGTCTTATGTTTAGTCCTAGTAAAGACACTTAAGAGCTAGTGGGAAGGCCAGATTATATCCAATCAATGCATGGGTTCGAAGGATGGTTTATGTGCTTGGAGGCAGCTAATCTAATTGCAGGTTCACAGTAGCATTTTACTTTCGTTTTCACAAGATAATAATAAATATATTTATATATATATGAAAAAAAATATAAATGATGACATTGTCTTTCCTTAGGTTTCTCTCCATGATCTGAAAATATGATTAATGCACCAACAATATATCTTCAGTTCAGGAATTAGCCTAACCTGTAGCACCAACGCCGATATCACTATCACGCGGCACATTACCAAATGGAAAACTACAAATGCCTCAAACTTCTTGTGATGTGCACCAATGTACTCTTTAATGAGCTGTTCAATGGTAAACAAAAAGGATTGAGATCAAAGGCTTGTTAATGAAGTAGAATTACACACTGTTTTCAGCAAGTTAGCTAATCATGATAAGGAAGGGAATTTTGTAATCCATAAATAGCTTTCAGGCTGATAAAAAATCCCACAAATTAAATTGAAGTATACTTCCACGCGCGCATGTTAGATTGAAGTGGCTTAAATTAACTGTCAACTCCAAGAAATTGTAGTTGGTTGAGGATCATTTGTTTCACAAAAAAATTTGGCAAAGTTCTTTTAGAATTGTTGAAATATTTTATATTATGGTCAGGTATTTCGCTCATAATCAAATATATTGTGCTAACTAGTAGAACTAAAGAGCAGGAGCCAATGCTGGCTTTTACCAACTTTTTCCTTTAAGGACAAAAGCTACCAAAAAATCAAAAGAAAATGGCCAGGAATCAATTAAAATGAATTTGATGTTTCTATAAGAAGAGTTCCAGTGAAACAATTTTCCAATAGGAAAATGATTTTCCATTGGCTAATATATCTTTTACTCTTGAGTGCCGGAATGTAGTCCATGAAACAAACACACCTAAGCAATTGAGACAACTTGCAGGATAAGTCCTCTTAAGGGATACCTTAAAGTTCTCTTAGGTAGTGCTTGGTTACTAGGATAGCATGCTACAAAGAGCTCAAGAAAATCCAGCATAAGTACAGCCAAGCATGAACCTCTTATAAATACCGTGTTTAATTAACAGCTTTTTAGAAGACAAGAGGGCTATTTTTACAGTTTTGAAGGTCTGTATTTTATCAAATAACAAGATTTGTACCACCTGTTAGATAGTATGATAATTTTAATTTTTGAACTATCCCCTTAAGTGGTTTTGTTAGGACAATGCCCCATTTTGCAAACCAAACCCAGCAGCAGATATTTTGTCCAATCCAATTCTTTAAAACGAAACTAAAGTAAGGTACAAGTAGACAAGCAACACAAAACTTAGGTCCTTCGAAGACAGACAATCGCACTTCCAAAAATAATCTAGACAATGATTTATCCCTGTTACAGTTTTAAAAAATGCTCAAGATGAAGTGCAACTTAGAAAAGATATGATACTGCTTATATCAGTGATAAAACAGAGAAGATGAAGAAGCATACCTTTGACCAATCCATCTTGAAGAAAATCATGACCAGAACAGCTGCCTCAATAAAAACAAGAGAGCAAATGGAGATGATGTACTGGATGTTTGGTTAAGGATGAACACAATGAGCTTCACTATGATAGTGAGATACTGTTGGACATGAAAAGAAAAGTCGCAGACTCCATTCAAGTCATTGAGATTTTTTGCTAAGCTATAAAACAATACACAATGGTATCTACAATTAATGTTCAAAACTTTGCTTTGCTATATGCCTCAACACATAATCATCATTCCAACCAAGGAAAATTTGTTTGGAAAGGATTTTTCAATGAATGATTGCATGGTGAAAGATCAAATAAGCAAAATGGTTGAGGAGGTACAACAAAAGTAGAGCTGTTCTGCTGTAAAAGGATACTATGCACAGAGACGAACTGGAGATACAATTGGCAACCATGAAACCGGATACAGTGCTCAAGCAGACAGCAATTCCCACACTTAAACATACTACTATGAACCTGCCAAGGCGTGAAGATATAAAACATGAGTATATACCAAAAAGATTAAATAAAGAATATGCGGCCACTAGTATAAAAACTACATCAACCCCAGAAAAAAGGTTAGTATGACAAAGATTCCCGTTCACAAGTATGAAAAATTTCCTGCACATTACATCTTTATAAGCAAAACAGGTCCCATTTTGTCTAATTGTCCCACTTTCATCTTTATGCCAGGGGATTAAAGCATATGGGATAATGTCAAAACCGGGCATAGGTTTTCACTGTTTCAATTATATACATGAAGCTTAATGTTGGCAAGTAACTTAGTATCATATACTCATAACATATACATTGTTGGTCTCATCAGGCATATACAATAATTCTTAACAATTTCAAATACCACAAACATTCAAAAAAGTCAGAAAAACATTTTCGAAAGAATCAAAACATTAATTAAAAACAGAGACTGCAAAACATTGTTTTTGCAAAAACCAAACATCAATTTAAGGAACACTACAATCCGATATGTCCGTACACAATACTAACAATCACAAATACTAGATTATAATTATGAAATATGGGAAGTGCTTATTCGCGGAATAGCAGGAACACAGCATTAGTACAGCAAATTTTCATCTGCAACAAAGCGATAAAATAAAATAAAATATAAAAACATAATCCTATGGGAAATTAATACTTACAGTTACTTTTTTTTCATTTTTTTGGTAATGATACTATATAAAAACTAACAAAATTTTTAAAAAATAATTTCAAAAACGTTTTCAGCAACATAAAAGCATTTAATTAAAAATAAACAAATAAACACAGATACCAAGACTGATTATTAAACCGAAGAGAGTGAAAAGGTAGTAATAATATGCATACCAAGGTTTAGGGAGATTGGTGGTGGAAGAAAGTTCAGAGATACCCTTTTCCCACATTTTCTCTAACCAAAGTGAGTAAATGATGATACCAACACCACATAAATTCACAAACACATTCACTCCTTTCAGTGAACTATGAATACAACATCTTGCACACCTCACCATTTCTTTAAATTCCTCTTCTTCTTTTTTTCAATATATTGAAAACTAGCTAAAGGTGTGAGCTTTGTGACCTAATCAACTCACAAAAAAAAAAAGAGTAATGGATCAAAGTAACCATGAAAGGAAGATAATTTATCATCTGGGTATCTATGCACGTATGTTTGAAGTCTTTGGCTTTTTGCTCTCTCTCAATTAGACAGGATAAATGGGTACTTAAAAATTGGATTATTGAGTTTAGAGGGGGTACTCAGAAATTAGAAGGTGTTACCTAGGAAAAGGCTAGTGTATGGGTAGGCGTGACAAGTCGCCTGGATTGAGTTGAGAGAGAGAGCATACCATTGGGGTTGACGTTGAGGAGATCGTGTGTACATTAAAGAAAAGTGTACGATTATCATTTCTTTAAGGACCAATTTTTTATGTATATCTATATTTTTTTTTAAATGATATATATAAATATATTTAATTTGTATTATATTTTATTTATATTTGATTTTTTGATGAGAATTATCAATTTTTTTTATTTATATATATTTCTTGATAAATAATTTGTTAAAAAAAAATTTGAAAAAAATATATGTATCTACCGAAAAAAGCTAAAAAATAGACCCTAAAATATCTCATAGAAAAAAATGTATAACATGAGATTCATTAACTGATAAGTGAATTATACATTTTAAATATTTAATACTATAAACTTTTAGCTAAATAGATTTTGTATAAACGATTTATTAAGAGAAAATGTAAAGCTTTAAATTGAAAGTATTATTAGCTCGTCACGTATCTTTACAAAAAAAAAAAAAAAAAACACACTAAGTCTATGACTCTACTAATTCACAATTATAATACCAAATAACTTCAAAGTCTTACTTTTAATGGTACTTCTAAAACATTAATATCATAATAAAAACATTTGAACAACTTGTTGGATTAAACCAACGCCTACCTACAATCCATCTTAAAAGGTCATATGAAAAGAAAACATTAAAACATCAAAAATCATAAAAACTAATAACCAAACTCCAATAGTCATGATAACTAATTAAAAGCTCAAAGTCTTCAACTTTAACTATCTCCAACTCTAGATATCTAATGATCAACTGAAAAATCAGCTTTCACTATCGTTCTCCCTATAGTTCACGAATACATCATAACCAGATAGATAAAAAAAATCACTAGATCATGACCTGTTCCTAAAAAATAAAAGAATGAGCTCAAAGACCTAGTATGTCAAACCACAAACACATATGCATGAAAAACATCATACAATTCCACAAACAACATTGAAACATATGCAACAATTATATGTTGTTATCTTTAATTAGCCAGGCAACTAACACAATTTAGAACTATTTGTAACTAGTCCCAAACCCGAAGTAACTCATGACTCCGTAAAAACAAATACGTATAAAATACATATATAAATATTGGTTTTAGGGGTACCATACTCATACCATTCCTAAACTACTATAATCATCTCTGTGTACAACTCTACTTGGGACAACATCGCACACAGATCATTAGGGCATTGTCCTAGTAACAAGTACTCCCGGTCTACTAAACCCAGCCAAGCACAAGCAGCAAACAAGTAACTCCAAATTTTAAGTAGTTAATTGCAAATACTCAAACCTAGTATGCACAAACAACAAATAATAAACAAAAACAAAAAACAAGGTAATGACGTATTGATACAATGTTTGGAACGGCTAACCTAACTTCACTAAAGACACCTTCCTTCTTTGATTGTAGAATAACAGAATCTCCAAGCAATTTATGGTCTCTCCAAAACTTCCTCTAAAAGATTGACTCCTTAATACTTTAATATTTATTCTCCCTTGAAGCAAGTTATAGGTTTGAGAGAGGTTTTAGGGTTTCAAAAGCATATGCTAGGTTATAAAAAGAAAGACAAGGTTAAAGGTCTATATATACTACTACAATATAGAAAACCCTAAAGAGAACAAGAAATAAATTAGGTATTGTAAGCTAGTAATGAAGACGCGTGTAAAGATAAAAGCTAGCAGCTTGAAATTTTGAAAGACAAAACTGAGCAATGTAAGTAGGCACCCAGCACTGGTGGTGTAAAATGCAAAGCTGGCAGGGTATATCCCAAAGCTGTCGACTTAAGGGCAGCCTTGTGTTGCTTCCTCATGTCTTTCTCAGTTGACTCCCACTTGTTCAATTATATCTGCTAATTAACAATATATTATTCATATTAAGGTGGACCATAAAACCCTCTTATTTAACAATATATAACAACTCTTTCCTTTGCTATGATTTATTTATATATTACAAAAAAATATAAATCGCATCTCTTATATGCGATTTTGTATCGATATTTTAGTAATTATTTTTATATAATTTGTATTTATGGATTTTTTTTTTTAAAGTTGATAAACACATATTTTGCCCAAGAATAGAGTTATATGACACGTATGCCTCAACTTGTCAATTTAGGGAAAAAGAAAATAATATTCATATTTAAAAAAAATTATAAAAATGTCACTAGGATGAAAATAATCCTAATTTTAGACAACATGACTTTGTCTCTTCAAGAGACGAGATCATAAGTGCCGGATCTGGTCTCTTAAGAGATGATGTCTTAAAAACACAAATGAAGTTTCAAGAGACGAGGGTTATGTAACTTACTGACAAAATCTTAAATACACAGACGAAGTCTTCAAGATACGAAGGTTGTGTAAATTACTAACCTTGTCTCGGAGACAAGGTCAATGCTTATGACCTTATCTCTTCAAGAGACATGATCCATAAGCATATTTTTAATGTTTTCTTCTTGTATGACCTTGTCTCTTAAAGGGTTTTGGAATACTATTGTGATTGGATGGATTGGGTGTGGGAATCTTGTTGTGGTTGGATTATATATTCTGAAAGTTATTTCTCTGTGGTGGATGGCTAATGATTTATACAACTGATTGTATACGATTTGACAAGTTATAATTGTTTATATCGATTAACATAACAAGGAGTGAAATATGAAATTCAAGGGAAGGAGGAATTATGATAGTGTTAACTCCGTCTGTTGAAGAGAGAAGGCTAATTAGTTACACTAACCTCGTTTCTTCAAGAGACGAGGTTCTTCAATGTTTTTAAGATCTCGTCTCTTTAAGAAACGAAGTCAATTACTTATCACATCGTTTCTTTGCCTAAAACTATAGCTATTTTCATCCTTATGGCATTTTTGTAATTTTTTTAAAAAATACAAATATTATTTTCCTTTTTCCTATCAACTTAAAGGTTTATTTTTATATATATACTTCTTTTTTCTTGACTTTTTGTAGCCTTTAAAATATTAATTATCATAATAAGATTTATAATAATTAATTAGAAAAAATAAATTAATTATAATAATATAGTTCTAAAATCGCATCTTGAATATACGATTTTAGTTTATATTGCATGAAAGTTCTTTTAAATTATTACCAAATTAAATTGCATATTCAATGTGTGAGTTCGCAATAAACCAAATCTCCAAAATACAATTTTGTGACAATAATTGAGTAATTAGTTTCAGCTAACTCTTTTAAAATTATTTTTTTAAAAGTGATGATCAGATATTGCATCATTTTCATTAATCAGTAGAAGTTTAAATTCAAGTTTAGTTTAACTCTAAATAGCAATTAACTTAAACTATACTAAAATTTAAATTTAAACTTGCTTCAGTAAATCACTCAAATACACCCACTAATCTAACAAACTCTAAAAATAGCAGGCTTGACTCATTAAATAAACTAAACAATCGGATCGATAGTTTGATATTGTATTAAGTTTGTTTTATGAGAAAATGCATATACGTATAAATTATTGTCATCCTTCTCTTAACTCACCTATTAGTCGTTTATTTTGCACAATCGAATATGGGGTGATTTCAATTTCAATTCAATAGGAATGTAATAGAGTTATAATCACTATTATGATATTCACTTGGTATAAAAAATAAAACAAAAGTAAAATATCGGCAATATCCCTTATCTTCATTATATAGAAATGGTAATTGCGCAGATGATATTTTTAAGACAGGATAACAAAAAATTGGAAACAAAGCATTGAATTATAATTCATGTGTGAAGACAAAAATTATTATTCCATTTTACCTAATAGCAATTCATTATGAATTATCGTTCCATTTAAAAACATTCTTCTCAACTAAACACTGAAATAGCAACTTTATATGGAATAATGGAGGAATAGATACTTATTCCTCCCAAGTGAACATGCTGTTATTTTCACTGTGGAGTTGAAGGGTCAATTTGGACTTAATAGTATAGATAGAATACAAATACGTACAAATATGTAAATAATTACTGAGTAAATTACACTCGAAGTTATCAACGTTTAAGGGTATGTTTATTTAAAATATCAACGTTTTAAATGATTAAAAGGAGAAATCAATACTTTGCAAAATTAATCAAATGAAGTATCAACGTTCATTTGAGGTATCATTAACTTTTCTTAATCGTCCTCAATTGTCAATTACTGATAACTTATTCGACTCATTTTATGAAACATTGATTTTTTTTTTAATCACTCAAAGCATTAATATCTTAAATAAACTTACACCTATATATTAATATTTTTTATGTAATTTACTCGATATTTATTCTATCGATATTTTTTATGAGAAAAAAAGTTACAATGTTGTCTTTAAAATTTATCTATATTTTCATTTGAGTTATTATGTTTTTTTTTTATTATTATTCTTAGTGCTGGAAGATTTTCTATTTTAGAACTTTCGTTAATTATGTTGAAATTTGTCAAAATTAAATCATGTGTCTATCTCTTAATTGCCCATATACCAGTAAATATAAATTATAAAACATTGAAATCGGAATGTGCCATGTAACCTTTTGCATCTACTCTAAAATTTCTGCTTTTTAAATTCGAATATACAAAACCACAAAACTCTTTTAATTGCCTTTTTTTTATTTTAAAAAATATAATCATTTACATTCACTATCATAGTATTAAAATTGAAAGTCAACATTGCTTTCCTGATATAGCTGTTTTAACAAAATGAGTTTAGGCTAAAAAAAACAAAATAATACCTAATTGAGTGTTAATATATCATATAGCCAATTTAGTTGGATTTTTGCTATGGTATTTGTAAATTTTAATCTATTAATGCCGTGATTTATACCTTAACTTTATATATTTTTACAATTATAAATCTAAAGTTATAAATTGCCAATTTGTACTCCATAATTAGATATTTAGTTGCTACCGATTATACTTTTATCTCTTTTTATTAACTAATCTTATCTTTATCATTATTAGCAGTTGGTTACAATGTGACAACTATAATATTTTAGTTTGCATTATAAATTAACATCAAGTTGTATTACCACATAACAAAAAAATTCATATCATCGATACACAGTAGAAAAAAAAAAAACGAGATATAAATGGTAATAATTAAATATCTAATCAAGTGAATAAATTGACAATTTAAAACTTTAGTTGTATAATTATAAAAATGAGTAAAGTTGAGGTATAAACCACTACATTATTTCAATTTTAATTATATTCATTTCATGGGTTATATTTTGCAAGAGCAGCATTGAAAATTTATAGGATGTCATATGAAGTACAGCTTTTATATAGTGGGTATCAAGTTACTTAGTTTAATCATGAGAGTACAAAGCGGCACAGTTTTCAAAACCAAATTGAACCACAATTGCTGGTTCTTGGTCTTGAAAGTGAGGAATTGGAATCGGAACAGTCTCCCACGGTCCTAGTTTTGGAATTGCGGAGCCTTCTTTTTTTTAATATAAAAAAATGAATTTTATATTTCAATAAAATAAATTTTAAACTCAAAATAATTAATTATTGGATATGAAAATGTTAAATTATTTAGCCAAAAATAAAAAAAAAAATTATTTAGAAGTTACATTTATTTATATATAAACACAACTAATATCAATTATAGTTAGTAATATCATATTACAAAATACTTTATAAGATAATAAGAAAATTACAATACAAAAAATAGTCTTACGTTATTAAAGAATCAGTTTTTCTTTTAGGAGAAATTTATATAAACTAAATTATATATAATTTTAAGTTATGTTTATTTATATTATTGATAATAAAATAATAAATATTGTAAATAGGTAATAAATTCTAATATTCATATGAAATAATGTAAAGATTAATAATTATATATTTAATATAATTTTTTTTTATCTAATCATTTTTTTTCTTTTAATTGAAATCACTTGGAACTGCCAGCTCTTTCGGTTCTAGCCATAGAACCGCCTAGGAACTAGAAAATGGATGGTTTCTTAGTCGGTTCTAGATTCAGCCAACCGGTCAGGTGACAGTTCGGTTCGAAACGGAACCGTGCCTATATCTACATAAGATGATTTTTATTAGTCTGTGGTAAAACTAGAAAAAGAGTTAAAAGTTAGACTTGAGGTAGGGTCATTATAGATTATAGTAGTGAACGAGATTTCAACATAAAAGTAGGAAGATGGTAGTGATAACTAATAATGGTGGCAGCAATACCGCGGAAAAAAAATAAGACTATCCCTTTAAATAGAAACGGGAAATTTAGGATGGTCTAAATTTACACATCCATTTAATTTTAATCAAGATAACATCACATCCTTTCTAGTTTATTAAAATTTTAAGTATCAATATTTTAATTACTTTGAATTTTATGACATGTTTTGTTAAAAAGTTGCACATCAATGTATGATATGGTGTGGCAATGATCATAGCTTATAATTAATATTATAGTTGGTATATTAATTATTTTAATAGTGCAAGATATGAATTTAAACTAGTTTTATCTAATATGTTTGAACTTTTTACAAGTAAAAATATATGTTTTTTCATCTATATCTATTTCTTGACAAATATCTATTTGAAAATGATAGAAATAAGATACTAAAACGACCAGAAAATATGAAAAAAATAGACATCATAGTAAGATGTCTTGTTTTGATTTTACCATTAAACTACAAAGTCAAAAGAAGTTTAACCGAAATACCTCAAACCCTCACTTAGTTAAATTAGGAATGGTTTAAATGAAGTATATAATAAATAGTTAATTGTAAATATAGATATAGTTTAAATAAATAAATGGAATAAATAACAAAACATGATTAGATATTACATATAATTAAATTAGTAAATAGGTTAAATTGTGATTTGAGATTTTAAATATTCTTTTCAAAATGTCTATTTTCTTTAATTATCAATTTTATAAATTAGGTCACCCAACTTCTCTCAAATATTAATTTGAATTACTTTTCTTATACTTTCAAATCTCTAAACCCTTAAATAAACAACTTGATTGTTTGATAAATTCTATAAAACCCTTAAACTTTAGTTAACTTTCATTTTGTAAAATCTTTATAATTTTTTAAATCAATCACTTGTTTAAAAATATCAGTTTTAAGCTCGAACCTAAATTAAATATCAGATTTTTATAAATTAAACTTTTGAACCATGTTTTTAAATCAAGCCATAAATTCCTAATATATATGTTCTCAAATTATTTTCAAATTATTTACTATTCTTAAAATAATTATTAGAGGAAATTTAAACATAATAATCATGTCTTAGAGATATCTTTATCCTTTCCTTTTCTTTCATTTTTCTCCTTTACCCCTTACCTTTTCTTTTCCCCTTCTCCACATTTCTTTTTCTTTTCTTCTCCTTTCCTTATTTGCAAAAATTCAACCCCTGAATCTCAATTTCAAGGAGATCATAGAAGAAATCAAAGTTAGAAATCAAGATCAAAGCGAAGAATCAAGCTAAGAGAAGTTACATCAATTAGGAAAAAGGAGTAGGAGTGAAGATTAAGAAGCTCATGTTGGCCAAACTCCTAAGCTAAGTTGTTTTGTTGTTTGATATACATGTATTTGATAAATCGTTGTTAGTTATATATAGGATTTAAGATAAAATTTGCGAATTTGTAATATATGAATTATGTATCAAAACCTAGGTTGTGTTAACATGTTAGAACTAGGATTTAGATCGTACACGATGTAGAAATAGTGTACAAATGTTGTAGGTTGTAGATATATAAGTATAAGTTGAGTATATAATGTTCGAGGTTGAAAAATTTGTAAAACAAGTAGTACAGTGGGTTAAGTTTTCGAAAACAAAAACAAAGTAATTAGCATATGATGAGCATGAGGAGTTATAAATGGTCTTTTCCTCAATTTTTCTTGAAAATTTTCAAAGTCTACTCATTGGAGAAGAAGCATGGCTGGAATACGGTCTCTTGTATCATGTCATACTTCTCTCTGATTTTTTTTAACAAAAACAATTTTAATTCCCAAAACAACACAACTAAAATACAAGATGTTCTATCTCCCTATGTTCCTCTCCGTTTCAAGCATGTTTTTATGTTAAATGAAACACGGCTATATGTATTGAACGTGTTTCTCTCTGATCTCCGAACACTTAAGAAAATTGATAAAACATGGGTAAAGCACGACGTCGTGTTTCTCAATTTTTTTCATTCAAAGAGAAGTACGAATGAAACACAATTTGTTGTATCACACCGTGCTTCTTTCTAAGACAAAACCATAAGTGAAACACAGTGAGATACACGTTGTAATCATTTGGACGTGTTTCTTTTGTAAAAGAAACATAGGTAAGTGCACGGCCATAAACCTACCCATGTTCCTTATAAAAATGCGAATTAAATAAAAAAAATGAAAATGAAAAAGATAAATGATAGTTAACATATTATGTTAGTTCAATGATATAACCAAGCATGATTTAAGTGAATTAATAGGCTTAGTAAATAATTTGAGTTAACATAGTTTCTTAGCATAAAATGAACTTAGTTAATAAACTTAAGTTTAACTTACCAAGATATGCTATAATGAGTTAAAATGAATTAGATTGACTAAGTATAATCAACTTGGCTAAGATTAAGTTAATATAGACATGGCTTGTAATTAACTCAGATTAATATGTTAAGCTAAGTTCTAAATAATGAGTATGTAATTTCTAAAATATATTAGACCAAAGCTAGGTTAATTAAAATAATTTGACATAAATGAAGAACCGTTCGTATCTTAGCGGTGATCTTTGTAGCTATGGCGACGTTCCTATTTTCATGTCTAACCAAATAAAAACATAAAATGAATGTTTAATATGAAATTTGATGTAAGTTAATAAATAATCAAATTGCTTATATAGTTTAATTTTATTAAAAAGATGTCTATCTCTGATCTATTCTCTAAGGTGGCTTTTAAAATACCTTCTGTCTCTATTTGGACTTTGAGAATATAAGGTACGCAGTAACTTGCATATTGTATACTATGATAGGCATACTAAATGATCTAAAACTTAAACTCAACTTAATAATTAATAAGTGTTGATTATTCTTGTGCCATTTAACCGGTTCAAAGATAACAACCTTTTCACAAGCATGGCATCAGTTAGGCACTTAGGTCACCTCTATATCATGATATAATGACAAATACTATTATGCAATGGTATGCCACGATGCAATGAAGATCATAAGTGGCTCAGCGGTAGCTGATGGGGCAAATGGTACCAACGCAACGTCCATCTTGATTTGTGAGAAGTAATATAGTAAGGCTCACGTTTATGGGACTGATTGAGTCCTATTATATTATGGATTGTGATTGGTAAAGTGTGTGTAACCTAAATGAGGCTATTTTCTCTTTCTCAGTTAGATATAGAAGACATAGAAATCTGGACTGCCTATATCAACTCCTGAGCAATTACTATTACTTAGGATTCCTAAATTCCCTAAGTGCAATCGAAGTATGAGTGCTCCAGTGTTGATTTATTTAATTTAATTTAAAGATAATAACATGTCATTACTGTATTATATTTAGTTAAGCTCACATGTTACTTCGTCTGTAGTTATGCTATGTGTATTGGGGTTCACCTCATTATTGTTGTTGTTGTATTCTTTTTAGGTGTTGTTTTGATGATGATAGATGATGATGATGAAGTTGATAATGGTGGTGTTGATGATAATGTTTGATTTGGGAGTATGGGATATCTCCAAGAGGATTTGTTGGAATGTGAGCGAGTTAGGATCTCTGAATTTTATTTTGTTTTCCTTATTTAAGGTTTGATTTATTCTTTGGAAATATGTAATTTTCTTTTAAAGGGTTTGATGAAGCCTAAGTTTTGTAATTGAAGCCCTTAAGCTTTGTTTTACATCATGATGTATTTTTTGATATAGAATACAGGATGGTATGGTTGTTTATGAAAGATTATCTACTCATGAGAGTAGTCTATGAAATGTTTTGTAGAAAAAAAATTATTTTACAATTATTAAATCCAAGTGTTTTTTATAATCTAATTAAATGATTTTTTTAAATTAAAATAAGTAACAAATATTCAAAATAAACAAAATCTTTTAAGACCTATACATGTAATGCTTACACATACTAAAGGATTTGATTTACTTGAATTTTGATATAGATAAGTTGGATCCTTATATTAATAAAAATATTAGTGTTAGCATGTGAAACTACCATGGAGGCACACTTTTAGCAAGTTTAATGTTCGTGCATAAAATCATCCTAAAATTCAAGCAGTGAAGGAAGAAAAGAAACATTCATTACATATGCAATACAATGCGTAACACATGGTAAGTAGCAACATCAGATATTAATATTTCATTTGTCGTGATTGGAAAAATATCATGCATAAAAGTACAAATATCTAATGATCAAATTTTTGCATAATTAACGATTAGACAACCGGCAGCCTCACATGTTTTTTTTTTAATCTTTTTTTATTCCGTTTGAAAGTGACAATATTCCAATGAAATGATAATCTACAAATTAATGACATGACCTAAACTAAAATAATCCAAGCATTATTGTCCCAACTGTGTGATTATGGGTCCATGTGTTCCATAATTGGAGCTGGCCTCACAATCTCATCTTCCAATATGCCAATGGGTAAATGAAGACCGACCTTAACTATCAAAACCCTAGTAGAAAGAAAACAGTTTGGTATTTTCTTTTCTAAAATCAAAATGTTTTTGTATTTTTATAATTTTGTGGTTGTGTATAAGATGGTTCGATTTATATCTTAACATTTAAAATAATTAAGATAAAGTGATTCGATTCATATCTTAACTTTTAAAATAATTAAAAGTATTATAAGAACTTTAATAATAATAATAATTTTTTTTTGGCTAGCAAGAACTTTAATAATTAAATTATAGGTCTGTTATATTTTTAGTAGTTTTAGCATTTATTTTTATTTTTTATAAATAGATATTTATCAAAAATAGATATAAAAAAAATAAAAATATTAAAATTACATGTAAAAAGACAAGAAAAGTGGGATTCAAAAGAGAGAATTAGGATTATAAGGTCAAGAGACAGATGAGTTTGCTGAGACAAGTAAGAAGAAGAAGAATAGCTAAATAATATAAGCACGGTGGAAGCATGTCTTAGAAATACTATTCATCTTAAAATGAAATTGTGATCTAAGAATTATTGGGATTCTTAAAAAATATAACTATTGGATTGCTTTTCAACGCAACATATTTTAAAAATTCTTTCTCAATAATGAAATATTTCTTTTCCTTTACCAGCAAATATATCCCTTCATGGTTACTTTTGCACACTTTAACTTTTCTCTCAGATTGAAATTTTGGATTACACAATTTTTTATAATAAAAAGCAAAAAGTGTCGGTAGATCTCTGGATTACTATTTTATTGACAAATAATTCAAAAAATAAAAGTAAAATAGAGTAATGCCAGAAAACGCTTTTAAGGAAGTTGGAAATACAAATACAAAGATTTAAAGCCAACTGAGATTCACTCGTAATTTATTCTAAAATTTGTCTGGAATCCAAAATCATCATAGGAGTAGGGACTTCGTTCCACGTTGGCACGTTGGTGTAGGACAGCCAATAATTGCAGAGACACAAGAAAAAAAGGTCATGTCATTGGAGGACCAATTCCTTCATCTACCCGATGCCTCATGGAAATTATTTGCCATGGACGGAAATCCTCAAATTTAAGGCTTAACGCTACGCTGGACCACTGGATTCGGTTCCATATCTCACCAAGTGCCTGGATAGTTGAGACGATTCGTAATAATAAGACTGAAATGGATAACACCTTCACGATTTTCCTCATTCCTAAAATGAACCCACGGGCCACGACCACTTGTCGGTTGAAATATATATATATATATATTATAATTATATACGTTATAATTTAGCGCGTACCAAGTCAACAGATTGAAAAATTTGTACCACGTGAAAATTAAAAAAACAAAAAAAGAACTATTATTGTTGTGGCAAATTGCAATCATACCCTATTTTATTTGTCATTTCAATACTGGAAGACAACATTAAAATACATTATCTTCGAGAGGCGGTGTCCTCTCTCTATCACTTAGGCTTTAGGAAATCAAGCAAAAGAAGGGCAATCTCCGATCAAGGAGAATCATCTACAACAGCAGGGACTGACTACTAACAGGACAAATATTGCGTAAGTGACACACTCCACGTGGATGTACATGTGATATATAAATCCCAATCATATATTAACACATAAATAATGTTGTAAATGATTTTTAAAATAACCACTATCCATATATATGTACTAAATATCATTAAAAGTTATACATCGTGTGTGAATTACACGACGTATAATACCCACTGCGTCTTTTCTACCTGCTAACCCCTTTGGCGCTGAGTTACAATTCCTGGAGCCAAGAATCCTCAATGCTAGGGAGCCTAAAATATAAAGGGCGCCAAAGGTGCATGCAATATCACATATAATACTGTTGCAGTCTTACAATTCTATTTGGCACATAATAAAGAGTGTTGCCAAAAATAAGTATTCCTATTTAAACTATGTTTTTTTACCAATTGCGAGGGACCACAAAAGATAGAGAAAGGCGTCAGCTCCTGCAAGGGCCTCCCCGGGGTTCTCTGTTACAAAGTATGGTATTCCGTATTTTTTAAACGTAAAATGATGAGTCAAAACAATCCCAATACAGAAGCGTGAAGGGTAATTTCGATGCCTATGGTGATTCAAATAGACCTTAGGAAGAAGCTTCCCTAGAATATATTCATACATAAAAAAGAAGAGGTTAAACCCTAGAGTGAAAACTACAAATAACTCCTAAAAAAAGGAGGAGGAGGAGGGGGGGGTGGGTGGATACTGCACAATAATTTCCACGAATGATCAGATTACAAGACAAAATTTTGATAGAAAATTAAGATTCAAAAATGACAGATTACAGAGACCCCACAACATGAAGGCTAACATCAATCCAGCTTTGTTCTGTCCAAGCTTCCAATCATTCCTTCAAGCTGAAGTAGGAAAAGAAGAGAACCAAGATTACGCAATCGGTAAAAATGAAATAAAGTAGATAATCAAAGCCCCTCCTTGATGCATGCCATACCTTGACAATCTGGCGCAAAAGAAAGTCACCATAACGCTTTGCTGGCTTGGATTCAACAACATGTACCATGTCCTGTGATATAACATGACCAGCTCATGATAAGCATCAATTATAAGAGCAAGGGACCAAATTTCTACATATTCAACAATTCAGTGGTTACAATATAATATGTATATTATATTTCACTAATAAGCCATTCAGATGGTTGAACCTCCAAGTAGTACAACTAGGCAACAAGCAGAATTATACCATCGCAGCATTGCCTTTCTCTGTGAACACAATGCCTTGGAAATTTAACAAGAGGAATTGGGAACATTTACGAGATCAACCAGACTAAAGCATGCAGTTATATAGATAAATGGACAGGTAAATATAGGCTTGTTCGTGAATAAGGTGAATTACGAGCATACATCATCAATGTAGAAGTCAATATCAGCATTTGAGATGATCTTCCCATCAATATCAACAGCATGAGTTTTATGCTTGTAAGTCAACAATATTGTCCTGCCACCAAGGGTAGATTTATCAATAGCAAGTACATCTACAAAAAAGCCAAACTCTACAATATTCCGAGTTTACAAATATCTGCTAGAACAAAGACATCTACCTGAGCGTAGGCTCATCCACTTCCATGTAATTAGCAAGCTTCCCAAGAGAGATGGTCGAATAAACTTTCAAGAATGTCCTCACACCTGACAACAGCTGCTGCTGCTTTACTTCATAAAGGAAAAGCTTTAGCTGAAGTCTGTATGCATCCTGCTCCCACGAAAAAAAAAATAAATAAAGAAAAGAGAGTAAAAGAAACATCACATGTAAGAAAAATAAAAATAAATAAATAAATAAAAAGAAAGATGGAAAACCCTATGACTTGCAAATTAGAAGGATGGAGAAAGAACATGCAGAAATAAACCACCATAACAGCATTTTAGCCACAGCAGCAATGCCAAAAAGAAAAGAGGTGGAACAGCACACCTGGTTATAATTTACAAGCGGCTCCTCAAAGCTTGGAGCTGAAGGTGTAATGAACTTAGGGCATGCATATGAGAAGAGTTCATCATAAATAGCAAAAGCCTCATCATCACATCGCTGCATCCTAATCATCTTTTCACCATATTTCTCCCGCAGCTGAGAGTTGACAGTCTCATCAACAAGCTTTGTCTGAGGGCAAAGCGAGAGGCAAATTGCCAATAAAGCATACATCTGCTCATTTTTCTTTAGAATTTGCTCGTACTGTGGAGATTGATTATGATACTGCTTGGTCTTGTAAATGTATAAGAGAATCTTATTAAACTCACGGATTGCATCTGTATATCTGTCAAAATGAACATTTTAAAATGGAATCTTAGACAGTAATAAATTGTACAGACAAAAAATACAAAACCACATAAGAAAAATCATAACAGCAACAACAATAATGGAAACCATGGATCAATGTATGAAATTAAAGTTTGACATGCTCTCAGTGACATATATACACAATACATTGGAGTAGGCTCGCAATGTCATGAACTTTAATCAAGATCATGGATAAAAAGGACCTGTAGAAGCAACAAAGAATACCGAAAACAATGCATGGTTAGCAAAGAGACTGGGAGAGAAATGATCACACCTACCTCCTCAACATGAGGCTGGCAAATCCATAGTGATAAATAGTGGCAATATGGCTGCCTATGACAATGGTGTAGACACCTTGTTGACTAATGTCAATGGGCATCAAGCACTTCAAACCGGTTTGATAGTCCCCAAGAAGACAATGAACCCGTAGCAACCCAACCATGCTAAAATATCCCAACACCTTCAAAACATTACTTCCCCCACTGTAATCATAACCATCATTGGCAGTGAATTGTTCAAGGCCTTCCTTTTCTCGCTCCAAGATCTGAACAATCATGGATTTCTCCACTAGTGCTTGCAAGAAGTTGAGCACCCCATAGACATTCCAAGCCTAAAAGAGTAACATCTCAATCTCAAAACTAATAGCAACTTAGTCAAATTCATCTTTCACATGCAATAAACACAGGTGCAGAACACATCAGACAAAGAAATTTACAGCATCATACACCACAATAATCACTAAAACGCACTAGGCATCCAATCCAATCATAAATTGAGCATGTTAAAAATTAATGTCGAGTAAAAAATGTAACGAATACCATATAAATGTGGCTAGTAAAAGAGAATAAAGGAGAGAAAGATGTGAGCCAAAACTGCATCTTCACATTAGTCCAAAAATAATCTTTGCACACTGCAAATCAAAATTCTTAAATATATTAAGCTTCTCTTTCACGGGTAATAATCAAACCACGCATAGACATAATCTTCTGAAAGAGCAACATGGAAGTATCTACTTAAGAGCATCAAAATAACTACATGACTACTCCCCAAAAAAACAAATAAAGTCAATGAATTCCCAGTCAACAATAAAAAGTAGATGTAAAGAATCTGAAAGCATCATCTGTATGATTAGATGAAATGCACAACAAATACCTTATATCTTGAGCCTTGGCAGTAACAACCATGCTATACATAAAATCATCAAATAGATAGAACACTATCCCACCTTGTTTGAGCTTGCTTTTCTCAAACACCTTTTGGCAAGTCGAAACTGAAAAGGCTCAAAACTTCTAAAATGAAAAATATACGGCAGAGATATGTTTATACTGAATCATAGCACTCTCACGACTAAATGAACCCCTAATAGCCCATTTACTGAGTCGTCTCTCTAACATCTAGCCAAAATAGATCCACTTCCATTGAAAAACAAATTCCAATTTGGCTCAAAAAGGAGAAATCCACCTAGGTCTGCTCACAGAGAATCACAAACTACCACTCCACAGAGATCAATGGCCCACCAACAATATAAGGAAATGATAAAACTTTTCCATTTTCTGCAGCATCAATGCATTTCCAACATCAACATACATCGTGCTGTAGTGCCAAATGTGAGACACTAGAAGAGTAACACACCAAAAAAATGGCACTAAATTTTTTATACTAATATCCTCCTACTCACTCATTTGGCAATTATTTAAATACTTCTATCCTTTCATGGAATTTAAGGGGTTCACTTTCCTTACAAATAGCCAATATCTCAATTCACCTCAAATTTCTATCCACTTTCCATGCAAAGATGCAAACTTCACTGAATGGCTCGAAGAAAAACATGCCCGTTATTGCTAAATTATAAAAAGTAAAATCACTTATCCACCTACAAGCTTGAATTTTGGAGTTGTATATCTAAAATTTAATCATAGATCAAAATAGAGGTTCTGCATCTGGCAGCCCACATTGTTGTTCACTACAATCTATCGTAGAAAAGCTGAGGATTGGCATATGCACCAACAGCACGAAAATTGATATACAGTGCAAACATGCAGTTAGTTTCAATAACAGGCAATAGCCAATATCTTCAACCCACATGTACAAATTACATGGTCCCTGAAATATCAAATTGGAACTGTGAAATCCCAAGTTTAAAAGGTCAAGCTTATAAATTAGGTAGTTGAAGACATGAATTTATCAACTGTCATGTTCCACAAAACCTTATCCGGAAGTGCACAGTATAAAAGTTTAACATGTTCATCTATCAGTTTAACTTCTTTCACCTCAACTCATGTTATCATGTTGCAGCTAGAACCATCAACCCTAAAAGACAAGGTTGCTTTATGAACCAAAATAATAATAATAATTAAAAATAATAAAAATAATAAAGGAGAAGAAAAGGAAGGCTAAACAATAAGACTGACAAGCATTAAGGATCCCTTTTGTTGGGAATCTACCCTCTTCTCTTATTTTTTCTCATCATTCCATATTCAAGCATATAACTTAACATGTCAATATTCTATTAATAGCATCAAACAATAGACCAAGAAGTCCATACAAATAATATCTCATCTATGATGGTGAAAAATAACTGAAAATTGCATCCAACACAATGTACATATCTTGACCTCATTTTCAAATTTTAACTTCAAAGTGAGATTGTTGCCTTACACATATTTTGTAATGCTCTTTTACTAATAAAATCTTCTTGCAAAGCTACTCTAGGTTCAAAGATATCCCATTTTAATATGAATCCGCTTCCACAAACCCATAACAGCCATGATTCATAGTTGAACCTAGATTAAAAAAACAAAAGAAAAAAAAAAAAAGAAAAACCTTAAATAATACTAATTTACAGAAAACATAACATATCTTGGATATATTTCTTCAATGAATTATACAAGTAAAGAGTGTAAAGAAAAATCTAGAGAGACAAACTACAAAAAATCGAATTTCAATGACAAGATGGAGGGATGGAAACTCAATATGCTTCCATGCTCCTATAATTCATTCTTTAAGGCTAAATCTGAAATGGAAAATACAGCATTCACGCAAAGCAGGGAAGTAGAAATCAATGAGAAGAGGATTAGGTGATACCATCCAACCACAATTACCTGATCATATTGCCCTAAAAGTTGAATCTCTGCTGCAGTCAAGTTCTTCATCTTTGCCCTGTATTGACAGAAGCTTTGAAATTGATATACAAATTCATCCACCATGTCCCACAGCCATTGATTTGGCAGTTGCATATTCACCACTCCATGCAAGACCACCTAAAAAGAAATTAACCATCTCTAAACAATCAATTATCCAAAATAAGCAATAACTCTCAGAAAACACTTCAATGACACACAAAGGAAAGCTAAAGAAATCAAATGACTACAAATTCAAAATGACTTCATCAATGTCAATAAATAAATTTGTATGGTAATTATGACAATAGCAAAAGTTCACTTTACACAAAAGATATGTTGAGCATAAGAAAAAAGGGTAATAAATAAATAAATATATATATATACACTACGTAACTGTCCTTCATACTGATCATAGTACATCCAGAAACCTCCAAATAACATCAAATAAATCCATTAATACTTCAAACCCCAGAATTCAATCAACACCACTAAGAGTCTAATCTTTATAGCCACAAATAATGTAACACATACCCAGCTCCATCTTCAAGCCACTAGCCATTACCCTTGATATTTGGTAATCAACAAAATAAGCAACCAGCTTCTAATTTTGCATACCGCCATTAAGTTACAATCAACTAGAATTCATACAGCACTATATGCTGACTAATTTAATAGCAAAATGATACAGTGGAAAAGGTCTAAATACATAATGAATTAACTAAATAACTTAATATAACTAAAGTCATAAAAATAATCCCTTACATTCTAAAATGAATTACCTTGAACGACACCTAATTCTCTAACCAACTGAAAAAATAACTAATTAACCAAATATAACCAGTATAAACACACTTGGGCATTTATAATATCTAATCAAAATCATATCCTTTAAGCATTCGTATAAAACCTAAACCTGAAAGAGATTAGAGTCATTGTCTCCCGATATAATAACTGATGCAGCTAATTAATCTCCAATGACTAATCAACCATATTATACGACACAGCAAAAGTAACTAATTTAGTACAAGCCGATGCAATACAATAAAATGCAGCTCGAAACATCTCAACAACTAACTAATTAATAGACCATAACATCAATTAAAACAATTCATCATTCAAAATATATAATTGGCCGTATAATCATAAAACTACACGAGACCTGAAAAAGACTGCAGTAATTATCCCAGGAATCAATCCTCTGCTTCAAATTCGGCGTACACTTTGCGAACAAGTGTCGAAACCACATCTCACGATAGAGCAAGCAAAACACGTGATCATTATCCACGAAACTCGCAACAGCTTCGACACTAGGCCATGGAGTCTCTTTGAAAAAGCGATCGGAGAAGTTTTGGAACGAAATTTCGTACATCTGGTGAATCTCGTACACATTCTTTTCACGGATGTAACGATATAGATGAACGACGAAGGTTCTGACGGGGTCGGGGACAAAGTTAGGGTCGTAACCGGCGACGGCAGAGTCAGTTGGGATGGATTGGGAGTCGTATTTGGATGGTGCGTCGTCGTAGTCGTAATTGGTAGCCATTGGAGGAAAGCTAGGGTTAGGGTTTTTTCGTGTGTATGGGTGGAATTGGATGAAAAATGCCACACACAAAACGGTCCGGGAAGGTGGGCAGAGAGAGAGTGAAGCGCAAGGGGTGGTTTGAGGAAGAGGAAGATAGGGTTTAGGAGTCGAGAAGCAGTAGTTTATGGGCCTTTATTACGTTGTTGGGCTTTGCGAGCTTCAGTTAGGCCCAATTAGATAAGATCTCTTTGTTTAATTAGTGGGCTACTTTCTCTCATAACAAAATTTTACATCCTATTCTATTCCTCAACCATAATTACTATATAATAGTCCTACTTTATTTAGACCCATCGGTCTATTTGACTAGCTTTTTTTAGTAAATACAATCTAAATTATTTATAAAAAAAATAGATACAGATAAAAAAAAAGGTTGACATTTCTCATGAAAAAATCAAATAAATTAAATATAGATAAAATATATATAAATTGGGCGTATTTAACATATATCATTTCGACATAGATACAGATATAATAAAAAACAGACCATCCAAACAGGTGACTTCGATCATCCTTTTTCTTGAAGTAGGGCTAAGCCACCTAATTGGGACCATCACCACAACTTAAAATTAACATTGATCCAAAGATTCATGGAATGATTTAATTATGACAAATGCACATAATTTAAAAAATTTCATCACACCATTCCACCATAATTTTTGTATTCTTGTGTTTTAAACCATCTAACCATCTCATATACCTATCAAATGGGGAACAAGTCATGATAGTTCAATCATAAACAATGAGCCAAGGTGCTTGATCTATGAGTTGTACTAGTAAGAGTCATGGTTTGATAAAAAATTGGAAATTTAAGGTTTCAAAACTCAAAAATATTCAAATATACTTGTATATATTTATAATTTGTTACATTGGTGATATTAACTATAACCAAACAAAATAATACATATTGCTTCTTTATTTTATGTCTTAGAAAATGCATTCATATTCCAATTTATTCCGTTTTCACTAATCAAGTGTGTTATTAACATAAAAAATTTTATGCCTAAAACTTATAATTATTTATAAAAACAATGTAATTACTATTTTAACCTTTAATACACATAGGTATTGAACCATACTTGTGTGTATTTATTGTTGAGAAAGATACTTAATTGCCATCTTTTAACTAGGTAAGAAGAATTTCTTTTTCTATGGAAAAAAAAACCCAAAAACCTCGGATTTTAGAAACCATATCGTGACATTTACCGTGTTTTGGCATTTTTAATATTTATAGGATTTGGATTTGGATTTTCTTCATTAAATTTCTTTAATTTTATAAAATTTGTTTCTAGGAGAATATTTTAGATTTTTTTTCCCAACGAGAGTATGAATGGTTGTCAGCAAATTAACAGAAAATAAAAAGCTAAAATTAGCATGTCCAAGGGTAGTCCACAGTACCATCTTTAGAAAATCATTCAATTTACTCGCACATCTCGAACTTTAAAGTTTCTTCTCATACCCATTAAAATTTCTCCTCCAATATTAATATCAAATCCGTGTTTTATGCATGACACTCGTAAATCGTAATCACTTTTAAGATGGACTCATCATTGGATTTAGCATTTAGGTTTTTTTTTAAAAAAAAAAACTAAATCCACTGAAATTCCATCGATAGAAACAGAAGAGTTATTTAACATCTCCATAGTTGATACGGGCAAAATCAAAATAAGTTTCATATTGATACAAAATATTAACTTAACACTGCATATGCAACTAGATTTTAGTTTAGGAGAAGGGTTACAATTAATAAAGTGCATGAACTTTAATCAGATATACAATTACCTATTCAAAGTTTGAAATTGATCAATTTAATATGTAAATTTTTAAATTGACAAATTTAATACTAAAAAACCTTTTCATACATACTAACAACATCTCCATCAAGTTCTTTCAGGTATTGAATTTATCAATTTAAAATTTTTTAAGTCAAATCAATCAATTTCAAAATTCAAATACTAAATTAATCATTTTTTAAGTTTACATATCCAATTATATATTTCATCATAATTCAGATATTATTTAATATTACCCTTTTGAGGAAGGATACTTACCCCACGTTAAAAGGCACTTATTAAAGGCCAAGATAAACATTATTGAAATTCCACACATAACGGGTTATTATTATCATTGAACAGCTCAATCTTAGAAGCCTGCTTTGCCCCCCTCCTCCCCGAAAATTAGTTCGTTTCCAATTTACTATATTGAAATTGCATTAAATATGAAATATTAATTTATTTAGATTTTGCTTCTTTTTTTTTTTTTACTCAGAATTCTTGAACTTGAAGTTTGTACTTTAACGATAAAATCAATTAATTTGTTTAGGTAAATTGATTTATTTCTAGTATTGACGTAGAGAGTGGATAAATTAATTTATTTAATTATAGTAGTAAATTTCAATTTCAAATTTATGATTAAAAAATTTAAATATCTTAGTTGTAATATAAACTTAAAATTAGTCAATTTGTTGTAATTTTTTTTCCATAGATAAAAACAAATAACATTTTTTAATATATTAAAACATGATTTTAAAAGTATAATATATCATGTTAAAAAACTTTTTATTAATTTGTTATTGATTCTCTCTCACATCTCCCTTCTCTTTCTATACCATATATTAAAACTCTATATCTATATCTGTATCTTTTTCAAAATATATATATAAATATATCCAATTTGCATCTATATTTTATCTATATTTGATCTATTTGATATTTTGATAGAATTACCAATTTTTTTTATTTATCTATTTCTTGATAAATAATTTATTAAAAAAATTTTAAAAAAGTATCTGTATCTATCAAAAAAACCAAACAAACATATATATATATTGAAACATAAAAGTATCCTTCTCAAAACTTAAGCAAACACTACATTTCAAAAGTCAATTAAAATTATAAATCTTTTAACATTGAAATAACACTAACCATAATCACCTAAACACAGACGTTGTCGCCATCATTGCTCTTATCTGTAACAACTAAACAAGTAAAAGTCATAAATATTTATCATATTTGGTTTCTACCCTTTAATTTTTGGTTTTTTCTAATCTTATTTTCTTCATAATTTTTTAATTTAATTTTGAGTGTCTTCTTCTATTATTTCATATGCTTAATACTAGAATAAAGTATTTTTATATTTTATATAATCAAACATGAAGCATCATCTAACTATTTATAAAATACCACAAAGTATTGTTGAAAAAAATCGACACAAATTCCAAGCGTAGATGAATTTCATGATATGAAAAACAATGCATTAGACTTAGATGATTTTTTTTTTTTTTGTTTTAATTTGACAAGTGTACCATTTCCACATAAAGATGACCTTGATAATATTGATTATGGCCCCACTCTGTTATGCTGCGTCCGTCCCTGCATCAAAGCTTGTACGATACACAAAACCAATTTTGTTTGAACACCAAAACTGAAGCCAGAACAGGCGGATGATTATATACAGGAACATTAGCTTCCAGAGAAGGAGATGAGAAACAAGAAAATGACTAATTATTCACAACTTTAAGGATTCCCTAAATGACCAATGAAGACTACTTTCTAAGGTTTAGCTATTCCATGTTAACGCATGATACTTTGTTAGCATACATTGATGGATCGCAGAAATAAACCCAAAACAAGCCAAAAATTTAGCACCTTTCGTTTGCTGGTGTTGAAACCATGAAGACCATGCATGGAACATATTTGCGTAAGTCAAATGTACTTCGAAGTCATACTCTTCGCCTGTAGGTAAGATTTGGTTAAGGTGCCTCTGAGTAAATTTCAGGTTCATCTTCTTCATCTGAAGATAGGTAGGTTGACCCCATCCATGCCTTAAACCCCTCATTGACACGCCTTTCTACTTCTGGTGTGACTTCCAAGGGATATGCTTCTAACATTTCAACCCCGAGGCTTCTTCCACCATAATCTCCCTCATCAAGAATCACAGCAGCCTTCCTTCTCAAGAAATAGGCTGTTCCACCATATAGGATAACAAGGCCCCATGATGATATCTCATACAACCAAAATAAGGGCACCGAACAACTACTGCCTACTGTGAGAAGGCTGGAACCAAGAAATAGAGCAAGAATTCCAAATATAATAGCAAAGATGCCATTAAGAATGGAAAGGCAGCGCACACCACCTACACATGAACAGGAGATATTCATATGTTTACCCAGAAAAAGTTGTTAGATACCATCAAAAGAAAATCACACAAAAAGAAGTCTTTTCTTATTGGCCTAGGATACACAGGGGATAGCCAAACCAAATTAGATAAACAGGTACTGATCCCAAAAAAAAAAAAAAAAAAAGATATATAGGTATATACAAGATGATGGTGCATAATCAAACGAAAATACTTTAACAAAACAACTGGTATCCTTCAAAGTTCTCATTCAAATTTATAGATATCTTCATTCTACCATAAAACATACTGCAAGACTAGATAAATAACCAATAAAAACTTTCAGAAGCTAAACAGCCCACTTCAGGAAAAGGATGGCCATGAAATTCCTTTCATATTCAGTACAGCATGCCTCAAAGCTAAGGAATTTAAGGTTCAAACAATAAAAAGACACGAAAGATTTAAGTTCATGCAGCAATAAATTAAGTTATAAGATAAATTACTTATGCAAAAAAAATTATAAGATAAAGAGCAAATCATGTCCTGTCCTCCTATTAAAACCTATGTGAAAAACAGAAATGGCAAAATTGCAACAGGCCAGCCACAAATTTTGTTGTAAAGACCTGTTGATGCCAAGCAAATGAGTTTAAATTTCTTTGGACACCCTCGTAATGTGTAACGTCTCTCCCATATTCAAGATCCAGAACATTGTCTTTTTAGGCGCTTCATTTATTGTTACAAACAAAGATGAAAAATGAGTATTATATATGAGGACTGAAAAGAAAATTAAGAAAAATGTGCAAGGCTGCTTGGAGGACAATTGATATTGACAAGCAAAAGTCCCCTCAAAAGGCCTCATCTTTACAAGAACCAAAGATCATAAGATCTTTAACCTTAAGTTAATTTGTGCCTCCTAACTAAGCCAGTTATGGAACATGAATATTACTTCAAATCCAAAAGGCTACTCAAGAGGCACTTCACTTTCATATGCTTTTTTTCACATGGGAAGAAAACCTTATATAGGATTATGTGAAGACATTTATGTTTTGCCTGAAAGGAAGTAGAAAGAGAAGAAAGAAAGAGAGGGAGGGAGAAGCATTGGAGAGAGAAGATAACCAACAGCATGGTACTGTGGTATGAGAAAGATCATTGTTGATGTAATAGGATCCAGAGAGATTATGATTTGCAAACTCACTAAGGTGATAATGATCACACCCTCAATTTGGCTCCAGGATAGATCATCAATAGCAATGATAGGGGGGGAACCAAAAAAAAAAAAAAACTAACTCCTAGCCCATAGAATGACGAGCAAATAATCTAACCAGTTTATTAGAAGATGCAGGACATACCACGTTTTGATGCACAATAATTGTTTTCCACAATCTTCAAGCAACCATGCCTTGTTGGAGCATAGTAAGCCACCACAATCCTGAAAAAAAAAAAGTGAAACTGTGAGATGAGAAAACCCGTTCTTTTAGTTTAGACAGTCCACAGCAACACCACCACAAAAGCCTTAATCCGACATGATAGCAACACAACATTTGTGTTATCTGATTAGCCACAAGTAAAATCTTGAAACCAAACGCAAGCATTCCATGCCAACATAGGCCCCTACAAATTTGGAAAGCATTACTTACTACATTTTATTGTCGTGCTATCACAATTGGACATGCTAGATTCAACAGTATCCAAAATCTAATCTAAGGTCCAGCAGCAGCAGATTACATGCTTCAGCTTTTCCACATCAGGCATGAGAATATATAACCTCCACTCTTTGGTTAGGCTATTTCAACAGTCTTACAACTTAACTCATATCCACTAGTATTGGCCTTCTGTGATCCAATCTTCAACAGCAATATATCATTGATAAAAATTCATTATTTTAAGTTATCAAACAAATTCTGTCAGATCCTTTTGGAGAAAAATATACATAATTATTGACAAAATCTATTGTTATCATGACCAAAATTTCCACCTCAAAATATGGGTTTCATGCGTTTTGATTAGGATCTTATAAACCATAACTCATATTTCCTAAATATCATAACAGATACCATTTTTATAATTCAATTCACAGATGCACTTGATCAGCATAGCAGGATCCAACTACTATATATTAAAAAAAAAAAAAATACAGCAAATTTATCATTGGGGCTAAGATGGTAAATAAACCCCATAACGGAAAATCAATAAATGGGGTGAATAAAAATAACACTCGTGATTCAAACAGTGACCTCCCGCTCTACCACAACACATAACTCCTAAAACATTAACTTTGTTTACAAGTGTTCAAAGACTATATAAATTCAAGTGTAATTGTCTCATTTGGCACCTAACCTTCGCCTATTGTGGATTTGGAACTGAATTTTAACAAATTTGCAATTAACTACTTTACCGAGTTATTATAAATAGTCGATTTGTTTTGTAGTCGTAACATTTACCCTAAATTCAGATTTCATTGTGCTGTCTAAAAAAATTCTAAAATGTATACAATGACATGTAATGATCATGAGCATTCAGCCAACAACGAAATCACATTCCAGAGAGAAAGAAACTCCCATACCAGCAACAAGATAAACAACCGACACCGAAAACAATATCGCCGAGGGCACAAACACAACCATCCAGTAATAATCAACCGTCTCCGCATTGGTCAAATAATACGCTCCACGAAACGAATCGGAACCCCTTCCTCTCACGTTAATCGAAAGCGGAGTCAATCTCCGGTCACTGCAAAACGGTCTCTTCAAGCTATCGGTGGGAAAAACTATTCGCAAGCTGATAATCGTACATATAAGTATCGTAATACATATGACTGTAAGTGATAGCACTAGGATTGGTCTTTGGAGCTTTACGACAGCTTTGTCTTCATCGCGAAGGGTTTCGTACTCGCGCTTCGGCATGAAGGCTTGGCGAAGGGCGTCGCGGATTGTTGCCATGGACGAAAGTTGGAAATGAGCCCTAATTCAGTGGAATTTGGATGGATCTGGGTGTTTCTTAAACCCTAGAAAGCATGATTTGAGGAAGGAGAGTGGTCGGAATCAGGTGGTTATGGTTGGATGAACAAACGCTAATTATAATTTTTTTTTTTTTTTTTTTCAAAACTCTTTTTGGTTAGGATGGATTTGTCAGTGCGATTCTGAATCGGACGCACAATTGACAAGAGGAACACACTAGAGCATCACTTTCATATTTATATATTTACTTGCTTACTGTGCCTCCGTTAGGATTCCTTGAGAAAAAAAAATAATGATTAACTAATTAAATCAAATAAATTGTTTAATTTATTATTTTATAAATATATGTTTCTATAAAATCAATTTAAAAATATCCATGTATATGCAAATTTAATCACATACGAGTGGGCACATCCGTGATACATGTGCAAATTTATTAATACCATACACACAAAGTATCAATTAAATATAATGCATGATTAATTAAATGATAAAGCAATACTCATTTGAGTTTGAGAAATATATATTTCTATATATTATACATAGCATTGATATAAAATATGGACAATTAATTAGTACATAAATAGTTGCCTCTCTGAAAATAAGGTAAAAAATAAAACTAATCATCATTTGATTAAGCCTTAATGAGGTAGCTATGTATAGATATGTATCTACTAAATTTGTAAAATATAATTGACAAAAATGAGGTATACATTAATAATGTAGTAGTAGTAAATCGAAGGTATAACATATTTTTTTTCACTATATTGTTAAACAGTGTTGGTGTTGCTAGTATGCTTCAACTAAAGTATCTCCATGTATGTGCTAGTATATGGTAGTTGAGGAAATGCAACTAAAACAATGCATGATTATTTTTTAAAAAATCCTTTTAAATAATTGATTATTATGAATATGTGAAGTTTGTTGTGATAAGAAACGGCGGTGGTACCATTTAGACTTCACTTTTTCAATCTCATGTTTAATGAAGGACATATAAGTTCATATGTCAATTTGAATGGAAAATCGCCACCCAAAGCTATACACCATAGGATTATTTCTCTATGATAAAATATTAAAATTATATAATTTTCTATAACAGGGAATTAAAATGAGATGAAAATAATTACAAATTTAAAGCCCATTGTAAAGACCAGACATTTATGGTATTAAAATATGACATGCCAAGTCCTCAACCATGTATAATATATGGATATATTACACGTAAGGTCATCCGAAAAAGAATATGTTTATGTGAATTGCCTCTTTAACCTGTTTAATATACTGAACTTTAACAAAAACTAATCATCATTAAGTAGATACTTTAATACATCAATATATAGATACCAATAACTTGGTATCTCGAAGCTTACAGAACCATATATTACATACAATATAAGGAAACTTAAAATACACTCTATATTACAAACTTAGGCTTATAAGCAAGCCATGTCTATACTATTACATTCCAAAACAAAACTTACTTTAATCTCTCTTGCAAAATAAATAAAAATAATGTCGGTCCAGGAATCTTAATCATCACACTCATCCAAAAAGTCATCAAGATCCATCCCATAGCTAGAGAATCATAAAACTTGTCTTCATCAATAACATAAAGAGATAAAAGTAAGTCAAAGGCCCAGTACACAGTAATACAAACAAATACGATGTGGCATACACTCCTAACTAATGCAAGGCAAAATAATAAATTAATTCTCTTTATTTAGGTCAACAAAACAACATTGGAGTATTCAAACTCCGAATTCAAGCTTAGGGAATCTTGGGTTTCTGAATAACCACATCTTTTCAGGGATTAATATAAATAGTCTGAATAGCTATATCTCCGATATCTCATAATAAAGAAAAAGTAATTTCATCTAAAGTTTACAGCCATTACTCAACTTTACTCAACTTAATCAATAATATCATGTAATTGAATCGTCCCCATAATATGTGAACTAAATTATATTATACATTTTTAAGAATAAGCAAATGTTATACCGATACTATATCCCCTATCAAGTACCTGCCGACCACTAATGGAAGTCATTGCATCATGACAAGTGGCCTAAGCGCCTAAACTATCATATTAACCTTATTAACAGGGTTGCCGCTTCCTGAACCAAATTCAATGGCGAAAAATATAACCAATTTCAAACAATTTCTAATTCCTCTTTGATTAGAATTGTTTTAGAAATATCTAATCTTAACAATCGACAATCACATTACTACGTACCTTGATAAATAGATTTATCAAATGAAAGACTAGAATTCAACTCAGTTAAGTACAAGAATCTATCAAATAAACCATTTCATATAAAACATCGTTAATTTATAATTATACATCAATTCATTAAATCATTGTCAAACTCAAGTAAAGTTTAAATCAACACATAATTCATATTCACACACACAATATATATATATATATATATATGCACATAAGATTCATTTATTTAAATTTAATCATTGTAATTCATTCAAGTCCATTTAGTTAAGTTAAATATAGGTTTATTAACTAAGTTCAATTTATATCTAACTTATATATTTAATCAAATTATTTATTAAATCTATAAATCCACTAAACTCATGCTTAATTATATCATTCAACTAATATAGCACATTAACTATTATTTATCTATTTTATTTTAGCTCAAAAATATTCATTTCATACTTAACTACACACACTTAATTAGTAAAACAAGTTTTCAACTTGAATGGAGTATGTAGCAGCTAGAAACAATTAAAATGTAGGCTTTTATACTTTTAGAATTTTCAAAAACTTGAAACATGAAAGTTGTAGATCTCTTTTTAACCTTTTCATAACATTTTGACTCACCTCAATCCGAGTTCGGATGAAAAAGTTATGATCAAAATATGAAACAAGGTCATGACTAGAGGCTAGCAAGGGCAGAGTCACGACGGTGATTAGGGGTGAGCAGATAATCCTGTCATACAGAGTACCCACCCTATTCCTACTCGATCGAGTGGGGTCTAGGTGGGTGTTATGGCCATAGGGTAGGGTAAGGGTATCAATTTTTTGGAACTTATTTTCACAAGGTTAGGTATGAGTATGGGGTCTTCAAACCCTGTACCTACCTTGGAACCTATACTATGATGTATAAGATATAGGTTCTAGTGTATCATGTGTCCACCCTATTAAACATTATATAATTATATTAATGTATAATAAATAATGATATTCCATATTTTATTTTATAACCACTTATATCCGAGATTATTATTTGTACACTACATTTAAAAAAAATTATTATAGAAGGATTTGTTCTATTCTATTTTAGATTGACTTGTTATTTTTATTTTAAAAGAACTATTGTTGTATACACATACTTTAAATTCCAAATTATATAAGGATATTGTTTATATTATAATACGAATTAATATATTAAAGTAGTTCCAAAATTTTAATTTCGGAATTTCGTACAAGTTTTATAATTTTGTTTAATATCACGTAAATAGGTTCCATAAGTATTTGTCGTAGATTTTAACTTTTATATATAAATAGATTATATATATTATAAAATTTGTGATATTAACAAATTACTTTTTAAATTTTTTTCTGCATATTGCTTATATTGAATGTATGCAAATAAAATAGTGTTATTATATTAAAGCATATAAAAAACTATATACTTGATGTTTTAAAAGGAAAGAAAAAATATAGAGATTTTGTCAAAAAAAAATTATAAGTTTCACAGCATACCTTGTACCATATAGATTTTATATGGTACAGGATGGATACAAGGAGTCACGGGGTAGGTTTTTGGTATGAAATTCAATACCATGTACCTTATAGGGTAGGGTATGAATAATGCTTCATTCTCTACCCACCTTATACTCGCTCACCTGTAGCCATGATTCTGCAAAATGCAACACTAGACGCTTCTAAGGGAAGAGTCGCGCTCGTGATCCTTAAGTTTTGAAATTTTATAACAATTCAAGGCTAATAAGGGCTGTGCTATGCCCATGATTTTGAAAAAATTTAGAAGTAGAATTCATTTTGGCTTAAATCACACCCGTGATTCATAAAATTTTGAAGATCTGAGGCTACTAAGGGTATAGTCATGCCCGTAATTGACAGATTTGAAGGGGTTACGAAATCCTCTGTTTTTCAAACTCCATTTTATCATCTTTTCACACATCCTACATCAATCTAAAACACTACAAAAGCATCATACAACTTACCACATGCACTTGACAACTCAATATATATATATATATATATATATGAATTTCACTTCTCGATATCAAATAACTCTCACCACATCACTCAACATAACTCAAATCCTTAATCTCCACTTTCATCAACTCATGCATAACTCATAACAACTCTTATACATATCATAACTTATCGACCACAACTCATCTATTCTCAAACACTTCAACACATTCCATATGCATATAAACACTACTTCACTAATTCATACATCTCCAAAACAACTCCAACATTTCCCTATACTCAAACAACACACTTCAAGAACTTATTTAACTCTATTAATTATCATAACTCATCAAAATCACCTCTAAACTACCATGAACCAACTAGAACAAGAAATCATTATCATGATAAAAACAAAGGCAATAACAACCATAGAAGCATGCAAACTAACCTTACGTGACTTTAACTCATAGATGATGAAGTGAAGAGAGTTTTTGGTGAATTTAGGAAGGAAATTTTGAATCAAAAGAAAGAGATATTGGAGCTGGGAAAAACCGTTGGTTTGGTCTGTTTTGGGGTCTATTTTTGGCTTGTAATATTTGTCAAAAAATAATTTGTAATTATCCCTTATTTAGTTGACTTTAATAGAGGATTTTAAGGAGAGAAAAGATGGGTTTGGGCTTTGCTTTAAGGCTTTATTTTAGGCTTAAAATGGCTAATAAAATCTGCCATGTTTGGTTTAGTTTATATTTTATTTAAATGCTAGTTTTTATTCAACATACTAAAGGCAACAACAATTCTACACCATACAATTTCTACATCACTCTAACACATTAATCTCTAACATGCATAATTTATCAACTAAAATATATTCACAAAATATTCATATTTCAAACAAGTAAATCATTTACATGTTATATAATACTTTTACTAAATCATACCATCATACCATATTTTATTAACTAATTATTTACCATAATTTATATATTTCAAGCAAACATAACATATATTAATTTTACACTAACACATTAAATTCTCATTAACTAAACTCTTAACAAAATTTAGAATTTAATTAAATCAATATATATATAACTTATTATGCATTGAAAGTTAGGCCATTTCACCCATTATGTTAACTAACCATAGGAGGAATACGCTCGGAAGTAATTGTAGATATTTTTAAATTAGATAGCCAAGCATCCCTTGGATTGATTTCAATTGAAGAATAATCCTATATGTCAATTTGCATCTAATTATGCAAGGTGTAAGATATAAATGAATGAAACCATATAATATTGCATGTACGGAAAGAAGATAATAAGGAAATCTTACATGATGGAGTCCAAGATGCCTCATCTTAAATTCATTTGCTAGAGAATAGTAACAATTATAAGGTGCAAATAATTTAAGGATCAAAAGAAGTTACAACTTTAGAATTAGATATGAGCATTTATGGTATTGTGCATGGCTAGAAAAATGTGGCATATTGATTGTAGGAGTACCTTCAAGAAATAAAACATCCTTATAAACAACATTTCATATGTGTGTTCAATCTTCCCCATGTATTTTTCCCTTCCTCATCAAAATTTTGTTGATGCTGCTGGCACACCACGTGATAAGACCACATAAAGTTTCTCGTGACTGAACACATGCTCAGAAAGGTAAATACCTACAATATGTATTGTTTGACCTTATGCCTTATTTATTGTAAGAGCAAAACTCAAACGCATAGGAAATTGTTTTCTTGTCATTTCAAATGAGAGATTTAAATTTTCAGATGTTTATAAAGATATCCTTAAAATGAAAACTCTTAACCCTCTTGCACGACCAGTTAAGACCTCGACATACATTATATTTAGCAAGAAATCAACACATAATAACCTTGTACCATTACAAAGACTTGCCTTTGGGTCCATGTTTCTTAAGAGCATAATTGGTGCTCCTTTCTTTAGTGTTAAAATACAAGGAGCCATTCGACCTGGGGATATAGATTTCAAGTATTCTTGTTGGTACATATGCCCATGATCATCTGTAACAATATCAAAGGAATAATATGCGTGTTCTTTACCCATGAAAGATAAAATGATTTCACTATTTAACTTGTTAACCTCAATATTTGTTGGGGCTAAAAGTGCATGATGATGAAATAAGAGGTATCATTTGTATTTTCAAACAAATCCGGGAAGGTTGCATTAATCAAACAATGAATTACCTATCATCTTGCCATTGTATGCTCATAGATGGAGGTATTTTTATGTCCTCATCATGCATGGTTGGTTCTATTCTATTACCAACTCGTAATATAAAGCCAAAAAAAAACCACGTAAGTACGTAACATCATATTTTAGGTTAATCGACGGACTTAAACAATTGTCCAATTTGTTTAAGCATGCAATGATCATTTGAGCTCTTGTGCCCTTTAAAACCACTGGAAGAAACTGTCGAAAATCTTCACCTAGTATTATGACTTTACCCCAAATGGAGTGTTAACTTCCAGGATATCTCTAAGAGTTCTATCTAATGATTCAAAGGTATTATACCCTAAAAACAGGCCTAAACAGATAATCTGGAATTATCATATCATGTGTGCACCCGTAATATGAGAACCGTCTTGCAAGTCAGAGTTTACAAGACTCTATTGGGTAATTACTATTTAAACATCTAATTATGAAATTATATTTGTGATAAATAAAGGAAATCCGATTTCTATAGTCCACCAGAATCGCAGAGAATCGGTATCCCCTACCAAATAGTAAAATAGAATAAAACATCTACATTTTTCCAACTTGAAACTACAACATTGCATTTCTAATCCATAAACAAAGCTTATATTATACAAGAGATAAAATATTCAACAAACTATATCATCTATCTACATCTCTTAACAAATTTTTCTTCTATCTTCAAGGGTTCTCCTCCATACAGATCTAACCCTAAAACCAAAGCTTCAACTATTCCTACAACAACACTATAAGGGTGTGAACTCAAACATAGCTCAAAGGGTGTGAACTCAAACATAGCTCAATGGATAACAAAATCGAATCACAACATAATCAAAAGTCAAACAAGTTTTATTTAACAAACATATGTAATGCTTACTCAACCATATGATATGCACGGTTTGGATGACCGTAATCCAAACCAATGGAGATTTACACCCTCTCTTGAGGGTTGAAGGACTGAATACATGCCATTTACGCCCAGGAGAACTGTGAACTAATGAAGCGGCTGCATACTCAACTTGAGCTTTCAGCTCATATATTTCTTAGCACAAAAATCATTTCTTTATACCATAGATATAACTATCAATTACCTTTTAGATATTGCTAAGGAGGGAGGATTTCATTTTGAATACTTTTTATTGAAAAATAACCTCTAACTTCTCCATAGACTTAGCTAAAGATGGAGGATTTTCTTTGAAACTCATTTTATCAAAACATAGCCTCTATCTACTCCCTAGACAAGACTAAGGAGTGAGGACTTCTTTTAGAAATAATTTTGTGCATAGAACTAAAACATTTGCTTCACTAATCAATTTTTCTTTTTAAGCCCCGTCTCTTCACCTAACCTGCCTAAGGGAATAGCCCATACCAGAGCCCCACAAGACACGAGCAGTCTTTTGGAGAACAGCCCACTTCCTTATAACCACAAAACCTTCCCTGAGTATTAATCCCTTAAGCCAACTTTGACATGGGTGACGTCCTTCGGTGCCTGCTTAGTTCCGTGATGCCGACAACCCTACTAGTAGCCAACAAGCAGACCCAGTGGTCCCAACAAGCATCACTATAGAATCGGAATATTAATACGTGACGTGAACCCGACCAATGCAAATGTGATGTGATGCAATGCATGACCAATTCATTTAGGGTCAACTAAGATTTATATCATATTATTTAATGACCATATGAATTTCAGATACTCAACAATTCATAATGCACAATTCACACAACACAAAGGTTATCACTCAATCCAATCATCAAACAACAAACAAATACCCAACCCAATGCATAATCAGTTATATTAATATTAACTAAAGTGCAACTATAATACAAACACAAGCAAGGTGATGAGATTGTTGTTGCCCACTTGGCATCCAAGCTAAGTCGCAATAGTCCTTTAGGAAACCAAAGCATTACCCCCAACAACCATCCAATTAACAACAACATTAGCATCATCACCAAATCATCATCAACCTTCATATGAAATCCAAACAAGAATAGAAAGTTTGCTAAAGGCTAATGAAGAGAATACAACACAAAAGTAAACATTTATTCATGAACTTATTCATTTGATATGCATAGACTATATTAAGTCTCATTTGATTACTAAACTAGATTAAGCCAAGTGAGACTTAGATTTGCTAACTAAGTTCATTTTATGTCTACGAAGTCTAAACTTGTTATATTAACTCCTTACTCTAATAGTCTTGAAGAAATCATGATATTATTAAGCTTAACTACTTATACACAACTAATGAAACAATTCCATTTTAAGCTTTGTTATTCCTAGAGTTTCTTAGAATTACAACATAGCAATTATAGATTCTTTCTAAGCTTTTCATAGCATTTGAAATCACTTTAATCCAAGTTCGGATGATGAAATCATGATAAAATCAAGTTAACTTGACAAAAAAAAGAAGAACAAAGGAGTTTTTGATCCATACGGGCCATGCCAAAGGTGGTAGTGATCACCACTCCCCATATCAAGGAGCATGTGGAAATTGGAAAGGGGCAGAGGCCACCACCCCCTTTGCCACCACCCCATGGTGGCTACTACACCCCTTGCCACCACCCCATAGTGGCCTAGCAGTGGGGCACAGTGGTGCCACGCCCCCTACCACGGCCCATGGTGAGGGGCGTGCCACCTAGAAATGGGTTCCTGTTTTTCTTTCACTTCTTCAAGCCACTTTTCCACATGTTTTAATTATCAAACACCATCCTCAACACCATATCAACTTAGCAACATAACCCATAACACTTCTACTTATATTTATTCTTCTTATTTAATCAATTCATGTCATCAATTCTTTTTATCTACTCATACTCAATCTAACTTAGATTCCAGTATATACTCATATATCACAAATTTACAAGTTCATACTCAAGCTTTACTCATAACTATCATTAAATCATCATATAACAACAATCACAACAACTAAAAACAAAAGATAATATCATACTCACATGGTTGATGAATTTTCAATTTCCTTTTCTTCATCACAACTACTACTACAAGGTGGAAGACAGGTTGATGAAGCTTCCACCTTGTTTACTTTCCTCATTTCTCTTTAATCTCCTTTGAAATTGAGACTTTGAGTTAAAATTGGAATTGCATTGAAGAAGAAGAAAAATAGAGGGAGAGAAAAGAAATGTATAAAGGAAAGAAGAAAAGGAAGAGAAAATTATGGCAGCCAAGAGGAGAGAGAGGGATTAAATAGGATAAGAATAGAGTTAATTAGGATATCTGAGTTAAGAACCTTGATTTAAACTTGTCAGATCATTATCTTGAGCATTAAAAATAATTAGAAGAAGATTTTAGAATATAAATAAGTAATATCGTTAACTTAAATTGCAAACCAAGTTTAGAAATTCAATTTTGTAGAATTGATATTTAGTTAAATTTAAGCATAGAAACTGATATTTTTAGATAAGTAGGTAACTCAAAATTCATGAAAATTGAAAGTATAGAATTTAGATTATAGAAACTACCTTTGAGTATTTTAGAAATCTAAATATCAAGCTCAAGAAAATCTTATATCATTTATAGATGAAGAGAAATAGATATCAAAATTAAAATTAGTTGATAATATATGAAGATAGAAAAATAATCAAAGTAATTAAACAAGTTGAAAGAAATAGAGTTCAAATTTGTTAACTAAAAGAGATTTAAGAAATTTGATGAAATAGATATGTGAAATAGATGAAAGATTGAAAAGGAGTATTTGGAATCTCAATTTCAATCAAGTCCCTTACTAATTGATTATATCAATCTATCCATTTATAACCTATAATTCACATTACTTATTTTAATTAAACTATCTAAACTCAATTATTAATTACTCTAATCAACTTCAAGATAATCATCCATTGGTAGATGACAACAAATTAACTTTAGTTTTTGTGATTCAAAGGCTTTTGATCGTTTTAAGATTTTATTCTCCCACTCACTTTTCATTGTTTTATTCCAATTACTTTATATTGAAATTTGATATTATTTCCACTTTCATTGCAATTCTAAATTATCGAAAACTCCAATATTTAATCCATCTAATATTTTTACTTAAGTTATACTTTCTTCCTATATTAATTTGGGGTTTGTTCTAACACTTTTATTTCAACAAAATGTCTTAATATTCAAGTTATGTAGATTTACCATTCCTTTATAATTATTATTTATTCATCATTCATTTCTTTAATTATCCTTAATGTTTTGTTTTATAACTTTGGTCACTATTACTACTAGCTTGAATCTTATTTCCATTTATTTGGATATATATATATTATATATATATATTTCATCCTTGTTATTTTTATAGAAATTTTATCTCAAAACATAATAATTCATAATTTGTAAACAATCATCAAATTATTTAAATTTCAATATATTTAAAACGCGAGAAATTTGAAATATCTTCCATGACTTTTCTTAAAACTTTTTCAATAATTTTACATTATTTTCTTAATGATCATTATTTCTGAATTTTATGAATTTGAGTTATTACAAAAGGCATGTTTGCTAGCCATATAGGCTTCATCCCATAGAATTGCTTTGCACACCTTCAAAAGTGCGGCTAAGTCGGATTGCTTATTTACTAAACAAACAGAATTTGAATCCGATGTGAAGAGGATCTTAAATCCCGAGTGTGTTTTTCTACCACTTGGCAATATTGTCGAAGTAATTCCAGAGGTTACTATTGCTAAGGTATGTGGTAATTACTTCTTAGGAATGTTAAAATAGCACGATACAAAAAGGTTTTACCTGTACCACCTGGATCATCAACAAAAAATATAATATTCATTTTTATCAACTACAGTGATAACTAATCCAAATGCACTTCTTTGATCAACATTTAAGTTTGAAATTGCATTTAAATCTTCATTAGGCATAGTAGTTGATAACTCATCTCGAATAGCCTTTGGTATGTCATTATAGCCTATCATTGTACTGCGGATGTGGTAAAAACTTTTCTTGTGCTATCCCAACAATTCATTAATGTCATATAATAATTTATTGATCGTGAAAACTTTTGAAGTCGTAGATGAGGAACAATAATCCTGTAATATGTTCTCATAAATTTCGTCCCATAATAACCTAACGTTACTTAGTTGGCAACATACCATAATTGTTACAAATAATCTTCGAAGTGCAAATGGCATTTGAAAGGAAACAACTTCAAGTGAGCAATGGCGTACGCTTTGATCCGATCATTCTCAATGAGGCCTCTACTCTCGACTGCCTTTTGAAATGTGTCATACCATATCTCGTCATGTGTCAACAAATCATCAAAAGAAGTAAGGCCATGAACATGGTTAAGCAGTATCCGAAGATAAAACCTTTCTGAATAAGTTGGTGGTATAACATATATCCTTCGATTACCTTATTGATAGCCCTTCTATGATGCTAACTCTTGTTACTCCATATGTAATATTTTGGAAAATATTTATACAAATATTGTCTTGCTAAAGGTTCCATGGCATTGACAAGAAAGAATTCACTAAGCATTGTTCGTGGAGTAGGATTACGAACCAAAATTGATTGCATAGTGTCACCATGCCTAAAGGTTATTATATGCATGTTTGGCAAATGTATTTGCATTCTTATGACATTGGGATACATTTGATCCATTGGAGACTTAAACAGCCTCCAAACAACTTTGAAAGCATATATCCAATGTGCATCTATAAACTATTGTATTTCTCATTACCAGATCCAGTACGAACCTCGAGTGAAACCCTATCGGGACCTTTATGAATGTATTTGTATAGATACTTTACGCTCTTAACACTTGCACAAACCTCCACATTTATATGATAATCATACTTTAGGAGTAACCACGGGTTGTAGGGGATTATCCAACTATTGTCAACCATTCTATTTAGACAAGTGGGAAGTGAAAAGGGCACATTTTTTCTTCTTCTATATATTGGATAAGAGTCATTGCCTTGAATAGTTAAATTTGCGAATGGCTTAGGGAAATGACGTTTATAAAGACCTTGTTTCATACATAGTGTAGAATAGTTAAACATTCCGCAAGGTTCATGAACCATGTGTTTAAGCACAACACTAAATAATGCAGGCTCCTCATCTCTAGTTGGAACTTCAGCTTGAATAATAAAATAATAGTCATCAGGCATGTTGAGGGTATAATATAGCCATCGACCCATCGATCTGTTGGGCCCTAAAACCCTACAACACTAAAAAGGCTTAAGAGAAGCCCACTACTTATGGCATCCTGACCTCCGACGAAGTTAATGAGATTAGCAACCTTACTGTGTGGAAAGGTATAACGCCTCTCCCGAAGTCTTCATCTTGGAAAGACTAATTGAGCTAATTAACTCGATTAATCTGCTAACTTGACCTCAAAGCCTCACGGACTTCATTCAAAGTAAACACTCTAGTCACACCCTATGACTGAGGGAACACCAATAGCTCGACCACACTCGAAGGAACCATAATTCTTTAGCTCGGGTACCTTCGCCGCATGAGTACCAGATTGCCTATTAGGAAGCAACTTGCCTTGGTATGACCCTAAACGCTATAAATACCCACAGTCCCCTTTTTAAGGGAGATGGAGAAAAAAGGAACGAACAGGAAGAAATAAATTCTCGTATATCTTTCACAAACACCTTCTCTATACCTGCAGACTAACTTAGGCATTGGAGTGGCCATGCCGAGCAACCCACGACGCCCCCCTAACTTGTCTTTTGTGTTCATAGAAGCTATCTCTACCGGTCTAGACTCAGCTCATGCAACAAGGCATATTGAGCTTGAAATCATTATCTAACATAATAAGCATGTGAGCATGTAGCAGACCTCGCTTGTAGAATTCTATTACATATGTGTAAGCAATTACTCTTCTAAAACACCTCGATCAACTATATCTTTTTAATTTATCAAATCTATACTTTGAATACCTATGGGAGTAAATTAGGATTATCTTGTGGTGTTTGTCCTTCTAATAACTCGCTTTGGATCTCTAACCATGATGAATTGCATGTTATTGTAATAAAGAAATCGGGTATTCCTAATTCTTGAACAAATGCCATCACATTTTAATATCTTTAATACATATCACGTGGGTTTCCACCAAATGAAGAAGGCAACATAACTTTTTTTCTCAATATTTCCTATGTTGTAGTGAGTGGGAAATTTTTATAGCAAACCATTCAATAAGTTTGACATAATCAAACAATCATATACAGTGGAAAAATAAACAAATCTTTGTTTTTTTTTCTAATGACATGTAACTTGCCGGTTGGCCTCTTGGGCCATGTAACAATACCAATTGAATTGGATTTTCCATCATCCCCTTCCAACCCAAAAATATTGATTAGAACTAACATACTAAGTTTGAAAACTTTTATGGTGATAGAGTGTACAAACAATCATTTATTATTTAAAAATAAATAAAAAACTAATATAATAGATATTTTAATAATTTGATAATCGTTATAATAAATTTAAGTCTTTCAATAACTTATAAAACTAATTCTATCAAGTAATGAATATTTATCAAATCATGAAAAATTACTCACATATAAACTTTATTAGTAATACAAAAAGATTTAAAAAAATTATACAAAACAAATCTAGATAGAATTTGAAGTCATAAAGAAAAATTAATCATGGTGTTACATTTGTCCTCACCACATCCCATCAGATACATGTCGGAGTGACACTTAAATTGTTTATGTAGATATAGAGCATATAGTAGAGTCCCAACCTCTTTCATGGTTGGAGATTGAGAGTTGTTTCAACTTTTTTTATTTTTTATTTTTTGGTAATTGTACAAATGTCATGTTAACTATGGCATTATAGAGCTATTTAATTTGTTATAGAACTATTCAATTTGTTTTGTATTGCTAATATATATTTATTATCATCAATTTATTATGTAATGAAGTTTGGAGTTTTTTGTAAAGTTTGAGATAAGGTTGTTTAGAGTTGGACTTTGAGATTCAAAATAAGTGTTTGGATGGAGTTATTTAAATTGTTGTCTGGAATGACTTTATTGCTTCTTGTTATGTTGATTTTGTCGAAGGGTACTTTGGAGACATTAAATATCAAAAATAGCTATGGTTGCAAGTAAAGTATTTTTCAAGTGAAAATAGGGTGTGTTGGGGTGGTGGTGGATTCCCCCCCCCCCCCCTTTTTTTTTTCTTCCTTAAACCAAACTATTAAATAATGATTTAATTTGGTTTTTATTATTGATTACATGAAAATTGCAATTAAAAAAGAAAAAACTTTGTTTAAAAATGTAGACATTTAGATATCTTTTTTTTTCCCCTTGGTAAATCCATATTTGTAATAATTCATAGTTTGATACATATAGTCATTATAAACAAAACCAAAATTATTAATTTTTATTCTTTCATAGTATCTAACTCAGTTCATGAATCTTAAAGAGTGAAATATCATAGAAAGGACACGAATTCTCCAATAAATATAAATAATAAAAACAAGATAAATGTTGAATAAAAATTTCTCACCTTCAAATGTGATATAGGTCATTGTGTGCAGTTGAGGTTTAGGATGGAGAGAAAACTGAAAGCAAATATGAGTTTGTTTGGATAATATGTTTTTCATTTGTATTTGTATCTATATCTGTATTTGATTTGCACCTATATTTTATCTATATATGATTCGTATCCAGTCTGTTTGATTTGTTTATGCGTAAAAATACATGTTTTCTATCTGGATCTATTTCTTGACAAACAGTTTATTTGAAAATGCTTGTGTGCCATCTGTACGCCGATGAAACAAATAGACCCATAATAAAGAGAATGGAAGGGTGTAATCTATGAATGGACAGATTGAATAATTGAGAGAGAATATAGAAGTATAAGCAGTAAGAATTAGGATCATGGTCATATTATAGGGGTCGGGCTCTATTTCTTTACGCTTTACTCAATTTATTTTTTTTTAAATAGTTTCGTTCATATAAACAAAGTGGTTTGGATTATGTACCGAACGAACCATAATCAGCTTGAGAATGGCCAATTCGAATTTAGTTTGGTTCAATTTGGTCAGTTTTTTTGCCTTCCTTTATGTTCAAGAGACGACTTTAATCTTATGTTGAAAAACACATCTAGTACAACAAAAAGTATTATTGGGAAATTTTTTTGTTTGAAAAGTTCTTTATAATTTTTTTTTTCTAAAAATTGTATTCTTTTTCCTTTTTTCCTTATACCAGGGTCTATAGATTTTTCTCTAATATGCTCGAAGTGGGAAATTCTACTCTTTAGATGTTGTATCCTGTTTTCGTATTTTTCATTTTTACCAGAATCAAATTTTCCTTCTAAATTTAAGCTCTGTTTAAGATGTAAGGTCATGATCTCTTTTTGTGCATTTTGTATTTTTTCATTTAAACTTTGACATGTATTGACTAGTTGTTCATTCATCTCTTCTTTAGCTCTAAGCTATTCATTTAAGCCTACTACTATCTTCATATTTATTTCACAATGCCTACAAAATTGTAATGAATGAGTGACATCCTTTCTTAATGTATGAGACTATGAAAAGCTTTCTATTTTAAAGTTTGTCAAAGAATATCCTTGTTGATAAGGAGTTTTCTATCCACACCTAGATATTCTTTCTACTGATGATGCTTTTGCAGATGCAATTTGTCTTGCTATAAGTTCTATGTAATATGTATGCCATACATATCTAGTAAATTTGAATGCACTTTCTAAAGTTATGAATTATTTATAAAAAAGATTTAGGAAATCCTAATCAACTCTCTAAATCTCATTCCAGGAGTTATAGACTCTATTTTGTTTACTATTATATGCTACATAAAAATTAAATCTATTAGGCTTTCTATTTTGAGCTAGATAGTATACTAATGTATTGATGCTTTTAAGCTTATTTTGTGTATTATTAGATGCCCATAAATTGCCTACAATTACCCACTTTTTCTATTATTTGGTAATTTGAATTTCAAGTTCGAGCCTTTTAGGATGATGAATAGCTTGATTGGCCCAATCTGAACTTTCTCTATTCTAATCAAACAAAAATTAAATTGTTAGTCTCCTTAAATATCCGTATACTGTTATTACTCCCTTTAATATGTCTGTATGCTATTTTATATCCACTATTTACTATTCTATCAAAAAATCTATACCATCGTCTTATAGTTCTCTTTTTATTATTCATGTTGTTATGGAATTTAACATTCGCTTCACAATTTGAACTAACTAAAATTTCTCTTTTATTTATAATAACCAATTTAAAATTGTCTAATCCATATGTAATAGCTAATAATTTTGCATCAGTATTACTTATGAAACCATTTTCTTTGAGATTATCACTACTTTACCTACATATTTCCTCTGAAGCATATTTATGGGATTTTAATTTTTTAATTTCTCTCCATCCCTTTTCACATCCATCAATTTCTACTTAAATAATTTGTATCAATAGGTAATTTTAAAGTGGTAGCTTTTTTAATCTAGATTTAATTTCCCCAATTAACCTTTCATCTTCTTTCATCTTTTGAATTGAAATGTTTTTCTCCTTTTTTTTTTTTTACTATATAATGGACCAACCAATTTACTTAAATCTTTAATAACATATTTGGCATAGTTTAATAATCCTAAAAACCGTTGCAACTGTTTCGTCTCTTCTAATTTATTAGAAAATCTAAAATTTTCTTACTCATATGTCTATTTCTGTTCCCAAAAATTCTGTATTCCTTTTAAACATTGCGGCTTTCTTTTTACTAATTACAATTCTATTTTTAATGAATTATGATAAAACTAATTTTAAATTACTTATGTGCTCTTTCCTGGTGTTTGAATGTACCGGTACATCACCAATATATACATAAACAAAATCTTGTATTTATTGAAAACCATATCCTTCTGTAATGCCTTAAATTTAATTGAGGAATTACCGGCATGTATAATGCTTTACGCATTACATGAACATTATTTCTAGAATGATATATTTACATTAAATATTGCTGTCTATTGAACTATATGTTCAAAAATGATTTTGATGAGAATAATTATTATACAATTGATTATTTAAATATCCTTAATTGTTTAAAGACTTAAAATATTTATATATATATGCTTTATTTGTCCTGCTGTTAAAATTTTAACAAACAAAAAATTGAAGAAAAGTTAATACAAAGCTATCGAGTCCAATAAAAGAAAGGTGGGCACTAAGACTAAGTTTTGGGCAAAGCTTGTAAGGTCAAGTGTTGAAGTTTTGGGCAAAACAATGAAGTCAAGAGCTGGAATTTTGGGCAAAATCATAAAGTCAAGAGCTAAAGCTTTGAGCAAAATCGTAAAGTCAAAGGTTGAGTTTTAAGCAAAATTTATAAAGTCAAGGACTGAAGTTTAGGCCTCGACTTCAGAAAGTTTGTCTTCGGTAAAATTTATAAAGTCAAGGGCTAAAGTTTAGGCCTTGACCTCAGACCTCGACTTCAAAAAGTTTATCTCAGCAAAATTTATAAAGTTAATGGCTAAAGTTTAAGCCTCGACCTCATGCATCAACTTTAGAAAATTTGCCATCGACTTCAGAAAGTTGCCCTCAATATTTTTTTATAAAAATAAAAATAATAAATAATTTTTTTTTGCTCAACCTGTTCTTAAGCATGATGGTAAAAGTTTTTTTTAATTATTTATTATTTAATAATATAATAATATAAGTAAAAGGGAAAAAGAAAAGAGCTGTTGGAATGCATTAATGCATGTGTCAGACACATTTAATGCTCTTTCAATGGTTTTGAACTTTTACACGTTATTAAAACTTTAAGTACATTAAATACAAGTATGGGTTATCAGAAACTTTTTTATAACGGGCAAATTTCTTATCAAGAGCTATAAATAGAATTTCTCTCTTCTCTTTGATAAAGAATGAAATAGTAGAATTTTTTAATGCACAGTAAAAACGAAAACAAAGTTTTGTAAAGCTTTTTTTTTATACTTGTGTTTTTGTTCTCGTTCTCATTAATTTGTAAATTTTTTTAAGAGAACAATTAGTGCTCTGTTTCGAAATTTATTGATACACTCTAAACAAGAGTTTTTAGCACTGTTTAAGATTTACAAGTTGTTTATCTACTCGTTTAATGAGCTCAGTTTGTAAAAGGAATTTGTAAAATTCCTAAAATATTTTCTATTGTATATTTGCTCAAGTAGGAGCGTTTCTTTATAAAGAAAATTTGTAATTTTCCTTAAGAGCTTCTCAGTTTGTAAGTATGCTCATATAGGAGCTGTTTGTAAAAAACTCATCAAATGAGGCATTGTAAAAGAAGTTCTCGTAGAGGCAAAGTTAAAAGTCTTCAGTGGCGGCAAAGAGAAGTCCTCAGTAGGAGGCATTTGAAGTCTGGTCGTGTGTTACCAGCACAACACTTGATTTATCAAGTGGAAGTTCTTTGAAATACAATTGTAAAAGTCCTATTGTGATAGGCTTTGTTGTAATTCCTCGTCTAAGAGGTGTATTGATTTTGGAATAATCAATATAGTGGTAAAAGTCCCTTTGAGGCATTTACACCGTGGAAAGTAGGCAGTGGGCCGAACTCCACGTCAAATCCTTGTATTACTTCTCTCTCTCTCTCTCTGTGCTTCTTTATTACTGCTTATTTATTAATCAGTTTTAATTAATTTATTCCGCTGAATTTGTTTATTTAAGTTAACTATTGTCTTATCTTAGTTAACTACTATGGTTTGATAAAATCGAAAAATTTGTCATACTTAATTCCCCCCCTCTTAAGTATTCCTTGTGTATTATTTCTAACAATTGGTATCAGAATCTGGTCTCTTTTGGTTGATTGCTTAAACGTAAAAGAGAAAAGATCATGACTTCTAATACACTAAGATTCTTGGAGGGCTAGACTATAAATAGGCCACCGTTTCTTATTGGGGGTAATTATCATTATTGGAAGTGTAGAATGAATATATTTTTGAAAGCTCAACATAGATTAACATGGAGAGTAGTTGAAAAAGGACCTTTTACAATTGAAAAGAAAAATGAAGATCAATATTTAGAAGATGATTTGAAAAACTGGATTATAATGAAGCTACCATGAATATTCTTCATTGTGGATTGGATGAGAGTGATTTCAATAGATTTTGTACTTGTAAATCTGCTAAAGAAATCTGGGATGAACTTGAAGTAACTTATGAAGGAACTTCAAGGATCAAAGACACTAAAATAAGCTTGTTGGTTAGTCAATTTGAAAGTTTTAAGATGCTGCCTGGTGAAACAATCGATCAAATGAATGATAGATTCATTAATATCATTAATCCTTTGAGTGTTTTGGGCAAGAGCTTTACTAATGTTGAAATAAATTCAAAATTGCTCAGATCATTGCCAAGGGAATGGGAAACAAAACGGACAGCAATAGATAAGCCAGGGATCTTAGCACACTGACAAAAGAAGAGCTTCTTGGTGTACTCAAGACTCATGAGCTCATCAAGAATCAAAGTAAGAATCCCAAAAGAAGGCTATTTCTCTAAAGGCAACCAATGATGATTCTATAAGGAGGAGATAACGAGGATGTTGTGTTGTTGCTAATAATTTCAACAAATTTATGAAGGTTGGCAGCTTCTCAAAGTTTAGAAAGGAAATGAAGGATGTTGTGTGTTATAAATGCCACAAACTAGGACACATCCAACTAAACTGCCTTTTCCTCAAGAAAGCACAAAAAAGATCCAAGAGGGAAGCACTTATTGCTACTTGGAGTGATGAAGAGTCATTAGATTCTGATGAAGAAAAGTTATGCTTCGTGGTAATCCATGATGAGGTAAACAATTCTTTAACTTCCTACTCTAATGATGAATTGCTTGACATGTATAAAAATGTTTGTAAAAAGCTTAAAAAATCTGAAGAAGATAATAAATAACTTAAAAATCCGATGCAAAATGCTTTAGTTAGATTAGAAGAGTTTCAAGTTGAAATTAATGAGCTTAAAACTGAAAATGAAAAAAAAGACGAAATAATAATAGCTGTATATTCTAAAAAACAGCTTGCATGAAATTCTTAGGAGTATGAATATGAAAATTAATGAAATTAGAAATAAAAATAAGAAACTAAAAACAGAAAATAAAATTCGGGTTGAACAGAATGATAAATTAAAAATTGAAAATGATATTTTAGATTTAGAAATTAAAACTATAAAAGATGATAATAAACTTGCATCTACTAGCAACAACTTCAATAACAATGAACTTTTGAAAGAGCTAGATGAGCTAAGAATAGAAAATATAAATATGAAATCTAGCTTAGATGATTCGAAAGTTGTAATAGTTAAATTCATAGAAGGAGAGAAAAATTTAAATACTCTCCTTGGTGAGCAAAAATCTAATCCTAACAAATATGAAATTGGCTATGATAGGCACATGAATTATAAGTCTCATAATACTTGGTTTGTAAATGCCAATTATGACACTTGTAATTATTGTGGCAAGTCTAGTCGCAAGTGTGCAATAAGGAAGGCTTTGTTCTTGGGTCATAAAAGCAAGTATGTTTGAACTTTATGTTCACAAATGATTTTGATGAGAATAATTATTACACAATTAATTATTTAAATATCCTTAATTGTTTAAATACTTAAAATATTTGTATATATATGCTTTGTATTTGTTCTGCTGTTTAAGTTTTAACAGAACAAAAAGTTGAAGAAAAGTCAAGACAAAACTATTGAGCCCAGTAGAAGAAATGTGGAGGCACTATTCATTAGACAAAGACAAAAGACAAAGTTTTGGGCAAAACTATGAAGTCAAGAGCTTGAATTTTGGGCAAAATCATAAAGTCAAGAGCTGGAGCTTTGGGTAAAATCATAAAGTCAAGGGCTAGAGTTTTGGTAAAATTTATAAAATCAAGGCTGAAGTTTAGGCCTCGACCTCAGAAAGTTTGTTTTCGGGAAAATTTATAAAGTCAAGGGCTAAAGTTTAGGCCTCGACCTCATACCTCGACTTCAGAAAGTTTGCCTCGACTTCAAAAAGTTTGCCCTCAACATTTTTATTATAAAAATAAAAAATAAAAAATAATTTTTTTTGGGCTCAACCTGTTCTTAAGCATGACAGTATAAGTTTTTTTAATTATTTATTATTTAATAATATAATAGTATAAGTAAAAGGGAAAAAGAAAAGAGCTATTGGAATGCATTTAATGCATGTGTCAGACACATTTAAAGCTCTTTCAATGCTTTTGAACTTTTACATGTTATTAAAACTTTAAGCACATTAAACACAAGTATGGGTTGTCAGAAACTTTTTTATAACGGACAAATTTCTTATCAAGAGCTATAAATAGAATTTCTCTCTTCTCTTTGATAAAGAATGAAATACTAGAATTTTTGAACGTATAATAAAAACGAAAACAATGTTCTGTAAATCTTTTTTTTTTTCACTTATGTTTTTGTTCTCGTTCTCGTCAATTTATAAATTTTTTTAAGAGAACAATTAGTGCTTTGTTTCGAAATTTACTGATACACTCTAAACAGGAGTTTTTGAGCATTGTTTAAGATTTACAAAGTTGTTTTTTTTCTCGTTTAAGGAACTCAGTTTGTAAAAGGAATTTGTAAAATTCCTAAAGTATTTTCTATTGTAAATCTACTCAAGGAGGAACGTTTCTTTGTAAAGGAAATTTGTATTTTTCCTTAAGAGCTTCTCAGTTTGTAAATATGCTCATATAGGAGCTGTTTGTAAAAATGTCTTCAGATGAGGTATTTGTAAAAGAAGTTCTCGTAGAGGCAAAGTTAAATGTCCTCGGTAGAAGCAAAGAGAAATCCTCAGTAGGAGACATTTGAAGTCTGGTCGTGTGTTACTAGCATAAAACTTGATTTATCAAGTGGAAGTCTTTTGTGAAAGGCGATTGTAAAAATCCTATTGTGATAGGCTTTGTTGTAATTCCTAGTCTAAGAGGTGTATTGATTTTGGAATAATCAATATAGTGGTAAAAGTCCTCTTTGAGGCATTTACACTATGGAAAGTAAGCAATGGGCCGAACCCCACGTTAAATCCTTGTATTGTTCTCTTTCTCTATCTCTGTGCTTCTTTATTGCTGCTTGTTTATTAATCAGTTTTAATTAGTTTATTCCGCTAAATTTGTTTGTTTAAGTTAACTCTTGTCTTATCTTAGTTAACTAATCTGGTTTGATAAAATCGAAAAATTTGTAATACTTAATTTACCACCCCCTACCCCCTCTCTTAAGTATTCCTTATGTATTATTTCTAATACTGTCCACTTTTAATTATAAAAATCGTTTGTTTAAATTTCTAAAACAGCTGCACTTAATTCAGAAAATCAAGCTTTTCTAAAAATATAATAAAGGGTTTTACTTCTACCAGAGCAGACCAACTTTCTAAAAACAAAATTCTATAAAATCATTAAAAAAAATGCTTTTATGAGTAAATCAACGATTTCAAAACATTGAGGCTCCGTAGGCTCTTTAAAAGAATATTACAGATTTCAAAATGTAAATCCAGCTCTTAAAATAAAAATTTAAACAAATACAAATGAAATCTCGAATTCTAACTCACTTCACTCATCTAGCTTCTCCCAAAACCCGAGCCAAGTATCATCACATCAATCATCATCAACAACAACTTCAAGATCATCAACAATTGTCATCATCCCATCATCATCAAAATACCTTGAAACGAATGACAACAACAATGATGAGCGAAAGCTCAGAACGCTGTAACACAATCACACACGAAGTGACACACGAGCTTAACTAAATGCAATGCATCAACCAATAAATTATTATCTTTTTTTTTTAAAGTAAAAAAATCAACATTAGAGCACTCAGACTCCGAAATAATCCGGGAAATGATTTCCCATCCCCTGCCTACACCGTAGCAATGGGGGAGCGCATCAATAGCCCCCGCAGGCGACTATCTTGGGGTAAGAATCTAGGGATCCTAAGTAGCCGCAGCTGCTCAGGAGGTTGATATAAGTAGCCCGACTACTTATATCTCTGATATAACCAATAAAGAAAAGTAATCCCATCCAGGGTTTACAGCCGTTATCAACTTTACTTAACTTAATAAAAAATATCACTTAGTTCAATCGTCCCTAAACGTAAATTAAATCATATTATATCCTTTTAAGAATAAGTAAATATTACAAAGATACGATACTCCTTATCAATTACCCGCCGAGCCACTAAGAAAGGTCATTGCATCATGACTAGTAGCTTAAGCGCCTAAACTATCATGTCCATTTAGATAATGTGCCACTTCTTAGACTGGATTCAACAGCGAAAGCACGGCTATCACTCATCATTTATTAACTAAGTTTAAGTTTTAATTCATTTTAGGTTGCCTATCTTTACAATCACAACACAAGTTACTGCTTACCTTATATATATGAAATTCAAACATAGGCTCAAACGCCCTTTCAGAAGATAATCCAGGAGATTCAGAAGCCAGACTCAAACACCTGTTTAACAATTTAAACTCTATAAGAAATCTAATAAAAAAAAATCCACTTATTTCAAACTTGTTTTATTGCCCTATTTGATTAGACACTAAATAGGAACCCCGTTATGACTGCAAAGATCACCCCGCCAAAATATGGACCGTTCTCCTTTATCTGTCAAAGTATTTTTTTCACTTTAATTATAATCTCTTATTATAAAAACATCAACAAAGCATTCATATACCAAAAACATTCATTTCCTAAGCAAATAACCATTTGAAACAATATATTCCTTAGGTTGTCTAAGGTCATCCTATCTCATTAACTTAAATCAACTATTAACTCATTTTAACTTAATCCTAACTAAATTGATTAGAGTTAATCATTTAATCAATTACTAAGCTAAGATCATTAAAATTAATCAACCTATCTATTTTAGCTTACTAAAGTCCTTATAGTCAAGTTAGATTAAGATTATTAACTAATTCATTTTTATAACTAAGATTCATATTAACTTAATCTTATCCAAGTTGATTAAAATTAATCAATCTGATTCATTTTAGTTCATTAAGTCAAGTTGAACTTAGATTATTAATTATGTTCCATTTTATATATAACTCTATATTTAATCAAATAATTTATCAAATCTATAAATTCACTAAACTCATGTTTAATTATATCATTCAATAAGTATAACATCAAATATCATTTATTTATCCCATTTTAACACAAAAAGATTCATTTTATACTTAATTATATACTTTTATCTAGTAAAGCAAGTTTTCAACTTTATTTGAAAAACATAGTAGCTAGAGAGAATCAAAATTTCGGCCTTAATACTTTTTGAATTTGCAAAAACTTAAAATATGAAAATTATAGATCTCTTTTTAAGCTTTCAACAAATTTTCAATCACCTCAATTCGATTTGGTATGAAAAAGTTACGATTAAAATACAAAAAATCGTCGTAACAGGGAATTTCATACCTAAGGCTAATGAAACCTAGGTCACAACCGTGATTCTTGGAAAGCTGTTATAAAATGACTTATGAGCTACGAATCATACTCGTGATTATTGAGTTTCAAAGTTTTGTGACTAACTTGAGGCTAGCAAGGCATGGATCACGCCCGTGATTTATGAAAATTTCCTAAAACAAAGCTTTTTCTTGTAAAATCACGCTCGTGATTCATCAAAACACCCACATCAGACGCTATTAAGGAACAAATCACGCTAGTGATTCATCAAATTTATCCAACCCGAGCCTACCAAGGCTTGAATCACACCCGTGACTTGCTTCCTAATAACATACACTAATTCCCTGTTTCTTTAAACTCGATTTTATTAAACTTTTACACATTCTACTTCAACTCAAACTCCACAAAAGGAACATACAACACATCACACTCACTTAACAACACCGAATGCACAAAAACTTCACATCCCCAACATCATACCACTCTCATAACTTCATCATTCAACCACCATTTTATCATAAACTTCCACTTACAGCTAACATCAATTTATCATATTTATGCATAATCAACAATCAAAACAACATAAAACGGTAATACTTAGCTTCATGGTAAGATCATGCAATTTTATTCTCTTATTGTGTTGTTGAGTTATTTTTAACCTTAATTCCTTGTTTAATCTTATTAGGATTCAGATTTGAGAGTTGAAATTGAAGAAAGAAAAGAGAAAAAAAAAAGAAGAGGAAAGAAAGAAAGAGAGATACGAGGAAGAGATAGAGAAAGAGAGCAGAAATTGAAGAAAAGAAGAGAGAGAGAGTGGATAAGGATAAAAGAAAAAGCCCAAAGGAAAAATTAAAGATATTTTTAAAATAGGGTATTGAGTTTAAACCTTTCTAATAATTATCTTTAATATCAAAACTAATTAAAAAATAATTTGAGAATATATATATTAAAAATTTACAACTTGATAAAAAAAATGTGATTCAAAAGTATAATTTGTGAAAATATGATATTTAACTTAGGTTCAGGTTTAAAACCAATATTTTTAAACAAGTAATTGATTTAAAAAATTAATAAGATTTTACAAAATGATAACAAAAGTTTAAAGGTTTAGGAATTTACTAAAAAATTCAAATATTTATTTGGAAATATAGGAATTCAAATTTGAAGTAAAGGGGTTTATTTAAAATATAAGATCGAGTAAAAGTTGGATAATTTTGATTTATAAAATCAAAAGAAGAATAAATAAATATTTTAAAAAGAAAATTTAAAAACTCAAATCTCATTTTAAATTATTTACTAATTTAATTATATCGATTTGCTTATTTATTTTCTATTATTTATTTATTTTACTCATTTAAATTATCTAAACTATATTTACAATTAATTTTCTATTAGATTATTCAATTAAATAGTCCTAAATTAAGTAGGTGAGGGTTTAGGGTATTTCACCTTCTTTCTTTAGAATACCGAAGATGCATTTTTTCAATTAAAAGGCATGATAGACCATTTAATGGACATGTGAATGTTGTCCATTCTATACTTTCTTGTACTATTCTTACCTACTAAAATCCACTTTTGCAGTCAATTTTGTTAAACCACTCACTTGCTTGTGTACAATTTATTATTGTTCAATATTATCCTTCAATCCATTATAATTTATTATCGTTCTACTCTTTCCTCTTAATTATAAAAGTTGGACTCCTATGTCAAGAATCTGATTTTCTAATTACTCTTAATTCTTCTAAGCCTTTGATATGCATTTCAAATTCTTTAACCCCATCGTTGGTTGCTTCAATTTTTTGACTCTTTATTGTTAATTTGGATTTTTAATTTTTAATTTACATTCTAATTTATTTCTATCCTAATATTTATGAAGATTTTCTCCTATTATTTCTTCTTTTCTTATTTTGCTTAATAATTTATTAATTTCTGATTCCCTAATTTCTAGCATGCTATAATTTTTTTTTCATTGTCTAGAAATTCTTTTTTCTATAACCAAAATATCCAAATCCATTATAAAATATTTAATAAATTCTTTTAGGATAATATTTTCTAGTGCCACGATTGGATTTTTCTCTCTTTTTTTTCATTTTTTTTCAAAAGAGTATAAACACAAGCCCTTCCTTTGTATTTTTTCCTACTTACAAAAACAATGAAAGAAATAAAGTAGTGTTGTTTGCTTTAATATAGTACATTTTTACTGTTAACAGCCACTTTCAATAATATCTAGATTTTTTAAAATGCTTTTTACTAAACTATCTTATGTGGTGATTAAAGTTTTGAAATTTCCTAAAATTAGCTTTCCTAATTGTAATAAAAGCTATTCTTTTTTATTTTATTTTACTATTTTAAGATGCTAATTGCATAATTATCTTATTATTGCGTCCTATATATTTTAGATTCTATACTAAATTAGAAAAAAATCACAAAAAAAAAAATGTGTTCAAATTGAAGAGCCATTTTCCTACCACTAAAACTAAGAGTAGGTACCTAGAAATAGGACTACAAACAAGTTAAGGTAAATTAAATTTTTAAAGGTTTGGTCTCAACTTGTTTAAACTTATCAAGTCTAAGCTCAAGTTGAGCTTTTTATTGAGGCTTAAATTTAGGGTTGATATTGACTCATTTAGCTAAACGAACCATTGTTCGAGTTCGAGCTTTACTCGTTTACAAATAGAGCTTGAGGCTAGCTGAGCTTTTCATTGAGTTTAATGAGCTTTTTGTCGAGCCTAAAATTTTACCTTCAACTTGATTCATTTGGATAGATCATAATCTATTTTTTTTTGATAAAAAAAAAATAAGAGTCATTAAATATATTTATATATATCACATAGAAATTAGTTTTATTGTTTATTAGATATTAATGTATAATATATCATAAATATAAAACTCACAAATATACTAACAAACTTAAGTTTGTTACCATGTTTACTTACGAATCTGTTCATAAGTCTAAACGAGCCTATTCGAGACTTGACTTACAAGTTTGAGCTTGATTGGTTTAAATATACAAGCTTTATTTTAAGGTTGAGCTTGACTCACTTACTAATCAAATTAAGCTATCGACTTCATGTGGAGCCAAACTTGAAGTGAGCCAACCTTGAATAGGTCGCGATTAATTCAACTCGTTTTCAGCCCTATCTATTTACTATTTTGGGATTGTCCAATTCTTTTAGTTTTGGTACCACTTGTAAAATGTTTGGACATTATCAAATTAATCATTTAATATTGATTACAAATCCTTAAATATATTTAAAGTAAGATTTACAATTTTTTTACTAGTATTTATATTTATTAATAAAACATAATTTTATGAAACCTGCTAAATGTAGCTTGTATTTTCATAAATTTTTTCACCTTTTTTATTTCCTTCGCTATCACCTGGGGGACTAAGGAAAAAATAATCATTTTTTTTAAAATATTACAAAAATATTATTATTTAATTTAAAAAATTGGTTTTTATTTTTAAGAAATTTTTTTTACCCTAATAACATTTTTATAATTAAAAAAAAATATTAATTTTCTTTTCCCATCACCCGGGACCAAGGTCGCACTTTTGCTAAAATGACATGTACTCCTGCAACCTCATTAGGGATGTAACGAACGAGTCGGGTTAGGGTCGGGTCATCCTGTCCCAAACCCGACCCGATTAAAAATTGAGTGTCCCAGAACCCGACCCAACCTACTTCTTAGAAACCCGACCCGACCCGTTTAATCTATTACATAATTAAATGCATCATTTTATTATTTGATTAAATTATTATCGTAGTGAGGCATGTTTAAGAGGGCAAAAATTTCAATGGAGTTGATAAAGATCCTAATTTTTATTTAAAAAAAATTAGAAAACGTTAAAGACAAGTAAAAAATTATTAAATGTGAAAACTGAATATATAAGGTAAAGTCAGTAACTCAAGACATGTCATTACCTAAAATTATTAAAAGACTTACATATATATATATATATAATACATTCAACTCAAAATAATAATAATAATAATAACAATAATAATAATAATAAATGATGACACTACACAACGATCTATATATTCTTGATTTATTTGTAATTACATATATATAATAATATCTATTTTTTTTAGAAAATTAATTTTTATATTTGTTGTGTTGCATGGGAAAGAAATGAATTTTGAAAAAGTGGGGAAGGTTGCACATGGAAATCGATTTTCTCTGGATAATTGGTCAGTGATTATTAATTGTAAATATAATTTATATCCTATTATGTGACTCAATACATGAATAACAAAATGATTATATGAAAAGTATCATTCAACTAATGAATAAGTAAATTCCTTAAACTAAAATTTTTAATTTTTTTAATTAAATCGGGTCGGGTTTTCCTAACGGGTAATCAGTACAACCCAAAACCCTATAGGGTCTGACCCTATAGGGTTTTTAGCGGGGCGGGGGCGGGTACCCTATAACGACCCGCCCCGGTTGCATCCCTAAACCTCATTGCTTACGTGACATTGCCGTTAGAACTGGATTTTCCCTTGTCACCCTGTTATATGATTGGAAACTTTAAGTCCTCGGTGATCGTGCAACCTTAAAATAATGAATAAGTTAATACAATAGACTTCAATGTTGTATAAGGGTTTAAAAAAAAAAAATCGCAAAAAAATAATGATTATAAAATAAAGTAGAAATGTGAAATTTGTTATTGAATTTTAAGATAATTAAATTTACAAATTAAACTTTTTATATTATTTTTACTATTTTACTAATACCATTTGCTCTACTTTTTAATGTAAGAAAAAGGTACTGATCAATATTCTAACAGTGTGTGATGCTTTTTTCAAATCAATAATAAATGATATAAAGCAAATGAGGTAGTAAAAATAGTCTTGATAGAGTATTAAATGGATTAGCTTATGTATTAAATTGAATTGAATATTTATGTAATATTTAAGGATCGAATTTGATATTTATCTTAAAATAAATTTAAATTCTTTAAGAAGTTATTGAATGAATTTTATAGAAAACTAATAAAACTATAAAATTTAAAAAATGAGTATTTAACAAATGATGATATAGTAGTGGCAAAAAAAAAAAAGAAAAAGGAAAAACGATGATATAGGTTATAGCATATAACTTATTAAAAAAATTAAAAAATTACACGCATACTCCAACCTCATTAACTTTTTGTGGGATAAGAAAAAAAAGTAATAACTTTCTCAAAAAGAATTACATAAATCATGTCGGGAAAAAATAAATGAATCTTGTCTCTTGAAGAGGCAATATTACTATAGTTATAGTGACCTCGTCTCTTTAAGAGACAAGAGATTGGATTAGTGTATTAGATCTGGTATGTTTGGTTAGCTTTTTTCAGTAAATACAAAAACTTTTTCCTAATAAATTGTTTATCAAAAAATAAATACAACTAAACAAAAGTTAACATTTCTTATGAAAAGATTAAATATAAGTAAAATATATATGTAAATCGGATATATTTACATATATAATTTAAACACAGATACGTATACAAATGATAAACAAACCATCCAAACAGACCATCGTCTCTCCAAACGACAGATTCTTTTTTTTTTTTTCCTGACCATTACAACGGAAGAAGGATTCGAATATGGAATTCTCACTTGAAAAACTAGGAAGATGTCATTAGGTTGTAATGCTATTGGTCCAACAGATGAATTTAATTTGTCTAATTATGATATTATTCCTACATTTTGTAGTTATTTTTTAAAATGTTATTATTTTTTTCCTTATCTAAACTTTTTATACCTCCGACACGTATTAACGCCATTAAAAAAGCCATTCTCTTAGTTGTCAAACAGCACATCTCCCAGTCTGGGTCTGTGACCATGATATCTTAATTCTGAACAAAAAAGGAAGCTTATGATCACACTTTTTAATCTTCTCTTTTCGGCCAGCAAAAACGGTAATCCCACCCATGGCTTCCCTCACCAAATCTGTCTCTCCAACCCCACGTACTTCACCAAATATCACTGACCATGCGACACTAATCAACGTAATTTCACTAAAATTCTCTCTTCCCAATCATCGTCCTTGTACTTCACGAGTCAGAATCTTAAACTGTTCTCATCCAGCTTCAATATTCTCTGGTAAATCTCTCTTTTTTCTTTCTTTCCTTTTAATTTTTTTATTTTTCCTGCTAATTACTGCATTTTGTTTGATCAGTAAGCTCAGTGATATTTAATTGTGGGATTTGATTATAGTTCGAACTTAGTGCGATTCCTTTGTGCAGGTACTAGTATTCCTACACATGATGTTCCTGTTCTTACATGCTCAGAGGTTAATTTTCTATCTCATTTATATTGTGAAACCTCTTTACTTTTTTATAGACCAGAGATAGAGGTCAAGGCTGATGCGACTCTCATTTAATAGGCCAAAGACCGATGTCACTAGGCTATATAGCTATCATGTCTTTACATATTTTTCCTGCTAGAAAACATTGCCATCAGCTAGCATTACTATACTAGATTATCGCACAAGAAACCCGTTTGATATGGGTGCTAAGCGGTATTAGCACATTAAAAGGGACGAAAGATGATCTTTTAAGCAAAATGTGTTGAATATTTTGAATTTCTGAGCCTCTGAAGTTAGTGATATTTGAGTCTTGTAATGATAATGTGATCTGCGCTCTAAACAGGTTGTTGAGAGACTAAGAGAAAAGCGTGAAAGCTGGAAGGGTAAACAGCAATTTGTTGCTATGTACTCCAGTGTCATCGGGGGGATAACGACAGATCCAGCTGCTATGATGATCCCCATGGACGATCATATGGTTCACAGAGGACACGGTGTCTTCGACACTGCAGCAATCATGGATGGGTTAGTAAATTCTCTTGTATCAGTCAGAAAACCTACAAGATGAATCCCAAGAACTGCATCTTTTATTAGCATAATGCTGCTGTCTCGTGCATCGGGTTTTGGTAAACTACACCAACCTCAGAGTTGCACCAAACTTCTGATCTTTTTTAATTGCACACTCACACCCCTTTGACACACATGGGGACATCTTCCTGAAATTTATCAGGGAGTACAAATGCAGTTGCAAAACTTGATAGGGAGGTGTCTATGTAATATGAAACGTAGTAGGAGGTGCAATGTCATGTGGGGATTCGATGTATGATAGAAAAAATTGGGGGAGCTCGTGTAATATTCAAGTTTCCAAAGGTGCTGAGTGTAATTTAGCCTCGGATCTTCGAAAAACAAATTAGTTCTTCTGAGGGCACCGCATAATAGATAGATCATGTTGGTAGATGTGGAAAAATATGTAGCAGCTCCGATCTAGCATCACTACACTTTGATTTTTATTTTATGTTGCGAATTATCTTGTTCTTGTTGTTGTTCAATATATCTTGTTGTCAAGAAGAGATGTTCCTGAAAAGTTGTTTTTACAAGTGATGATGTTTTGGCATTGCACTCATTATTCTAATTAACTCTACTTTTACTATTGTTTTTTCCCCCTTCCCTTCCTTTTTGTAAATTGTAGCTATCTATATGAGTTGGACCAACACCTTGATCGTATTATGAGATCAGCATCCATGGCCAAAATCCGTCTCCCCTATGATCAAGAAAGAATAAGGCAAATACTTATTCAAACTGTTAGTGTTTCCAAGTGTCGAAAAGGTTCATTAAGATACTGGCTCTCCGCAGGCCCTGGTGATTTTCAACTCTCTCCCTCTGGTTGTGCCGAATCTGCTCTATATGCAATTGTGATTGAAGATAAATCTCCATTTGATTTGAGGGGCATCAAAGTAGTGACTTCATCTGTCCCAATCAAACCGCCTCAGTTTGCCAGCATGAAAAGTACCAATTACCTCCCAAATGTGCTCTCAAAGATGGAAGCTGAAGAAAGCGGTGCTTATGCAGGTATATGGCTAGATGATGAGGGGTTTATTGCTGAAGGACCAAACATGAATGTTGCATTTGTTTCAAAGGAAAAGGAACTCTTGATGCCACATTTCCATAAAATCCTGAGTGGCTGCACTGCAAAGCGAGTTTTGACTCTTGCAGAAGCACTTGTGCAGGAAGGGAAACTTCAGGGAATCAGGAAGGGAAATCTGACAGTAGAGGAAGGAAAAGCAGCAGATGAGATGATGCTAATTGGCAGTGGAGTTCTTGTCCGCCCGGTAGTCCAATGGGATGAACAAGTAATTGGCAACGGTAAAATTTACAGCATACAGAATAACACAAATAAAAAACAATGATGGTACATTAAATCTTGATGACATGTTAATTCATTTGCTAACCTTTTCAATATATAACTTCTTATAGGTAAAGAAGGTCCCATAAGTCTGGCTCTCTTGAATGCTATTATTGAGGACATGAAATCTGGCCCCTCGACAGTTCGCATTCCCATTCCTTATTGATGCTGGAAAGCATCCCTTGTTAGCTGATTGACCACAGTCAAGGCTTGAGTGGATATACGCCTCCCAAGTCCAGTTGCTTCAAAAGGTAGTCAGTAAGCCAAGTTTGTATGTGAATAAACGATTTATCTGCTTGTAGGCAATTATCTCAGGATGGAGGTAGGCTTCCAAAGTGATGTACATCTTTTCTAATAGTTTGCTATTGAAACGGTAAGCTTAATGTTGACATCCTCTGTCTTCTAGATCAGTTGTGAAAGGAAGCAATTCTAGAAAGATTGAAAGTCATGTTTAAGGTTATTGTCTTGGATTTATCGCAATTAAATAACTTTCATTGTTCTGCACCATTTCCTCCATGCTCGACGTCACAGTTCCTTTCTTTTGCTCTCATTCTTAAGGACGACATAAGTTGCTTGTTTCCTCTTATCTTGAAGACATTAAAATTGCTATGGAAACTTTTCCTCTTAGATATCGTTACTCAAGTTGGGTTCCTCTGTTCAAACCCTATAACTTTGTTTTTTCTGTTCATCATGAAAAATAGATTCCATTAAAATAAGTAAAATTTTAAGAGTTATTTTGGCTGTTTGCAGCCGCTGAAGAAATTGATTATCATAAATACTATTGCAAAATCATACGTAATATGTGTTTTATGCCCTTAACACAAATCGCATTCTTACATATTCGATGTCATTGTTTTATTTTTCAAACAACAAAGATGTGCAGATAATAATCGCATATCTGAAATGTGATCTCAGTAAAATTCAAACAAACAACTTGCGCGCATGTTACTAACTATTCTAAATGTGATTTTGCAATAGTAGAAGTTTGAGCAAATGACATTGATATGCTTAGAAGGACAATAATTAGGGTATCTAAGCATTAATAACTAATAATCCAACTGAATCCCTAAATCTCAAGATATGATTTATTCAAAAGAAAGATAAAACCTTAACTTACCTTTGATATAACACACCAAGAAAGTAAAAAGAGATATAACACTCGCAATCAATTGATATTACACACAATAACTCACTTATATTTGCACATTGCGAGGGCCATTGCACGACTGTGGCACAGGGCATGTCACTCTCTAATCAATCAACTTTGGCTTGATGCAATCTTAAGCATAGGCGCAAGATAGGCCATGGTCTAGTTTGAAGCTAGTACTTCTTCCACGTGGGCGTCTCATGTAGCATGTTCTCCTCTGTTTGCTCCAATGCATGTCACAGTCTCTGATACAACTATGGGATGGGTTTGATGCTCTTGATTTCCTTTTCTTTATCAATTCACACGCAAAGTGCAGTATACTCTTTTGTAGAGTGGATCAAATAATTACAAAGGAAGTTACACTCATTTTCAAATGGCTCCTCAGCCAAAATCCTCGAGCCTAAGTTTTACAATTCTTTAGTTTTAGCTCTAGTTATAGGTCCTCTAGCTTGATCCCATTAGACATGTTTTACACGAGAGTTTTGTGTATTCTCATATGTCACATGTTTTAACTGTAATTATATAAAGGTAAAATGGTAATTAAATTTGTATAAGTTATATTGTAGTAATTTTTGTTAAAGGAGCAGCAAATAATTATTACACATATTTTTGCAAATTTGGAATGCATATGATGATCCTACATATCCTTCAATGTCATATGCTCTTTGAAGCCTAGAATACTGGATAGCAGAAAAGGTTACTAGTATTTAATTGATTATCTTTACAAGCGCCAATTGATGTTAAATATACTGGTGACAATTATACGACTTTATTGTCGTTCGAAAGTAAGAATTCTATTCATCTTTAAACAAAGAAATTTCATAAAAATAATAAGAATCCTCAAGTTTGGAAGTTAGTTGATTCAAGACCTCATAAATAAATCTAGAACCAGCATGTGACTGGTCATCAACAACAAATTTATGAACAATCCCATTAATCTCAATGAAACTCCAACCAGAAATCTTGCTCACCTTCCTTAATTTCATCATCTTCCTCAGCTTGATAACGTCTTCCCAGCTGCCCATTGCAGCATACAAGTGGGAAAGGAGGACATAGCGTCCACTATGTTCAGGCTCAATCTGAAGTAATAACCTACCTATTCTTTTACCCAAATCAACATAGCCGTGCATCAAACAACCATTCAATAAGGAACCCCAGATGACACCATCTGGCTGCACTGGCATACTCTCAATCAGTGCAACCGCCTCTTTGATTTGCCCACACCGAGCGAATACATCAACCAAGCAGCCATAATGCTCTATTCGTGGAGCAATACCGTAAACTTCGTTCATGCGCCTGAATAGATGCCATGCTGTGTGTTCTAAACCTCCTTCATTACAGGCCATAAGAACTCCTATGAATGTCACGGCATTCGGTATTGGACCCCTCTTCTCCATTTCAAAATAAAGATGCAACGCAGCATTGTTCCTCCCATTAATGGCTAATCCTAGAATCATGCAACTCCAAGCTGTAACATCTTTAGGACCCATTTTGTCAAATACCTCTTTTGCTGCATCAACTAGACCGCATTTTGCATAGAAGTTAATCAAGGCCGTGCTCAACTGAAGATCCCGACCAATGCCGTTCTCATCCACATACCGCCGAATCCAATTCCCTTCTTTAACAGCCCCAACCGCCGCACAAGCATTGAGAACACTGACCAAAAGATGACCATTAAACACCATGCCTTCGTGGCATTTAAGCTTCCCAAAAAACTCCAATGCCTCGTTATAAAGACCATTCTCAACATACCCAGAAACCATAGCACTATAAGAAGCATCATTCTTCTCCGGCATTGAATCGAAAACCCTTCTCCCCTCCTCCAAATTCCCATTACAACAATACCCACTGATCAAAGCAGTCCAACAAACTAAATTCCTCATGGGATTCTCATCAAACACCTTCCGTGCACTACCCATTTCACCATACTTCATATACATACTAACCAAAGCACTAGCAACATAATCATCACAATCATGTCCCAACTTCAAAACCTGACAAAGAACTTGTTCAAGGTTTGATACCGAACAACAACATGTAACAACATGGTTATAAGTACGTGCTTCGGGTTCGATACCCAGTTGCCGCATTTGCTTAAAAACTCTCATACCCAGTTCATGTTTTGAGTTCTTAGCGAGACCCATTATCATAACATTGAAATCGTACAAATGGGGTGTTGGGATTTGGTAGAAGAAGGTCTCGGCATAGCTTAAGTTGCGGTATTTTGTGCAGAGGGAGATGATTTTGCTTGTTGCTAGTGGGTTAAGGGGTAATAATAAGCCACTAGTGATCGTGTGTGCATGGATCTGTTTGAGTTGGTCGACAGATTTGCAGTTTTGGAGCAGGGTTAAGCAATGTGCAGTTTGGAGTTTGTTGGGTTTGATTGTTTTCATATGGGGAATGATTTTGAAAAATTCTTCGAAAGTCAAAGAAAAGGCCTTTTATATTAGAATCTTCCAATCATGAGTACTAACCTTGTCTGATCGTTACACAAACATTCCATGGAAGTCCCAATGACTGGGGACCTTATAGTAGTACCTCTCCTCTCGTGGAATGTGTCGTCTTCGTATTATGAAAAAAATTTCTTTTATTTAACTTTGTTTTGTAAAATATTTTTAATATTATTTGTACCATATATGAGACCATGACAACAATAACTCGAATCAAATTGGAGTGATGATTTAGTTAAAATCGAGTAGCTTGTGAGTAGTTTTGACTTGATTACTCTAGTTGCATTATGATATTTTTATCTTAGATCGTTGTTGTCTGTTGTTGTATATTTACTTATCAAAATTTATTATTTTATGGATGTTTCAACTTTTTAGTTAATGATTGTTCATTAAATTATATATTTTTTTTATAAAGATGATAAAGATAGCATATTCGACAAGAAAAATTTAATTAAATATGATATTTAGTAATTTTAAAATTTCTGTACCAAATATAACTAGTAAAAATTTGGATAAATATGACATTTAGTAATTTAAAATTTCACTTATAGAATTAAATATGCATGTAAAGTTTATACAACGATCTTGATATTCCATTTATACTTACTTGCTCATGAGCTTATGAAATTAGTACATTATCTTATGGAGCAAATGGAATTCTTCTGCTGGTAAAAATAAAACTTGAGATGATTAAATAATAATACTTAAGAATGGATTTCAAATTCTTAGGAATTCGATTACAATGTTTGCTAGTAAAAATAAGTTATGAATTCAATTCAACAAGGTTTTCTTTATATCCCTTGGAATCTAATTCATTTTCTTGCCCTAACATTACATGCCAATTCCTAAGATATTACAACTTATACATCTTTTTGAATTCGATGTAAAATTGCTATTGTGGTATTTACTTGAGGAGAATGACCTTCATAATGAATTACTATTATGTAAAATGATGAATAGCAATTAATGCTCTTATCCTCATGAATTGTCATTTAATGTTTTATTTTTCAACTTTGCTATAAATACTCCTATTTGAAAATATCGAATATACAATTATCTTCTTTCTTAATAAATATGAGAGACATTATAGATATTTTATCTTTTTACTTTAATAATTACTTGTTTTATTTTTTATACCAAATGAACATATTAATAGCATTACAACCCTATTGTATTCCTTAGTGAAGTGAATGAGTTGTAATAGTCAAACGTAAAAGCATGCAATAAGCTGAATTAAATCGAACCAAATTATAAAATGCGAGACTTTTCTTCGGGTAATATTCGGTTTGCATATCAGTTTCAAATGCCTAAAGAAGTATTAGACAAACTAATTTGCATTTAAATTTTAATAAATCATTATTTATCTAATTAAACTTTAATAAAACGTCAAGACATTGATGTAGATGTGGGGTCTTGGACTGATGTATTGATATGATGATATGAATGTTTCATATGCATTATACCACACATAACTTTGGGAGGGTAACTTAAAAGATAGCATTTAAAAGGATGACTTCCTGAGGAGGCGTAGGATGAGTAATGGTAAGTCTTAATGGTTGAAACGTTCAAGTAACAAGTGAAGGATTTTTTTAGCATCAATCTCACTATCTTAATTAGAGATTCAATCTTTAATAGAATAGATTTCACCATCTTATGCCCCTTTTGTAATCTATTGAGCTTCCAAAAGTGTCAAATGAAAAATGACCGAGTATTTATGAATTCATGGAATCACATTCGACATTAGTTAAATCATATGAATGGTTGATTAAGAAGATTAAGTTTACCCATATCGGGTTATCCTTGATGTGCTATTCATACGAGCACAAGACCAACCGTCTACATATTGAGAAAGATAAAGTAAATTAAGCTATATCAATTACAAACTCGATTTTTTAGATCTTATTACTTAGCCAACAACATCCAAATAAATAATGGGCTTAGTATCATAATTTATATAACAAATTTAATCCTATAAAAGTGAATCTGACTATGTTTAGCATGATCCAAAAGTTGTTGTATAAGCTCTAATTCTCATTTTAGATATTAAATATCACTGATCTATTTAAAAATTATAATATTACATTTTGTTAATAGATGTTCCTATATCTCTATGTTCATGCTCAAGGCAAACACGTACAGTTAACTATTCTATTATTATATGTAATATGAACTAATAATTCTAAAATGAATGGCCAATTTTTCTAATAACATATTAAATAATTACGTTATTGTATCATCTAATAATATAATTCAACAAGCTATATCAATTCTCATCCTTAAAAATAAACGAGACATGTACCATATGTCTAAACTACTTGTACTATGGAAAAAATTTTATAGTCATAATTAATTTTTACGGATCGGTTTCGTCATTATCCAATAACTCATATTTTATTTAATAAATAATTAATATTTTATTTATCATATTTATTTTAATAATTAAAATTAAGGCTGACGATCCATACCAACCATAGTGCAGGACATAGAATGAGAATTTTATTCAACAGCCACTTCCTTTCTCCCTTAGTTTAGTAGTTATAAAGCTGACGTCTACCTTTGACAAAAATAGCATTATTTAATTAGCTATAAAATATGTACTGGACGGTGTCTTTTAAGTATCACTTTGCGAAAAGTGATACCCAGTTGCTTTCTTATCACGACAACTGCAGCACAGAGTAATATTCCTTACTCATCCCTACCATTAATTTATTTGAGGTAATGTTAACAAACGTCTTGGTATTAATTAAAAAAAAAAAGAAAAATCTTTTTATATTATTATAAAGATTTTATTTTGTGGAAAAAGTAAGTTTTAACAGAGTAAAAATATTTTTATAATCCTTAATAAGTGTTTTGTGATGCTGTTATCTTTTAAAATAAGAAATAAAGTGAAACTTGGTATTTAAATTATAAAATGATTAATTTACTATTTAACTAAACTTTTCATAACTATTTTTATTTATTTATCTAATACTATTTATTTTGGCTATTAATGTAGATAGTGTTAAGGAGTATTGATGGTAAATTTTAGCACATAGATTTCCTGGGCCTAGTCGATCCATTTGGAGCTTTGGTGGATCTATTAAGTCCAAGCATGATCTTATCCCACTCACCATAAGCTCTTAGAGGTAGGCATCTCTACGGGCCGACGATGCCTGGACCTACCAGGTTTGAGTCCACAAATTGTGAACTCTTAACCACCCAGATTGACACAGGATAGGTCTAAGCCATGGACCTACCGAGTTCGGATGAGTCGAGATGAGTTAAGACTTATCCATTTCTAAAATAAAAAATTTAAAACTTCAAATATAAAATGCACCTAAGAATACACTCCTGTTTAGTTCATATTCTTATAATACTAAGGAGAATGTGTAATTATTTATATACAAGCAAATCCCTATTAAGTTAAAATATATGCAATATGTGATTTGAGTAACACTCTACAAGAAAAAAGCACACACAAGAAAAAAAAGTATATATCATTTAGGAGTGAGATTTTTTCTTAGTAGAACTTTATATAAAATATAAGATATGATTTTGAATTGTATTTATCACATGTATTATTATCAACAATGCATTAAATATTGCAATATATAATTAATAAATTTGTTCACATTGAAAATAGTCCAAACTTTAAATGTTATTTATTTTATTTAATTTTTCTATTATTTTTATTCTATGTTTAATTTTATTTCTTATTTTGATAATAAAACAACACAGTTATTTTTTTTGTTTTTGTTTATCTTTTTTAAAAGCAAACCCAATTAGACTTGTTGAGTCCTGGGGTCAAGTTAGTAGACTCAGCTAGAACCTATGGACCATGATGGGTTCAAAAGTCGGGTTGGACTTGCCCCGTCAAGGCAAGTTGGAGGTAGATTTAGCGTGGTTGGAAAGGTGGGGTCTTGGTTCAGACCTAACCTGAGAAGATGTCTACTTAGAGGCCGAGGAGTAACTCTTTAACTCAGTATGTTGACCTTCCAAATTGGGCACTTGGCAAAGATGACTTAAGTTGCTGGACACATGGTCTAATAACCTCCACTATTCTTAATTTCAATGGATTTGGGATGTACTCCCATGACCAAAATCCTACGATCAACACAATGCTTGCAACTTCTTATTACTTTAAATTCTTTATGATGCTAATAAATACAAAGAGTCTTTTTATAAATACCCCTTCCGAAAGATTTGGAGACAAGACATATATACTTATGTAATCTGTTACTATGCTAAACACATAACTTCTCTACTTCATTTTCTTCTACTTTCCATCTTGCCACCTTGGTAAGCACTAACTTGGACGATGTTGGGATAGCCACACTAGATAATCCTCAGGTGCCCCTTTGACCGTATATTATTTTGCGAGTTCCATTTTATAGGTTCACTGTCAAGCCCAATTACTCAAAAATCCCCTATCAATTTTGAACTAACACAAGAAGGTAGTAAAAGTAATTACAGAAAGATTTGATTGAAAATTAAATTGATTGCTTTAAAGTACAAATTCTAAATTAAATTTTGAATTGGAGTTTAACGATTACCCTTTGTATAACGATATGCACAGCAGACATACTCTGGGGAGCAGATTGATGCAAACTTTTTATCATTAACATATGGAAATGGACATATTTCTAAATCATATAAGATTTGGACTTGACAAAAAAGGCTTTGAAGTCATACGTTTGTCCATATTGCAAATTGCCAAGTCATTGTCAACATAATGAAGAACATGTGCCAATGATGTTAATAGTGCATATGGAATATATTTGGAAAAGGTTTCGAGGTGCTTCTCTTGTATTGTAGTTTCATATTCAATAATTGAATTCTTTGGACGATTGAATCGAGATTTGAATGTAGATTGGATTCTTTTGTGCATATCGCAGAGAGCTACCTTTGAGAAGTTTATTGATACAGAGGAGGATAAAGGAATAAAAGACAAAAATTCTCAAACTTCCTCTTGCTTAGCCTTGGCATTGGGCTGATTTTATATATAGTTATTTCTTTGCAATTCTTAATTTCCTAGATATTAGTTACCACAACATTTTCCCACAAAAGGGATGGACTTACTCAATCTTATAGGAATAATGAATTGTTCAATGGATTATGAAGAACTTGATTCTTCCTACCATCCATTGACATTCCCTTTTAGGATTTGTTTGGTTCATCATTTTAAAGTTGTTTTGATATCTTATTTTTATTATTTTTAATCATATTGTTTATAAAAAATAAATATAGATGAAAATAGATATTTTTACTTAAAAACAGATTAAATATAAAAATTAGACAGTAATATCATTTTATGGAAAGAGGATAATTAAGCATTATATACTTATATATTAATGCTATATAAATACTTGTCATATATCTTTTAATTACAAAAATATTAAGATATAACCTCATAAATAACTACTTTATATATAAAAAACACAACAAATGCAAACCAGATTTATTTATATATATTTATCAACAAGATAGTTTTAATAAGATTTTTTTCCCTCTCTAAATCAGAACCATATATTCATTTACCAATTAAAAATAATGATATTCATTTCTATTTTCTTCTTTCTTAAGAAACATTCCGTCCATACTAAGCATGCGGTAATGCCTTGTTGGGCCGTATAGTTGACTATAGCTAATTTCAATGTCCGGAATATCATTATTATGGAGTAGGTCTCTTCCAAGGGGTGTACATAAATTAAAAGAATATATAAGATTCATTATTCATTTTATTAAAATATTTATATATATTATAGGGTTAAAAACATGACTATCACACCAAAAAAAGAAAATTTTGATAAATGAAAATGATTATCAAAATCTTGTCCCTATATCGTATTTATAAGATGGGATATGAAATTTGCATACCGTACCTATGTATTTATATGACAATACATGCGCGTGTATATTTATTATACAAGACGAGATACATGTGTACATCTGATATAAGATAGAAAATAGACTATTCACATATCTCCTTTAATCATATGATTTTAAAACTGTGTTTTAGTAATTAATTTTAATTAAGATTTATTTAAATAATTATTTTTAATAAGGGTTTTGAATAAAAAAATAATTTCTATATTATATATATATTATCTAAAATCTAATATATGAAAATACGAAAAACTTTTTTCTAGCTTCTTTAAAAAAAACTTAGCAAATATTTTAGAGTATCATTTGTAAACTATTTGAATTACATTTGATATTTTGTTCGATTTAATTTAAGAATAACCAAGTTGAAGAATTATTAATTTATTATTATTTTTTAGGTATATTTATCGTAACAAACAAATGTCTCCATATTGAATAATGATTTTTCTTATATTTGATAAGTCAAATTATTAATTTATTTTCGCCAAATAAAAAAAAAAGAAACTTCCCATCCATGACGTAAGCCGTTTTTCTACAATAAGAACAGTAGCAAAAAAGCAGCAGGAACCAAACCAATTAAAAGCATAACCATTAAGCATATCAATCTCTAAGGTCAGCGAATTGGACGGTTAGCAAAAGAAAGTAAACTCCATCAGAGCCGTCCAAACATCATAGTAAAGATTTCATGAAATCTTTTCTCAGCAACAGAATTGGGTAACAAAAACAAAATACTAGGAGTCAAATCCTCATTCTAAACGGGGAGGCCAAAACGCACGCGCGCGCGCACACACACACAAACTCTGCAACTGCAACGCACAGAAAAGAGAGAGAGGGAGAGAGAAGTGAGGAGAGAGAGAGAGAGAGAGAGAGAGAGAGAGAGAGAGAGAGAGAGACTGAGAGAGAGTGAGTTTGTCGGGATATTGCTTTGTTGATTAAGGATGGTGAATCATTTAGTTGAAGGGGCTACCAGTAGCATGTTGATCGGTCCTGACTGGGCCATGAATATGGAGATATGTGAATTGCTTAATCGTGAACCTGGGTATGTATGTATGTATGTTATGTATGCCATGTATGCTGTGTATGTATGTATTTATTTATTTATGTGTCGGATCATGTATTCTGAACCTGGGTATGTATGTTATGCATGCCATGTATGCTGTGTATGTATGTATTTATGTATATATGTGTCGGTTCATATGTGCTTGATCATGTATTCTGAATAAATACTTGCTGCTAGCTTACGCTGTTATTACAATTCCTTTGCAGTTTTATTCTTTGTGGATGGCTGTCACAGCTGTTCCGGCGTTCATTTAACCGTAATATCAATTCCATAATGAATCCTTAAAAAAAAAAAAAAAAAAAGCGATTCCTGTCTTTCTCAAACGTATGAATGTCAATTCAACTGAGATGATCTTTTTTTTTTTCTTTTTAATATCCCAATTTAAATAAAAAATAATAAAAAAAATTATAACTCTATTCCATTCTTAAGTAATAAGAATTTTTTTACGGCTTTATTCAGATAGTGAAGTGAACGGCCGTTGCTGTTTCAAATTCCGGTGTAGGCACGTTGCAGACGCATAATTATGTATTACTAATGTATGTGTATATGCATGTTTAGTACGTCCTTTTTTTGTTGTTCTCTCCGTCGCTCTTTGTTGTTGTCGTTGTTTTTTTTTTTTTTAAATTGGTTGGTGCTTGCCTGTATGTGAAAGCTTTAGAATTGTGAAACAGCTCGACGGAGATAAGTTTTTATGGAGGAATTAGATTTTGTTGACCAACAATGGTTCCAACCGTACAGCTTTACTTCTTTTTAATACGGTGGTATTCGTTTTGTAAACACGTTTTTCCGGAACATTTTCGATGTTTGTAATAATCGAAACCCTGCAATTATCTAATACTATCATAGTATTTTCAGAAAATTATGGTACATCGAATAACTATTCATAACTCAAACCTATGAATAGCAAATCATTGTTGGAGTTGACTTTTTCTTAAAATACCATTGTTCAAATAAAAAATCAAGAAATAAAAATTCTGTTATACTTGTATGATGTTCCTCGGTAATAGCAATTTCATTACAGTTTTATCCCAGATAGTTAGTTTAGACAAAATTTAGTACCGTCTCCTTTCAGTTATGGTTTGTACATTCACTAATAAGCACCACTGATTAGTTGAAGCATAGGAAGATTTTCCCCTTTAGATTTGATTTTACCTTTTAGTTAGCATTTGGATGCAATATGCTATGGATTCAGTGGTTTCATCCTGTGTCCTGCTGTCGTGCATGGAGAATGTCAATTGTGCTTCTTGCTTTGTGTTGTTTTCATTATACATGACAGAATGTGATTGACAGGAGGAGGACAGAGAGGATTTGTCCTCGCAAATAGGATGAAGAGTATTTGTAGGAATCTGCTAGATCAGTAAATATTTATCATTTATTTGTATGTTATGTTTAATATCTTTAATATGTCTTATAGCTAATTTGAACTTAATAGAAATGATATTGATAATGTAAAGAATTTCGAACTGCTGCCCTATTTAAATGGAAAATTTGAAATCCAAAAATTTTGAAAAAGTAGTAGATTGGCTACAATGTGTCTATGATAGTAGGGAAACATATCTTTTATATTTTGGGTTCTTTTCTAGAGGTTGAATAAATATTGATAAAAAACTTGCCAACAATTGTTGGAAATTAAATTCAAATTTTAGTGTTATACTAGAGTTTTGCATCATCATATATCATGAAGTATATTGGAATTTTCCAATTTTATGTAGGAGTTAGCATGATAATTGATAATGATGCATCCTTATAGTTGGAAGCATAGAGATAATTCTTTGTACACATGGAATTAGTTATCCCACTGTGTTGGTGGTTCGAGGATGCATATTTTGCATGTTTAGGCATTGGAATTGATTATTCAGGTATGGTGATTGATATAATTCTTGCTTTTCTTCCACACACCCCCCCACCCCCCCACACACACCCCCACCCCCCTTCTTACAGCACAGATAATAGCTTGAATAATGATCATGAATGATAATTGATGGTTAACAAGCATGTTACATTTTGCTTGTTAATATAATAGAGTAGAACTTAGATTTATAGAGATACATGATATTCTTCCAGGGATGGTCTAGAGTCTTTTTATGTTGTCTAATTCCGCGTTTGAACAGAGAATATTATCCCAACCTCTCTGACTGTTGTCACATCTGAAGCATTTGAATGTCTGAGGGTCACACAATGTGAACATTGAAGTGGATGGAGAGAGGTTACTTTTAGTGGTTTCATCTGTTAATCAGGAAGTTCTTATAGTTTCGATAACTGTAGGAATGAAAAATCAGTGTCTTACAGTGTCTCAACATGAAAATTCAAATAGTATGATGAGTTCTGTTAAGCTGTTTTGCAGAGCAGTTGTAGTATTTTTAGTGGATCTAGTGTCTTGCATCTGTTCTGATATTTTGGCTTAGAATTTCTAGATGATTATTGTTTATGTACACATCCTTGCTTTATGCTAGGAGTAGGAACTGTCAGCAGTCTTTTAAATTTGCTTTTGCCTACTAGAAAATGGCCATCTTGGGCCATTAAACACCCTCAAAGCCAGTACTTAAAGTTAGAAAATGGATTGATCTTCTTTTAAGCAAAGATACGACCGTAATATACCAATCTTGCTCTCATTGAATGGGAAAAAAAAAATTTGTTGAATTGGTTTTACATTTCTTGATATGTGGAATTGTATAATTTCAATAAGTTTCTGACTTAAGAAACATGCATTATCAGGCAAGCAAAGGATGTTGTTAAGAGCATAAAGAAGCGGCTTGGAAGCAAAAATCCTATTGTCCAACTTCTAACTTTGACAGTAAGTTATGGCAAGATTACAGTTATTGCTGGATTTATGCATTCGAAGTCACTAAGTTGTCTTTGCTTAAACCCTTTTCTTGCAGAAACTTTGAGATGGCTATTAACCTGTTGTCTTTATAATCTTTTCTTGACTTTCCATTTTTCTTAGAGGTGACTGGTGATGTCTTCTAGAGTAGTAATTGCATATACAAAATTTATGGACTTGATCCTAGCTTGATCATTTCGCTGAGGTGCTATGTAGAATTAATATTCTTTGAATTTAGATATATTAATATGGACATGGCATGATTACTTTTTTTGCATTCTATAGATTCCAGTTTTAATTAAGAGAGAGACAATTTTCGTTTACTGTAGAAGTTTATAAACTAGAGACTGTGTCAATCCATTAATCCTCTCCTCCTTAGAAGAAATTGAGAGAGAAATATAAAAAAAGGAAAAATAAGTGAGAATGAATTAGTTAGAACCGTGTTTATGCAGTAGAGGGTCATTGAGACTTCTTATTCCCGCAAAACTGTGGAAATTGTATCCTGCAAAGATCAGGACTTTGTGAAGGACATTCTGAGCTCTAGATGCCTTCAATACTATATCGACTTTCATTTTGGGATGGCAATTGATTTTCCACCTTCTTGTTGCTGAAATAGAGAAGTTTTGTACTAAAGTTATTAATAACTACTCGTGCTGAATTTCCATGGCTTTTTTCCCCCCTCTTTAACCATCGAGAAAGAGATATAAAAACATACCTTTTTGACATACTTCATATTGTATATGAACTTTACCTTTCCTTCCTTTGTTTTGACATACAAAGGCAAAACTCTGGCCTTGTTCTCACCTTCTGGAATTGTCTACATATATCTTGTTTTGGTATTTTACTCTATTGTAGACCACACTTTCATTGTAGCTAAAAAAGCCTTATCATCTTTTTTAGTTTCACTCATTCTTGTTATATGTTATTTTGTCTCTAAAGTATCACAATGTCTAAGAGGTGCCCTTAAATTATTGTTATCACATATTGGTCCAAATTTTTTATATGATCGCTCAGCAAATATTCTTCATATAAATAGAAGCTGATTCTATACATATGGGAGCTTTATGTATGAAGAAATTGGTAGTACATGAAAAAGCAAAAGCCAAAGGACTTCTTACTTTGTCCTGGCAATCTATTTCATTGTATGCACATTTTGTGATTGTGCTCATAGGCTTAGCTTTATATGGTCTTGTTATACTGATTTATGTCTCTTTACTTGCTCAATTCTGCTAGTTGTTGGATACTCTCATAAAGAACTGCGGGGACATTGTTCATGTAAATGTGTTGGAAAGAGGTCTCCTCCAAGAGATGGTGAAAATAGTCAAGAAGAAGGTAAAAGTTCCTCATATTACTTAAGCTCTTGCTTTCCTTTTGCTAATTTTTTATGAAATTATTTTTAACCATATGACTGACATTTTGCTGTAGCCAAATTTTCAAGTGAAAGAGAAGATACTGATTCTAATTGATGCATGGCAAGAAGCATTTGGAAGAGCAGGAACACAATATCCACAATACTATGCTACCTACCAAGAGTTATTGGTAAGACAATGGCAATGATTTGCTATCTTGTACTGAGATGCTGGTCTTTTGTCTCTATAGTCAGTATAAACAAGCTTTGCCATGTAAGTGATCCTACTCCTATGTGACATTTCAGAAAGCTGGAGTGGTATTCCCGCAGAGATCTGAGACATCTGTACCTGTGCTCACACCTCCACAAGCACAACCTTTGTCGTCTCGTTTCCAGTATACAGGCAAGTCAGAGACCAGGCAAGATGTTGCCTCCTCTTCTGCTCATGCCGAGTTTCCTGCCTTGAGGTACTAATATTTGTCCTTTTCTATGTTATATATATATATATATATAGATGTCTAGAAAATAGCTTTCCTCGCTAAATATTTTGATCTTTTTAACAAGGCTCCATAGGTAAGTTGCTACAATTACATGCTTTCATCCCTTATATGCTTCACATATCAGATATATTGTGATAGTATAAGTAAAGAGAAGATATGATTGCAGCTTGACAGAGATTCAAAATGCACGTGGTGTTATGGATGTCCTAGCAGAGATGCTGAATGCTATAGAGCCAGGAAACAAGGAGGTATTTCCAGTTTGGAATTGCTGAAATATTGTAGTTAGATGCATGTATAAGTTATGACAGTTTAATGTTGAGACGTTCTGCTGGAAAGGTGCTCTAGTGAAAGAAATAGATATTTTCTTGCTTAATATACAAAAAGTTTCCTTGATCTTTTGTATTTCTTATCACCACTTATGTTTACTTTTCTATTAACTGCAACTTTGTAGGCTCTAAGCCAGGAGGTGGTAGTCGATTTGGTGGAACAGTGTCGTAACTACAAGGAGAGGGTGGTACAACTTGTGAATTCGACATCGTAGGGCCATATGTTCCTTTTCCGCTTGATTTGTCTTTATTTGGTATCCGTTTGTGTTGTTGAGAATATGCTTCTCTGGAATTGCTCTACAGATTATCTAACCATTTTCCGTTGTATTAAATGTTGCATGATGACTCACAGCATAGTCTGTTTGGTTGCTTTTAACCTTCAGACAAGGAAGACATATTGCCTGATTGGTAGAAATGTATACAACTCCCCTTAAGGATTTCTGGGGATTGACTGATTGTAATTTATCGAGCATCTATATTTCTTCCTCTTTCTAGCAAAAGGTTTTCAAGGAAACCTTTATGCTGTAATTCCCTAGAATATGCTTTTGATCCTTTAAGTCCATTAGAAACAGAAAATATCATGGGGGCTCCTCCAGATGGCTTCTGTGGCTAGTGGCTGTAGGTTTTTTTTTTTTTTTCGGGTGGGGGGGTGGGGGTGGTGGGGGTGGGGCATGGTGGATATGGCGCGTGGGAATACAGATTGACCTCACTGAATCTTGTGAGTTGATGCTTGGCAAGGATCAATTTATTAAACATATTATTTAAATCTGTAAGATTATCACTATAAAGTTTTTGGTAGATATATTAGAAAATAGTCATCTTTAATTTTTAGAAGTTGATATAGATATATATTATTGTATTACATCTTCTTATTTCATTAGTTATTGGTCCTGGGCTTTAAAAAATAAATGAATTCAAATGGTACATAAACAAGTTAAAACTAATAAATTATTTTATTATTATTATTATTATTTCTTTTTTGTTTATGAAATGGAAAGCTCTTTCTGAGCTTGAAGTTTTAGATTCAAGAGTTCTCCTTGAAAGGCCTCGGGCCTTTCATTACTTCTATGCCCTTATCTATGTCTCTGCAGTCGGATTCTTTAGTCCCCATCATGTAATGACGGTTCCTGCACCAGGACTAGGAGCATAAAATTTAACTCCACAGCTATCTGGTTTGGAAGTTTAAACTTATGTTGGTGGTTTTATTACTATTTATCAATGTTAACAGTTAGTTTCAATTTTTCAGGGACGAATCATTGCTTTGCCAAGGATTAGCATTGAATGATGACTTGCAGCGTCTGCTTTCCAAGCACGAAGCAATTATTTCGAGTCCCAGTACTTCAGTGCAGACTAAATTGCTCAAGCCTGAATCTTCTGCTACAAAAAAAGATGGTGCTACTCCACCCATAGAGAAACAGACAAAAGAAAGGTATTCAGTTTATTATGCATCTTCCACACTGATGGTGATAGGGGGCTCTGATCATCATCTAAAAAATGGCTCTTTGGGTTTGGACTGCAACACCTAATTTGAATGCTTAACTTTGGTTGAATATGTAACCATGGTATCTACATATACATATGTTATGATGTTACCTCGCTCAAGAACCTTACAAAGAATATAGATGATATGGTGATTATTGTGCTCACAAGTTTGTACTGCTGTATTAAGTAATCTGGTTATTCTGTAATTGAAAGCAGGCTTAGTTGTTCAAGTTTGCGAAATATGTATGTTTATCTTAGTGGTTTAAAATTCGTATACCTACAATAATGGTTGAAATTTTTGGCAGATCCATTTCTTCTTCCCCTTCTGTCACTAATGAATCGGCTTCTCCGGCTCCCATGATAGACCTTCTTAGTGGTGATGACTATTCTCTAGCTCTCGTTCCAGTTGGAGAATCAAAATCCACGCCACCTGAGTCTACGGAGAAGGCCTTAGTTCTGTTTGACATATTTTCTGATACCAGCAGTAGTTCTAATCCCTTTGATGCTGGAGCTGGCAATTTATCAGGAACGAATGGTGCTTCAACTGTTAATCTCCAGCAGCAGCAGCAGCCAAAGATTCCACAAGCTCCTGGGGTTTATGCTAATGGAAATGCCTCTAACATAGAGCCACATCGATATGGTCAGCCATTACACAACCAAAATGGACCTGCTGCCTTGAATGGCCATAATGGACCGCACCGGCTGCCAACACCAGCATATGGTACTCACTTCATTTCATCCTACTGAAAGTTTTATGTTATTTCAGGGTGATCTGTTATCTCCAAAGCTTTTGCTTTAATAAATATTATCATAGTAATCTCATCACGTTACAAATATTTAGTAGTTAGTGATGATGGGACTTGGGAGGCAGTGATAATGGCTAGTCAGTAAAAGTGGTGGATTGGTGGTTAATAATCAGGAAAATGCCAATGGAAAATGATAAAAGTGATTTCCACATTTTAAATATAGAATCCTTGTGCCAATAGCCTTGTAGCCTAGTGGCATTTCTTCTGATTTCTCAATTTTCAAGTGAGAGGTACCGGATTCGATTCCTCCCATCCTTGTTATAATGACTATATATGCATATATAAGAGAATACTTATGTTCTTATTTCTGTGATTGTTAAAACACCACCATTAATTAATCATTGGCTACCAGATTCGTTTCCCTTAAAGTAATTTCTCTAGAGTTTTCTAAAGTACAAATCAATGGCTAGGATTGTATAGTTCTTTAAAATATCACGTGACGATATTATCAGATCTTCTTCCTTTTTGTAGTCTCTCATCGATTATATGTGACAACATTTTAAGGAACTAATTTTAGTAAACTCAGAAGATGGTAACCTTGTACCATCGTCTGCTGAAAGAAGCTGCTTAGTATCAGCAATAGCTTGAGATTATTATTGTAATATTTGACAATCTAAAACTTATGGTTATGACAAATATTGTAAAAAGTTCTAGAAACATTTTTCCTTAAAATGATCACTCATCTCTGTATTATTCCTAAGAAGTTACTAAGCCAACATATTGTGCACCTGCACAGGCGTCCAGAATGGCAACTCATTACCACCACCACCTTGGGAAGTACAGCCAGCCCAAAGCAACCAAGTGATTGGCGCACAGTATCCTCCGCCAATGCAAGTCACTCAGGTGCTTGTCACACATTCACAACCTGGACAAAATGGTATGTATCCCCAAGTACCTCAGCTCCTAATGAATGGGCAGATGCCAGGCATGTACATACAGCCAACTCCTGGTGCCAATCAGATGTTCGGACCACAGCACCTGCCTGTCCATGGAGGAGTTTTTTTCGGCATGGTGCAGCCAATGCAACCTAGCCAGATGGCATATATGTATCCTCAACAAATGTATGGAAACCAAATGGCAGGCTATGGATATGCCCAGCAAGTTAGCCCTTATATGGAACAGAAAATGCAGTCCCTCTCTATTAGTGGTGACAATGGCTTGAGAAGCTCATCCTACCAGGTCTCAACTTCATCTTATGTGCCATCAAAGAAGGCTTCGAAACCTGAAGATGATCTATTCGGGGACCTTGTGAATCTGGCAAAAGTCAAGACGAAATCTAAACAAGGAAGTACTGGTTTTAGCTCGTAATTCTAGTTTCACAACGTGAGCATTTTCATCAGTTTACTCGTCCCTAACTTCATTATTAGGTTTTATTTTTGATTCTTTGCTTGGTATGCTATTCTCTTGGGGCTCTTTATGTACAGTGTTTTTTCTTGCACTGTTATCTTGTACATTCTTGTAGAGACATCTGAGTTCTCTTAGATTTTTTTGATCTGTCTTAGGTTGGTTTTGTGAATATGGATTTTCTCTTTTTTGGGAAACTGGTGGATTTTGGAATAAATTGATGGTTAATCTATACCGTATCATTTAGGATCTGTTTGGATGATCTATTTTTTATCTGTATTTGTATCTGATCTGTTTGATCTTTTTATGAGTAAAATTATCCGTTTGTCATCTGTATTTGATCCGTGTCTGTTTTATTTTTTGCCAAACATACCTTTAATCTTATGCCTTTTTTCCCGCTATAGTTCTCATTGAATGCAATGTGTCCCGTTTTCTTGGATCAAATTCAAAATAGGAAAAATAGGACCAAGGGTGAAGTCAATCAATAAATTCGGATTAATATTTAATATAAGAAAAATCATATCGAGAGAGATCAATTTTAAGGATAAATTTAAATAAGAAGTAAGTGGTTATAAAAAAATAAAAGTTTTCTATTATTTTGACATACGAAATTGGTACAATTATCTTTATATATTAATTAATTAATTAATTAATTAATTTTGCTCCTTTTAGCCTCAGTAAGTATTTAGTATGACATAAAATATCTCGTCCTAGCTCCTTTATCCTAAATACGTAGAACTTGTGATACTCCCGCTGACACATTCGCTGTAAAATTCAACTCCGACTGATAGTACACAAACTGCATATGCTTCCTGTGCAAAATTAGTTTGCCAAAAAAAGTGCATATGGAGGATATGGATTTAGTGCGACGTTTATTTTTGCTGAAGACGCATGTCACGTATGCACTTTCAGTGCAAATTGCACGTTCAATGAAAACGCATGCTGTGCATGTGCCCTCAACACCTTAAAGAAATTCTATGATTACTGTCCTAAATAAAAAATTACATAAATATAAATTATATAAAATTAATACCAACATAAAATCACGTCTATAAGATGTGATTCTATTATTGACACATGAGTCACATATATAAAATGTAACTTATGTATTAATACATAAATTACTTTTAGCAAATACAATTCATCAATGCACAATATAATGGTATTATGGTAGGTTAAGCGTCCTATTTTCGATTTTTGACAATTTAGCATCTCATTTTTAATTTTAGAAAATTAGTGTTTGTACTTTTAGAGTATGTGCAAGTAAGAGTCGTTGTTAAATAATATTTAATGAATGTTCATTTTGATGATATGATAATGGTAGATTGAGTGTATATACTTTCAATTTTTGACAATTTCTAAGCAATTTAGTATCATATCTTTAAATTTTTATAATTTTTAGCTAAGTATCTACCATTATCCTATCATCAAAATAAATTTCCATAAAATATTATTTAATAGAGATGTTGAATCGTAAATGATATAAGGTTAAGCACTAATTTGCCAAAATCTAAAGATGAGATACTAAATTACCAAAAATTGAAAGTAGAGACATTTGACTTGCCTTTATCCCCACACAATTATAATGAGTACATCAATGAATAGTGTTTCTAAGATAATGAATTGTATTTCTAAGATATGATTTAATATTGCACAATTTTTACTAAATTGCGTTTTAAAAGGGCAACTATTTAATACAATTATTAATTGCATATTCAACATGTGACTTTGTATCTGTTATTTTGTAATTAAAATCATTCTGTTTATATTTAGGGTTTTTTTTTTTTTAAGTTGGTACCTCATTACCTTACTTTTTAAATATTTTTCAAGAACTTGCTTTATATTCATATAAAAAACAACATATGATAAGGCCATGAGGTTAATAGATCATTACTTCATTGGATGGAAAACAAAGCGTAATTAAATTGCAATTCAATAAGATTGCAATAGGTAAGTAATATGTTATTGCTCTATTTAGTTGAACAAAAATATCTATATTGAATAGACAAAGAATAAAATCAAAATTATAAAAATATCCACATACTTTTCAAATCAAAATCAATCGCCATCCAAATCCCAAATCTTAGACACCATCTACCACCATATGCTAATCACCAACCACTGCCATCCAATGCCATAGACTTGTTGCCTTAGACATGACTTAAACATGACTCAACACAATTAGCTCGACTCTCATGATTCATGGATGTCATTGGTGTTTTGTGGGTGTGACTAGTGCTTTGAGGTACGAGTGGTGCTTATTGTGTGCAAGTAGTGGTTTGTGGTACGATTGGTAGCAAGGTAAGTAGTGTTTGTGGGTATGACTAGCAGCTCATGGGTGTGATTATTGAAAATAGTATAGAAATAGATAAAGGATGACTGAAAAACATAAGTTATGGGTAGCTATTCATAGGGCTTCCCTCTATAGTGGCAAACCCAATATTTTCCCCTCTATTCACTAAAGTGAATGAACCATAAATAAGTTCCATATCCTCGAATGTGAAGGATGCTAAAGTAATTATTTGATGGTATTTGCAAAAGCATAGTGGTCTCATTTAACAATAATTTTCCTTTTGCTATAGCAATAAGCAAGAGAAATGAAAAATGACTAGAAAGAAACATTACTAGGTAGTTGATTAGAGATCCCTATGGATTACTAGACAAGACATAAATGTTTTTAGGATCCCTATACAACATAAGTGAAGAACATACAAAAAAGTGAAGCTTTTTAAGATGAGTTTCTCCAAAATGTTGAAAAACTTGAAGAATAAATATAAGGTGAGATTAATAAGGTTTGTATCTATAGCTTGCTTTGTGTAAATCAATTATAAAATGCATGCTCTCTAGTCATCCGTCTTTATTTTATGGAGTTGTTTTAATTATGGAAATAACTGATAGAGATAGCAAGAAATTGATGAATACAAGGAGTATTTGGAAAGGCTTGATATGGTGGATAAAACCACGAACGCATGAAAGGTTGTGAAATATATGAGGAAAAAGAGAAAAAGAAAAAAGGTAGGGGGGCTATATTTTGAATTATGGAATTTAAGCTTAACAATTACATGGACTTGATTTTTTTAGTTAAGACAAGGTTTAAGAACTGTCCATGAACTTGGGGTATTAAGATGTATGGTGGCTTGGAATAAAGATTATAGAATTAGCTTACTCATTCTCTTAACCTTTCTTAAGAAAGTTTATACACTTAGAGAAACTCTCCATAGGCTTGAACCGAAGAGGAGTTCATGAAAGATTGTTGGCATGATATAATGGATGCTATTGACGACCATCCTTTATAAATACCTAGAGCTCTTCTTTATTTTATAAATTTAGAAATTGAAAGAAATGTCGTTGTGGTTTTGAGGTGCTTTTACAACTGTTCAAACAAAGTTTAAATTGAAGAACGCTTTCACCTCTTTCTAGAATTGTAACATTGACACTTTGTAACTTCTCCACTTATCAATAGTATATCCAATCTTCTTAAGATTACTCGTTTCTCCTCTCTTCTTTTGTACTCTTTGTCATCACTTACTTCTTATTCCACATCACTGCTTTGAAGTTGCATGTAATGCAAAGTATAATCTACACACTCATAATTGCTACAATCGGATTCACCCACTATAGTATATATACAAGTTTTGTATAGTTTCCCCACTAATGTATAATCATTACAAAAGTGGACAGAAGAGGACTTTGAAAGTACAAAATTGGATAAGGGATTTTGTTATAGGATAGTTAGTACCATACAACTATGATTTTTTTTGTAACAAATAGGATAATAGTTATACTAGTATTGTGAAAAAATTTAACAACGGTAACAAGACCTATTAACATATTTGATACAAACTCATGTATAAAAAGAGAAAAGAGAAGAAAATAAAGGGTTACGCTTCTTTAACCCTAAAAGTTGGTGCCTTTAGTACTTATAGGAGCTTAGGTTTAACTTGAACAAGACTTACGCATTTTACCTTGGACAAATACATAAAAACACCACAATTAATATCAAGCAATGATGATCATTTGTAGCAAGTATAGAAGCTTGGTTGAGAGTTAGGGTTGTGACATTTACTCAGCAAGAGAGGTGAAAGAGAAGAGAAAGAGAGAGAGAGAGAAAAGACCAAGTTTATATACTTAGGTATAATAAAGGGTTAGGTTAGACATATGATAACATTGGTATTGGAAGGGTTTTGATTCTTTGGAGGTATCTTTAACTAATGCTCTTCTTTTAACTCTTTTCACTTAAGAATTTATTATTGAAGTTGATGCTTCAAGGACAAGATTTGGAGATGATTTATTACAGCAACAACATCTAGTTGCTCATTTTAGTAAGAAATTTTCTTGAAATCTTAAGAAAACTTTTACATAGGTTTGGGAATTCTATGCAATTAATGAAGTTGTGATGATATGACAACAGTATTTGTTGAGAAATCATTTTACTATCTAGATAACCATAGAAGCCTTAAAGAAATATTGACACAGATCATATAAACTCCTAAATAACATAAATATTTGAAAAAATTATTAGGATATAATTATTCGATGGTATACGAAAGTGAAGTGGACAATATGGTAGCAGATACCTTATCATGATGACATGTAGAATTCCTTATGACCTTATCAAATCCTTTGCTTTGATTTCTTTTTAGAATTAAAGCACGAGTATCATACTTTACCAGTTTTTTAGTAGAAGATTCAAGATCTAAAAGTTGATAAAGTGTTATAGTAGAAGATTAAATGGAGATAGGGGTTGCTATCAAGAACGGATTATATTTGGTGCCTCAATCTTCACTATTCCTAATCTTTTGTAGGAATTTCATGCAACCAATGGTAGGACACTTTGGGTTTAATAAGACTTTCAAAAGGATAGCTACTTAATTTTATTAGGATGCTATGTGGAAAAAGATTGAAGAATATATCGAACAATATTAAACATGCGTTAACATGTGAAATATTTGACCAAACACAATATGGATTGTTAGCTCCTTTACCCATACTAGAACATGGTATAAGTGACATTATTATGGATTTTATGATATGTCTCTGAACTCTAGGGCTTTCATTCTTATATTTGTTGTTGTTGATAAGACCTCTAAGTATTGTCACTTTAGGCCTTTAAATATCCATTTTACAACTGCAAAAGTTGCTAATATGTTCATGAACATGATTGTTAAGCTCCATGGATTTTTGAGAACAATTGTTTTAGATAAAACTGTCTCTTTGAGTAAATTTTGGTGGGTGCTTCTTAAGTGAGTGGCACCACACTGAGTACAAGTAGGGGTTATCATCCATAAAGTGATGGACAAACATAAGTTTTGGATGACAATATTTGAGATGTTCCATTATGGACTATCCATTTCAATGGGGTGGTTACTTAACATGAGCCAAATATTTTTATATAACGTGAAGGGGTAGGACTACTCCCTTTGAGATAGTGTATAGAAAAAGTCCTCTAATTATTCCTTCATATATTGGAGGTACTTCTTCCGTAGATGTGGAGCTTCATAATGAGGTAAATTATTGAGAGTATTACGTTCTAATCTTTGTAAGGCTTAAGAGAGAATTAAGCACATTGCTGATAAACATAGATCAAAAATTGCATTTTCTCTAGGACATACAATTTTTGTTTAGCTTAATCTTTATAAACAACTATTATGGACAAAACATGGCAGCTATAAGTTGTCAAAAAGGTATTATCGACCATTTATTGTTACAAGACAAATTGGTTATTGAGCTTATGAATTAGAAATACCATCACACTCTCATATTCATAATGTCTTTCTTATGTCTCTTCTAAAAAGGCATATGGAGACTCTATTCTTACATTACCTTGCATCAAGATTCTATTCGAAGTCGTCCTATCCTAACGCCTTTGAGTATATTAGACACAAGGGTTATTTCTTTTGATGTTAGCACTACAACTATTTAATAAAAAAGTTTAAACTTATAGATTTAGTGTGAGCTATTATATTTATATTATAACACTCCACCTCACTTATGGATCGGAGATTTTGACTTTAACTAAGGCTCATTGAGTGGATGACTTAATTTATAATGGGGTTATAATGAGAGAGCATGGGTTTGAACATGTACCTCTTGCCTTGATACTATTTAAAGGTTAGCATCATAACAAACTAATCTAGAAATTAAGCTTATAGATTTAGTGCATGATATTATATTTATTATATCACAATTTTTAGATAAGGTACCTTAGTTCCTTAAGTTCTAGTCCAATGAAGGGTTTACATATGGAAGATTTGAGTTGGGAAGACTGAGATCCTTTCAAAGAATTGTATTGACATTACAACCTCGAAAATGAGATTATTTTTTAAGGCCTTAGGGAAAATGTTACTGATAGATAGAAGAGGATTCGGAAAGTACCAAACTAGATGAAGGATTTTGATACATAATAGTTAATGACATGTAATTACAATCTACTTTGTAACAAGTAAGATAACAAATTTATTGGTATTGTAACTAATTTAACAATGATGAAATTGGCAAATCTACAACCAAATCATTTATAAAAAGAAGAAAAGACAAGGAGAGAAAGTACTATGCCTCTTTAACCGTGCTTGTAGGAGCTTAAGTCTAGCTTGAACAAGACTTACATATTTCATTTTGCACAAACAAATAAAAAACACAATAGTTAGTATCAAGCATTAACGGTGGAAGTAGTAAGTACAAAAGCTTGATTAAGAGTTAGGGTTTCAACATTTACCTAGCAAGAGAGGAAAAAAAAAGAGAAAGAAAATACCAAGTTTATATAATAAGGTATAATAAAGGTCTAAGTCAGATGTGTAATAGTATTAGGCTGTATTAATAACAATCCCACTCATAGAAATGAAATATAATCCCACTCATTAATATTACAAGGTAAGCAATTGTCGTCCTCAACTCTCTTTAGGCTTTTTTAGAACCTGGAGATAACCTAATCACCTACTTATAAGACCAACTTAGTGGAAGGACCAAACCAACATTATTTAACTGATTTAATTGACTGCTCTGTCAACAGGTCAATGAAATACCACACCATTTGTCTTGTTCAACCAATTCCTATTCTTTTTCCTTCTTTCTTTCGTTCTTCTCCTTCTTATTCTTTTACCAAAGTCATATTAGATTGTTCCATTGCGATTCCAACAATGCTTAAATCCTGGAATCAATACAATAAAAAATTTGAGCCATACTTAGCAAATCCCCATAATGTGTCAAATTGTGTTGGAGCATCGGTAAAGTAGTCTCTCTACAAGCATTGTAAGAACATGCATATCCAAGGTTCTTGATACGAGTTTTTAGTCGAATAATCTCACTTTTTAAAATCTTTACAAATGTAGAGAGATATTTTATTATTGTTATGTAAAAATAAGCAAGTCCATTAGAATATTTTATTAGTATTATATAAAAATGAATGATTATATAAAAGTGAATGGTTAAAGTGGTGAGAATTTCGAGAAGAAGAGTTTCTTAAGATGTTGATATGATACTCTAAAAATCTTGCAAATGAATTTAAGAATGAAGATGGTTGATGAGCTTCATAAGACAAAACCCTACCTTTTGCGAGGTACCTTACTACATGCACTGATATATAAGAAGACATACATACACATCGAATGTGCCGTCATCATTTTATCAACACCATATTCACGTTTGTCGCCATGACAATTGACTTCATCTACTGCCACCGAGCAGTGACCAAACCCAAAAATTAATTTCATCTTTTATGCCTGGATGATAAGTATATTCCTTTTTATATACTCTTGATTAGTGTCTCGCGCATTTATTAACCAAACCCATAAATTTAAATAAAGATATATCACATGAAGATGTGTGAACACGTGTCGATAGGGGAGGTTCCACATATCAAGGAAGAATATATTAACAAGCGCTCAAGACCTTTGTTTTGTGAAGGAAAGAATAGCTGTTGTTGTGGACCAGATCTAGCTACCTAGAACCAGAGACAATAATGACCATTTAAGACGTCCATTAATAAAGTTAATTGACCATTCACCTTTACAACAATTTAGCACATGCTTATAGCTGACTAATCACTTTTGATATCAAATGAGTGTTAATAGGTTTTTCTTTTTAGGGAAATTTTATATTTTTATTATTAATTTTGGTTGGATTGGTTCCATTATCATCAAATAGCTCATATCATATTCAACCGTGATCGAATCACTAAAATGGTTAATATTTCATTTACTATATTTATTTTAACGGTTATATTAATGACGGGACGGTCTCATCGATAGGACCATTTTATCATTTCTTTATATGGTCAATTACTATATACTAAATTTTTAAGAAGGGAAGAATTGAATCAAAGTCAATCTCATAGGAAAAAAAATATTTAATAAGTAATAAATATCATGTACACATGATGACGAGTTAATAAAAAAGATAATTTTATGTGTTAAATCATGATTGGTACTTATCCAACACGTGTATATTACACATGATATATATTAGCCGTAGAAACTTTTTACTGAAAGACTGTTATTCATACCGCACTTGGTCATTGGGTTTGATCCTATATATAGCAAGAATAAGTGCACATAAAATGAATATAAATAATGTATTTACACTGTATCAATTTAGGATTATAGTTTTTATTATGAGATGTTGTTCTCCCATTGATTTTTTAAAGTCAATATTTTGCGGGACCAAGAAAAACATTTAGCTTTATCCTCACCTATAATATTTGCTTTTGATGTAATATTTTTCAAAATGAATGACAGTGGCTATAAAATAATATATAATAGAATGGGCACCATGCCATTTAATTGGCTAATTATGTATAAAGAAGCTTTATTTAGCTAATTATTAGTGTATATAATGGAATGTGGAGCGTCTTACTTCTTTTTGTACATCATGACCATCAATAATGATTTTCTAATTTATTGTCGTACCCAACTGTAAAGAAAGCCTATCTGAATAGATTGGTACCCGTTTGATTAATGGATTATTCAAATCCCTTTTTCTTATAATTTATGATTCAGTTTGTTTTTTTCACTTTGATCTGTCATTTAAGTAATTAAAGGATTTAGATTTATATATAATTATAATCAAACCATTGAATTACCTATTATATTAACTTTTAAAAAAATTTTATGCTTCGGTTAATGAGATCGTTTGGTTAATTATCTGATTGGTAATATATATATAACAATTAGCATACTAATTATTTAAATGATGTCATTATGGTTGAATACTAATTTAAATCATTAAATAATTGATGAAATCGGTCTCCTAAATTAGTAATTTGTTATCTTTTATTATATAATCGTGCTCGGACCACTGTAAGTAATTAAAGGTTTTCACGGTACTGCAGAAGTTCCTGCCGATTAATAGCACCAGATTTTCACTATACTATACCTTCTCAATTTACAAATGCTGGAAGCTGCAGATTTCTCCTGTAAAACATCTCTTGTGGATGCAATTTTCAGAACTTATTGTGTATTTGCGGCTACATACAGGTCAATTACTAATATCGACTGTAAATGAAAACGAAAAACCGAAAGAAAATATAGCTCTATATTAATTATTTATTACGTGACACATAAACAGATAAATATACATACATATGTATAAAATATTGTAATTATGGGGAAAAAATTTTGCCTCATTTCACACAATTTTTCTTTTTATTTCTTTGAATGAATAGTTAAACGAGGGTATGTGGAAAGATAAATTATAGGGTCATGCTTTAAATTTTTTTAATTAAAAATAATAAGAATATGTTTAAATTTATAAAAAAATGAATTATTAAAATATTTATTATATTAACTCTTTTAATCAATTTAATTAATGGGTTAAGTAGTCTCCCCCATAATAGACTCTTCAACCTCTTTCCACTTCTAGGATTCTAATTATAACTACATTACTTCGTTTCTTCCATAGTAAATTTTACTCTGAAAATTTGATAATATTATAATAATATAATCAAATATTAGTAAATTCTATAAGATATTTTATATCTTGTAAGTTTTATACAGAATGTATAGGTTTTGATTTAAAAACTTAAAAACCAATATACATAGGATAAGACATTCAGTTAGAGTCGTGTATATCTAATTCATTTTATACCAGCTCATTTCTACTTCAAAATATTTTGATTTTTTAAATAATAACAAATATTTGAGTGGAACCAAAATGAATTATTCAAATTTCACAAAAGAAAGAGATATTCAAAATGGAATAGTACAATTCCATGAGAAAAATCTAAGTTGCTCGGGTTAGCGAGTAATAAGCATAAAGAATAAAATCTATTTATAGAATTTTTCGAAACCACAGACATTACAGTTTGTTTATTGAAAACAAATTCCATAGATTATTTTAACTCTCATTGCTGTTAATGAATACTAAGTAATTAACCACTCATTAAATCAAATGTTATGTAAAAATAGTAACAAGAATACTGTTCAAATTAGTTCTACAGAAAAAAAGGATATTTATTCTAATGGAATTTCAAGAATTTAACCAGTCATATTCATATCACCTTTTAGCAATTACCTTTGTTATAAACCCTAATTTCTTTAATGTCTAAACATACGACGTCATATTTTAATCTTTTTTCTTCCTCCAGTCCTTTATTGTCTCTCCTCCCGTTTAATCATTTACCATATTAATATTATTCTTTCAAGAAATGAGCGTTATGGATCATGGTACTCATGGTAATGGCTATCTAAAGTTCTAATGCGCGTATTTATCTCATAAAAGTGTCTTCGAAATTTCTTTTCGAAAGTGCCATGAAAAGGCACTAACAAATATTAAAAAACGCAACTTTTACAATTTCTTTCTTTTTCTTTTTCTTTTTTTTATTATATCTATATCATCTTTTTGGGGTAAGAATTATTGGGAAAAAAAAAAAAATACTAAATGGTATGTTTGGATTGTATGATTTTTATTCACATTGTATCTTTATTAAATTTGTATCTGTAATTTATTTATATTATATCTGTGTTATATTTATTTGATTTGTTTATAAGTAAAACTGTTAGTTTTTTTTCGATATTTTGATAAATATTTGTTTAAAAACAACAAAAATATAATATTAAAATAACTAAAATATGATGAAATAAACAAACTCATAAACTATTAATAGGATATATATAAAATAACTCATAAACTTTCTTCTCTAAAAAATCATGTTAAACATATGATATGCTGCACAAGTTCTGTCGTGCTTTCTGCAATTTCAAGCATTTGTCATTTTAAACTGAATGTATCAGAGATTATTCAAAACTAATCGCCAATCTTCAAAGAAAACCTCAAAATCCCAAAATTATTATTATGTGTCTCCATCCAATCAGTGGCCCTTTTATTTATACAAGATTTTGATCACTCAAGTCCTAGTAATTTCGGAAAGTTGAACAGGCAAATTTATAGCAGCACCAAAAAAAAAAAAAAAAAGAAAATGTTTAGCTACACAAAACGTGCTTTTTTTGTCACGATGCATGTGGGGCTGAAAAATTAAAAGGAAAAAAAAAAAAAAAGGAAACTTGGAAATTGATTTGCTCTGGACTTTTTTGTATTTTGTCCCACATGTACCTCACATGTCAATTTCTTTTTTTTTTTTAACCTCCAAACAAATGAAAAAAGAGATTTAATAGATAATATACACAATATGGCTTGTATTATTCATTTAAACTTTGTCAAAGTATAAAAAGTTAAAAAAATTAAGTGTAAAAAGTGAAAAATGGTATTACATATAAGCATATTTTTTGTAATTTGACCATGTTCTTCTTTCATGAATATAGAATTAAAAAATTATACCATGAGGACGGGGAAAAAAAAAGACAAAGAAGAAGAAGGTGAACGCTGTTGCTGTAGGTTGGAAAGGGGGATTATCATTTATGTCACCCAGAAAGCATTAACAATACATTAACTTTATATTGATGATGGAAAATCTTAATTTACCAGGATTTTATACGAGGGTTTTACTGTATATGAATCTGTTATGGTCGTGATCCTTTTTAAGATATTCGACTTATATAATTATTTGATTGTCCTATATGGGTCTCTTTCCATGGTTCTATCATGATTCCAAAGAAAACTTTCGGCACTCCCATAGCAGGATTTGGGTTTTAGAATCAAAATCTCGTAGAGTAATCAGTATATTAAGGTACATCCTAAATGTTGCAATGTGAATGGAAACTAAACTAGGTCGAACCTTGAAAGGCACTTAACTCGATTTAAGTTAATAGGAATCTTTAATATGATATTCCCATGGGGCAGGTAACAGGACGAGGTTGTTATTTGGGGTTTTGTTTTAATATCACAGTAGGTTCAAATTAGATTATGATATATATATATATATATATATATATGTATATATATGAACTCGAGAACCCACAAACCAAAATCCCAATCCGATGATAAATACCCATGATACCCTCAAAATAAACTTCTAGAATGCTAATAATCGATTTCTTTCGTTGGTTTGTAAGACCATAAATTAGTTAATCGAAACTGTCCAATCTCCCTGCGTTTATTTCTGTCGTTGGCTTGTAAGACTATAAGAAGAAGAAGAACAGCTCAACTAAGACAAAAGTTGGTAAGCTTGTAATCAACCTAATCATGAATAGGGGCAATATCTTTAATGGAGAAATGAACTGGGCCCAATTATAAATATAAAGTGATGTGAAGAAAATACTTTCAGCCTATCAATTAAGGGCATGCTTATTCATTCCCTCCTTATTCCAGAAGAATTATTTTTATGGTTTAGTTGTATTTTAAACATTGAATAATAATTTATGAGGAATTGTATTGTATTTAGTTGTATTTCAAACACCAAATAATAATTCATCATGAATTGATATTATACAAAATAATAAATAATAATTCATATTCCATACACATAAATTATTATTCATTGATTTATTTATTTTATCTTTGTTATAAATAGTCATACCTTAAAAATCACCTATATAATTATTATTTCTTCTCTATAATAAAGATAATGTGGTACACAATAGGAATTTTACTTTAATTCTAATTATTATTTGCTTTATTTTTATACCAACTAAATAATATAATATACATATAATGGTCATTACAATTCTATTTCATTTATGTTGAATTGGAATCTAATTCCTCATTTATTTCAAAGGATGAAGTGAATTATTGTAAGTGTTTAAAGAGAGGGGGAGGGTAAGGGAGAGGGGAATTGTATTATCTCGTAAGTGTGGTAAACAATTCATGATTAGAATATTTTCGTATGATGGTACACATTCCAAGGTTAGACATGATGCATTCTTATGATGGGTAACCTTTTATAATAAGAATCTCACATCGAATTCATTGGGTTTAATTTTGGATGTATGGGATCAATTGGAACATTCCCATCGCTTAGCAAAGTGAGTGGGTTGATCATGATTAATGAAGATGCATAGGTTGACAACTTATGTATGAAATGTTCTCAACATCAACATGTGCAACTTTTAGATTTATTAAACTCTTTACAGAGAGTTTAAACCAACGTTTTCTCAAAAATATACAAAGAATATATTTATTTGAGGGAAAAAAATTAGAGGGATTACTCGAGAGTTAAAATAAATTCTTATAATTGTGGATGATATACAATTAAAGGAAGAACCCTTTTATATAGAAAGGCTTAATGATGAACAAGCGTCATATAAACACTGATTTTGTAGTTGGAATAAACAGTGTGTGGTAAAACTATTCATAATTGGAATGTTTTCATGTGATGGTATAGATTCCAATGTTACACATGCTTAATGGAAAGCATTCTCATGATGAGTAACCTTTTATAATAGGAATCTTACAACGAATTGACTGGTATAATTTTAGATGTATCAGATCAATTGGAACACTCTTATTGCTTACAGAGTGAGTGGGTTGATCATGATTAATGAAGAAGCATAAGTCATGTGTGAAATGTTCTCAACATCAACATGTGCAACTTTTAGATTTGCCAGGCTCTTTTCTCTAAAAGATACAAAGAATATATTTATTTAAGGAAAAAGATTAGAGAGATTACTCGAGAGTCAATATAAATTCTTATAATTTTGGATGATATACAATTAAAGGAAGAACCCTTTTATATATAGAAAGGCTTAATGATGAATGATTGAGATTTATTCGATCTAATGTATAAGATATACTACTACCTACCTTACTTTAACTACTCCCATTAATTATGGTTTCTTACTTCCAGATGGTTCTAGAAGTTTCTAGAAATAAACCAAACCTTGTTCGCAGATTTTACATTATTTGACCTTTGTATACAAAATGAAAATAGAAAAAATGGGTATAAGGAGAAAAATCGCAATATTTCCCCCTACCGAACCAATGATGTACCTATTACCGTATAATCCCCTAGAAAATTGATTAACCAAATGGATATATGGCATATAATTCACTACGGCTTCCCAAGTTACTTCACTTGAAGGGACTCTTCTATAACACTAGGTATCCTAAGCATGACTATTGACTCAACTTCATGCCAAGAGCCTTTTAATTTAGAGGATATTCTTTGCCTCCTTCTCACAGTTTTATCTTGTATCCTTCGTTATCCTTCTTCTAATGGTTGTTAAGGCTTTCCCCTCTTAAATTAGAAATTCGAGCAAGCTTCCACAAAAAAGCCTTTTCATCTTCTGCATCTTAAGCATGGAACTTATCCTCTCCCTTAAATAAAAGTTATTAAACCCAAAAAAATCTTTTTCTCTCAGATTTTCATACCTCTCAAGAATCTTTCTTTAAAGGTTTTTATGTTTTGGGATGTGTACTTTCCATTCCTTTCTGTAAAGCTTAGCATTAGTTTAGCATGAGGATTTAGGCTAAGCTCGCCTTGATTAACTCTAATGCTTTTATGAGTTTTTAGCCTCTTTCTCTTGGTTTGAAGTACTTACTTTTAACTCCAACCTCTTCCTTTTTTTTTATGTTACATTTTCTTTAAGTGGCTTAGGTTTAGAAAGCTCTTTTAGCATGTCTACTTAAGCCTTTCCCTTCATCTTGGGTACCTTATGTACCTTTTGGAGCATTTCTTTTAAAGTTGGGGTAGTGGATTTCTTAGCCTTTATCTCATAATGACTTAGACAAAACATGAATGTGAGCTTGGCTATGATTATGACTATCCAGGAATATACATTCTTGCCCCCATTTCCTATAATCACAATATAGCTTTCTAATGGTACAATTGAGGCCTTTTTCCTTCATTATGGCCCTCTTCTATTCTTTTCAAATTCAGGTGTTCAATTGACCTAAAATCTATTGGTTCTTTTATTGTATCCATGGCTTGGGCTAAAGGTTTGAATAATTTACATTTCTAACTCTCTGTGAGCCCATTCTTACAAACTATTACAAAAGGAAAATATAACATCTAAGTTGTCGATGGAAATATTCAAAGTAATTTTTTTTCTTTTGCTTAATTTTTACAAATTGATGTTTCATTTGGGTGGATATATTCCATTGTTTGATTCTAAAAGTCAAGGTTGAATCTCCTTTAAGGGAATTTATATAATAAGAATCTTAAATTGGGTTCATTTGGTAGAAGTTTTAGATATGAGATTGATTAGAGGACTTTTTGATTAAATAAGGAAGTAAGTAAGTTCATTAGGAAATACCTAAGTTAGTTGGAAAGAAAGGAAATTTGACTAAGCCTGACAAAGAAGTCACGGTTAACAATGCCGTGAACCTGATTGAGTGACCTCGGTACTTGGTTAACTGCCTTTGTATCCAAGTTATAATTTTTGTTTTTTTTTTTTTTGTATTTTAGCTACTTTAGACACAATATTTTTGCCCATTTAGGCATTAGTTTATAATAAAAAATAAATATTATATTAAGCGCAAAAATTAATTAAAAAAAGAAGAGAAAAAGGATAAAAAATATAATAATGTATATAAATAACATAACAAATAATATATGTACAAATTAATAGGTTAATAGTGTTAAATAAAATTAATATGTGCTTAATAAAGTATTAATTTGAATTATAAAAAAGCCTTGTACTCAATTAAATGGCCAATAATAGGTTGATTCACTTAATTGAGCCCAAACATAAAGCCTTAAATGTAAATTGTGTGCATAATAAATCAAGGTATAGACCAATAGTTTGTATGGATACGTAATTGACATGCAAGTAAGAGGTCAGGGGTTTAAACCATGGTGACAATAACATTATGCCTTTTATTTTTGTCTACCTTCATGTGTTGTATGGCACGATTTCATTTGCTGCATCAACGTTAGTAGGTCATCTTCTTTCTCCTTCAACCTCCTCAATTCTTGTGCCTTCAATGTTTGTAGCAACCATTTCGTGGCCGAGATCTCTTTGTGATTCCACCAATGGTGAAATCACAAATTATTCATGAGATACTATGAATTGAGACTAAAATGTAGTCTCGATTTATAGTTTTGAGCCCTTAAACCGAGTCTAAAAGATTGGAAAAATATAGAGTAGATTTTTCTCCATGCAATCCTACACGAATTTGGTCAAATTTAGAGCATTCCAAAGCTTCCTGAGTGTTAGAGATGTACTATATCATCAAGATAATGAGAATTGTTGATAACGATCACTCAAATCATGCCAATTTCCACAATTAAAAAAAATTTCAAAACCCTAATATGCCAAGGTTCAAAATCATGATCTTTGATACTTTCCAAGCTTTATTTGAGCTCTTACAATATAAATAGGATTTCGAACAATGCTTCCAACATTAAGAGTCACACAAAACATTAATCAAAATGTTCTAAAGTTTTAGGTTTTTAAGTTTTTCTTTAAAATTCCACTTTTGTAGGAAGATTTGAAGGAATTTTGGATAAGAAGAAGCTTCAGGAAGTCATAAGCTTTGCGAAGATAGCTTGAATAGATTTAGACGCTACCAAAACCACTTCCGACGATTAATCCACCATTGACCACTTCTATTAAAGTAAAAAACAGTGCTAATAACCACTTTTAGCATGAACTAAAATCCGTGGAGTGTTTAGGGTGTCGAGATACTCTAGCTCGACCTCTATTGCCATTGCAAAATGTTAAAACCACTAGAATCATCACCACCAGTTGCCTGCTCCTTTATGACCCATGACCTAATCCATTAATAGCTCCAACCCAACTTTAGCGATACAACTTGTGTACCTCTTTGGTCCTGGTAAGTCCTCCTTTTGTTCTTTAGTTATTTAATTAATTTAATAAATTAAAAAAATAGGAAAAATATATATATGTATTGGTCTTAAAAAATTTAACAATAACAATAATTGATAAAGAAAGATGCATAGAATTATTGTTTTTGTGAAATAAGTATACATATTGTTTATAAGTTATTATAATAATAAATTTGTGGATAATAAAAAAAATGTATATATTAATAACAATAATTGTAATAATATATTAATAATAAAAGGCATTCTTAAAATAAAAATATAAAATAATAATAAAATAAAATAATAACCATTTTTTTTGTCACCTAGAAAATTTGATTTCCTAAAATTAAAGTAAACTTGATAGATTTATAGGATTCATAAAAATTTGTCCTTTACCAAATAATAAAACTTAATGAAGTTATACTAAAAAGAGTTCAAAAAAATATAGAAAAATATCAACACACTAAAGTTTTCTTAAAATAACTATAAACCCGCACACTTGACATGAATAACTATTCATTCCCTCATCATTCAACATAAAGCTACTATTATATTATTCACTTGAGAGGAATGACAATTTATAATGAATTGCTATCATGTAAAATGATGAATAACAATTCATGTCTCACACTCATGAATTATCATTCAATGGTATATTTTTAAACTTTGTCATAGTACCCCTATCTTGAAAATATCACATATATAATCAAACTCTCTTTCTATAATAAATACAATGGTCATTATAGATATTTTAATATTTACTCCAATAATTACTTGTTTTACTTTTTATACCAAGTCAACATTATACTAGCCATTATAACTTTATTACATTTCTATTGAATTGAAATTTTATTCTCTATTTATTTCATACGGTAAAGTAAACAAGCCATATGTGTTGTCCGATCCTAATTAGTAGGTACGTAGGTACCTTCGAGGCAACTTAAAAAATGAAAAAAAAATTATCTTGTAAACATTAACAATTAGAATTTAAATTATATAACTTCGTAAAATAAATTAGATGTTCATAATATACATGTTGACTTGTAAATACTAATTAAATTAACATTCAGATAACATAGTTGTGTAAAGTAAATTAAATGCTTGCAATATAGATTTTTGTCTTGTAAATACTATCAAAATTGAAATTTATCACTTTGTAAATACTTTGAATGTTAATATTAAAGGAATAATAATTTGATTAAAGAATTAAGGTGGCAACCATTTAGGTTTTAATAGGATAGCCCTTGAACCTATGAAACTTTGATTATTTCTAAAAATTAATTTTTGCAGATTAGCTGTTGAGTTAGGATCAATCAACTCATTGATACTAATTATATTTTTTCTCGACTTTAGTCGGGTGGCGACTTCTAATGTTTTGAAAAAAATGAAAAATTCTTTTAGTTCCTAATCAAAGGTTTTTATCAAATGGGTTAAGGTTTGGTACGAATTGAATTAAAAGAAATTAAACTAGAAATAAAAAATCTAGGCTTGATAGCTTGGCAACTCCACTAGAGACTACTTGATTCATAAGAGGGCTAGCCACCCAACAATTCTTAGATAAAAAAATTATTCCTTTATTGTGTAGTTTTTGTAAATTATTTGTATACTGTATATAATATACCTTTTATAAATAGTTGTACTAACTTTTTATTTAAGTAGTGCAGGAATTTTTTTTTTCAAGCCAAAAGCCCTTAAGGGCAATTGAAATGTCTTTTAGTGAATGATACTATGTGTGTTAGAAGTGGTAAGAGCCTGAGAGAGGGGCAGGGGGAAGGGGGAAGTCCATAGGTTCGGCTGCCATGGTAATCCATCGCTCGAAGTATGAATTAGCCCCCCACTCCATTTAACATGACCTTGGTCTATTAAATTGAGAGACTTTTAGAACCCATCAAATCTGCACTCACTAAATGAGGGTGATGACCAAGCATTGTGACACATAATTTTTTTTGTAAATATTTTTGTTTTTCTTAAAAAAATGTCTTCAGAAATTTTGCCACAACATTTTGTCATTACCTCAATCTACATCCGTGCGATATCATTCATTGCATGATTTTAGTATTGCTTTTTGTATATGTAAAAAAAAAAAAGAAAAAGAAAATGTACATTCCCCTTAATAAGTCAATAGATTGTAAATATTCTTTTAACATATTATAGATATTCTTTTGACAATTGACAATTGACACTTTAATTGTAAATTTTCCCTTTAACAGTTGACACTTCAATGGATTATAAATATTCATAAATAATATATTGTAAACGTTTTAAATATTATTTCAATAGATTGTAAATATTCTTTTAATAGTTGAAACTTCAAATGTTTGTAAATGCATATTTGTGTTATACCACATTAGCATGCCATTTGAAAAGTAATGTGGCTACACTTGAAAATGAAAGTTTGACAGTTTCTTGTTAATTTCTCAAAAAAAAAAAAAAATTATAATTGTAGGGAAAATGGACAATCTAAATGACTATCCCGTTGACAAGAATGAAGTTCACCTGGATCATTATTGCTACCTAGAAGAAACATTGAAAGATTGGCTTAGTTATTTCAATGAAGAACATTAAGATGTCATCCTACAAAGAGTCGAACCTATTTTAGCCCTCATGGAAGTCCAACTAGAGCTGAGTTTAGTTAAGTCTTTAGCTCATTTTTAGGATCTTGACTTTGTTATTTTTGCCTCTGAAGAATTCAACATATGTCCTATATCGGAAGAATATACACAACAGCTGAAAAGCCCCAGCTATGGAAAGAGGGATATTCTTCCCCGAATTAAGGGCACAATCCCTTTAAACTTTCCACTCTTTACTGAATATTAAAAGCTATCAGTCGAGTAGAAACCTTAAAAACTATGGAGATGATTCCGTATGGCTTTCCATTATAACTAATTGGTTTCTTTAGCCATCGTCTTATTTTTAGAACCATCATATTTTCGATGGGAGTTACGATGATTAGGAAAGGTATAGAGTCAATGCTTTCATTGTGGCTACAATTGGTACCATCATCTTCACGCAAAAGAAAATGTGCATTCATTATAGGGTAGATAAATTAACATCCCAATTTTTTTAAGGAAAATCTTATATCCTTGATGTCTTAGCTAAATAGTTTAGGTCCCTAAGTTGTGTGAAGCATCAATCACGTGGAATATTTAAGGGGAGGACCAACTTTATTGATTGTATGGTTTATCAACTACCTCAAAGCCTTTGAAGGAGATATGCTAGGGGCACTAAGATCATGTCATAAAAATACAATTGATCATTTTGCCCGTCGAGTAAGGATAACACAAAATGTAGATATTGAAAAGTAGATGGAACTCTTAAAACGAATGGAATGGAGGGATGTCAAATGGAAAGTCAATTGGTGTAATACCATTGGGATCATAGCTGATTGTCCCCCTTTCAAAGGTGTCCCTTTGATTGGCATCATAGGATGTACTAAATACTTTCCAGCCGCTTTAGCGGAGCATGAGAACTTATATATCCCAAGCCTCTTGTGAGTGTTGCATTAGACTACCATGATGATACACCGACCCTCGTTGCTAAGAGAGGATGTTTGATGACAATTAGAATGACATGGGAAGAAAGGGAAGTAAAAGAAGTACTCGAGTTTGAAGAGAAGTTTAGAATTGATAAAGTATGGCAAGTTTATAGACTCACTAAGAAGTTTGCCTTTGACCTTTTAGGGCCTGCAAGACAATAAGGGGTAAGAAAGAGGAAAAAGACATTATTCCAAGAGGAATCCCAGAGTAGAAAATTGGAAGAGATCATCAACAAACAACATGAAGAGCTAGCTCATGCTAAAGAGACCATTAAGAGACTTTAGGCGAAGCTCCAACAAGAATGGCATGAAAACTCATCCTCACCAGTTTGATGAGTGAATAACTATGTTTATGATGTAATTTGAATAAATATATTTTTGTCCTTAAGACCCCGAAAGATGTATTCGATTGTGAGAAATTAATAAGATATCACCATTTTTGAATCCACATTACTATTCAATCATCCTTTTGCACCTATTTGCTTTTTTTAGTGTAAATATCATTTCTTCTCCAGCTTTTGTCTCAATATATCGTAGAATAACACTTTTAAGGATTTTCTAATTAAATTCATAAATTTTTATATAGACTTGGAAAAAAAAAACTTGTAAATATCTTATAGGTTGTAAATAATAGGAATTATTCTTTCTGTAGCCTCTAAAATAATTATTTCATAAATTCTTTAAAAAATAAAGTCATCTTTATGAATTTCCACTCTAGGCAATAAATATTCATCATTTTAAAATGTGGTTTAATCCTTCTTTGTAAATACCTATTAGGTTCTCACATAGTTGTTGTTTGTTTTTTGTCGTTTTAAATAAATTACTTGGAAATAAATTTCAATGTTGAAAATTAAAAACAAAGGAAAAATTTTCAAAAATAAAATAAATGAAAAAGAAAAAAGAGAAAGTTTGCTAACTAGTTACACCTTTAAAATTGTTTTAAGTGGGCTGGTCAAACTTGAAGCCATGTGATCACTCACCCTAAGCCAAAAATGAACTACAAAGGTAACCAAAAAGACTTGATTAGTCACTAATTAAGGGCACTAATTGGGCTTTAATTTCTTAAATATAAGCCCAATATAAATGGGGCATTTAGTGAATTAACTTGAGGTAAACCAAAAAGTAGAAATTTGAAAATAGGAAAGATACCTCATTATTTCAAAAGTCACAAGAGGCGAAAAAAATCCTAAACACAGGCTCTAAACTCTTGAGTGCAAAGTGACATTAAAGGAAGGAAATTGACTTATCATTAAGGTAGGTTTGGTTTAAGCTTGATATGCGGATCAAAATGATATTAGGCATTCAATTTATTATCCTAAACATTCATATCTCTTGTTAGTCCATTTGATCCATTTAAGAAATTATCCTTAAAAAATAAACCCAGTCAAGAATTACCTTGCAATGGGGCACTCCATAATGGAGTAGTTAGGAGGCAAGGTCATCAACTAGGAGGCATAAATTAACTAATTTGTGCTTGCCTTAGTTGCATCAATTCAAAAGTAAATTTTATCTCGCTAATAATTTAGTTCTTTTGAAATGAAAAAGGGCCTTTATTTCATCACTCTACACAAAGCCAATTCACACGCCAAACACTTTGAAGCCTAAGGAACCCTCGAAAGAAAGAAACAAAAAGAAGGGAGGAAAAGAAAGAAAGAAAGAAAGAAAAAAAAAAAAAAGAGAAAAGTGAAAAATTGAAAAAAAAAAAAAAAAGGAATAGAATAAAAGGAAAAAAAAAAAGAAATACAAAGAGGCTACGTCAAGGTGTTTGAGCCCAAAAGTAAGATGGAATAGAAGAAAAGGGAAAAAAAAAAAAAAGGGAAATACAAAGAGGCTAGGTCAAGGTGTTTGAGCCTAAAAGTAAAATGAAAAAGAATGGACATACTTCAAAATCCAAATATAGTCACAACTCAAGACCTAAATCTCTCACATCTTTGAATAATAACCCCATTTACCATAATCTTATGGAGGCTCTCTTGATCATCAGGAGTAAATTATTTTAAGTAAAAATTACTCTTGAAACTGGGGCAAGCCACTTTAATTGTCTTAATTGTTCTTGACTTGTAAATCCAGGAAGTAATGAAGATAAATTTCAAAATGGCCTGTGTATATGATATCCCTTTGCTTAAAATAATAACCAAAAGTTTACATTACAACCTAGAGAAAGACCTAATAGATTTACCAAGGCATTTCACCTACAAGTCATACCACAATTTTTGGAATTTGAGTCAAATGTGTGAAAATAAGCCTAAGAAAGTATAAGAAAGCCCTCTTGGAATAGGTAGTTCAAAATGAGATAACTAACTCTTGTATAAAAATCATCCATAGGGGCATGTGAAATCACTTGCCCCAATTTGAAGTGTATTTGCCCCAAACTGAAAAACTATTTGCCATAAATTTGAAAGACAATGCCTTAATAGAAGAAAATCAAGTCTGGAAAGGAAAAAGTTTTCTCTTAAAGTATAAGAATTTTAAATAACAAACCTTAAATTGTTTAATGGTCAAGCCTAAAGCTAAACTGAAAAATGAGCGATCAACAGGACAAGTCTGTCACTTAATTGTAACTTTTGGATCTCATAAGATTCTTACTTGTTAGCAATTTCTCAAAAAGAAAAAAAAAAGTTTTTTCAATAAAAGCCTTGGTTTAAACTTTTCAAGATGAGAAAAGAAAATTTTCATGGAAAAAAGGGAGTTTTTCAATAAAGACATTAGTTCAAAATTTTCAAAAGAATAAAAAAAGAAGAAGAAGAGAGAGAATTCTTCCAAAAGAAGAAAAGAAAGAAAAGAGTTTTTTTTTTTAATTTACTCAAACTCTTTTAGAGAAAATTTTTCAAAAAAAAAAGAAAAATAAAAGAAGGTTTAATAAAAATTTTCCTCAAATTTTTTAGGAAAATTTTGAAAAGGGAAAGCTCTTAGTTGCTTTAGTCATCCTATCAAGTTCAAGAGCTTTAGTCATCTTTTAAGAATTAAAAAAAACCATATAATTCTTATTTAGGAACTTTAGTAATCCTGTAAGTAATCCTATTTAGGAACTTTAGCCCTTAGAAGGCATTAGAACAAAATCTTGAGCTTGCTGTCATATGGTAAATTTAGCTAACAAATCTCACAGGTCATTCCATTTGAAGAAACATCATCCTCATAATATCTTTTTCTAGTGAGCTCCAAAGAGCATTATATTTGTCTCATTTCATATTAATTCAAGTGCCAGCTCAAGGAGTGTACTAATATTCAGTAAAAGCCAACTCTAGGTATGCCAACCCAAGTCAAGTGCCAGCTTAAGGAGTACACCCATATTCAGTAAAGGCCAGCTCATAGAGCACAAGCCCATGGAGCACCTATTCAAATTAGAAAGCCATCTCAGGGTGCGCCATTTCAAATCAAGCCAACTCATGGAGCACCTATTTAGATGTAATACTAGCTCATGGAGTGCCTATCTAAATATAATGCCAACTCAAAGAGCACTAATACAAACTAAAAGCTAGCTCATGGAGTACCAATCCATATATAATGTCAGCTCATGAAGTACCTATCTAAATTAGAAAGCTGGCTTATGGAGCACCAAATTAAACATAATGCTAGCTCATAGAGCGTTTATCCAAATTAGAAAGCCAGCTCATAGAGCACCATATCATATCAAATGCTTGCTTATGTAGAGCCAATACAAACTAGAAGCCAACTTGTGGAGCTTCAATCCAGATATAATGCCAGTTCATGGAGCACATATGGAGCACTAAATAAGATATAATGCAAACTCATGGAATTCCAATAAGATATAATGTCAGCTCATGGAGAGCCTATCCAAATTAGAAAGCCAGCTCATGGAGCACCATATCAAATGCCAACTCATGGAGCGCTTACTAGATATAATATTAGGTTGTGAAATACCTAGCCAAATCAATCTAAATGCCATCTTATGGAGCACCGATTAAAATCTAATGTCTCATGGAGTGCTTATCCAAATCAAGAAGCCAGCTCATGGAGTGCTTATCCAAATATAATGCAAGCTATTGAAGAACCTACCCAAGTAAGAACGCTAGCTCATGGATCACTAATTCAAAAGAGAGCTAGCTTATGGAATATCAATGAAAATCCAATGTCAACTTAAAGGAACACTTTTAAATTTATGGATGCAGGTTTAGAGGGTCAACATCTAGTTTATATGATTACAATCTCCAGTGGATCTGTTGAAAAAGTCAACCTCTAGGTAAGTCGCTAAACTCCTAAAGACAAAAATGGGGTTTCACTTTTGGTTTTTGCGGTAAAGTTTTAACAAATATCACCACAAGTGGAGCTAATAAGGCTAATTTACCATACTTATTGGGTTAATTTATGGTTGATTATGCTTTGAATCATGATTAATTTAAGAGAATTGATACTTATTTAGAAAATTTGTTCATTTTAGGTTTAAAAGGGTTAAACATCAACATTTTGATCAAATTTAATAAAAATGGAAGTGAAACATATCAACTAGGCATGATTACACCTGTGATAGGGACGATGACCTCCTTGGACTTATATAAAAAGGAGATTACGAATGTGACAATGAATAAAGGAAGAGAAATTTGACCATAGAGAAGATCATGGGCATCTATACGGTTGTGACTAAGGTAGTGATCTTCTTGGACCTTGCAATCATGTGTGAAATGACCATTATTTGTTAAAAGACGAGAAGGCCACAATGGAGATAATGGCTTGTATCTTGACCGCTACCAAGGTGGTGTTCTCTACTGACTTATCACAAGAGCTTGACGAAACCGCTATTCATGAGGACTCTTCAAAGGATAGTGAAGATCATTACCTTCATCACGACCATGATCATCAGTGGAATAATTTGCTGATCTTACATAAAGACCAATTACGGGCGTTATCATTTGTAAAATTATGATCTGAAAGGATCCCAGTCCAGGTAACGACTGTGATCGACCTGAAACAATGGCTCCTAAGAAGATAACTGGTAGTGTAATGGCCATGATATGGTTATTTGTGGGACATTTTCATGCCTATTTGGTTCTAAACATCTTTTTTTGAAGAGGGATTGATACGAATTTGGCCATGCTTTGATTCGTTACACATTCGGCACGAGTAGATCTGGGTAAATTTGATTGGATAATCCTCAACCAACGCTGCAAATCCTAGGAGTATCGATCCCAGACCTAATAGTCAATTGGAACCTTGACCCGTCGATTAAAATAAAGCACGAACCTTGGTAAAATTAAATAGAAACCACAATCAAAGAGGATAAAATTTTGATTGATAAGTCTAATTAAACAAGAATGCCACGAATTTATCAATCCGATAAATTCTACAAGTTCTTACAAGAACTCATAAGAGAAAACTCTCATAAAAACTAATATCTAAGTCTATTTCAGAAATAACAAATATGAGTATTTATAAAGACCTCGGAAACTCAAAAGACCTAAAAAATGACTAGGAAACTCAAAAGACCTAAGAAACTGAAATGACCCAAATCTCTATATATATTAGAAATTGAGTTTAGATAGATTTGGATAAGTTAAATGAATCATAGGATATAATTAGACAATTTGAAATAATTAGATTAGTAAATAATTAAGTTGAATTTGAGATTTTAAATTCCTAAAATCTCTAAACATGTCATTAAAATGTTTAGAAGATTCCTAAACCTTCAATCTATAGCCAAAATATCAATTCGTAAATCTTTGTAAAATTTGAGTTTATTTGCTTGTATCAAAAAATATCAGTTCTTAAACCCGAACTCATATTAAATATCCTTTAATCTAAAATAAATTTCTAAATTAAGTTCTCATCTAGAGTTCTTAATTTCTAACCTATTTGTTCTAAAATTATCTTTTAAATGCTTCTAGAACTAAAGATATTGATATGAAAGTTCTAAATCCGATACCTTTATTTTAAAATATCCTAATTTTAAGCTTCAACCTTCCCTTTTGATTTTATTTTTTCAATCACCTGCTCTCTCTCTCTTCTTTAGCTTTTCATTCCCATTTCTTTTCTTTTTTCTCTCTTTTCATTCTCTTCTCTTCCTCTTCTTTTCTTTCTTTTATCTCCCAAAATTATCTTCCCAAATCTCAATTTCAAAAGGAACAAAAGAGAAATCAAGTTAGAAGAAGAAGAAGACCAAATTGCATGTTTTTACTTTAAAAGCTAAGTATATTTGTTTTATTGTTGTTTTGATTCTTGTTTTTATTTATATATGATGAATTGATGTTAGATTTGAGTAGAAATTGTGATGAAGTTGATGGATATGTTGGTTTAATGTTGATATAGAGTGGGTGTGTGTAGAGAAGATGATGAATAGTAGTTGTGGGGTTTGATGGAGGAATTGATGGTGTTTAATGTTGTTGAATGAATATAGAAGTGTCAGAAACATGAAAACTAGTTTGTGTGATGTTTAGATAATGTTTTGATGGTTGTAAGGTGTTTTGGTGAAGGTTTGAAAGTGTACAATTTACAAAATTTTGTGTTCAAAACAGGAGAAGGCAAAAAATTTTGAAACACCTTGTCAAACGGCCCCATATGGAAGGGTGTTTCACTTTCTGATCTTGAAAATGCACTTTCCCTGAGTTGAAACGGCCTTATAGGGGGGGAGGGGGGTGTATGGAGGAAACGGCCCTATATGCAAGGGTGTATCACTCTCAGATGGAAAAGTGCAATTTCCCTAGGTTGAAACGGCCTCCCAAACGGCCCCATATGGGAGGGCGTTTCAATTTCTTATCTCTCCCCTACTACGATGTTGTTTTATAATTTGATCGTAACTTTTTCATCTGATCTCCGATTGAGGTGATTCAAATTGCGTTGGAAAGATTAAAAATAGATCTACAACTTTTATGTTTTGAGTTTTTACAAATTCAAAAAGTATCGATGCTAAAATTTGACTTCTTTCCAACTGCTATATTTTTATAAACAAAGTTTAAAACTTGTTTTTGTTTTAATAAATGTGTTTTGCTTAGGAAATGGATCTTTTTGAGCTAAAATGAGATAGATAAGTGATATTTGATGTGTTATGTGAGTTAATTGATGTAATTAAACATGGGTTAAGTAGATTTATAGATTTAACAAATAATTAGATTAAACCTAGACGTTAGTTCTAAAATGAACTTAGTTAACAAACCTAGGTCCAACTTGACTAAATGAACTTGAATGAACGAAAATGGATTAGATTGTTTAATTTTGATGAATTTGGCTAAGTTTAAGTTAATGTAAGCTCGAATTGACATAGATCCTAGATGTATAATGAATTAGTAACGAATTTAAGTACAACATGACTTAATGAACTTCACTAAGCTAAAATGAATTAGATTGTTTAAGTTTAATAAAATTGATTTAGTAAATAAATTAAATGACTAATTCTAATCAATTTGGCTAAGGTTAAGCTAAAATGAGTTAATAGCTAATAATTAGCTTAGATGAATGAATTAGGATGATCTTTGAATAATATGGGGAATATGTTGTTTCAAATGTATGTTTACTTGGAAAATGAATGTTTTTGGTATATGAATTCTTTGTTGATGCTTTTGTAATAAAACACTATAAATAAAGAGAAAAGAAATTCTTTGACAGACAAAGAAGAACTGTTCGTATTTTGGCGGGACGATCTTTGCAGCCATAGCGGGTTTTCTATTTAGTGTCTGCTCAAATAAAGACTTAATAAAATGAGTTAGAGATTAGTGAATAATTGATATAAGTTCTTGTATGAGTTTGTTGAAGTGGATGTTAGTTTAGGTTCTTATAAGAGTTGTTTTTTCAACCAGTGGTAGATATGAGATATATCTTCTGAGATAGCTTCTGCTCTACCTTCTGAGACTCTGTTTTCATATTCAAGGTACGTAACTTGCATGGTGATTGTTAGGATAGACATCCTAAATGGATTAAGAACTTAAACTCGGCCTAATAATTGTTTGAATTGGTTTTCTATTCCGTTGTTTAAATCTGTATCTAGTTCGGTATGGCAGATTGATATCCTACTCGGGGAGCAGCACCTTGCTCAGATTGGGGGCACGGTAGATTAGGTGCTTAGGTCACCCCCGTCTTTGATAAGACTTTCCTAAGTGGTACGTCGGGTAACTGATGGGGAAGATAGTATTAGCATAACATTTTCTTATGCTTAGAATGAAGTGGCATGATTTAGTTCAAATGTTTATGGGAACAGTTGGACTAGGTGATGTTATGGACTAAGATAAGCAAAGTCGTGTAACGGCTGTCAACCCTAGATGAAGTTATTTTCTCTTTATTGGATATATCATCTAAAAGATATAAGTATCCGAGTTGCTTATATCAACCCCTTGAGTGTCGTGATGCGTTACTCAGGATCCCCTAGTATTACGGGCTACGCCGGAAAGTGGGGCTGCCTAGTCTGTATGAACAATAGGGACCACTCAGGGAGATTGACGTGTTGATTTGTTTATTTTAAAGAAAAGATAATAACTTGTTGATTGTGCATTGCATTTAGTTAAGCTTGTATGTCACTCTGTGTGTGATTGTGTTACTATGTACTGAGCTTTGGCTCATTCTTGTTGTTATTGTTCTTTTTACAGGTATTATTATTGATGAAGATGGTGATGATGAGATGATTGAGGATGATGTTGATGTTGTTGAGTTGTTATGGTTAATGATGTTGTTGTTGATGGAGTTATTGTTGATGATGATTGATGTGATAATGCTTGACTCGGGTTTTGGATGCTTTTGATGATTCGAGAGGATTTGTGAATGAGTGAAGTGAATAGGAGCGTGGGTATAGTTTAGTTATTTTATTTCTTTTTGTTTTGTATTAATGAGAGCTGGATTTATGATTTAAACTTGTTATATTCTTTAAAGGGCATAGTGGAGCCCATGTTTGTAATTAAACTTTTGCAAAGCTTTGTTTAATTTAGTAATTTTCTACTTGTGAGAGTGGAAATTTTGAAATGTCTTTATTCTGAAATTGTTTTATAAAATTTATTTCTGCTGCTAAATTCAATTGTTGCCAGAATCTAACTAAATGATTTCATAACCTAAAATTGAATAGCAATGTTCAACATAAACACCTTCTTTTAAGATAACCTTATGTATAATTGTAAGAGTTATACGTGGTTGGGGACTTAGTGTGCTTAATTTGAGAATTAGCATGTCGAGTCTTTATAGAAATAAACGGTCATACGACATAAAAGATAAGCTAGCGGCCTAAATAACAAAGTTGGTGGCCATTAATTAAAATAAATATACAAAATAAATGACATGCTTCTAGACTGGCATAAAGGCCGGTGGCCTACTCTTCAAAGCCAGTGGCATTGGCTTACAGGCTGGCAGCCTATAGTCCAGCTTTGCTCTAATTCGTCCATAACACTTCTGTTTTGCTCCTGTTCGTCCTAATTGACTCTTGTTCCTTCTCATTTTCACATCAATCCCTCCTTCTTTGGAAGGATTTGTCCTTGAAGCTGTGCATCCATGGGTCTTTAAAGGTCCTTGATGCCTCCTACAGAATTGTTGCACTTGTTGCTTGTCAAGTGTATCACTCTTATTTTTGTTTTGAGCACTCATGTGTTTGCTTTTCTCTCTTAAATCTCTCATCAATATTTGATGATCCTCACGTGCTTCACTTGGATTGATAGGTGTTAATTCCACATGCTGGTTATTCAAATCAAATCAATAGAAATTCTTGAAACCATCATATAAAACCCGCCTATCAAATTGCCATGGACGACCCAACAGAATGTGCCCCGCATGCATTAGCGCTACATCATAGAGGACTTTATCCTTGTAGCTACCAATTGAAAACTCCAATAACACTTGTTTCATCACCTTCACTTCACCACATTAATTAAACCATTGGAGTTCATAGGATTAGGGTGCTTCAATGTAGGCAAATGTAGCTTTTCTATCAACAAAGTACTAACAATATTAGTACTACTTCCATTATCAATCAATAAGCTGCAAACCCAATCGTGCACTAAACATCCGGTATAAAATTTGTTCTCTCTGCACTTCCATCTTTTCTTTCACCTGCTCAACTGCTTCCTTCTTCCCAATTGCAATCAACTCTCCTTATGTAGGCTCTTCATCACTGACATCCTCAAGTGGTGGCATATCATCATTAGAACTCTCACTCTCAATGTCACCATTATCCTTTATCACCATTACCCTATTATTTGGACATTCAAAAGCAATATGCCTAAGCCCTGATGTTTAAAACATTTTATATCACGTGCTCTAGAAGAGGATTTATTAGTCTTACCTTTATCAAGAGAATCAGACTCCTTAATCTTCACTTCATCCTTTGATTTTGAAACTAATTTATGCTCCTTTCAGTTTGATTTCCATGATGATCAAGATGATGAACCATACCTGGATTTGCCCTTATATTTCAGTTGCTTCTCTACTTTGATGGCTTTGTGAAGCAATTCTTCCATCTCTACATAGGTGTGCAAATCAACAATGTTAGCAATATCTGGATTCAAACCACCAATAAATCTAGCCGTCGTTGCTTCACGATCTTCTTCGATATTAGCCCGATCATCCCCTTTTCCATCTCCTGATCATATTCCTTAACACTAATTGAGCCTTGAGTTAAACTCTATAGTTTCTGCACAAATCTCTGTAATAATGACTAGGGATGAATCTCTTCCTCAACACAATCTTCATCTCCTCCCACGAGCTAATCGTCCTCTCTCCATACCTCCTTCTATTCAAAACAAACTGATCCCACCAAATACTAGCGTAATCAGTGAATTCCACAACTGCTAATTTCACCTTCTTTCCCTCAGAATAATTATGGCGGTCAAATACATGCTCAACTTTCCTCTCCCATTCAAGATATAATCTGGGGTCATTTTTACCTGAAATGAGGGATTTTCATTTTAATGCTTCCCAAATTATTATCCCGCTGATGGTTCCTTCCTCTTCTTCCTAAGAAACTGCCCCCATCAAAATCAGAACCCTCTTAATCTCCTTCAACAAACAATCTCCTTCTAGAAGATTTTGATTTGCTAGATGATTCTATATTGTCCAACCTCATATTCATTGCATTAAACTGATCCTGGATAGACTTCATAAACGATCTCAACTCTCCACCAAACAGAAACCTCTTCTCCACTCATTTTTTTAAAATTATAATAGATCAACCCAACAACAACAACAATCAATTCTCCAAAACCCCAATAATCAAATTCCACGAACCTTAATTCTTCAACAATTGACTACAACAATCAGATAATTTTTTTTAAATGGAGAAAAAAATAATTTAGAGATCTTACCAACAAATCGCATTAAACAATCAACATAACCTGTTTCTCTGATACCAACTGATACGAATTTGGCCATGCTTCGATTTGTTTCACGTTCAACAAGAGTAGATCTGGGTAAATTTGATTGGATAATCCTCAATCAACGTTGCAAATCCTAGGAGTATCGATCCCAAGATCAATAGTTAATTGGAATCTTGACCCATCACTTAAAATAAAGCACGAACCTTGGTAAAATTAAACAATGCCACAATCAAAAGAGGATAAAATTTTGATTGATAAGTCTAATTAAACAAGAACGCCACGGATTTATCAATCCGATAAATTCTACAAGTTCTTACAAGAACTCACAAGAGAAACTCTCATAAAAACTAATATCCAAGTCTATTTGAGAAATAGCAAATATGACTATTTATAAAGACTTAGGAAACTCAAAAGACCTAAGAAATGACTTGGAAACTCAAAAGGCTAAGAAACAAAATGTCATTACGACATAAAAGATAAGCTGGCGACCTAAATAACAAATTTGGTGGCCATTAATTAAAATAAATATACAAAATAAATGACATACTCCTAAACCAACATAAAGGTCGACGGCCTACTCTTCAAAGCCGGTGGCGTTGGCTTACAGGCTGGCAGCCTATAGTCTAGCTTTGCTCTAATTCGCCCATAACGCTTCTGTTTTGCTCCTGTTCGTCCCAATTGACTCTTGTTCCTTCTCATTTTCACATCAGGGATGAAGGCCAATTGATATATATCTTCACCCATCAGACATCCTTAATGGAAGATACATATAAATATTCATGTGAAACATTACAAAGGATCGAATCATTAGGAGTTAGATCATTTTTGATGAAACTATTGTCTGTCACCTTTGTTCTGGTGTATAAGTCTTTTCCGCTTGGTATTAGAGTGCATTATATAAGTATATTGAAGTATTATTGTATAAACATCTAGAAGTGAATCATTTTGATAAGGGTTGTTTCTCATATTCGATTATCTTTATCTTTCTACGTTTGTTGTATTGTGTAGTTCCTTGCATCATGTGTGAGTTGGTGTTGGGGGCTTGTGTAGCCGTGTTTAACATGTACATGCATGGATTAATTATCTATTGTTGTTGATTTCACTAATCTCTATAGTGTGTTAAAGCATTCTAATTTTAAGTAATGCACAACTTAGGGTTACATCAGATTTCCATAGGATGCAATTGAGAAATCTACCTATGGAATAGATCTAGGTTATAGAGAGAGGTTGCTCATAATGCTTAGAGATAAGATTGTGAAATCTTTTGCATGAAATTGGAATTTGCCTTGTGATCATTATTAATGTAATCTTAGTTGGCTGTTAACTAAGAAAGATTCTAGTTTAACAAAGCTGGGATTAGGGTTCAATAGACTCGAAAGAGTATCGATATAATTGAAGGAATCTCACAGTTAGGAAAGACACAACAACTACTAATGTTGTAGTACATGTTAACTCATTGGTGACAAGTTCGATGTATTGTTGATTGTTAGAATAACCTTAATTTGTTAATTACTTTAATGAACATAGCTGTAGTTAGTAATTAGTTTAGTTAATTGAATTACATTCGATTTATTCATCTTAATTATTTGATTACTAGATAATAGAAAATTTAATCAGTACTATTATTTTAATTCATTCCCTGTGGAGATAACCCTATACTCATTCATACTAAATAATGATAGGTACACTTGCCTATCAAACCGAATGAGGAAGAGAAAATAGGTTTGTAAATTTCAAGATTTGGTAGCTCTAATTAGAGGTGATCAAGTTTAGGTAGTTGTAAACACCCCATCTTTTCCCATTTACGCATTAATTTTTAATAAAAATAAATATTATATTTAGCCCAAAAATTACATTAAAAAAGAAGAAGAAAAAAGGATAAAAAAATTATGATGTATATAAATAAGGTAACAAATAATATATATTAATAGGTTAATAGTGTTAAATCAAAGCAATATAGGCTTAATATAGTATTAATTTTAACTATAAAGAAACCTTGGAAATGGCTAACAATAGGTTGACATACTTAATTAAGCCTACACATAAATCATTGAATGTAAATTTGTGCATAGATAACAAGACATAGGCTAATAGCATGTATGGATAAGTGATTGACATGTAAGTAAGAGATTAAGGGTTCAAACCATGGTAAATGCAACATTGCGCCTTTTATTTTTGTCTACATGCATGTGTCACGTGGCACGATTTCATTCACCATGCTGATGCAAGGGATGACATTAGTGGGTCATCTTTTTCCTCTTTCAACCTCTCCGTTCCCGCGCCTTCCATGTTTGTAGCATCCACTTCTCAGCCATTTTTGGTCTATATTTTTTTGTGATTTTACTAAATCAATGGTGAAATCACAAAGTATTCATGTGATACTATGAATTGAAAACAAAATGTGGTCTTGATTCATAGTTTTGAGGCCTCAAATTGGGTCTAAAAGATTGGAAAAATATAGAGTGTGAGTTTTGCTCCATGCAATCCTATATGAATCTAGGTAAATTTAGAGCATTCTAAAGCTTCCTAAGCATTGGAGATGCACTGTATCATCAATATAATGAGAATTATTGATTAGAATCACTCAAATCATGGCAATTTCCACAATTAAAAGCCCTGAAACCCTAATTTTTCAAGATTCCAAATCGTAATCTTTGAGCTCCTACAATATAAATAGGAACAATCCTTCTAACACCAAAAGTAACATAAAACATCACTTAAATAAGTGCAATTGAAGTGTTACAACGTTTTGGGGTTTCAAATTTTCTCTTCAAAATTCCACTTTTGCAAGAAGATGCGAAGGAACTTAGGGTGGGAAGAAGCTTCAAGAAGTCATAAGCTTCGTGAAGATAGCTTGAATAGCCTCTAATGTTGCCAAAACCACTTCTGACAATCAATCTAATATTGACCACCTCTATTAGAGTCAAAACCGCTGCTAACAACCACTTTTAGCACAAACTAAAATATGTGGAGTGTCTAGGGTTTTGAGATATGCCAGTCCAATCTCCTTATTGCCATCACGAAATGCTAGGACCACTAGACTCATTACCACCAGCCGCCTGCTCCTTTGTGACCCATGCCTAATCCGTCAATAGCTCTGACTTGACTTCAATGATTCGATCAATGCTTCTATTTGGTCCAGGTAAGTTCTCCTTTGTCCTTTAGTTATTTGATTAATTTAATAAAAAAATAAATATAGGAAAAATACATATGTATTGTTCTTAAAAAAATTAATAATAAAAATAATGATAATGAAAGATGCATAGAATTATTGTTTCTGTGAAATAAGTACACATGTTGTTTATGGGTTACTATAAAAATAAATTTGTTGATAATAAAAAATATATAATAAAAATAATAGTAATAATAATATATTGATAATAAAATATATTCTTGTAATAATAAAATAATAACCATTTTTTTTTCACCTAGAAAATTCGGCTTTCTGAGATGAAAGTAAACTTGATAGATCTATGGGATTCGTAAAAATCTGTTGTTTGCCAAAATAATAATAATTAATGAATTTATAGTGAAAAGAGTTTTAAAAATATAGAAAAATGTCAACACACTAAAGTTTTTCTTAAAAAAACTACATGTTGTCTGATCCCTATTAACAGGTACGTAGACACCACTGGGCGACCTAAAAAAATGAAATTTTTTTATTATCCTATAAACATTAATTGAATTAGAATATAAATAATATGGCTTTGTAAAATAAATTAGATGTTCATAAGATACATGTTGACTTGTAAATACTAATTAAATTAGCATTTAGATAATATAGTTTTGTAAAGTAAATCGAATACTTGTAATGTAGATTTTTGTTTTATAAATACTATCATAATTGAAATTTATCACTTTGTAAATACTTTGAATGTCAATGTTAAAGGAATAATAATTTGATGAAAAAATTAATGTGGTAACCATTTAGGTCTTAATATGATAGCCCCCGAACTTATGAAATTCTGGTTATTGCTAAAAATCAATTTTTGCAGATCAATAACAACTTAGGATCAACCAACCCATTGATTCTAACTTATATTTTTTTTCAACTTTAGTCAGGTGGCGACTCCTAAAGTTTTCACAAAATAATTTTTTTTTAATTTCTAGTCAATAGTTCATATCAAATAGATTAGGATTTGGTATGAATCAAATTAAAAGAAATTAAACCAGAAATAAAAAATTCAGGCTTAATAGCTATAGTATGGCATGACCTGCTTGTTTTGAATTTGATTCAACCGTTATATAAATCTTTTAAGAAGTTCTATAACTTTTTTCCTATTCTATTTTAAAACTAGTTTTAGACTTATTTCTCCATCTATTGATTTTTCTTGAAAAGTTTCTATTCTTTCTCGATTTCATAGAATTGATGTTTTAATTCTACTCAAGTGGATTAAACCCATGACTTCAAGTTGATAGCTAATGTCAAAAGTTGAAATGTTAAAATTTTCAAATCTAGTTTTATTTTTAATATATTATGCTGGTGGATAATGATATACATTTATAAAACTAAACATTTAAGTCCATTAGTTTAATATCTATTGATAGCTGGATAAGGACAACTATGATATTAACTCAATATAGTGTTATTATTAAAAATTACTCTAATAAAAAAAATTAAAAATTAAGGAAACTAAAAGACTTCTTATCCTAAAATAATGTATCAGTCTAAACAAATTTTTAATATTTAAATCTAATAATAAAATTATGGTAAATTGGAAATGCAACCTCTATATGTTAATAAGATTTTTTTTTTAAATTTCAATTAAAAAATAAGATTTACTTTTAACACAGTTATACTATAATGTTACGGTTTTGCATTAAATAAAAATGGGGAGTTGATGGCCTAGCTTACTTAACTTACCCTTGTGTGCTAACTTGAGTTGAATTTACTTTACTATGTGGGCCAGAATAAAATAACAATGTTAACTTGCAGGTTAAAGTAGGGTGGGGTAGGATGACTTAGTTAACTCGCTTGAATAACTCTAATTGCAGCTTATTAATTTAATACCTCCTCTTACACTCAATGGATAAATTATATTAGAAGTTACAATATTTGGGGGTAAGTTCATTTTAGATCACAAAGTTTTGAAAAGTTCAAAGGAGGTCTCAATATTTAGTGAGTAAGTTAATTTTAAGTCACAAAGTTTGAGGGTAAGTTCATTTTAGATCAATTAAGGTTACCATTAGTACATATCAATAGAAGAAATATTTAATTAAAACTCAAGAAATCCCCCTTTTTTTAAGGCCCCATTGATATGTATCAATAGGAAAAAATACTTGATTAAATACTTAAAGACACTTTTCCAAACGTTATGACCTCTTTTGAACTTTTTGAAACGTTGTGACATAAAATGAATTTATTTTCAAACATTGTGATCTTCTGGTATAATTTACCCAATTACAAACTAATCAATCACATATCTACCACGACTCAAATAATTACTTAAATTGACACAATCATTGGTACACCATGGGTCATCATTAAGGACACCTAAAAAGTAAGAGTAACTTGTTTCATTGTAGCAAAGCAGGATGCTCAACCCTTTCTTGCTAGGATTGGTTTCTTTTTATTGTTACTCTTTTCACCATCATAATGTACAAGTTGTTATGCTATCTTGATATAAGTTTTACTCACTATATGATATCATGCGTAGGTAAGTTTATAAACCTATCCTACTTATGACAATTTTGATCAAGTTATGATTAATTATAGTGCATTTGTCACCAAAATACATGTAGTAAACTCATATCTTACACATAGGGTTTCTATCTTATAATGTAATGCTTGGCACTCTCCCATTCACAACCCACTATTAGTTATTAAACTCCTTTAAGACAATAATTGTATCACAAGCTTGTACCACCTATCTTCTAAAATTAGTGACTTTATTATAGCCTTACAGCTAATATCTTACTCCATCATCAAACTCAAAATTGTCTTTTGATTAATCTAACTTATGCTCACAAGTCGTAGGTGTCTAACCTCCTCCTCCTATCCTCTTCTTCTTGAAAACCTCAAATAACTTTATTTGTTGGCATCAATATATCCATGTCCACCTCACATATGTTTTAACCATATGGTATATTTCATTAGAATATCTACACTTCATAAAATTCATCTCACCACTTGTCTACTTCACTTAGACATGCAACAGTTGCCCACTAGGATAATCTTAAGTTCAAATATAATGTATCATTTGCTAGATGACTATGCTTGGTATTTATGGTACTCCTAGTGCACTAAGTTTTGAGGTTATATCCTATTTCAAACACTTTTAAAGTTTAACATTTGTTATAAGAATGATACTGATTCACATGGAAGTGAAAATGTTAAGATTATTCCTTATTCTTGACTTACAACAACTAGAAGAGAAGATTATAAGAGGAAAGTTGCAAATAATTTTCAATAGGTAGTTGATATTATAGATACATGTTAATATCTAAGAGGAAGGTTGAAATTTTGGACAATATTTCTTTAGTAGTTCAGTTGTACTTATAGTTATTAATGTGTTTAATAAGTTCTAATATAAATACTAAAATTAGTTAAGAATTAAACCAAAATTTTATTAAATATATCAATTTATGTTATCACAAATAAACTTTATGGCTGCTTTTCATTTATTTCCTTTCTAAACACAAACACTACACTTTATTTATATGTTTATTTTTATCTTGAGATGTTGTTAAATAAAAGAAGTGTAGTTTACGAACCACTCAATTTACTATGGTAGAAGTAGTGAAATTGTCGACAAGGAACTCTTTCAAGTCATGATAGCAATGGCAATTGGCAATAACTTTCCCTCCCTAAACATTTACAACCAAATAACATTGCAACATGGCCAAGTTGGTCACTTAGGGTGCTTTGATATTCGTTGCTCCTTTATAGACTGTTTGATCTTTCTTAGGTGCTGTGTATATCATCTTCTAGAGCCTTAAGAAAGGGTCAATTGTTTCTTATAGTTCCATTGTGGTTGGATACTTATCTCTTATATATATAATTGTAAAAAAATAATAATTATAAAAAAAAAATATCTATATCCATAAACACAAGGGATTCTTTATTTCTATTAATTTTGCAAATTGAAAAAACATTAAAAAGAGCATTTCCTAAGAAAAGAAAAAAAGACTCTTGAACACTTCCTACCCTTGTGAGATCACAAATCTATTGGACTCTTAACTCACAATATTCTCCATCTTGTCCCTTGCTTTTCTCATTCAAGCTTTCTCAATTGGTGGTATTACACGGAAATGTAGCAAAAACCATAAGGGCAAAACTGCCATTCTAAGACCTTGTGGCCTTCCACTATTTGGTGGTCTCTTTTCCTTTGACTAAGGCTTAGTCTATTGTTGCCTTACCCTTAATCACAATATATTAGCATACTCATCAAGAATCTCTATAGTCTCATAACTTGCATTATTGACCTATTCTCCAATCTTATATTGATAGGTTGAGGTAATGATTAAAGGTTTGGTTCCCTTTTCATTCTTAACCTTTCATTTGGATAATATAGGAGTATAGCACATGTCCACCATTATTATAAAAAAAATTATCACAATACAGATTATACAAATTTAATTACTAAAATAGTAATACAAAATTGCATCTTGATGATGCAACTTAAGAAATCATGTTTGAGAAGCGATATTTAGCGAAATATTACAGTAACAAAATCGTATCTTAAAGATATGGCTTGCTTTTGCATTAAAAACACCCATAATTGTCATCATTCTTAGAGTCTATGCAAATTGCACATGCGATTTTCTCTGGAATAATATAGACGTATGATTTTATTATAGTAAAATGGTAACTAATTTCATCCGTACTTAATAGACAAAAAAAAAAAAAAAAGAAGATAATATAAAATACTAGAATGAGGTAGATGATATTGGTTGCACCTATTTTAAGTTTATGTTTGATTGATAGAAAACACATAGAACTTTAGGGTCGAATTGTAGATATTTGGACTTATGTGGATCCCGATGTCATATTTGTTAAAAAACTAAGGAGGATTCGGTTTATGATACAAGCAAATCTGTTTGGATTATCTGATTTTCATTTGTATATATATTTGTATTTAATTTACATTTGTATTTGATCTCTATTTGATCTATTTTTTATCAGTTTACGAATAAAAATTTTTATTTTTTATCTATATTTATAACGAACCAAATAGAGCCATACATAATAGGTAAATACTAATCATATTTTGACACATAACAATATTTAATAAAACATATATGATAGGCCCTTTTTGTTTTTCTTTCAAGAAATTATCCACTATTTTTACTATGTGCTAAAATATGAATGATGCTTACTTATCACGTATATGTATACACACACATGATTTATATAAACCACGTATCTTATCTATTTCTTTTTTTTTTTTTTATCTTTCACGTTTTTTGGGATTAAAGATTATGAAGTTAAAAAAAATAAAAAGGAAACAAATATTTGATGAGTCAAAAGATTTACATATGTTAAGAATCATCACTTCAAGATTATTTTAAATTCCGGATATTGATACGTTTTTATTTTGTAGCGGTCGTCTCTAATGGGTGACCAGAGCATATTTAAAATTGCTTGTGTACATAAGTTGTTATGTCTGTCCAGATCACAATATGACATGAATAGACTACTGTAAATAATAATGGTACCACTTTCATTATTTGGTCCAGCAAAAAATGTCACCACCTATCAAACTTCATAGGACAAAGTAGCTTCTCTAAAGAATCTGGTGCCTGGTGGTTGCCCTTCATCTCATGACAACCCCTTTTTTTTATTTTCCCTCTCCCTCCCTCTCTCTCTAAAAACTATTAAATCTGCAAAGTTTAAAAAAAGAAAAAAGAAAAACTTGGATGGATTTTAAGTAGATCTAGTTTATAAGTACCTCCATCTTGTATTAGAGTGAAAAAGACTTCGATAGTACTAATATATCATTATCTGGATAAGTGACGTGTAAGTATATTTTCCCATGTTGGACATACTAATATGGGTGTTATGCTTTGATAATGGGATTTCATAAAATTCTCTGAAATAGATGTTTAATAAGTGTGTGGTAACAAAAAGAAAAAGATAAGAACTTCAATTTCAAGCTGCTGCAAAAATATAAGAAAAGGGAGAAAAAGTAAAAGGTAGGCACAGAAGCTATAGTCACCAACATTATTCTTCAGATGCATGAGATCCAGACATATGATGATGTACTAATCATATGGATCCATGTGATGCATTTTAAATGTATGCTATGTCTGATTTAAAACCCAAGATCTAAAAGTGTTTTTGATTAAAGTACAAATTTTTCAAAGGAAAAAGAAAAAAACTACCTTTTTCTTTGTGTTTTACTGTATTGATGTATTAATAATTTAATAAATATTTTCAATGATAAAAATCCATCTTCGTGTTTGTTTAGATCTACCCACGTTTCCCATTTATTTTTACTTTTTATTTGTGCTCCTAATAATGGTGCTGTATATATATGCATATATTTAACTTTGTACATATGACTGGTTCCTTCAATTATTACTTCATGGGTATTTCTATATGTATCGTTATATCAGACTAAATTTTTATATATAAATGCCTATCTAGACTTTAAGAATCTGTACATTTCATTTGATCTCTGTTATCTGAACACCGTTTTTCGCGAATTAATATATTGAAAGAGGAAGATTTTTTATCCTTGAAGCTGAAAGAATGATGGGGTTTTTTCCTGAGCTGTGCCTTCAGTTTTAGGGCTGAAGTTTCATATGCTGTGGTCTAAAAAGTTAATTTCAAAATTCTTTGGTTTATTTATTTTATTTTATTATTATTTTTGGGATTATCCCAATCTATTTAAAATAAAGGAAACATTATGGAAAAACTCCACGATTGACAAACGGCGAAATTTCAAAAAGTTTGCGAAACCGATTGCTTTGAACTGCCAGCCATCTATAATTTATTAAAACTTAAATGATTTTAAAAATTTGATAATATAATAAATATTTCAACAAATGGGGACAGTCTGGTACATAAGAGAGAGTAACCTTATGACAATATGGCTTTTTGCGTAACAAAATATGGATAGTTTACCTTATTAATTAAATACATTAGCAAGATTTTAGATCCCAGCCCACTGTCTGCTTAAGCTTCTAAGGATAGAGCACAGTTTAGAAGATTGGGATTCAGTTCCCGTGCTCAATATAAGAACTGTATCCATTAAAAAAAAAAAAAAAGATTCGATGAGCGTGATATATCATCTAGATTAACGATAAATAAGTACTAATATATTTTATGTAAAACAGTAAAAACGATGTATAGTTTTGGTAAAGCTGTTCATATCGTGTTGTGTAGATAGTTTATTCCTGACAGATGGAGAAGGTGGTGACTGGTGATTATAGCTGAAGTTTCCCATACTTTCTATTCTTCCTTTTGTTTTTCTTTTTTTTTTTAGTATTACCTGGAAAGAAAAAAAAAAAAAAGAATTATAGATCAATGAGAAATACGCAGGATGTTGCTGTGTGGATGGATGAATATGTAAATATGGGTTTGTAAGGGTAAAAGAGAAGGTAAAGAACAGCTTATATTGAGGCTAAACGAGAAACAACAGCCCAACATAGCTTTGACTATTGTTCCCATTACTGTAAAAATCAGGGAAAATTAAGAAACCAAGGCATTAAAACAGATCATATAAAAATTTACTTTTGGCTTATATAATTAGTGAAACCCTCGTTTTCATTCTCGCAGAAACCGACAGGTTATACTGTAACTTCCCCAATCGATGGCATGTTAGATTAATTTGGAACCACATAATTTTTAAATTGATGTATCTCCTTTTTCTGATTTTTATAATCAAAGGAATGTTAGAAGTCATAAGCTTTTTCGGGTCTGTTTATTTGTTTGTTTTTCTTTGTTTTTTTTTAAATAGATTGTTTGTCAAAAATAGATACAGATGAAAAATGGATAATTTTACTTATAGACCAATCAAATAGACCGAATATTGATATGAAATAGATACAATATAAATATAGATAAGAAATAGACCATCCAAACATATTGAACTCTATTAACAACTATTCAGAAACATCTATTAAATAAATCTTTACCGATATCATTATATTTCGGGACAAAACTTTATTTATAATGATAAATACAAAGTTTTTCATTTAAATCAAGAAAAACAATAGACTTATTCTCATTTGTATTTGTAGTTATATCTGTATTTTACCTTTATTTGATTTGTATTTGGTTTATAACTATTTCTTAACAAATTTGAAAATGGCAAATAAATGCCAAAATGATAAAAAAATCAGCGAACCAAACAGAACCTTTACATGAACTCGACTGGGCATATGAAATACACTCCATATTAGCTATTAGTTTTATTGTTGTATCATATAGATCGAACATAATTCTATCAGGTTCGTTCCTTTTGCTGGACTAAACTATTTCCGATTTTTATTAAAAAAGATTAATGGATGTCCTAAATATTTATTGATGTACTAATTGAAATTATATTTTTCTCCGTTCTGGGTTTGTTTGGTTCCTCTTTTAAAATCAAGTATCCAATAAACCCTTATATTATTTACCCTTTATTTTATTTATTTTTATAAGAATATCAATTAAATAATTTTCTTTTTATAATACATAAAATATATTTTTTAACATTTTTTTTACACACATGAGTTTTTGCTCTCCGATATGTGACCAATCACCATCTTTATTATAATTATGGGAAAAAAAAAACAGACAATATATATAGTTTTCGAAACGTTATATTTCAAGGATTCAAATAAAAAAAAATAAAAGAAAAAGACATAATCCAAACAAGCTCGCACTTAATAAGTTTCTAGCTTTAAGGTACATATCCATGGAATAATATCTTTATATGATTTCGTCGTGTGAGAATACGATGATTGGGAGTAGTTCTGTAGACAAGTAACAGTAAAAGGATCAATGGTGGTGAGAAGATAGCTGTGATGTGATATGGGTTGGTGTGGACAGAGGGCAACAAAGAATTGTATCCTAATCACAAAAATGCTATGAACCAATATATTTTATATTCTTCATTTTTGTGGAAAACAGCCCTTTGTTTTTTGTTTTTTGTTTTTTTTTTTAAACAAAAACACCAAAATCAATGCCACTTATCATCAATAATGTGTTGATCTAAACCTAAAATAGGTAATAACAATCATCTGCTGATGTATATATGTCCCATTTTTATGAATACCCTCTTCAATGGTACTAAAATGAATATTATAAAACATAATATAAGTATGTGAGAAAAGAAGATCATAAATAACTTGCTAAAGTAACCAAAACTTTGAAATACATAAAACCCAAAATTAATATTCAAAATTCACCTCCTTAGGTCCCTATATATGGATATTATAATATTATAGTGAGTAGACTTAATTGTATAATCAATTTACTACCTAATCGGATACTATAGAAGCGTTATTGTCCAATACTTTATAGGTTAATAAAATCAAATATCAAATGAATAATTATTTTAATACCATTTTGACTTGATTATGTTGTCTTTAAATTGCTGCTTAATTTCAGGAATTCATAATAGTATATATAACAATAATGGAACAACATTCTTATTTAGTATGGATAATAATAGTTCTATATGTAGATATAATATTTACAGATACGTCTAGGTTCTGGGGTCCTGTGAGTGAGGCCTTTAGATCCGAGTTTGGGCGAATAGTCAATTGATGACCAGATCGTGGCCAACTCATATTTGCTCAATATGGATATAAGATAACTTTTTATTGGTTGCGTCCATATTGCAGAAATCGACCAAACCCATCACTCAAATTCAAATTTTTCTGTGGTGGTTGTTAATAACCAAAATAAGGACAAGCTTTGTATTTGGTCCAATAAGATCCTATTTGCATGACTTGATGTGTATATAATACCAGTGGTGTAAATAATCGAATTAAATTATATGTGAAGTGTTCAAATCTGACTCGATATTTATTTAAGTATCAAGTTCGAGTTTAAACTACTCTAGTAACTTTATAAGGTTAAGCTAAACTAATTCGTGGGTTCAATGAATTCTGTATCCAATTTGAATATTAATCAATTGAGTATAAGTATTAATGTTATGTTTATTTGTTTAATTAATAAGTAATAGTAGCACCGGCTTGTCATGCAGATAAAAAATCATGCCTAATCCTAATGGATTTACAATGCACGCTAGTGAACCTGCCTCTTTTAACTATATATGCTTACTAATGAATTTTACTTAATCTTTTGGCTATATTATTTTGGTATCATTTTGATATTATTTTTTAATCGAATCGATACTGAACTGCTATTAATATGATATTGATAAAAACTGATAGTTATTCTCATAAATTGATCGAACCGAATCGACATAAATACGATACAGATAAATTAAATCATGATAAATTAATTTATACTTTACCGTTCTTTTTCTCGTGAGAGTTTTGGACGTATTAATAACTGTGGTCTATCGGATAAAATTGATTGAAATGGAAGAGTAAAAAATCACTATGATTAAATCGAACTCAAAAACTTCCACTACGATATCATTATGAATTAATTTTATCATATGATTTTCGATATAAACATTTTAAACTCATCAGTGGATCTACTGGGTTCGAATAATTAAAATTTTTCCTATTCCTTGTTCCGTGTGTCCTCGTCCATCTCTCTCTCTCTGTTATTAGATGATATCAGTTTCATGCAATGATTTAGTTATATGTGGTACCAAGTGAATCTGGGACATAACATATGGGTACATATACAATATTAAGTTGTCTCATTTTACATGCCAGTAATGCGGATAACCACTACGCAGGCAAAATTAATATAATTAAATATACGCTTATTCAATTCGACAGATATATGATTTCCAAACATTTGTAATGGTGGTTATCATTTAATCTTAACTATGAAGAGAGAAACAAATAAGATTATCACTACTACCTAAAAGAAAACAAATTTTAAATAATGATGTTGCAGGGTTATTTTAGATGGGGGTTTATCTTGAGGTGGTTACGCATGTATCATTTGAATCTTGTGTCTTACACGGACTTCAGGGTGTTGATGAAGATACGATGCTTGATGATGGAATGACTTGGAAAGAATGACTCGATAGAAAGAATAATCAGTCTTAGTATCTCAAATACATAAATAATAGGCAAATGAGCTTAAATAAGCCCCATGCATCAGTCTTGTAATTCTTGATCTATTAGAATAATTATTGTTTTAGTTGGCTGTTTGATCCTTAAGAGTAAATGATTTCTTTGGAATAATATTTGTCTTCTCTCTTTCAAGAGTTTGAAATTAGGAGGGGAGGCTGAATATTTATAAGTATTTGGTATGGATAATAACTATCAGACTCTTTCTATAATTGATGGATAAAATGAATCAAACTTAATTCATGGTTATCTTGAATGATCCTTGTTTCAAGCCGATAAACCTAAATCTCCTCAAGTCATTCCAATAACATAATTAGAATTAACCCTAAAGTATACTAAGAGAAATGTATAACCAATGTTCTAGTAAATTTGCTTGTGCTAGCAAATTCTATTACTCAATTGCGAGTCAAACCCAAATAAATAATAATATATCTATAATTTTTTAAGCCTATTTACAGTTATCAAACTTGAAAAGTAATGTTGGTAAAAAAAATAAGGGAAATTTCTATTGTGCCATTGTATTTTTAAAGAGATGGGTTTTATTCATCATTTAGCTGCTCAAATTTATATTTAATGTGATTGTACTAATGCTTTTAATTTTGATGGTAAGATACTGTTATCTTAAAGGAATGGTAGAAGTTTCTAAAAAGAAAACAAATTAAAGTAGGAAAAGAAAAGAAAAGAAAAAAACCCTTGAAAAGTGATGATGGACAATAGGAAAAAAGACATTTTGATTTAACAAAATAGAGTCATTTTCTTAAATTTTCATTAACATCATCATCTATAATGAGTGATAACTAATTATCATTATTACGGAATAAGCAACTATCATCATGTCCATTGCCACCGTCCATCATTAAAAACTATTAATGACTGAAATTATCTTTCGATTTTTTGGTAATATTTGATAATCATAGAAAACTCAGGAAATGGTTAACTCTTTATTTACTTGATTTGCTTCTAGAACGCAATCTGGAATGTAATTATTTTTTAAACCTTTTCAAACTAATTGAAGTCACATTAATTAGTAGTGAAAATAACAGCTTACAATTTATCCCATCGACTCTTATTTATATTTTAACCTTTTCTTTTATTTGGAAATAGAAAAAGGGAAAGACTAGAAGTCAGAATTTAGAGCACACAGATGATATTTATATACATGCACAAAAATAATTAATGGGGTCAGGGGTCAGGACTCGGAATTGACATGCATGACATGACATAGCTAATCCATATACTATATCAATACAAAACTTCAAGTTATTTTATACACATTGATATATAATTTAGAGCACACAGATGATATTTATATAAATGGACAAAAAATATGTTTAATTTTTCAAGAAAGGAAAAGAAAGAAAGAAAGAAAGAAAGAAAGAAAAACTCATATCAAAAGACAACAAGGCCGGCGAGGTAGAATTCGATGTATAGAATGTGTGAATCAATTAATAAATAATAAAATACATCAACTATTTAGAACACTTAACAAGATGTTGTAGTATTTACACATATCTAAAATTAGTACAAAATGCAATCTAAATCCGATCTCACTTTTAAGAGAAAATAGATTCTTCCGAGGTTTCTCGGATAATAATAAATGATTCCGTCAATGTGAGAAAAAAAAATTAAATCTTTAGAGAATTAAAAAGATTTAAGATATTCTTATGCACGATAGTAATCTGATTATGGTTAAATAATTATAAAAATTAATATAAGGATTTGAACTTATAATATAAACTAAATGATTTAGCATCCAGGGATAAATCGCAGACAATATTAATGCAATAATTTAAATATGTGTATTATAGACCTTTCAAATTCTGAAAATCCTTTCTTTTTTCTTTTTCTTTTTCTTTTCTCCTCTCGTCTCCTCTCTCTTTCCTTTTTACTATATTTCTTTCCTTTTCTTTCTTTTTTCTCATGTGACATGTGTCACTATATAAAAGGAGGTAAACCCCTCTCCTCTTCTTCCTCCTCTCTCCACACGCCCCCCCTCCCCCCGGTTCGTAGATACGGCAATAATACATGTTAAATGTTTTTATCAATTAATCTTTGGTAATTAATTAACACTGAAACAAATATCACGTCTTTTGAAATTAATCGAGAGAAGCAAATGGTTGTGTAGTCTAATGACATTTTTTTGATTATTTAAGTGAAAGGTAATAGGTTAAAATCTCCATCCCTTCCCGTTATAATGATATTAAAAAAAAAAAAAAAGAAATCAACGGAGAGAAGACATACCAGTCATATGGCAGACGATCTTTCCATCAATCGGGTTATTGTAATAAGTTTGAGTTTTACGGGTCTTAATATGATTATGATTAATATAATCAGTTGATGGAGAGAGATTAGAAATATATTTCATAATTTTGCAAAGTCAAATTCTCAGGTACGGTGGAGCAATTAGGAGTGGTTGTATGATCCAATCCGTTGAAGTTGAACCATACTTAACATTAAAATATATATATATATATATATATGTATATTCCAATTTCTAAATCAGTATAAATCAATTTGCACGGCTGGGGTTTGAGAATTTTTCAAATTATAAGGAATTGAATCAATTTGTTTGCTTATGAATGATAACATATATTTATATTAAAGATGTCGATAGGAAAATACGTTTTTATTTTTTCAATTTAATTTCAAAAATTCCAAGTCCAAATAAAATCTAAAAATTTTTATAATTGAAAAAAAAATTTTATTATAACAAATCAAAATGTAAAAGAATTTTAATTTTGTATTAATTAAGTTGTATGTGTATTTGACTTTCTGAACACAAGTTATTATAATATGTATATAAGTTAATTCAAAATTTATATCATCTGGTAATTTTATAATAAAATAGTTATGTGACACTTTTGATATATTTTAATTGCTTGAGTACCAACTCTGTCAACTTTATCTATGATGTCAAGGTATGTTATTGAAAATTTTACTACTCGTAAATGTGAGATTTGCGTGTGTCATGCCCTTATTAATTTTCTTAAATTATAAATTTATGTTTCGATTTATAAACAAACCAAATTATATTATGGTATGGAAAAGTTTTAACTTGATCATACAATTTGGTCCAAAACAATAAAAAATAAATATGCATTTTATGGTTTTGTTTGATTCTAAGAGGAAACCATTCAATATTAGACTCCTAAAGCTTAAGCAATATAGTCAAGTTGATACGTGATAATAGAAAAATAAAAAAAAATACGTAAAAAGTAAATGATTCATCTTTCAAAATTTTCATATCAATTTAATGTTCGAGTTTCATTGTAGTGTTCAATTTAATTAGAGTTTTATTTTTATATTTTTTCCAAAAAATTGATTGGGTATAATAATATTGAGCTTAAAAAATAACCAACGTGAGCTCCCTCTGTGATAAAAGAAATTGAAAAAGGGAGCAGACAAGGAACTTAAGTCATGGAGTGGAGGGCATTTCCGTTTCCTGATGACATTTCTTTTATTGATGTTTTGGAACTATGCCTAATAAAAGGCAATGAAGAGGGCCCTATCTCCATTAGAAAGGTGAGGTATCCTTTTCACCCATAAATTCCCATAAAAAATTACACATGGTTCCGTATTTCTTTTTTATTTTTATTTTTTACTTTTTTAGAAATGAGTGCCTGTGTGTATTATAGGACTAAACTTTATGACATATAAACATATATATATATATATATATATATATGTGTTTGTGTGTGTGTTATGTGTGAATATTCGAGGCTTGACCATATGTTTGATCATGAAAAAAAAAAAAAAGTGTCAACGCACAATTTCATTAGTAAAATGCAGAGGAACTCCAATTAATCATATGCTTTGCATTATATATCTAAAATAAACCCTCTTTTTTTCCTTTCCTTAGTATTGAGAATCAAAAGACAATGAAATTTGTATTCAGTTGAAGGATTTATAAGATGGGTAATTTTCTCTTGTCCAGCTTTCATTTCAAAAAGTTTGAACTTAGCCATATGTTTCAATATTTCAAACCAAGTCCTTTTATTGTACCATCCACTTTCTTCAATTATTATGGCAACAGTTTGCTTTGTTCACAAATCTGCTAATTAGGCTGATAAATCTAGGAAAAATAATTGAAGCATGGATATCCAGATGATCACTATTGTTAAAAAGGTGCCTTTTGTCAACCCCATCTCTAAAGATAAAGATTACATTACTGTGGATAAACAAGAAGGATAGAGACATGAGAATTCTATGTCAAGTTTGATTGTATATATCATGCGATATCATTATTATCAGTCCTACGGTAAAAGTAAATGAAAAAAACAATTAATTTATTCATTTGGTTATCGGTAAAATCTTCATCATATCAATTTTTATAATGATAGACAGAATGATTTGGTCCATGGTATCTTATAAATGTCCTATAATGTGTATATGGCATAAAAAAGTGATTAAAGCAACATTAATTCTCCATTATTTTCATTTAATATGTTGAATAATTGAAGGGTTTATTATGCTATATTATTTTTAATACATAAGTCATCCTCAAAGGTTTTTTCACTAGTACTGTATCCTTTTTGTATTCACACAGTTTAGTACCAATTATTTTCAATAGAAGGTCTATGTTCATCATAATGTATATCGTATAATATAAAAGTTAGATTGGCGTAGGGAACAAAGTAATAATAAATCATTTCGATGAATAGCTTGTAATGATGCATCTATATCTAGACGAGTGACAACAAAAACCCAACAAGAAAATGTCTCTCGAAATTATCTCGGAATTAAGAGCATATGCTATGTAACAATTATTATATCATATATTTTCTTCTAACCAAAAAAAAAAAATATTATTATTATCATATATTTTTGCTCATATTCTAGGACGATATTCCAACTTTATTCTACCTAAAATAGAAGTGCCAACTTTCATATCGAGAAGTAAAGTGGGGTAAACAAAACAAGACGATAGCCATTGGAATCTAAACACATGTAAAATTATTATTTCTAGCGGTTTCTCAGCAGTTCAATGATGCTGAGCTTTCAATGCTCTCAAGATAGCCGCCAATGGATACAAAGCCGCAAACCCTTTTCCAACCGTTTGTTGGGTTGATTCAATGATAAAAGATCTATCCAAATCCACATAACAAGCTTCATGACATGTACTTTCGGTCGTTACAAGTATTTATGAAATTTTATCATATAGAATATGATTAAATCACGAGTTATGATTGTTTTGAAAACTATCTATCCTATTATTATATGTATAAAAATTTTGTTAGAACTTATATATCACGTATACATGATATCCAATAAACATTTTCTTTAATTGAATAGCTTTTTTCTATTACTTCACGAATTTAACTATAAAATAGGGCATCTTTCAATTTTTAGTAAGATATTAAGTTTCCCTATTCCTAAATGACATTTTTGTCAATCTAGTCTTATCATTAGTTGTATGACTAAATATATATTTTTTTCCTTTTCTATTGTACAAACCAAGATGAGATTGACAAGACATGAATTGGAACATTATTTTGATGTAGGGAAACTCTATTCATGTAAAAAAAAAAAAAAAAAAAAAGATGACCCAGTTGTATATCTAACTTTGTATGTATTTTCCATTAATTTCTTTATAACAGATATGTTTTTTTTTTCTCAACTTCATACATGAAAAATATGGAATTGCGTGTGGAACTTGCATTCCTATATATGTCAACAATTTAATGTAAAATGCATCTAATTTTATATGCAACCTATTATCATATTTTTTTTTTTTATCTTTTTTATTTTTTGATATCAGAGAGGAATTACACTTTTTTTTTTCTTTTTCTTTTTTCATAATAGTCTATGTCCCTAAATAATGTCCCTCTTAGGGGATGGATCCCCTCCATCATCATTACCTCTATTTTATCAAATTCTAAACTAGAACTATATTGTAATATTATATTAATGTTATTGTTTTTGTGACGATTTTATATTTTAAGATTTAAATTGATATAAATTAACATAATGTAAATTGAGAGGATGCAAATTTGAAAGTCTAATGCTATTTGAAGTTTTATTTTTTTCCTATACATAGAAAAATATATAATTGCAAGTCATTCGGACTAGGTCTTATTTGAAAATAAAATTCGCACATTCTTATGTATAAGATAATGATGTATTGAAAAAGTTGCCAGATTTTTAATTTAATGCTTATCCTTATTAATTGCTGATACCATTTGTAAACTCTATGGTCATCCAATTTGGTAAAACTAGGTATTATATCATGATCTAAATGGAATATATATAAATGAAAATTTCTTTATCCCATAACATCCCATTCCCATCCATACAAATTATTTCATCATGTTACACCATCTCTCTCTATTTCTCATCCCATTGGTAATAATTTTGGGCATTGATGGTAAAAAGGAAACCCTAGCTAGGTTTGGCAAATAGTTGACCCATAAAAAATGGTAATTCGATGAAATATCCTTTGCTGGACGTTCGTAGCTCTCCTTCCATTGGGGCTAGGGTTCCACATCTACTTCATTACTTACCGGAATGGAAAAAAAAAAAAAAATCATACGACTAGGGTTTTTAGGGTTAACTACCATCACTCTCTCAATAGGCGCGTGACAAACAAGGACCAATCACGTGAGTTTTTAATGCAAAGGCATCTTTGGACCGATTTGGACGTGACAAAGACTATTTTATTTATCTTTCCAACAAGGAGCGTGCATTTAACGCGTACAAATAGTTATTTTTGGCTTTGGCCTTTTCTTATTCCTATGCTTCTTCTAGGGTTTGCTTCGGACATACATGTCGTAGTGGATAGTGATAAGAACCGCACACATTCGACACGTGTCTTGTCCCTAGTGGTTCTTTTTACCTGTTTAAACTTACCCCTCTCTCTCTCTCCACTTTCTGTAAGAAAAATAATTTTACTAATATTGTTAAAAAGAAAAAAAAAAAAAAAGAAGTTTATTGCTTCAAGACATGGATAAGTCTTGTAATGATAACTGTTAGAATAGACTGGAGAGATGATTATCTTATTATGTTTCATTTTAACACTTAACTATTGTCTCATGTAATAAAATATTTATAAGAAACTAAAATCATAATATAATTTTAATTTCAAATCACTTGAAAATGTGAATTATGTGTTGAATGTATCATTTTTTTTATTTAATCTATTAAAAAATACGAGTAAAAAATAGTTCCATTGGCAAATTAACATATAAATTATTTATTAAAACATAATATGTACAATAATCTTAATGTATGATAGCAAGTATGTAATATAGACCTAAATTTTTTTTTTTAGTGAAATAAATACTCAAAACCATCTGAGAAGACTTTTATAGGTTAATATGAATTAGTTCGAGCGATGGGCGACACCACCACCGCTTTATTCGACATTAAGATTTCTAGTTTTGAAGTCTTTTTTTTTTTTTTTTTTTTTTTGAGGCAGGATGTGAAATATTTTAAAATTATTTCAATTTTGGTGGATACGTAGATTGAACCAATGAGCATTAAAATTTTAGCATTTTTTTTGGTAATTAATTTTATTATGATGAATTAAATAGCATGACTTTTCCATTAGGTAATTTTTTGTGAGTGATAACTGTGATATTGATTTGATCTATATGAGAATTATAACATGAAAAATTATTTAGCTTTCTCTTAATGGCTATGCTTTTGTGTTTGTTCAAAAATTGTAAAATAAAATTTTTGCATATAATGAATAATCCATTAAAAATTCCATTTCATATGTTTAATTGTGTCCAAAAATGTTAATGGATATCTCAAAAGCACTTTTTTTTATAAAAAAAGTAGGATGTATTATAAAATAATGCATTTTTATTAATTAAGTAGGATAAATCAATGGTGTTTAAGGGCAGTTATTCCAAGCATACAATGAATTTATAAAAGACTGGAGTTTATTTTGTTAAATAAGTAAAAGAAAATGTTAATAAATGATTTAAGGGAATTTTATATCAAACAACTAATTTTATCAAAAAAGGAAAAGAACTATTACCGGATTTTTAAAAAATTGCATTTTATTTTTTATTAACTAAAAAATAAGTGAATGATTTTAGGGCACTTTATGTTAAAAACTAATTTTATCAAAAAAAGGAAATATTGGATTATTTTAAAATTTGCATTTTATTTTTTAATTAAGTAAAACTAATTAGTGGATGATTCTATTCTAGGGCACTTTATATTAAACAACTAATTTATTAAAAAAAATAAAAAAAATGGATTTTTAAAAAATTGCATTTTATTTTATTTATTAAGCAAAAATAATTAGTGGGTGATTTTAGGGAACTTTATATTAAACAACTAATTTGATGAAAAAAAGGTAAAAAAAGTATTAATTGGTTTTTAAAAAATTGCATTTTATTTTCTTAATTAAGTAAAAATTGTATTAATGGATGATTCTAGGGCATTTTATACTAAACAACTAATTTTATCAAACAAATGGAAAAACAACAGCTAGATTAGAGGAAAATCTTATCTTTCCATAGGTGTTGCATAAAATTTCTAATCAATATCAAAATGTAAAATATTTCCTTTCTCTATACCAACAATAATAGGAAAAAAGCCCCCAAAATGGAAGTTTTTCTAGGTATGAAAAAAATTCAGATTTTCTTTTTGCTAGAAATTTGCATGTAGAGTAGAGAGAGAGAGAGAGAGAGACCAAACACATACACAAACACAATACATAACATCATTACATACATACATGTTCATGTTCATGTTCATGTTGTTGCAGTGCTGTTGCTATGTCTTATATACGTAACATGTCATGTGGCATCAAATAAAAAATTCACAAACATCATGGATAGTACATGACTTTAATACTAAAACAACATCAGCAGGAAGCAGCAACAACACCACCAACACCAACACCAAAACCTCCTTTCAACGCAAAAGATAAAAACTCTTTTTCTCTCTCATCTCATCACTTATTTCTCTTTCTCTATCTACAATTTTTTTTTTCCTTGAAGCTAGGGTTTTATTCAATCCAGCTCATCGAAATTCTTCATGCCCAGCTCGGGATCTCTCTTGAAAGGTCACTCCCTCGTGCTTGTCTCCAAATCTTCTCTCTTTTTCTTATCGTTTTCTAGTCAAGCCGTGGAAGGATCGAAGTCAAGTTTTGGTCTTATCATCACATCGAAGTGAGATCGGTGTGTTTTGAACTGGAAAAAAGTGGTGCGTTTTTTCAGCTCGTGTTTTTTGTCTCTTTTATGGTCTGGAGTTGTGTGTTTTTGGATTTAACGTCCGTTTTTCCAGCTGAGTTTGAGCTCGATTCTTTAATGGGTTGTTGTGCTTTTCACTGTGTGTGTCGTACATAAACTGTAGTGTTCAATCTTCACTTTAAGGATAAGGGTTTCATTTTTTTGATTAAATCGTCGGTGTTTTGATTCATTTACAGCTGTTTTGTTGATCATTTCGTGGAATTCGACTAGTCGCCGGTGTTGCGATTTCGGTGTTTCATCTGGGTAAGGAAACCCTAGAATAAAAAATTGCCTTTTGGGAATCTACTGACTTTACTACTTGGATTCATTGTTGTTTTGTTAAATGGTGTGTTTATAGTTGTTTCAAATTATATGTTGAGAATACTTAGTGTTTTGTTGCGGGGTTTTATTGCATGTGGTTCAACCAAAAACCCTAATTGGTGTCTTTTCCTTTAGTACCTTAATTATTGTTAATAAATTACTGTGCAACTTATTTAGGAAATCTTGCATAAAATATAAGTGATACTGGTTCAGTGTGTGGAAATGATGCTTCATTATTAACGTTGTATCTTAAATGCCTCTTTGTTGAACAACTAGGGTTTTCCTACATTATTAACTTGATATTTTATGCAGTTATATATATGTTGAACTGAAGTGTTCATTTAGTTGCTTTGCTTTGATGTTAAGGGTGGTGGAAAAAGAAAATTAATTCTGGTATTGATGGATTTGCTAATTATTTTTAAGCCTGGTGGTGGTTATGATTGAACCCTAATATGTTTTTTATTTTATGGTTTCACTAACATATATGGTGATGCCTTCCACAAGTTTTTTTTCTTTTCTTTTTTTTTATTTTCCTTCCTTAACCAAACATGCGGAGTTAATTGCAGGTGAACTATTGATCATATGAAGGTTGAGTTACATTAATGACACTGTTACAATGAGTAATTAGTTGTTTGTCTTCCTGTGTTTACTTCAACAACTCGAACCAGCAACCTGGGTAGAGCTCAAATACATATAGCAGCAACTCCATTTGTTTTTCTCAATGTCCATGGATTCATTGATCCAGATTGACTCAATATCTATCGACCTTCCTAAGGTGACCAGTAGCAATACTGGAAAATGCGAGCACTTCTGTATGCGGTAAGCTTCAGTCCCTTCTTATATTGTGTGGGGTATTGTCTACCCCAATAATGTGTTGCTGCTTAATACTTTTATATTGGTTGAAGCTACATTATATTTGCATCAATGAATGATGAAGCACTGAAGCGTGTGAAAATATTGTGGGTATTTTGTGATGACCTTTCTTCTCCTTCTCCTTCTACTTCTTTTTATTAAATGCTTTATCCATGTATATATGTGGATGTTTCATTGAATTTATATATTGCAGTTAATCTATTCTTTGATGCTGTTTGTGCTGTTGGTCATGCTTGAGCAATGACTGGAACATCTGTCTACAATTGTATCAATTATTATTATTGTAAATTGATCCCAAGCTGATAAGACTTATGTTGTTGAAAAGCAAAAGAAGGGTTGATGAATGTGAAAAAATTATAGCAATTTGTTGATGTTTGAAAAAGTTTCTGCAAAAGCCCGACATTTCTTTCATCCATTCTTACCTCATCGTGCAAAAGATTCTTGTGTGTACTAAGATGTCCACATACATTATATGTTTCTCATGCAGTAAATATGTATCTGAAATGCGCCAAAAGGACAGTAAGTTATGTTTCCCGTTCAAGTCGGGAATAGACTCTTCCGAGGAGGATAGTGATGCTTTTCCTCCTATGGAAATTCGAAGATTCCGATGGTGGCTATGCCCAAATTGCGTTCAAGATATTAATGTAAATCTGATCTGAAAGAGGCAAAAGCTGTCCCTAGTTCATCCGGTGAAAGATACCAATCTGATAGATTTGTGGGTTCAGCAGAAATGAAAAAGCAAAAGTTTCATCCGATCTTCGTCCTTGTTTAACTCTTAGCATTGCTAACACAAATTTGGTAGATTCAACTTTAACAAATCAGGAAAATGGTCAGAAGAGCTATGGCTTGCCATATATTCATGAGAAAGAAAAAGTGGATGATGGAATTCAAACTTCTATACAAACAAAAGGTGAACTTCAACCAGCGTCTCTGGCCAATTTATTGGTTGTATATTTTCTTCATTCAGTAGGGCCTCACCATATCTTTCCTTGTCTTCCCAAATATAGGGCATGAGGATGACTTGATGCTGGAGATTCCTGAATCTACTTTTGTTGCAGCTGAAGTAAAAATATCCAATGAGAAGGGAAAACATGCAATTGAGAAAGGTAAATTGGAACAAACCATAATATTCTATTTAAAAAGCACCGTGATTGTGAAGTGCCTTTATACCAGTGGCCATACGATAATTGTCCTTGTGAATTTCCTGAAACAGTAAAAAAACAGTCCAATTGTAATGGCCATATTGATGCAGTTTGGCAAGGCTGCAAAAGTACCGAAGTTGCTGCAGTTGATAATTCTTTGGAAAAGATTCTACCTCAAAAAGGAATATTTGATGCTGGTCAAGGGATAGAAGCACTCCAGGCTTGTGGAACCATGAAAACAGTTGACATGGTTGAGCCAAATTTAGATACCGTTACTACTAACAGGGACGGCAATGCTTCTGCACAGTTAGATGGACAAAATGATCCCTCATCTGATAGTGAAGAGATCTGCCTTGGTTACAATTCTCGGAATCTTAGTCATGATAAATCAGTGGGTCGACAGCGCAGACGGGTTAGGAAAATGCGGCTGCTAACAGATTTGTTGGGTGATAGTGGAATTGCCAATATGGATCACAAAGTGAATGTCAATTCTCCTGAGCGCGCTCCTGACGCATTGTTGGAGATGGATGCACAATCTGTTGAGAAACCATCTTCTCTAGAAAACGCTGAAAAGATCATTCAGAAAAGAAAAAGGAAGTTGCCTTCTCATGGAGTGTCAAGACATAATGAGAATGTTATAACAAACAAAGAAAATGAGAAATCAGTGATTGAAAATATAGATCCTAAAATCTCCAAACCCATTGTGGCATTTGACAAAGAAGATCATTCTTTTGCCAACATAGCCTCATGTACTGTCGCAAAGAGTCATGGGAGTGAGCAATATTCAACTATCAGGAAGAAAAAACTGAAAAACCATGCAGTTGAAGTGTCTTTACATAATAAAAGTGGAGAGGCTGCAAGTGAAAATGCTGATCTTGTGCCAGGATCTCTTGCACTGAAAGGCAGAGGGAGTTTTTCACTTTCTCCTGCACAAAACATGGAGAGATATTCATGTATGTGCAAGAACAAGAACAAGAAAACTCTTGTGGATCATCCCTGTAACTGTAGGAAGAAAGGCAAGATGCCTCCCGCAGATAATATTCAGGCCTCTGTAATCTCTTGCAATAATGGTGAACGTGGTGAAGGACTAATTCCAAGTACAGACCCAGGAGTAGCGAAAGCTAGACCTGCAAACACTCAGACATTATCAGAGGACAATTCTTCTTTTGAGATTGGGCTAGATCTTTCCTTGGGCAACGGCTTGAGTGCCCCAAATCTGATGGAAAACATGCTTCTCAGGGTGAACTTAGGAAAAATCCATCTTTCCTCCTGAAAGAAGGCACTTCCAAGCAAGACAAGATAATGAAGAAAAATGTAGAAATGAGGCAGGTTGAGCCAAGTTTTCTTTCTAAATCAGTTTTGGACACATTTTGGTTGAAGGGTGCCCGTAATGATGCCAATAGAAAGGGAGCCACCTGTAGAGCATCTTTTAAAAATGAGAGACAAAAATATGCCTCTCCGATGGATAATTCACAATATGTGGTGCCACGAAAGGTATGCCCCCTCGCTTACAATCATTGGTTTTTTTGTTATGGTTTAGGATATCTTTAGATGGTCTGTTTTTTATCTATATTTTATTTATATTGATCTATATAATCTGTTTATAAGCAAAAATCTTTGTTCTTTATTTGTATCTATTTTTCACAAATAGTCTGATTGAAATATACATGAAATAGATGCCAAACCGATATCAAAACAACGAACCAAATGCACCTTAGTGTTGTAGATGTAGCTTTGCATAGCATCTTCACTAGAAATACGATAGTTATGTGTATTTACCTCTCTTATCCCCACCTACAACCCTCAAGAGCAAAGAGTCCTTGGTAAAGGCACTTAGTTTGTCACTATTTCTATACAATGCCGAGGTAGACTCCAGTTAGTAGAAACACGGCACAGCTGTAGCTTCATAAATACTAAGGCTTAGACGGCTAGAGTGCATGGCAACTCTTTTCATGATAGGGTTCGTTGCATTCTGTGACACCACTTTTCATGCCAAGTAGCTCAATAAGCTATAAAATCTGTATTTCTTTTTCCTTGCTGTATGAATCTTTGGTCCCTGTACTTTGAGGCAATAATACTATCAAAAGTAATTATCTTTTCCTAACTTATGTTTGTAGAGTAAGTCTACAGCTATGAGCTATTTTGTTCTATCTGTGCTCCATGTGATTGCTTTCTTGAATTTTTTTTTTTTTTTTTTTCATTATGCAGTTGTGCATATGGATGCATTAACACTCCGGTCTGACCTTGATACAATCTATTGTTCTTTTCTATCAGTATATCCTGGTGTACAATAAATGTATTTCCTTTTGGCCTAACTATTTGACTGAAAATCAATCATATTCCTGTGTATTTCATGTTGCATGTCTTATCTGCAAAACTGACATTTTTCTTTCTTGTCCAGAATAATACTGAGAGCAGCTTCAAAGAAAAAAGTAATGTACCTATGGAGAACTTGGCAGTTGTGCAGAAAAACTGTGATAAAGAAACTGGTATGGCTAGTGAACAAGAAAACCTCGATGAAATACCCATGGAAATAGTTGAACTCCTGGCAAAAAATCAGTTTGACAGATGCCAACATGATTCCGAAAAGTCTGATATCTCGGAAACAAGAAGTAAATTATGGGATTTCCAAAGCACAAGTTTTGCTCCAGAGCATAAAGATGGGGAGCCAAATTTGTTGCAGAAGGGAAGTACCCGAAGAAAGCAAAATCTCAGAAAGAAGATAACTGGAACCAGTAAAGATTTTAGAACCCCCCAGCAGAGCTTGATTGGTGGTTCCTCTCATTCAAAACCCAGTCATCCAAATATGAGCAGAATTGAGCAAACTTACCTGAAAAGGGATGGTTTATTTACTCCATGTCAAGACAATATAAAGGGAGTTCACTCTCGTATGTCTGGTTCCAGCATACATACTAATAGTCTAAATTGCAGAAAAAATGAGGATACGACTGATTGCAGGTCTTCTGTTCCAAGTTTTCAGAATGTTGATCCATGCAAAACATACCATATTCCGCGACAGAGTGAAGAATCAACTAGTCTTTGGTCATCCACGGTGCCATCTCAGATACCCTTTGCTTACAGTTTCCCACCAAAATTTGGCCTTCAGCCCAACAGTATTGTTGCTCAACCACATGGTCCTAGAGCTCTTCCTAAAGTTGATATCAACTGGACTCGTGACCCAAAGCTTTTGAGTTTAAATGTTACCGACATTGAGAAGCAGAAGAAGACTAGCCACTTGGAGGGCTTGAGCAGGCCAAATGCAAATAACCCATGTGCTGCAAATCGTAATGGTATGGATCCGGAAAATTCATATGGGTCCTTTGACTATTACGGTAATGAAACTATACCGGCTATGCATTTACTCAGCCTCATGGATGCACGGAGGCCTTCTGGTGAGAATATAGGTGTGAACAGAACACCTAGATTCTCTAAACCCTCCACTCTACCTCATGATAAACGTTCCAAGGAGTTAATGAGGCCTGACTTTGGGATTCAAAAGACAGCTGATCCCTTGAAACATCCATCATCAGAATATCGTGCCATAAACATTATTCCAGGGCGATATTATGATTGTCCTTCTGCTGTTCTCAACATTGGTCCATCTTCTTCTATGTTTCAGGGTACTGAAACTTTCAGGGCGGTTAGTGAAGTCACTGCTCCTCTTCCTCCTAGAATTCAAGACAAAGGCAAGAGAAAATGCTCTGATCTTGTTGCACCAGCTGCCAGCTCAAGTAACTTGAAGTTTGATTTCCCTATTGTTAATGCTACAGGCAAGAGTCAGGGATGCAGTTCAGCTCCCAATTCTCAAAGGAACTTTCTTGGAACATCAAACTCAAAGACTTTTTCCCTGTTCAGTCATGCAGCAGAAAGATCAAACAGAGATAAATTGGAGACCCCTAATAGTTTTGGAAATGTTGGGCCTGTTAAAAGAAGTATTGAGGAAGGAATCTGTACAATTAACAGAAATCCGGCTGATTTTAGCAGCCCGGAGGAGCGAAATATATATACCATTGGAGGGAAGGACCTCAAATTTCGGAGAAAAACCCGTGTTCAGGACAAGGCGGCTACAAATAGAATGGATGGCCAGAAACAGAAGAGTAACATGAAGCTTCCTGCTGGTTATCAACAGGCTGAACTTCGAATTCATAATTGAAAGTTTCCTCCCAAAAATTAGGTAAGCGGATCTTTATGCTTGAAATTGTCAAAATATTCACGCTTTGGTAGGGTAGATCATCTTTGCTCCTCATTTACTGAGTTTATTGATTCAAGTTTATATTCTTACAGGCAGCAGAAAAAGGTTAATTGTCATGACAACAGGATAGGATGTCTAGGTATTGGCAACTCTTTCAAACTCGGGCAATGCAGTTGACACGTGGACGGCCCCAGGTGGAATGCCGAGAACAACTTCCATTGGCAAGACCTGAAATTCAAGGAAATCAACATTGTGTTTGGCACAACAATGGTAGGTCTGCAGCAGCTTCAGCTTAATATTGGGGAAAGCTTATCCACCAAGAACAAGAATGGATATTGGAGAAGTCACTTTGGAACGCATGCAACAAGTGATGGAAATATTATTTCTAGAAGTTCAAGGAGGGAGCCAACCAATAAAATAAAGTAGGTTTATATACATCAACTGCTATACACAGTGTTTTCAGACCAGGAAAAAGTTGGGATGCTTTGAAATGTGAGTTGGAAATAAGGTTTCTGAAGAAATGTTTCTTGGATTCTAATTTATGTGGTTTTGTTTTTTTTTTTAACCTAAAACTCTGTTTTCGAATGCCATTTGGTTTTTGACTGTTCTTGTTGTAATTATTGAGTCTGTTCTTATTAGCTATAATGACTATATGTATAGATATATTTCATTCTGATTTGAATCCCGTACGACAATTGGTTACCTCTTTTAAAACACCTAATAATGATTCCATAAAGAATCTTTATCCTATTTCACTTTTAAAACCCATAGATAGTTTGGTCAATCTGCTTTTATTTCTTCAAAAATAGCCCCATTAAAAATTTCAGATTTCAAACTAACCTTAATGATATGATATGGTATAACATGAGATTAATTATACTATATTATATCATATAATATATCAAATGCCATTATATATGAAAAATACTATACTAACTCCTAAATTTTTAATTTGACCATCGTCTGGACTGATAAAAAAATTCAATTAAATTACTCCAATAACTTTTCAATCATATAACACCCAAAATTCTTACATATCACTTAAAATTTATCTTTTGTCCAGCCAAGATGTCCTTATATGACCTTGAATATAAAAATATTAAAAAAATTGTTAGATTCTATCTGAAAACTCAAATTATATGCAAAAAGATTAAAATATTTATCTAATTCTCACAAGTCTTTAGTCTTTGCACACTTTTATTCGAAAAACTTTTTATCATTACTACAATAAGCCTTAACAACTTATTTGAACTTCTAACTTCAAGAATTGGTATGTTGTAATTTATTTTATTTTTGCATATGGGTAAATATTGTATTTTATGTCATTATTTTTAGCATATAAGCATTTAAAAGTAAGGAATCTTTCATGTAATTCAATTTGTTTTTACATATGTACATTTGATAAAACTCTAATAATGATATATATTCTATTTTATGTCATTATTTTTAGCATATAATCAAGCGATTAAAAGTATGGAATTTTTTTATATTGATTTTTATGACACTTAAAAAAGTTTTACAATTAAAATCCACCATACGTACAATTGCTTTTAAAAAGTTGAGTGGTTGATGTTATGCATGATTTCTTACAGTATAATATAATACACATAGTTTTACAAAATATATATGTTTTGTTGTATTGTAATATATTTAATGTGATTGACTTCTTTTTATAATAAAACATTACATATACGCAATATTTATGTGTGACTTTTGCTTAGTGTGGTGTGTATATCTACATCAACATACGTGCGCACACACACGACATGTCCTCTTAATGCAAAACATATATATATATATATATATATATTGTTACGTAATATTTATATATATACAATATATAGTCATGTGAGCTTTGTTATATTGTAATATAATAAATATATATCTATGTATATGTGTAATTGTGTGCTTTGTTATATTGCAATAGACATGCATGTAGATATATACGTAGAGTCAATATTGTGGTTTACGCGTCAACTTTACGTTTTTTTGTAATTATATACCTAAAATTTTAAATTATCGATTTGTACACTTAATCAAATATTTAATTGGTGTTGTTTATATCTCGTCTATTTTTCTGTTAGCTACTATTATTTCTATTATCATGGGCTACCCATTATAATACAATACTTGTAATGTTTTATTTTATATTACATACTGATACCAAATTATATTGCCACAAAACCAAAAATATTCACATCACCAATATGAAGCAAAAAGAGACAAGATATAAATGATAATAACTAAACATCTAATCAAGTGTCCTAACTAATAATTTAAGACTTATAGTATTTTTAAAGCTATTTAGGTTTTATTTCTTAGAAAATTTTATTACTTCTTTCGACCACTTGAATAATTTAATAATATTCAAGAATTATTACAAACTTATTTTATTTCTTAATACTAACTATTACAGTATATCTCATTCTATTCGCTTAAATAAACGACTAAAGAATTCATTATTTTTGTGGTTCTATATCTAAGCACCTATATTAGTACTTTGAGATATATATCTAGAATTAATTGTCTATAGTTGATACTTAACTAAGAAAAGTCTATCCTATAGTACAGCAGCGAAGGATTTTCTTTTTTTTTTTTTTTAATCTCCTTGTTTATGCAAACTCTTGCAGCTCAGAGTAGTGTCCACTTGAAGGTGCGAGCTTGTTTAGGAGGCACAATGGTTCTCTTATGGGTAAATAATGAATATTCGACTTTTGCCCGGTAACGGGGCCAATGGATATCATTCTAAGTACAAAAAACTTTTTATAATATCATGAGCAGTTGTCCAACTACATCCATTCCTTTATAAGAAACGTGAAAACAAAATTAATAAGAAACACCATGAAAATGTTAGTTTTATGAGTCGATCGTTCATTAGCAAATGTATTTCATCCTCTAGAATAATCAAGTCACTCACAAAGGATATAAATAAACATGGGTCATTGGTTAAATAATCCAAGAATATAGGCCTATCTATATATAAGATTTTTGCTAGTTGATTGTAAAGAATTAGAAACTTTAGTATAAAGAGACCCTTGATGTACTGATTATAAGAGTTAATAACCCCGATATGAATTTTGAATGCCATAAGTATTAATTCTTGATAAGTTCAAAAGAACAAATAATAATAATGATAATGATGAGAATAAATTTACAGCCAATGTAGTTGAAAGATTCTATCCCATAGATTTGAGAGCAAATCTTCAACAACTTTGGAAAGATGATGGAAATTAACTTGAGGGACCAATTACTAGAGCTCGAGCTAAAGGCTTACAAAATCTTGTATTACGAGCCCTTATGGATTGCTTGGAATTTGATGAAGAAAAGTTTATATCAGGTTTTGCATTGCATGATGATCACAATTGTATTGGCTTAAGGTGTTGATATTGACTGAGTTGCATGAAAGAAAAAGAGTAGAAGAGTGTGTATAAGGAAAAGATGCACAAGCTCACTTGTAGCTTTTTGTACTAGCTAGCTTGTACGGTAGTTTGCCCTAAGTAAAAATCAATTCACGTACCAGCTCGCCGATGTCTTTTATAGGCGTCAAACAAATTTTAATTATTTTTGAGATTTACACAATTTTGGTTATTTTCTTTATTTTTAATTAGTTTTTAAGACTTATATAAATAGTCTTTTTTGCTATGTAAAAGATAGTAAGTCGGTTTTATATCTTTTATCCCATTGGAACTCCTTTGTGATATTTTCACTTTACTTTTATTAATCAAACTTCTTGATTGTGGCGCGTTACTTACTCTTATCAATCGCAGGATTGCGGCAAGTACAAACACAAGAGTCTTGAAATCTTCCTTTCTTGGCGAGTAATATCCAGAGTAAGTGAGGATTTTTTTCTTTATCAATTTAACCCTAATTTCATGTTTAGATTAATCACGTAATTAATTAATTATGATAGTTATTATGACATCTTAGTGATTATTCTCCTAGGCATATCAAAGTGTTTTAGGCACATCATATTTTATTATTAGAGCATAGTTGTGTTGGAAAAACATGCATCAATACTCACTAGGCTTGATTGCACACACATATTGTGGAAGTAGAAGCTACGAAGTGGGTTTCTAAAGCAATTTTAAACTCACTTATCCAACCATTATCTCTTTAATCTTTTTACACACAATTACAACAATAATAATAAAGAGATAAGGGAATGAGAAGATTACACCTGATTAAATTTGAAGTTTGGCCCACCCTTTAATCTTCACAGTCCACAATTTGCTTCACTTAAGAAAGACTTCATGCATTTCATTCAACATAAACAATTGCCTCAAAAAGAGGACTTCACAACAATGCCTCACCAATAGAAGACTTGACATTGTCTCGACACGAGAACTTCACAACTGCTTACACATATATAGGACTTCACCTATTGTCTCAAATAAAAGAGGACTTCACCAAAATACTCACAAACAAAAGCATGAATAGTGCCTTGCAATATTAACTCACTAATCTCACGAATGGCACAATTCACTTTATAGATGCAAATACAAAATGAGAGAGTATTTTCATATAATCTCATCTTATTAAACTCTACTCTCTTTTCAAAAACACCATAAAGCGTCTATATATAACAACTTTAAAAACATAGTCCTTCACCCTCAAAAGAACCACCATTAATCAAATTCGAAAGTCTACGACTGCTATTTTTTAAACTATCGTGCCCTAAACTCATCTTGCCTCAATTTACCTCGCGATCAAGTCTTTGCTCATCGAGCCTCAGATTTAAACTTGCTGTGCCCTAGAAGCAAACTTTTCGAGCCCATGACGTGACTCGCGACCAAGACTATGCATTTTGCTTTATTCTACTCGTTACGCCTTGGACTTGCACCTCAATTAGACCAATCAAGCCCTCAACAAAATCCAAAATTAAGGCCATGATCAAGAATATAAATTCTCATTTTGTTCCACTTGTCGTACCTTGTATCAAACTTGTCGAGCCCTTGATTTGCTCCTCGATCAAGGTGGCAACCAAGTCTGTGACACTTAATTTGTTCCTGCATAATCTCTAGAGAACAACACATATACAAACACAAACATATATATACATATTAAAACTTAAATATATCAAAAATGAGTTTTGTTTATTAAATGTAGCTTTACTAAGTTGAGGAACATTTGTGTAATATATTTTCTCATCAAAATAAAATTATAACCAACCTTGGTACATCAAGTTTGTTGAACTTTATATTCACAAATGATTTTGATGAGAATAATTATTACACAATTAATTATTTAAATATCCTTAATTGTTTACATACTTAAAATATATATATATATATATGCTTTGTATTTGGTCTGTTTTTGTTTAAGTTTTAACAGAGCAAAAAGTTGAAAAAAAATCAAGACAAAGCTATCGAGCCCAGTAGAAGAAAGGTGGAGATACTATTCATCAGATAAAGATATAATACTGGAGTTTTGGGCAAAAATCGTGAAGTCAAGAGCTAAAGTTTTGGGCAAAACTATAAAGTCAAGAGCTGAAGTTTTGGGCAAAATCGTGAAGTCAAAGGCTGTAGTTTTGGGCAAAATTTATAAAGTCAAGGGTTGAAGTTTAAGTCTCGACCTCATGTCTCGACTTCATAATTTTGCCTTCGACTTTAGAAAGTTTTCCTTTAGGTAAAATTTATAAAGTCGAGGGCTGAAATTTAGGCCTCGACCTTCAAAAATTTGCCCTCAACTTCAAAATTTGGCCTTGGGCAAAATTATGAAGTCAAGGGCTGAAGTTTAGGCCTTGACCTCAAACCTCAACTTCAGAAATTCTGCCCTCGACTTTAGAAAAAAAAGAGCTGTTGGAATACATTTAATGCACGTGTTATACACATTTAATGCTATTTTATCTGCTTTTGACTTTTACACGTTTTTAAAACGTTAAGTTCATTAAACACAGGTATGGGCTGTTAGAAACTTTTTTATAACGGGCAAATTTTTATCAAGAGCTATAAATAGAATTTTTCTCCTCTCTTTGAAAATATGAGAAATTCTAGAATTTTTAATACGCACAGTAAAAACAAAAACAAAAACAACGTTATGTAAAATTTTTTTACTTGTGTTTTCGTTCTCGTTCTCGTTCTCGTTCTCGTTAATTTGAAATTCTTTTTAAGAGAACAATTAGTGCTCTGTTTCTAAATTTGCTGATACACTATAAACGAGAGTTTTTGAGTACTATTTAAGATTTACAAAAGTTGATTATTTGTTCGTTTAAGGAGCTCAGTTTGTAAAAGAAATTTGTAAAATTTCCAAAGTATTTTCTATCGTAAATCTGCTCAAGTATGAGCATTTCCTTGTAAAGGAAATTTGTATATTTCCTTAAGAGCTTTTCAATTTGTAAATCTGCTCATATAGAAGCTGTTTATAAAAAGTCCTCAAAGGAGATATTTGTAAAAGAAGTCCTCGTAGAGGCAAAGTTAAAAGTCCTCAGTGGGAGGCATTGAGAAAAGTCCTCAGTGGAGGCAAAGCGAAGTCTTCGTAGAGGTAAAGAGAAGTCTTTCGTTGAAGGCAAAGAGAAGTCCTCAGTGGGAGACATTTGAAGTCTGGTCTGGAGTTACCAGCATCGTCCTAATTGCAATTAGGCGGAAGTCCTCAGTGAGAGGCATTTGAAGTCTGGTCGTGTGTTACCAGCACAACACTTGATTTATCAAGTGGAAGTCTTTGTGAAAGGCAATTGTAAAAGTCCTATTATGATAGGCATTGTTGTAATTCCTCGTCTAAGAGATGTATTGATTTTAGAATAATCAATATAGTAGTAAAAGTCTTCTTTGAGACATTTGTACCGTGGAGAGTAGGCAGTGGGTCGAACTCTACGTTAAATCCTTGTGTTGCTTCTCTTTCTCTCTCTTTGTATTTCTTTATCTCTGCTTATTTGTTAATTAGTTTTTTTTTCCGCTGCATCTGTTTGTTTAAATTTTCTCTCGTCTAATGTTAGTTAATTCATCTGGTTTGATAAAATAGAAAAATTTGTAATACTTAATTCAAACCCCCACCCCCTAAATCTTAAGTATTCCTTTGTGTATTATTTCTAACAAAGTTGTTGTAGCAAGACTTTTGGTAAGTGAAAAATCCAGTCTTTTATGTTATTATGTGTTATGCGAAGGTTGTGACTAAGGTTTATACCATGTTGCATATATCTCTGCATGGCTAGGGTTTATGCACTGTTGCATTGTTGGTGTATTGGCTAGGGTTTTTCCTATGTTGTGTGGTTGGTATGTTGCCTAGGGTTTACATGGTGTGATTACAAATCTAGAGTTTTAATTGGATTTATGTGTTTAGGTATTTGATTGAGATTGTGATTAAGTATTAGGGTTTTGCACATATGTTACATGCTGATGAATTATTTTAATTAAAAATTTCGGTTGATAAGGATGAGAAATTATGAATGTTCTCTTGATCATCAAATGCAAAAACTTACTGAGATGGTAAATAACATTAATTCCATGATTAAGCTAGGATATCCTCAATAACTTAATGATGACATTCAGGAGAAAGAACAGCAATCTACTGAGATAGATGATAGTAACTGAAAATCAAAGTGTAAGAGAAGTTTAGGCCATGGACATCTTGAATATTAATGTCCAAACGACTATGCAGTAAGCATATTAACAACGGTATTATATTTATTATGGACGATGAAGCTAAGAGAAAACGAAATTTCTATAGTTGTTCAAGATTATATTATTGGAGATATGTGTGAGAATAAAGAGGTTCCTGCTATCACATATGAAGATGAGATTGAAGTTAGGGAAGAAATTGTTGAAGAGGAAGGTGTAAAAAGAGAAGATGATCATTTAGTGTAGGTGGAAATTATTATTAGTGTAGATTGTGAGATTGACCATGAGAATACAGACGACGCTAGTGTAGAGGAAATAGGTGTTATAGAAGTTGTGCAATGCAACTTGCATTAGTATCACCTATTGAACTCTATGCACCGATCTTGGATTCACTTCCACTTACAACAGGAGCTATTGAGCATTTTAGTTATTTTTATGTTCATCTTCTTATGGTTTATCCATTACATTTTGATGCATTAATCAGGTTACCAAGAATTGAAAATTATCGTAATTCTATTATCTATGTGAGATCATATGAGTTGTTTGGGAGATTCATCAGGGCCTTATAGATAATACTTGTATTGGAAGAGTTTTACATGTGCATGGTACTATTGTGGAGAGGGTTGTAATGTAAAAAATATCAATTGCTAAATTAACATTTGATAGTAGTCATAGTGGTCGATGGCTAATGGAATACACCATACCTTATATTTCACATTTTGAATTAGCATGGCATGATGATGTGTATTATGTCAGTTTGTGATGATGTTGACTTTTTTCTAACTGACAAAGGTTTGAAGTGATTATTATTGAAACCATAGGAGGAATGTCAATTGAATACTTGTTCTTGTGTTCACAAGATTTTAGTTTATTGAGCTCATGATGAGTGGTATGACTTGTTTAGAGAACCTTTGATTATGGGCATCGATTGTGGATCTGTACACTTAAAGTGCCTGGAGTCAATGTTGAAAAGCTTTGGAAACTATTATTCAAGAGAGGATTTGCGAATCAAGAGTTAGGGATAGTTTATGAGTTAAGCATAACTAGAAAGTTTTATTTCATTGCTTTTCAGTTTTATAGGTTTATCTTAGATCCAGATGGATATACTTTCTGACAAGATTTGAGGACAAACCTACAACAAGCCTAGGAAGATGATGAGAATAAATTTACAGCTAATGTAGCTAAAAGATCTTATCTCATAGATTTGCGAATGAATCTTCAACAACCTTAGGAAGATGATGGGATCAGCTTGAGGGACTGATTACTAGAGCTTGGGCAAGAGGCTTATAGACTCTTGCATTATGAGCGCTTATAGATAGCTTAGAATTTGATGAAGAAAAGTTTGTATCAACTTTTGCATTGCATGACGATCACAGCTGTATTGGCTTTAATGTGTGATATTGACTGAGTTACATGAAGGAGGAGTTGAAGGGTGTGTACAAGGAAAAGTTGCACCAGCTCGCCGGTACGATAGTTTACTCTCAGCGAGAATAATTCATGTACTAACCTACTAGTACGACTTTTATATGCGTCAAACGGCTTTTTATTATTTTCAAGATTTACAAAAATTATGGTAAGACCTAAAAGGAAGAGAAGATAAAGAAAGAAAAGAAAGGGGACAAAATTAGAACTCTGTCATCCTTACTGCATTATCTCTAATTCTAGATTTTTTCAATTTCCAATTTCTTTGTATCTTCACTTTTTAATTGAAAAGGTGTGGTAAGATCACTTTTTAATTTCTTACTATTTTACTTATTTTTTTTATTATCTCTGATTTCTTTGCACTTTTTTTTAAGCTAGGAGCTTTAAAGATGAAAAAAAAAGTTTTATTTGGTTTATGAAAAAATGATAATAAAAAATAAAATTTTGAACTCTCTAATTCTTACCATCAATTAATCGAACTCATAGATAAATTGAATACTCTTGGAATTTATTTGACACTACCAACTTATATAACAATGGATCTAATTCTTAGTATGGTTTTTCATGTAAGAAAAACATGTCACTAATTTGGGGGAAAAAATAAAAATATATATCATGTAAAGTTTAGTGATAAAATATGGGTCGTATATCAACATCTTGTAAAGTTTGAATTTTTACTTGTTTTTTTGTTAGCTTCTTCCACTAATTATTAATTGTACTGGGTATTCAAGTTTGGTTCAAAATTTTGTTAAAGATTTAATCTCTCTCTCTCTCTCTCTTTTCCTTTTTGATTTGGGGGTTAGGGTTAGAAGGATAAGAAGAGGACAGTATAAAGGAGAGAGTGAGAGAGAGTCAAAATAAAATAAAAATTAAAAAAAATGCCAATGTGGATGAAAAAAATAATTTTTTAGTCATTTTTGCATACACGTTAGCGTTTTGGCGAAAAAATGAATAGATTCTGTCCAAAGGTACTTTAAATGAATCTTTTAATGATTTTTTTTTTTAAAGTTTAGATACTTTCTTGGTACAATTTTTTTTAGTACTATTTTGGTACAAATAAAAAAAAATTAGAATGAAACTTACCCATAATTCATATTACCTTTTCTAAATTACAATAATTTTTTTTTAATTTTCATAGACAAAAAAAACAGATATGAACTATGAAAACACATTAAGATAAATGTGTGTGTGTGAGAGAGAGTGAGAGAGTGGTGAGAGAGAGAGAGAGAGAGAGAGAGAGAGAGAGTTGAACTGAATTTAGGAATAATTTAACTATTTTTCAATTTCAAGCCTATATTATAAATCCAACAATCCAGATAGGATAAACAAACATAAGATAAAGTACAATCACAAAAAAGAAGGGTTAGAGAAAACAAATCTAGATATAACATAAAGTTTAAATCATTTCCTAATCTTCACAAACACAAATGCTTCCCAATAAAAACTTCACATGTATTTTATTTTTACCACCAAATAGTGCACATAAGGAGCTACACACAATCAACACTATAATCTTCATACACAATAACTACCAAAGTTGTGCTTTTATATTAAATACAAATTCATTCACTAGACACAATTTCATCTCTCACTAAATCACACAAAAACTTTAGAATGGTGTCGTATATATATATTTGCAACTATAAGCTCTCATAAGAGTTAGCAAATTTGATGAGAACATTACAAATTTAATAAATATTTGTGGCAATTGTTCGTATGCAAATAATAAACTTTCCAACTTCTTTAAAACTTCCCATTAACTCATATTTCTAACTACTCTAAGAGATTTAGTCATTGTGAAAGCTATCGACCAAACACCATCTTCTACCATTCTAATGCCATTTGGAAAACAATTGTTTTTTCACTTGGTCTTCATTACGTCTACACTATGCTTGCAAAACAAAACAACTAAAAGTTACTACTGTTTGGATGTCATGCCTTAACATTCGACCTCAAGCACATGACATATGATTAAAAGTATTTTGATAATGTGAAATAGGGTAATCATTCATATGCCAACCCTTAAACATCCATATCCCGAGCCATTATAATATGACCATAACCATTTTGATCATGTGTAAGTAAGCTGGCCTTCTGAAGCTATGCCTCCATGTCCAAATGCCTACTACAAAATGTGCTGAAAGTCTTCTAATCATCTCAGTGTTCAGATACAATGCCAGAGTACAATGACACTAGCTGCAATATAGTAAGGTCCTGCAAACACAAATATGAAACAAAATATATTGCAAATAATATCTCATCTCATAACAAGCACTTTAACACATTTGAGTTAAGTTTTACGGGGTTTGTATTATGTTTCAATTAAGTGCAACCTTTATAGTTGTACAATGTATTTCCTCAACAAAATTAATGGGGATAACTATTGCACAATTAATTCCTTCCTCAATTAAGCATCTAATTCAAAATAATTTTGCCAATACAAGTTTAAAAATTTGATGTTTAACTAAATGAATAGAAGCTTTGGGAATAGTTGCACTCAATGGATCACTTAGACATGCTAATTGTGCAAACTCTAATTTTCTCTCTCTTTAGCCTCATTAAAATCACAAGATGGGTGTCAAATGGTGAAGAGAGAGGAAATTAAGTGAAAAACTAATAAAATATTGGCTTAAGTTCGAGACATGTGCAATTATAAAAAAAAAAAAAATACCAAACACAACAGGGAAAAAAAGAAAAGAAAAAAGAATGCATCATCCTATTAACACAAAGCAATAATCATTTCACTCAAAAAATACTCAAACATTAGTATGAAACTTAACATGAAAGATCATTAGATACAAATGTCATCCAAACATTACAAGATTAGTGGTCGGTTAGTGTAACTGTCACACCCCGAAGGATACCATAAACATGGCAGTTCGCCGCATAATATTAAAGTTAATAAATGACAACCTTAGTCATGCAAGAACTTCGATAGTATATGCAAGGCATGCTTCTAAGATAGTAGTAGACTCACAGGGTATTACATTTAAGTAGATAATAAAAGCAATCAAGAACTTATATAGATAAACACGAAACCTTCATTTAAATAATAATTCCTTACATCATCTTAGGGGCATTCTCCCGTCTTAAAAGTCTATCAACAAGATAATAACAACTATAAACAAGCCTACTATAGAGATTTTTCCTAGAAGCCTATGTTCAAAACTTAAATACATATAGCTTCTCCCAAAAACTCCTAGTAGCTTAAACTCGTACTGGCATACGGGGCTCCTTAGGGCCAACCAAAGGTAATCATACTTAACAAAAAGCTATAAGGGTATAATCAAATCTAGCTTAGTGAGATAATTCCATCTACAAGACATTTCCATAATTCAAACAAGTATTTAATCAATCATATGAGAATGCACCAAACATATGAACAAACAAAATACACATGATTAACCGAAATCAAGTGTAGCATAGATTTTACGCCTCCATGTCAAGGGTTGAGAGGTTACAAGCCCATACGACCATCAATATTTGCAGATCTACCGGCTCCTGCTTGCCCTATAGACTTCCTGGCTCCTATTAGCTATGTAGACTTTCCGGCTCCTATCAGCCACCACTACCATTTCCTCATTTCCCCACACGAAGAATAGTAGTGAAATAAATGTGACTCACAATTATGATATACATGATTTAATTTCAATATACATTTAATCAAATAATGTTGAGTTCAAGTTAAAGGCGATCAACACAATTTTCATCATATCAATACAAGGATCACAATTTATTTATCAAACCTTCTTTCGATATTCTTAATTTATATTTAACCAAATCATAATTCTAAGTCACACAACAATTATTCATTTATCTTTTTTCTTAATCTCTAGTGCTACTACTTACAAGCACAAACAAGGAAATGTAACTTAGTAAAGGATTAACTCACTCCATGTCGATAGATTTTAATCGAAGTAATCTTCCAGGAAAGTGATCTCGGATCCTTCTTCACCTAAACAAGATGAAATACCTAAAATGAGTCTTTCATGAAATTTCTATTTTTGAAGATTCTAAATTTTTCTTAAAATCGCAGTAAAATCGTATAAGAGGAAATTCTAACTTAAAATGGCAATAACTTGCTCATTTTAACTCAAAATTTCGCATATAATATACCGTTTTCTACCTATTTGAAAAGATCTACCCATTTTTAAACTTATTTTCATCAAACTAAGTATTTTGGGTTTCGAAAAAGTTGCGAAAAAATTCACCACGAATTTTTATAAACTTTTCCTTCTTTTATCCAAAGCTTATTTTGAAGAGATAGGTAATATAATAGCTTGTAAAACCTTTGAAATGTATAAACATATGTTAAGTGACTCATATTGAATGTATGAAGTTAATGAAGTTGTCTCAAACTATGAAAAGTAAAGTCTTTTAAACATTTTTGAAAAGTGAGAACTTTTGAAATTTTCCTTTTTATTTTGCTTTGAAAATATCTTAAGTCATTTCAAATGAGTACTTTCTTTTCCTAAATTTAATTTCCGTAATCTCTTTAAATTCCTAAGGAATGATTTTATTTTTTAAGCTTAGTTTCCAATACTTTTTGAAAGTAATAACAATTCTATGTTTAGAGAAATAATTTTTTTGTTTCTAGAGATCATTCCATTTTGATGAAAAGAATTTCTAATACTTGATAAAAAGTGAAGTTTTAATAAAACTTTTTTTATTTCAAAAGTTCTTTTCTATGTATGTTTATGAGCTCCTCTAGATTTCTTAGAAAAGTTTGTTTAAGAAAATTACTTCTTATTTCTTGAAAAGAATCTTTATTTTCAAGAAAACATTTCCTCATTTATTTTGTTGAGACAAAAATCATTATGTTAATGCATGAATATAAATCATAAAATTATGGAAACATAAAAAACATAATAACTTGAAAGAATAAGCTAATAAGGAAATAAATCAAGTATTCAAACCTTAGCTTCATCAAGGTGTCACAAGACTAAGAAAAGACTAGTCCCCAAAAGAAAAAGAAAATGTTTTGACTTGATGAAGATAAGTGTAAGACTAGAAAGACTAGTCTAAAAACAATATGAATAAATTGCAAGGAAAGTAAATAAATTGCAAAAAAATGAGCTTATATGCTCTAAATGATATATATAGCTATATAGATATATTAGATAGTTATAAATATAAAAGCAACATAAAGAAATTAGATCATGAACAAAAACAAAGTATGAACCTATTGTTGCTTTCTTTAACCTTCATGGTTTAGAAAACACACACTAAGCTCATACTAAGTAAATGAACATAAAGAAAACTTGAAGAAAAATTATCTAAAAGAATTAAATTAGAGAGAACTCCTTGGGAGAGATTTCTTGTAGAAATTTTGGAGAGTAACTTTAGTATATGAGAGGTGTGAAAGAAGTGAAAGTAAGAGGGGATATTTATAGGAAAATGTGGGAGGTAAATTGTGTTAATTAAATAAATAAAAATAAAAAAAATTGGAGAAGAGGGAGAGGAGTGGCCGGCGCACATTGTAGTATAGGGGGAGAGAAATTTTTTTTTTTTTGTATTTTTGTTAATTAAAAGTAAGATATAAAATGTGAAGTTATATTAGAAAATAAAATCTGTAAGAAATAGAGGTATGGGTTGTAAGAGTAGGTTGCAAGAAAAGTAGAGATAGATAAATAGTGTAGAATAGTAGTAAATAGTGCAATGTAAAGTAGACATGATAATTTAAGTACTGGTAGTAAGAAAATACGCGTATAAATGCGATATATGATATTTTTAGCTATTGAAAAATTTTGAAATTGATATTTTTGAAAATCTTATATTTTTATGAGTCTAACGGTATATTCAGAATATTTTACTATTCCGAGCCCCGAGACACATTTTTCAAGAACTGTGTCCGATCGGGTTCAAAACGAGTCGCGGTTTTACTAGACTGATCTTTTTAAGCTTCCTTAGATAATTATGAACTATTCTATTCCTTAAACTCTTTCTTACTTTCCTAGGGTTTCTTAAACAGGGATGCCGGATTTAAGCAGTTATAGTAGACTAGGGTTTTGTTGACTTTAGAAATTCGATTGACTTCTAATTAAGGTTTAATCTTTAAATTGATTACAAAACTTCAAGGGTTTACGGTAACCTAAAGGGAATTCAAGTAAGTTCATATTGCTATCACCATCATGTATAAACATGCCATTCACATAAATTTGATATCATTGTAAAACATGCATATTATAATTAAGTAATGTATGAATTTTTCTCCTAGATGCACAAATTTGCCTAGTGATCACCAAATGCATTTTTAACCAACCAAGCAAGTTTTGCATGCTTAAGTAAACATGGAGAAACAAGGCTTAGGAACTACATCTAAGAAAATCCATTTTCAAGCATTTACAAACCCACTTTAGCCTATAATAGCTTATGTAAGCATAAAACACACAAATTATTATTAGGTTGCATTTAAGCTAAGTTAGCAAGCCAAACATATTATATTGAATTGATAAACATAGAGAAGTTTCTCATGAACATAATTTCTAAAAAAAAAAAAAAAAAGATAGACATATAAAACCACAAATTTAGTCTACAAACATGTAAGAAATTCAAAAACACAAACCTTGTCATTAAAACAAATGAAAACATAAGACTAACTCAAGTGCCTCTATATGTCTATCTTTAAGGTAACTTCCATCATGTACTTTGAATGATCATAATCAAAGAGTCATTAATTAAATCGCCTTGAAGATATTTACAACAAAGTAGCATATTTCTTTTGTGCCTGTTTGTATATAAGTCCATTTGAGTTATTTGTCACATAAAATTGTCCTTTAGGGACCTAAAATCTTGCTTCCGTGATTTAAAGCTCCATTGTGTTTTATTGCACTATTATGTGCAATATGGTTAAGTTTTTATAATAGTGACAAGTTCTATGAGTTGCATTTATAAAATAACTCTTACAAGACTTGTTCTTATTTTTTTCATTATAGTCAATTCCATACTTTTCTAAAACAAGTTTTTGTTGACCAAGAAGAACTTTCAAATTCTTTTTACCTTTAGTGAATTTTACTATAATTTACTTTGAATTATATAAGCTATTTTATAATAGCATTTTCCAGTTTTAGCTCATCTATCTCTCTTAAACAAACATGATCACTTACACAACATTTTTATCTTCTTTTAATGTCTTATTCTAAATTTATAATATATCAAATTTTCTTGCTTCAATTTTTCTTCTTCAAATATTCATTGTCTTCATATAATTTTTCATTTTCATTTGGGATAATGTCAAAAATGGTACCTGAACTTTTGCAAAATGTTCAATCAGGTACCTGAAGTTTTATTTTAAATAATTTAGTACTTGGACAAAGTTTTTGTAGACTTCTTTATACCTAAAGTTTGGTTTTGACAATCTTGATACCTAGACAAAGTTTGCATGACTTTTTTTTATACCTAAAGCCCTTTTCATTTTTAAGCTCATCATATTCCTTTTTAAAAACATCAAGTTCATTTCTTACTTACCTCATCATAGATTTCAACATGTTATTTTCCTTTTGCATCTTAACCACTTCATTGCACAATTTATCATATATTTCTATTAACTCATTATAAGAAGTGTTCATTGAATAAGAGCATACCTCATCATCTAATGTCATGAAGTAAACATCATCATTTGAATCATTGGAATCCTTATCACTCGATATAGCAACTAATGCCTCATTCTTTGATCCCTTAGCAACCTTTTTGAGCTAAGGGCAATATTGTTGAATATGGTTTAACTTATTACACTTGTAGCAAGTGATCATCCCCTTCCTTTCCTTCTTGGATTTGGAGTTAATATTAACATTCTCCTTTATCAATTTATTGTTAAACTACAACAAATTCTTGAAATTCTATCATCAATTAAGTGCATGATGCTTTTATTGTCATCTCCTTCTTATTGGATTCTTTTCCTTACCTCTTTAACATTTTATGATTCTTGAGTGTTCTAAGAAGTTGTTTATTTGATAGCTTACTTAACTCATGAGCTTCTCAATGGAGGTTCTCATTGCCTCCTAATCTCATGCTATGACTTAAGAATTTTGAAATTGATTTCCACATTAATAAAATTCTTATTGAGAACATTTAGTTGATTGGTAATATCAATAAACCCACTATCCATGTCATCTATTTGTTCATGGGTTAATGTCGTGTTTAATACCTAATCTTCTGCAAATTTACAATTAACTTTTTGAGCATTAAAGTAGACAATTTAGTATTCAATCAAAGTTTCTTGATCACTAATACTAACTTAATTGGCAGAGTTAACTCCAAGTGATGAGCTGGCACTCCTAGTAAATTGAGAAGTGGTGTGTATCAAGTATGGTAGAATTAGAAAATCAAATAATTAAGTGGGTGGATAAACCACATATTAATCTTTTTACTTAATTGTATATTTATACTTATTTATTTGCTAATTAAGATGTATCATCTCGCCATTCATCGAGAGTACTAACTTAGCACAAGAGTTAATTTTGTTGGTTTATGTAGTATTAATAAACAAGAAATTTTTTTATTAAGTATTAAATTGACTACTTAAAGGTTTGAGTAAGTAATTGTACATTAGGGAAGAATTAAACAATGAATTACATCATAATGTATCAACGTTTCAAGTAGCTAAAAAGAAGTATTAATGTTTTGCAAGGTGATTCAAATTAGGTTTTGGATTAGTTTGCAATTAATTTTTCTTAATTTTCTTTAACAGTCAATTATTGATACCTTATATGACGCATTTTGCATAACGTTAGTACATCTTTTTAGCCACTCAAAAAGTTGATTCCCTAAATGAATTTTTTTCCAAACGTTAATCCTCTTTTTAATAATTTAAAATATTGAGACATTAAATGAGCTTACCCTCAAACATTGATATCTTTTGATGTAATTTACAAAAAATTGAAGTACCAATATGACATTAAACCTCTATTCATTTGGATTCATTTTAAAATTTCTAAATTTTCCACATAATAGACTAATTTTAGCTTCCTTTACCATGGAAGTTCCTTCATACGTATATTATAATTCATTCCATATTTGTTTGACAATTTTACATGTGCATACTATACTAGCATTTTCATCTAATCATAATGCAAGATATTCATAACATTTCATTTAATTGTATTTTTTCCCATTCCACTTTAGTGAATTTCTTTCTTTTTGTTCCCTTTCTATATGATAGAACCATCATTAACAATATTCCATGATAGTCTATTGAGCTTTCAATAAGCTTTTCATTCTATATTTCCAATAAAGACAGCTACTTCCAATTATAAGTGGTGGTCTATTCATAACTTAACCCTCTAAAAAGCCTATTGTATTCATTTTCATGATCTTTACTTTAATATGTGCATAGTTGTCAAAATCATGATTTTACTCATACAATTCTATGAGTTTACGATTTTAGGAGATCTTTCCGAGTTGACTCATGCATAAAATCATTTTCTTATAGAATCTTACAATTTTAGCCGAATGTACAAATAAACTTAGTAGAATCTTACATTTTTAACTGAGGTTATCGATTTTACCTATTTGAGTCAAATAGATTATATATATATATATATATAAAAATACAATCATGTTTTTAGAAGTTCATTAACTAATAAGATGATACATCTTTCTTATTGGATTTTAATTTTGTTTTCATGCACCCTTTCTCTCTTTCCTCCCCTACTTTATATTTATGGAATTCATTCAAGTCAAGTCATAGTTACAAAGTTAACAAAAATACTTATATATTTCAACTATATAATTAAGAATTTAAAATAAATTGAAAAGTTTTATTCTCATTCAATTCATAACTTCTTTATTCCATACAAAATAATAAAAAATAACTTAATTTTGACTCTATTGGCTCTTTTTTTAATGTATGTTATATAATGGATTAAGAGTTATTTTAAAAAAGAGATATCCATTATATATTATAAGTTTTCTACTATTTCTATGAGCATATCTATTTTTTAAAGCTATTTTGTATAGATTATATAAACTTATCTTTCTACGTTTCAATTCTACATTTTGATTATATCGATCCTTTAGCGACTCTACGTAGAATCGTGAGTTTGACAACCTTGAATATGTGGTTAAGAAAATAAGTTAGAGATAGCTCCTATACCAATTGAAAACACACCAAGCTAACAAAAAAGCGGTTAGGATTAATTTTAACTCTTTTATAATTTTAAGCCTAAATCATGTAATTCAACAATCTAACCAAGATAGGACAAAAACAAGATAAAGCACAATAATTTAAAAAGGAAGAGTTAGAGAAAATAATCTTAGATATAATATGAAGTTCAGACTGCCCCCTAATTTCTACGATCACAAATGCCTCTAAATGACAACTGCACCATACTTTATATTTTTCACAAAATAGTGTTCACAAGGAGCTACACATAATCAACATGAGAATATTCACACACAATAACTACCAAAGTTGTGCCTTAGCACTAAATACAAATTCACTCACTAGACATAACTTAATCTCTCACTAATTCACACAAGAACCTCTAGTGTAGTATGTTATAATAAATTTACAAATATAACACTCAATAGCACTACTTACAACTTTTACAAGAATTAACAAATATGTTATTTAGACAGCAATAATTAACAAGAAAGAAAACAAGAAGAATGAATAACAAGAGAGAAAAGCCTAATGCGGTCTACATCCTGGGTATGGAGAGAATTATTATTCCTTAAGAAAACTAATGCAAAGTGTCTTCTAAAACCCTAGAAAACACTAGTATATATCCATTTCAAGTTAGGTTTTATAAATGATTCAATGCACTCAACTATTCTCCACATTGACTTGAATTTCTCAAGTCAATAAAACCAAGAATAAATCCCTCTCATCTATGCCATAAAAGGTATCAAGCTATGCAAACGTTCACTAAGCTTAAGCATGCTTAAACTTCTCCATAGACAACAACTTTGTTAACATATATGCTGGATTATCTGCTATATATATATATATATATATTTTATATAAAACACCTTATCTTTAGTGGAATCTCGAATGAAGTTTAACATTACATCAATATGTTTTGATATTTCATGATAAACTGGATTCTTTGTCAAATTCAATATACTTTAACTATCAATATAAATGATAGGTCAATGAACAGCCAAGCCCAAGCTATTAACAAAATCGTGCAACTACACACTTTCCTCTACCCCTTTGTCAATGACATGTATTCAACTTCTATAGTAGATAAAGAAACTCTAATTGAAGCGTTACTTTCCAACTGATGGCATATCTATAGAGGTTGAAGATATAACATGTTAGAGATCTTCTATTTATAAGGTCTCTACCATTGTTGGAATCTGTATAACCAACAATGCCACTAATAAGATCATTGGAACATAGATTGTCATATGCCCTAAATTGTAGTCAAAGGAAAGATCTTAATTTTAAACGAGTAAAGAGATTAGTAATTTAGGGTCTTGAAAGATTTTGTATGAGTTAAGGATATGGATGGCGCTAGGTCAGATATTATGCTCCAATCTAATATGAGATACTCTAATCTCCAATTGATATGACTCACAATTAGGGATTAAAGGTTGTTTACTACAATTATAGATTGATAAGAACTAGGGTTTGCTCTCAAGAGAACAATTTAAACATAATAATCAAGTATGTCATGTTCTAATACATCATGGGAGTATTTATATGACTCCCCTTAATGGAAAAAAAACTATAATTATTACATCAAATAAAATGGAAAAAATCGTGCATGACCAGTGAAGGCCACACCCTATGCCACATGTTGTATCAAGGGGTATAGTATGCTCTGAAGGGACTTTGATGAGTCTTGCACCACATGCCACGGGCTATATCAGGGGGTGTGATATTCTCTATGGGAGAACTTAGATCCCCATGCTAAAGATCACAACCCATGCCATCGGTTGTGAGACTTAGGCCTCCACCTATCTCTTTATCCATGCCTTGAGTGTGCTCCTTTCCCTTGACTACATGGTGTTCTCCATTAATTGTTATCAAATTCAAGTTCAACGTCTTGGTGTGCTTTTAGTATTCGTTGACAAAATGGGTCTCATCTTCATCAATGGTGTAAGTAAGGACTCTTTCAACTAGTCTTTGTATTCCTTTGACTTGAGCTTTTATGATAGGTTTCGGTGGTTGATTATCTTCTATCAATGTAGTAGGGCCAAAGGTTGGATTAAATAACAGGTTCTCTCATAACAACTTATGGTGTAGCACGTAAGGACAAAAAGCCACCGAGATGTACTATCGTATCTCTTACTTAAAGTGCAGATAGGTATGTAACTGGAAGTAGTTATGTTATCACAAGCTCCTGCATTGGGGTTTACTCTCCAACTCTAGGGTAACTTATTCAAGAGAAACAAAAGGGTTGACCTATTGAGGTACCTAAGAAGCAAGTTATTGCAAAATAATGGCAAGATTTGGCAAAGCTGCATCTTATCACGTGACAAAAAAAGGCAGCTATACCAAGTAAATCTTTAGCAAATATCGCCATATGGTAATTGAATTTTCTTATGTTCCCTTTCATTGTTTGTGTAATCTATATAGTATTCTTTTATTTTGCATAGCATGTACACAATGTCAAGAATATTACCTCAAACATATACATGTTGATTAACATCCTCAAATGTTGCTTTGTTATGCTTAGCAGCATCAAGATTTATATTATGGTCCTAGCCTACACCTTCAATTGGATTAGTGAGCCTTCTTCTTAGAAGCACCATCATGCAAGCGTCCATCTCCTTTTCCCCACTAGAGTCACAAAAAGTGAGTTCAGATGGAGCAATCACATGCATGTCATGTGTAAGTTAAGCTTTACGTGATTTAAGAGGAACGACACTTGAGAGGTAATCGAGAGAGTAAAGGATAGAGATGAGGAATTAGCAATCTCAATAGGCTTAGATGCACATGTGACAATGAGGGAGCTATGGAGCATCAATTCTCACTAACTATTATGAAATGATAAGCGTTCTTGACTTGAACAAGTATTTTGCTTCTTTAAAAGGAATTTTAGCAACACAATAGCGTTTTTCCAATATTTCTTATTATCCCCAAATGAAGAAGGACTAACAGTATTTATAGAGATCGGTCCTTGGTGTCATATGTCGGATCGTATAATAATTGACAGTCAAGATGATCCCTTTCGTTAATAGATCTTAAAGTAGGCTTCTCTGTGGACCTAAGCCCATTAAAGGCTATATTTATAGTGAATGAGCATTGTACTGAAAAAGGTTGAATATGGACTAACCAAAGCCATTAAACCTTACTTTAAGTCTATTGTGTCGATTCTCCAATTACCATCCTACTAATATGGGTTTGACTCTTTAGACCTGTTACTTTAGTCCAAAAAGCCAATCTATGTCAAAATTGGACGTAAAATCTATAAATCAAAATTATATCTAGTGAGAATGACATTATATACACATGGAGTTTACTTATATCAAAATTGTCTAGTGTTATTAAGTGATAATATTAATTTAAACTTTTTTATTTTTTGTCTATTACCAAAAGGATGGGGAGTATCATTTGACATATTGTCAAACTTTTATAATAGTCAGATGGCTATATATGAAATGAATTATAATTACCATTATACATCTTGAAAATTTATCATTCCAAATTGACACCATCGTATGTCAATTGATATCTTTACGTGCTCTTTGTCAATTGTAGATTTTGTCAATGGTGTACTAATGAAGATGACCTAATATCATCGCACATTTGTTTGTTATTACTAGAAATATTATATGATCACGAGGATAAGAGGTTTAGTTGCTATTGATTATATCATCTCTTTCTATTTTGTATTGATAATGTGAATTTTTTTGTTATGTAGCGATATGGTCTAGTGTCAATATATAATACAAGATAAAACATTACAGGTGTCACATTGTAATTGACTACTTATGATGATAGAGATAACAATGGCTAATAGAATAAGACGAGGTATAAAAAGTAGCAACTAAAAACATCTAATTAGGTGTAAAAGTTGATAATTTAAAACTTCAAGTGTACATTTGCCAAAAAGCATAAAGTTATGGGTGTAAACTATAACATTAACCTTATTTTAAATCATGAATGTTATAGTTCATCTCTAGCATTACTAATAGTCTAATAAGACTATATATTAACTTTACTAATCATCATATAACGATGTTTTCTATAGAAACCATAGGTAATTAGATAATTGTGTGGGATTTGTTGTACTAGTATTGTTAAGCTTAGAAGAACACAATGATACAAATCATTAGTATGATTTTTTTATTTAAACTTCTAAGGAAATGATTTTTCCCATATATTAGTTACAATCTTGAGAAAATTATAAGACATTCATATATTATTGTTTTTCCTTTTTGAAAATCAAACTTTATCGTGTTTGTTAAGTTCTCTAATAATGTTTTGATGATAACAAAAGGATGTTAAATTAGTTAATTTATTTATTCATTAAGTAAAGGATGATTGGCAATACAAAGATGTTTTAAATCTAATCAGAAGTTGTTTCAGAATCTTGTTCAAGTGATTTCTCAATAAGAGTTCTTTAAGAAGTTTTAAACAAAGGATTGATGCGTTTGACGCCTAACTAAAAGTTAGACAAAAGCTGTTTCAAAACCTTCAACGATAGAAAAATAAGTTTGACAAAAGCTGTTTCAAAACCTTCAACGATAGAAAAATAAGTTTGACAGAAGCTGTTTTAGAATCTTCAGGTCTGACATGAATTTTTCCATATTCGCACAAAATTGTTTAAAACTTGGTTTTTGATATTTTTTTCAAGACCCAGCTCCACTTGTCAAGTATATTTGGGTAATATACTTAATGTGTTTCACTTAAGTTGGATTTTATATCATGGGGATCAAATCACATCAAGTTATTTTTCAAAGATTTTTTAAGAAATTCGTTTTGGTATTCACAAATATGTTTTACAAAGATATATGAAGTTTTACAAAGATTTTATGACTTTCGGATATGAAAAAAGAAAAGATAGGAAAGATATGTTTGTTTCAAGAGAAGATATGGTTGTTACAAGGAAAGATATGCTTGTTCCAAAAGAAGATATGGTTGTTTGAATGAAAGATATGGGAGGATATAATTTCAGAACAACTGAATCAAAATCTTTCATGGATTTTCATCATGAAGATAGAGTTTTATCTTATTAATTTTTCAATCAAAATTAGATAAAGATCACATTAGCTACAAAGGATGTCTCATCATATTTTCCAGAAGAGAAAATCATAGAAATAATAAGATTTGAAGTTATTCAAATTTGAGAAAATCATGGACAGTTATTTTGATGATCGGCAACAACGAAAAGAAGATAAGATCAAGGAAGTTTTTTTTTTGTCATAAGCTTATCCGAATTTCAAATTTGAAACAACAAATATCTAGAGGATATTTCGGCCAAAGAAGAGAAATTTGTGGATTAGTTTTCAATTTCAACAATCAGATAACATCGAGTTTTTAAATCTAGCAAAATTCAAGGGAGAAAATCGGGACGTGCTTATCCTTTTCTCAAAACCAAAGAAAGGGTCAAAACTTATATACGTTGGGTGAATTTTTAAAAAAGCAAGAAGCGAAAAAATTCAAGGAAGAACAAGCAATAATATTCGAATAGAAAAGCATCTTACTCTTGTGTTTTTTTATCTTAACTTGTATAAGAAATTTAAATTCTACTCCTCATCGCTTTGCTACTTCTTGAGAACAATGTTGCAATTAATCATGCTCCTTTCTTTAGTGGTTCAAACTTTCCTTATTGGAAAATCTGTATGGAAACCTACATTAAAGCTAATGATTATGATTCTTGGTAGGTGATATCCATTGGAGATCATGTGATTACTTTTAATGGAGCTTCAACACTCACAGATGCAGAATAGAAAAACAACAAAGCCAAGAATTTGCCATTAACTACTATTGTTGCTTTGAAATTTTATTTAATCTCATCATGTGCAACTGCAAAGGAAGTTTGAATCACATTGTGTGAGACATATGAAGGAACAAATACAATCAAAGAAACCAAGATAAATGCCTTGATTCAACAATATGAACTATTTAAATTCAAGTCTAATGAAACTGTTAAAGATGCTTTCAATAGGTTTACAGCATCACCAATGAGCTCTCATCACTTGGAAAGAAGATCGAAGGTCCATATTTAGTAAGGAAAATGCTAAGGATCTTGCCACAATCATGGGACTAAAAAAGACAGCCATTGAGGAAGCTCAAGATCTCAATAACCTAACACTTAGTCAATTAGGGAGAAGCTTATGGCATATGAATCCCATATCAAATAGCACAAGAACCTAAGAGCAATGCCAAAGGAATTGCCTTTAAAGCCAAAGAAGTTATGGTCAGTCAAGCTGAATCTAATAAAAGTGAAGATGATAAAGAAGATGACATAACACTCCTAGCTCGAAAATTCAATCGCTTTCTCAAGAAGTAAAGAGGTAAGAAATTTAGTGTTTTTAAGAAAACTACCAAATTTAAGAAAAATGATGCAAGAAAAGGCTATAAGGAGAAGGAGAAGAGAAAAGAAAAGAGAGAAATTCAATGCTACGAGTGCAAGAAACTAGGACACATAAAGTATGAATGTCTTATACTTACTAAGAAAATGGAGAAATACAAGAAGAAAAGTCAAGCTATGCTAGCCCTTGGAGTGATTTAGATGATACAGAAAGTAGTCCAGAAGATACAGATGAGGAAGAAGAAGAAGCAAATTTATGTCTTATGGCTACTTCTGAGGTAAACTCTGAATCTGACAATGAAGCAACTGAAGATGGTATGCTTGTTGAAATGAAAAAGATGTTTAAAGCTCTTAAAAAGGCTTATTTAAAACTAGCTAAGTGTGATAATGAGAATAAACCTCTTAAAAATGAAAAAAAAACTTTAAAACAAACAAATTCTTTGCTTGCTAATGAAAATGATATCTTGAAGCATGATAATGAAAAATTGCATGCTAATAATGAAAACTAAAGAAGGAAAACAATATGCTTAAAGATGAAACTAGTGTTTTGAAAGTAAAAATAGATGAGTTATCTAATTCAATAAAGAACACTTTTAATAAGTTTAATGAAAGTGACAAAAAATTGAGCACGTTGATTTCTTCACAAAGACTATCTTGTGAAAAGCATGGTTTAGGATATGAACATGGTTCTAGTTCAAAGGTACCTAAGAAAATTGTGTTTGTTATAGCTAAACAATTAGTTAATATCGAATGTGTTGCTGAAATAAATTATGAGAAAAGAAATTATGTTAAAAACAACATAAGTTACAACAGAAGTTATAACAGAAGTTATCCTAAGGGAAGGTATCCATATAATGGGTACTATAGAAGCAATACCAGAAGCTATACAAATCATAACAACAAGAAGCAAGTAAATGACAGGTATTGGAATTACAATACTTATTCCTATTCTTGTTTCTTTTGCAACAAACCTGGTCATATAAAAAAGTTTTGCTATTATAAAAAGAGTAAGCTCAATAATCAACAAGTAAACAAAAGTAATCAAATGAGTTTATCCTTTAGAGGACCCCAACTTGTTTGGGTTCCTAAAAAGGTTTAATCCTTTTTTGACTTGTGTAGGATCAGGAAGCTAACATCAAAGGAACATTGTATCTTGATAGTAGATGTTCCAGACATATGACCGGAAATGCTTCATTGTTCAATAGCATAACATGGGAAGAAAAATGATATATAAAATTCGGAGATGATGGTAGAGGTAAAATTGTTGCAACTGGAGATATTGGTATGCCTCCTTACATTATAGAAAATGTTTATCTTGTAAAAGGCTTAAAGCATAATTTATTAAGCATTATTTAACTATGTGACAAAGGATATAAAATGGTTTTTGAAAAGGATAAATGTTTTGTTTTTGATGGAAATGGTATAAAATTATTTGAAGGTTTTAGAAAGAAAAATATATATCTTATAAAACCTATTGAAGTTGAATCTGCTTGCTGTTTATTATCTATGAATGATCATATTTTTACCTGTCATAGATGTTTAGGACATGTTAATTTTAGTTGATTAGAAAAGTTATCTAAAAGGAATATAATAAGAGGATTGCCTAGAATTAATATTAAACAAGATGTGAAATATGATACATGTCTGAAGAATAAAATGGATTTTGTTTCTCATAAAAGTAAAAATGAAATATCATCTAAAAGACCTTTAGAATTATTACATCTTGATCTATTTGACCTACAAGAGTATTAAGCATGGGCGGAAGTAAATATGAACTTGTTATTATTGATGATTATTCAAGATATACTTAGGTTATGTTCTTGCGACATATAAGAGATACCTTTGATTCTTTTTCAAAAATTTGCAAAACAAATTCAAAATGAAAAGGGAGTTTCCATAATTAGTCTTCGAACTGATCATGGAATGGAATTTCAAAATGCAAATTTTTTGAATTTTTATGAAGAATATGGTATATCTCATAATTTCTCAGCTCCATATACACCACAACAAAATAGAGTTGTAGAACGCAAGAATAGAACAATACAAGAGATGACTAGATCTATGTTAAATGAAGTTGGTATTGCTGAGTATTTATGGGCAGAAGCAATCACTACAGCTTGCTACATCATAAATAGAGTATACATTCAACTCATGACATCAAAGATTACATATGAACTTGTTCGAGGTAAGAAACCTACTGTTTCATATTTTCATGTATTTGGTTCTAAATGTTTTGTGAAAAAGAATGCTTTCAATCTTGGTAAGTTTGATGAAAGATCTCATGAAGCTATATTTTTGGGTTATTCATTAAATAGTCGTGCATATCGTGTGTTTAATAAATTATCCAAAACTGTTGAAGAATCAATTAATGTTAAGTTTGTTGAAGATACAAAGGATGATGAGTATGATGATGAAAAAGAGTCCAAACCCGAAGAAGAATCTTATTCAGAACTAAAGTCTGAAGTACCAGCTATTGAAAACTTTGAATCTGGAAATCCAGAATGTATTTCAGAAGGTACTCCAGAACTTAGAGAATCTGAACTAGAAACTTCTAAGGCTTGGAAATATAAATCTGCTCATTCTCCTATTCAAATAATAGGTAATGTAGAATCTGGTGTTAAAACAAGAGCAAGTTTACAAGATTTTGAAAATCATTTCGCTTTATTATCTGAATTTGAACCTAATAATATTAATGAAGCTTTAAATGATAATAGTTGGATTGATACCATGCAAGAAGAACTAAATCAATTTCAAAGAAATAATGTATGGAATTTAGTACCTAGATCTAAAGGAAAATCAGTAATTGGAACTAAATGGGTGTTTAAAAATAAATTAGATGAAGATGGAAAAATAGTTAGAAATAAAGCAAGATTAGTAGCTAAAGGATATTCACAAGATGAAGGAATAGACTTTGATGAAACATAGGTATCTGTTGCTAGATTAGAAGCAATTCGATTGATGCTTGCATATGCATGTTTTAAGAATTTCAAAGTTTTTAAAATGGATGTAAAAAGTGTGTTTTTAAATAGTTTTATAAAAGAGGAAGTTTTTGTAGAACAACCCCCTGGTTTTGAAGATCTCTTTAAAGTGGATTATGTTTTCAAGTTAAATAAAGCTTTATATGGTTTAAAACAAGCCCCAAAGGCATGGTATGAAAGATTGAGTTTGTTTTAATCTCAAAAAATTTTCAAAGAGGAACTGTTGATGCAACCTTGTTTTTAAAATCATATGATCAAGATATCTCAGTTGTGCAAATATATGTGGACGATATAATATTCGATTCTACTAATGAAATATATTGTTAAGAATTTACAAAAAGTATGCAGGCAGAATTTGAAATGTCGATGATGGGTGAGTTGACATTCTTTCTTGGGCTAAAAATCAAACAATCAAAAGAAGGAATCCTCATTCATCAAGAAAAATACATAAAACAAATCCTAAAGAAATTCGGGTATGAAGGATGTAAAGGAGCTGCAACTCCCATGAGCACTTCAATAAGGTTAGATTCTGACACAAATGGGAAAAAGGTAAATGAAAAATTATATAGAAATCTTATTAACTCTTTATTATATTTGACTGCATCCATACCTGATATCTTGTTCAGTGTATATTTGTGTGCAAAATTTCAAAATGCACCAACAGAAACACATTTATCATCTATTACCTGATAAATTCTTCAAAATTAGGCATCTGGTACCCTAAGAATCAAAATTTTGATTTAATAGGCTACTCTGATGCAGATTATGCTGGTTACAAAATTGATAGAAAAAGTACATCTGGTACTTGTCAATTCTTAGATGATAACTTAGTTTTTTAGTCTTCTAAGAAAAAAAAATTTCTTGCCTTGTGTACTGCAAAAGCTAAATATGTTTCTATTGGCAATTGTTGTGCTCAAATGCTTTGGATTAAACAACAACTACAAGATTATGGTTTATCTTATAAAAATATTCCAATTAATTGTGATAATACAAGTGCAATTAACTTGACAAAAAATCTTGTACATCATTGTAGAACAAAACATATAGAAATAAGGCATCACTTCATTCGTGATCATGTTAATAATGGTAATATTATTATTGAATTTGTGCCTTCAGATATGCAATTAGCAGATATTTTTACAAAACCCCTTGAAAAAATTAGTTTTGAATTTATAAGAAATGTAATTGGCATTTTTCATCCTTTTTGAAAAAGAAAATTTTAAATTTTTGATATTTTTCCCTCTTTAAGTTACATTAAGAATTACTCCCCTATTTTATCCATTTAATAAATATTTTATCCATTTCATAAATCTTTTATCGGTTTTATAAAATTTTTAAACAAATAATAATAATAACATGTTACTCTAGACATCATATTCTTTAAATGAAAAGTCTGTTCATCTTCTCTTCTCTTTAAAAACTTTTCAAAACGAAGGAGAAGAATTTTTTTCAATGTCTCCCAAAAAGTCCGAAAGAATCAAACAAAATCCTTCAAAACCAAAACCTCCAATAAACCCTTAATCATCCACGACAAATCCTCTGAGTCCGAAGACCAAGTAGCCATCAAAACTCCTATAGAACCTTCCATAGAAACTTGTTTGTCCAAGAAAATGGGAAAAAGAAGGATCTTTCCTCTTCAAAAGGAAAAGAAAAGGTTGAACAAAGTCATGGAACAAGTTCAGCTTCAATATCACATACATCAAAGAAGTCTTCAAAACCTCTTCAACAAACAACTTCCAAAGTTTCCACTAATAAAACTGTTGGACGATGAAGGAATGAGGTTTGTGCTTATAGTTTTGTTGATTTCAATTTTTTTACAAGCAATGGGTTCTACTTGAACGAGATGTTAGAACAAATAGGTTGCATGAATCTCTGTTCTGCACAAGTTGTAGTATATGGGGAATGTATTAAAGAGTTTTATGTGAATCTTGAATTATTTGAGAACAATGTAATAAGTTCTGAAGTGTGTAATCAATAAATAGAAATTTCTAGAGATGATGTGGTTAAGTGTTTTCAAATGTTGGATGTATATGATGATGCGGAGATAGTTAGTATAGCGAGAAATGATTTGTATGCTGCTGTAAATGGTGGACTTGAGATGGACTATATCAAAGAAGCCATGATCATAGATTTTGAACTATTTCCTAGGATATTACACAAGATTATTATCGAATGCATCTGTCCAAGGAAAGGAAGTTCAACTTCCATGTCTATTGATCATGCACAAATTATTCTTGCTATGATGCAAAAGAAGAAGCTAGATATTTCATCTAGGATAATTGATCAAATCTGGAAAAATAGAGAAAGTTTAGTCTTTGGGAGTGTTTTGATGAAGTTGTTTGAATTTAAGGAGACTAAACTACCATCTAGTTCTTCTGAGCCATTGAAACTTAAAAGGATTGGAAAAGAAGTGATACATCATATGTCTATCTATATCAAAGAGTTTGTTTGGTATGCAAATGATGGATCACATTATGTGAATGAAAGGCATAGGCATAAAGAAATTCCTTCTGCAATCTCAACTTCAATGCCTCAAGAACGAATGATAAAAGCTCCCTCAGAACCAATTCCTCCAACTCAAAAGAAGAGGAAGTTGGACAAAGATACTGTTGGGACAAGTTCAACAGATAATACACCTTCTATAGTTAATGTTGAAGAAATCACAACTACAATTCAAGCAACAATTAAATCTGAGATTCTTGAAAAATTTCAATAAACAATACAAGATGAGCTTTAAAGCTTTAAAGAAGCTGAAAAGAAGCGGGTCGATGATTTTATTAAGAGGATGGAAGGAAATTCTCAAAAGCTCCTCACTGAATTTAAAAATTATAGGATTCTCTATGATGAATTCAATGAGAATATCAAGGACGATCTCAATAATAATACTATAAACTTTGATCGCTTGGTAGAGCAAATAAGGAAAATTGGAGATTTGGTCACAAAATGGTTTGATAAAACTACATCAAGAATTGATTCGAACATCAAAGCTATCAAGGATGTTCAAGGTGAAATTTAAATGTTTTTGAAGACTAACTTTCCAGACTACGTTCGCGAGGGTGTGCACATCATTGATCTTGATACTTCACCTGAGAAGCCTTCATCTAACCAATCCTCAGCCTCCTCCTCCAACCCCAAATAATCAAGAAAAATGTTTACAGGCTCTATTTACTTTTAACAGACTTTTTTTTTAACTTCCTTTTAAATACAATTAATTGCTTTTGCACAATTTCAGGGGGAGTTTTTACTTCTTGATGATAACAAAAAGGGAGAGAAATAATGTTTGATAAGCTTTGATGATGCTGTGATGATATATATATGCCAATGTTGCTGATGTTAAATATGTTGATGTTGTGATGATGTTGTGATATATATATGCTAATGTTGCTGATGTTAAATATGCTGATGTTGTGATGATATATATATGCTAATGTTGCTGATGTTAAATATGCTGATGTTGTGATGATACTTGAATACTTGAATATTTTTGTATTTTTTATGATGCTTATTGCTGAATATTTTATACATATGGAAGGGTGTTTTGTTATCATAAAAAAAGAGGAGAATGTTAAGTTCTCTAATAATGTTTTGATGATAATAAAATGATGTTAAATTAGTTAATGTATTTATTCATTAAGTACAGGATGATTGACAATACAAAGATGTTTTAAGTCTAATCAGCAGTTGTTTTAGAATCTTGTTCAAGTGATTTCTCAATAAAAGTTCTTTCAGAAGTTTTAAACAAAGGCTTGATGCGTTTGACGCCTAACTAAAAGTTAGACAGAAGCTGTTTCAAAACCATTAATGATTGAAAAATAAGTTTGACAGAAGCTATTTCAAAACCTTCAATACAAAGATGTTTTAAGTCTAATCAGAAGTTGTTGTAGAATCTTGTTCAAGTGATTTCTCAATAAGAGTTTTTTAAGAAGTTTTAAACAAATGATTGATGCATTTGACACCTAACTAAAAGTTAGACAGAAGCTGTTTCAGAACCTTCAACGATAGAAAAATAAGTTTGACAGAAGCTGTTTCAAAACCTTCAACGATAGAAAACTAAGTTTGACAGAAGCTGTTTCAGAACCTTCAAGTTTGACACGAATTTTTCTATATTCGCACAAAATTGTTTAAAATTTGGTTTTTAATATTTTTTTCAAGACCCAGCTCCACTTGTCAAGTATATTTGGGTAATATACTTGATGTGTTTCACTTAAGTTGGATTTTATATCATGGGGATCAAATCACATCAAGTTATTTTTTAGAAGATTTTTTTTTAATTCGTTTCGGTATTCACAAATATGTTTTACTAAGATGTATGAAAGTTTTCCAAAGTTTTTATGACTTTCGAATATGAAAAAAGAAAAGAAAGGAAAGATATGTTTGTTTCAAGAGAAGATATGGTCATTACAAGGAAAATATGCTTGTTACAAGAAAAGATATGGTTGTTACAAGGAAAGATATGCTTGTTACAAGGATAAATATGCTTGTTACAAAAGGAGATATGGTTATTATAAGGAAAGATATGGGAGGATATAATTTCGGAACAGCTGAATCAGAATCTTTCATGGATTTTCATCACAAAGATAGAGTTTTATATTATTAATTTTTCAATCAAAATTAGATAAAGATCACGTCAGCTACAAAGGATGTCTCATTATATTTTCCAGATGAGAAAATCACGGACAGTTATTTTGATGATCTGCAACAACGAAAAGAAGATAAGGATCAAGAAAGTTTTTTTTTCGGTCATAAGCTTATCTAGATTTCAAATTTGAAACAACAAATATCTAGAGGATATTTCAGCCAAAGAAGAGAAATTCATGGATCTGTTTTCAATTTCAACAATCAGATAACGTCAAGTTTTTAAATCTAGCAAAATTCAAGGGAGAAAATCGAGACATGCTTATCCTTTTCTCAAAACCAAAAGAAAGGGTCAAAACTTACATACGTTGGGTGAAGTTTTATTTTAAAAAGCAAGGAGCGAAAAATTTAAGGAAGAACAAGCAATAATATTCTAATAGAAAAGCATCTTACTCTTGTGTTTTCTGATCTTAACTTGTAGAGGAAATTTAAATTCTACTCCTCATTCCTTTGCTACTTCTTGAGAAGTTTTTGAGAGTTGTAAATCATTGTAGTTGAGTGTTAGCTTAATGTTGAAGCTAGGGAGACTCGACAGTGAGATTTTGCCAAGTTGTTGGCTTAATTGTACTCTCAATTTGATTTTGACATAGTGAAACACAACCGGTATAGATAACTAGGACCCCAGCATGGAGTTGGAAGAGTGGACCGACGCACAAGTCGGAACCACTATACATTGCTGCTTAATTTTCTTTCTCTACTCTATTTTAATTCCCACAATTTATTGTTATAATTGTTTAATTGCTTGAACTAGTTCTCACAAAGTTTACAAAGGGGATTTCAATTTTAAAAGGCCTAAATATTTGAATTTTTGATAATAATCAATTTAGCCCCCCCTCTTCCCCTCCCTTCTTGATTATCTAAGTAGGACCAACAGTGTTTCTTTGTTTAACTTTCATAGGCTCATTGTAAAATTCAAATAATTTTTTCAAAAAAAAAAAAAATTATCCTGAATCCTAATTAGTAACTTGAATCTTAAAGCCAAGCCCTTTATTTTTGAAAACTTAAAATTGGTTTAATGCAATACGGCATCATCATTAAATCAATTTGTTTCTTGGTTTGCCATTTGGCCAAAAACACCTACTTTTTAAATGAAGCTAGCAATAAATTCCATCTCCATTCATCGCTATCCTTCCCATGCTTTCACTAGTTCATTTTTAGGATCGCATGGTTTACATCAAAGCAAATTATTTAAGTATAAGTTGATCCATAATCACGAGTGAATGTGACTTCAGTCAATTGACATGTTAGTAGATTGCATCTAGTATACTTTAAACTTGAACATGCATAACTTGAATTAGTGTATTCTTTAGTGAAGTGAGAATGAATTGAACATTTACATTTGTTGATTTAAGTGTTTGTGTCACTTATAAACACTTATTTGATCAAAAGACATTTTGAGATGATCGGATGTTGATGAAAAACTTGGTGACAAAAGGTTGTTGTCATTTTTAATAACATTACCATATTGATCATACTATAATTGTAGCTAGTCATGGACAAGATTTACAAATATAGTTAAGGGACTTTGGCATATCGTGCATACTGTAATGGTAGCATCTACCGATTCTTCCCCACACCCTACCTCCAAACACACACACCCCGTTTTTAATCCATATGTTTAAGAAATTGCTTAACAAGAGTAACTATCCATTCACCAGGTCCTATATTCAAGTTGTATGATGCTTTTGTTCCTTATCCATTAAAATTAGGCTTTTCCCAGATTAGATTGAACGTCGAGAAGAATGTAACATAAAAGACTTCAATTCATGGGACATGTTAGATATGAATCCTTAGAGTTCTCACTAAAATGCAATATTGATCTTTATAAATGAAAACATTGCTTCAACATCTTCTCTTATTGGGGGAAAAATTCCAACAATCTAAACTATTTATACTCTAATGATGGTGAATATCTACAAACTCTAGCTTCTTTATAAACAAGCCCCGACTTACAAAAGTAACCTTTTTTGGGACTACAATGTCTATCTTCCGAACATATGCATTGGCCTTCTAGTGCACACCCATCAACTTCTACACTTTCTTTTCCTCTTCCGTACAATATTTCCTCAAACCAATCACTAGAAAACATGTTTTGAGGGTCAAATTGTTTCTTTACTAAAATAAACTTTGAAAATTTTGAATACTTCTTTTGCACCCCAATAAATGCAACGTTTCTATTTTTAGCCCAATGTGGTCTAGCCCCATATTTGAAAAATGCTATTTGTTCTACTTCTTCCAGCACATCTTGATTTAATCTTGGAACCGAGGGATCCTTAGATCTATAGTAATTGAAATCTATCACAACCGAGTCCTCAAGTTGGCCTAGATATGCCTTCGAAGCCTTAATGAATCGAATCAAAAATCCATTATACAAATCTACCCCACAAAAATTTTCTGGGTTAATGTCGCGAAGTTTTTTAACATCACGAATAAAATCAGAAAATTTTGGGGCAGGAAATATTGCTGTTGACTCATAGAATAGAAGTCCATTGATTCTAGGATCCCAAGCACATGAAATGTCAGTCCTTGAAGGTGATGAGTATAGGCATGAACCTGAAGTTTGCATTTTCCCTTGATGACCAATCACTGGATAGCCAGTGAAGATGAGACCATTTTTTAGGCCATTTCCGATAAGCTTCTTATATCCCACTGTAGTAGCTGCTAGTGTGCATTTTCCCTTCACATTCTTTGCATCCTCAAAGGCCTTCTCTGCATGCGAAAATTCGAGAACATTTACTAAAATAGTAATATAAATACCACAACCTCAATACACCCTCAACACATAGGTAAGGTAAGAACAAATCTCCTAAAAATATAAAATTGACTCCTGAACCGTCCTTAAAGTTCTCAAACCATCACTTAAATATCTATAAATTAATTATCATATTCAAGATAAGTGTGTTATCTCAATATTTATAAGAAGGTAGTAAAGACATATTTTAAAAATTTGGATACGCTCTATTTAATGTATACAATTTTTCTTAGTGTATTGTAAATCCTTAGATGCGAACATATTGATTTCTCCACAAAATATACATTAGCAAAAAATTGCTAATATATGGGTATCGGAATCTGAATGAAAGCAGCAATATGAAAATGCCGATCAATTGATTATTCAAATGCATGCAAAAAGTTGGCAAATTGGAAAAGCGAAGGGCGCCAAAAAAAAAAAGTATAAAGTTAGATATTTAAAATGGAAGTTGGGTGTAAATATTCTTATAACCTAATAACATTACCATTAATCTTCTAAATGAAATAAGTAGGTTTGACTCCCTTCTTTCTCTTGTAATGGTGAATAAAAAAAAAAGTAGCTAGGTTGTCCAAAAAAGACTTTTTATCTTGCTAATGAAGGCGGTTATGAACTTCTCTTGCCAACAAAAACTCCTATCAAATAGTAAAGATTAAATATCTTCACAGTAAGGAAAAAAAAATTAATAATATCTTTAGACCATTGTTTAAAAATTAAAAAAAATGAAAAAAGTTGCATTTGTTTTTCATTAAGTGGGTTTGCTATTCCTTAAAGAAAATTAAATTTTTCTTTTAACTCGTGCACATATATAACACCATCAAAAAAACCCAAACCCCATAGTATAGCTGTGCTTGAAATTCTAATTTGACATTGCTACCTACAAGATTGTAAAAAGAGACGAGCAATACCTGAGGAGCGCAAGGATTTCGAGATAAGAACCGAATTGGATTGAAATCCAAGGAAGTCATACACACCATCCCCTGAAGTGTTAACAGGAACCCTATTATCATACCTATACACAGCAATTTTTCTAGATGGATACCATGTGATATCTGCAAATTCACATTTCTTGGCATGATCCATGAATACATCCTCAATTTGACCATCTTCTGTGAAATTGTATGTTATACTTCTTTTGAATCCTTTCTCAAGAGAAAGCTTCACCTATATATATCATAAGATTTCAACAATGGTGAGTAACAAGTGTAACCCGCAAGATTGAATTGATTAAGAATGTAATTGCTTAACATCTTAGGATTGAGATGACACTAGTCTCACAATGTACCTAGGATAATTTCATATTTTATGTGCTTTCATTTTGATCAATACTGCCAAGTGGATTAATGGAGATGGAGCATTTAAAGATGACTTTTATCAAGTAATTCTTCATATATACTTTAAAAATAGACTCAAAATTTCAGATTTCATTTTTGTGTACCAAACTAGTAATTGAATGATCAATACATAATCCACTTAAAAGACAAGCAAGTTACAAGAATGACTTAAGAATTTAATTGCTTAATATTTTAATGTTGAGGGATAAAAGTAAATCTATATATATATATATATATATATGTATATATATCTAGATAATTTCCTTAAATATGCTATCACTTAATACATGGCTAAGTGGATAAGACATGTATCAATATTTTTCCCTTTTTATTTTTATTTTTTATTTTTTTGCATGTAAGATCAACTTTTAATCACTATTAAAAACTAGAAAATGGAATGACAATTGTTGAATATCACACGCAGTAAAATAGTTATTGAACAGCAGGCTTATTTAAATAGAAATCATAGTCATAGGTGCTTACAAAAGCAGCAATTATGAATTTGTAACTTCATATTCATCGGGGAAAATGGTTATTCCATTTCACACTTATCTCATATAAAGTTGCTTTATAGTATTTAGTTGCATTTCAAATTCTAAATAATAATGAATAATAGATAGCAATTTATAGCCCTAGTAATTAGTATATTGAATTGCTATTCAATTTTTATTCATCACATTCTCATAAATATTTTTGCCTTGGTACCACCACCACCAGAGCAATGCAATACCTCATAAAGAATCTAATAAAAGTTTTGGTATTATAATAGTGGTGCAATAGAGATACCATATTTTAATTATAATATAACTCATGACCTTTTTTCTATATCAACTAAAAATTAATAGATTAGTAATAACTATTAGAACTTTATTACATTATTATTGGATTACAATTGAATTCTTCTTTATTCCATGAGGTGATTTATAAAATTATAAAATCATTAGACATCAGATAACAAAAAAAACAAAGAAAAATAAATAGATAATATTGCCATGTAGTCAGTTAAAAAAGAACACAAATTTAGGGTCCAGTTGAAGACGTATAAAGCCAGAAATAGCTGACGGCAACAAACGTGTTTTCCAATTTGCTTTTAAATTATAATATCTTGTTGTCAAAAGACAACAAATTTGGCGTTCAATTGAAGATGTATAAAGCCAGCAATAGCTAATATTTGACATGATTTCTATTTTGCTTTCAAAAGACGCGTTAAGAATAAAATTTTCTTCAAAGGAACTATTCTTCTTGTATGGAAGTGCTTATCTTCTAGATCAATCATGACATATCGCTTTAAGTTATCTAGCTCGCGTATTTTTTTTAAAATAAATATTTGTCAATAAATAAATATTGATGAAAAATTGACAGTTTTACTCATAAATTGATCAAATAAATACGATACAGATATGATATAAATATGATAAATATAAATTACAAATGCAGATAAGATACAGACACGGTATAAATAAAAATCTAACAATCCAAACAAATCGTTTGTGATATTTATTAATAAATATTTAATTTTCATTTTTTATCATATTGACTAAACAAGAACAGAAGGGGGAAAAAACAATAATTAGATATTACACATCATGGGCATAGATTAATCCTTCAAACGGGTAAGGCATCAAACCCAACATGGACCCAAACTAGCTCACAAGTCTAGAAATCTTGATCTAGAACTAGACTCGGCTTCCATAAATATGAGGCAAGTCTTAGACCTACCAATTCTTGGATCTGAGTTGGGGACTGCTGTTAATAATTTTCTTTTCTTTTAAGTTTTACTTAAAATTAAAAAAAAAATATATATATATATAAATGTCAAAAAAGTTAAATTTTAAATTCAAAATAAAAGTTAATTAGGTCACATAACCTTTTAGCTTTTAGCTTTTAGCTTATCATGAAAAAAAATTTGTTAAGATGTGCATTAATTTATATACACATTTACATTCAACTTTAGTTTAACTTCAACAATTTAGAATTACCAAATAATCTAGAAGCTATAAAAAAGATGAAATTATAAAAATTATCCCATATTATTAAGAAATAAGATTTTATTTTTGTAAAAATTTATATAATCCAAACTAGATTTACTTTAAAAGTACAATTATTTTATTATGTTATTAGCAATTACACTTGTAGGAAATGCGAAATAATATTTTCCTTTTCACATGGAAATGGTAAATTTCGAATGTCATTTCCTTATATGCTTTTTTTGACTTCTACTTTTGCTTCGTTTCCTTTATGTTATTTTTATTTTTATTTTCATTTCACAGTTTCTTCTCTCTTTTCTTCATCTATTTATTTATTTATATTTGCCACCAATTACATATGCAATCACTAATCCTTGACCTTCCATGGTATTGCCGGATCGAGTCTTGGTTTGAATGCAACCTTTTTAAGGTTTAAACAAATTTATAATATATATATACTAATAAAATTTCGAAACAAATGATAATGAAATAGGACTCTAAAATAATTAGCATTTGTGATTTGAAATATAATACATAATTAAAATTTTATTGTTATTATTTATGATATGTATATAACACCTAAGATATAATATTCTGATAAATCTTTTTTCACAAAAAGAGGATGTTTGTATTATTACTTGACACACAACTTTAACACATACAGTAGATGTGGATATGGAGCATGCGTGAAAGAAGCATGTCATGCCAACAACCTTTTCCGATGTTGTTGATTTTATAAACATATCGAAAGTGCAGGATTACTGATATGCATAAAACGAAAATTTTATGACATTTGCTGTTACGTTGTTTAATCAGTCAGATTTATTTTAATAGTTATTAAACTTTTAATATTTTTTTATATTAATATTTTATAATTAAGTTAGTGATGATATTACCATGACGAAACCGGAGAAGAAGTTGTTCATAAATTTACCTTGGATATGACTCCCAACAGTCCTAGAGAAACTTTGGCAGCATCAAGAAGTGGATCTTGAGACTCTAATCTGATGATTTTAGCATATCCTTCTGACTCTTCGGCAGGCACCACAAGGCTTAGGCCCACAACATGATCATGTACAGCACCACCCCTGCCCCACCAGGAGCTACCGTGCGCGCCGGTGCTGATTAGCCCTGCCAAACTAACCCCTTCCCAATATGGTGCAGCCACCAAGCTCAGCCCAGCCTCCTCAACTTTGTCAATAAGCCGCCTCAAGGGCACCCCGGCATCGGCCGTAACCACCATATTTTTAACATCTATGTCAATTCCGGAGTCATAATTCGCGGTACTAATGAGAATTGCACTATTTGATTGAGTTCCAGGACAGGCAAATCTTGGTATAGTGTGTGAGAATTTGCTAACAACCTTGACATTAAGTTTCTTCTGACTGGCATAGGCAACTATGGAGAGAAGTTCTTGTTCAGTTTTAGGGTATGTGACATTTTGGACACGACATTCTTTTCTATCACTCCATACACCGTATGAGTTTTGGAGGGTGCAAAGGTTGTCTTGGCACATGATTGGGGATTGTGGTGGCATTCCATGGCTTGTTAGCAAAAGCGTACAAGAATAGAGAAGGGTGAAGATGAACATGCTGAGGAGCCACGATTTTCTTGGCATGAATGGAAATTTTGGTTCGATCGCTTGTTACTTTGGTTGGTTTTGGTAGTTGACATTAAATGGATTCCCGTGGGAAAGGCAATGCTTTCAAGTGATATCTAAAAAGAATGTCGTATTCTGCTTTAATTGTGTCCTAAGAAAACCCTTAAATAATAGGTTAAAAAAAAGGTCAAGGATGAACTTTAACAATGTTTGTTTAATGTCCATTTTGTTATAGGAATAGAATTACAATTGTTAAGAAATAGAATAAAGAAAGGAAACAATATCTATTGTCAAATTAATAGGATCTTTTAGTCATTCACCTAATAATTAAAATAAATAATCTATATATTAAGCTATCAAAAAATTAATGAGATTAGCCAGTCAGAAAATGATGATATAAGTATTGTTTTTAAAGTTATATGAGTAGATACGAAAATATGGAAAAATCATTAAAAAATGCTTATTCTTTTGGTTATATAAAGGACTCAGATATGCTATTCTACCAACTATATGGAAAAGAGAAGTATCGGTATTTTATAAAAACTTTACCAAACATACCAATCGTTATCGAAAAGATTTGAAATAGCTTAACATGAAAACGCAAAAACAATCATAATTTCAGCCTTTAGTTGGCAAGATACAGATGTTAACACCTTTTGGATTTGGTGGAAAAATAAATTGCAATGGAGGTAGGTTTGGTGGAAAAATAAATTGTCATGTGGGTGGGTTTGGCATGTGCGTACGTATGTAGTGGATACATCGTGCGCGTGTGGGGCCACGTACTCACCAGCCTCTCCGACAACTTTCTTAATGTTGGTTTTTTATAATAGTCCACCGTCCTAAATAATGATTAGATGCATAGGTTAATTCAAAGTAGCTTTTGGGCCTTTTTCTTTTTTGTTTTTTTTTTTCCCGTAAGCTTTAGATACGGGTTTTGGTATCATTTTAGTTTCGTTTTTTATAAAATCTAAAATATTAGTGTTTCTTTCAACCCTAACACGATATCACATTATATAATATACGTTTAAAATTATAAAAAATACCCATAAGTAAAAAAATTAAATCATCTCAACACTCTTGCTCAAGTTAGAGCTTATATATCATATGCTCCTGCCTTGCTACATATATATTTCACTCAAACTCCTCAAAGTGTCCTAGTAAAAAGATCAACAAGGTAGTCTCCTGATTTAATATAGGATGTATCAAATTCCTTATTTAATAATTTCTCATGGATAAAGTGATAGTTAATCTCAATGTACATTGTGCGCTCATGAAAAACTGGATTTGATACAATATGCAGAGCAACCTGATTGTCACATATCAACTACATTGGTTGTAATTGAAAGAAACCTAAGTTCTTCTAGAAGATGCTTAAACCAAAGCAATTCGCATGATATGGATACCATTGCCTTATACTTCGATTCTACACTTGATCTTGCCACCACGATATGTCTCTTACTCTTCCATGAGATAAGATTACCACCAACAAACACATAATATCCTGTAATTAATCTTATGTCTAATGGTAATCCTGCTCAATCAACATCTATATATCCAACAACATTGCAAGGACGTAGCCTATCTAATTTCACTATTAGGCAAGCTTAGTCCCCAACTATGTATAACACTTAAGTATTATATATAAGGATGTTTATAATGACTGTATGTTTAAACCTATCATAACTTCACAAAACATTATATAAAACTACTCAATACATGAGTTGTTAAAAATGTACATAACATAGTGACAATCAATGATACTACAAAAGATTACAAAACTTGCTCAAGAAAAAAAAGAAACATAAAAGAATAACTTAAAATCTAATATTACAACCAAAGGTCTAACCAACAAGTCTATAACAAATTGCCTTTTAGAAAACTTGATTAAAACATCATTGTTTGCAAATGGGGTCTCTAGCCGTCCCATTTATCCATAAAAGCTTTCCAATCAATCCCATATCCTAAATCACCATAAGGTTCATCATCAACAACACCTACAAAGCAGCATCATGAGCCAAATGCCCAATACACTGTAACACAAATAAATGATGCGATCTATAGAAACCTAGGTATATTAAACCTAGAACCCTATAACCGTAAGGGAATCAAATCCCCAAAGGATCGTCTTGAACAAACAATCATTCACCGGAACTAGACCCCAATCGAACCTGTCAATTGAAACCTAAGTTATCAAGAAGAATTCCCTCAACCGTTTAGATTGAAGAAATCAAAGAGAGTTCTTTTGCAAAGAACCAAAGAGAGAGTTTTCCCTCAAAGAAGATTAATTTCAATTCAATATTGTCAAAGTCTGATTTCTATATTTCATACTAGCCTTAATATATAGGCTATTACAAGGCAGTTACGTAACTGAAAAATCATAATTGTGGCAGTTACGTAACTGATAACGTAACTGAAGAAAAAACATAATTACGGCAGTTACGTAACCGATAACGTAACTGAAAAACATAATTGTAATTAATCCCTATATCAATTAAAAAATAAAAATAAAGAAATTCAAAAAGACACAATCCTTGGCTGGTCCACTTTTTGGTCAATTTCTCCACATGCATTCACTTGTACTTGAAGTATGTTAAGGTGCACTTTATCCATACTTGATTTAAAGCTTTGAAAACAAGATTCCTCTTCTTGTATCTTCATCACAAGTCCGTGCAAAGCTTCTTTCGCTCGTTTAGCCCTAGCTCGAGTCGTTGGTCCACCCAAGCCTCGCAATGGATCATTGGAGTTGTTCTCCCGAACATTTGACGCTCGCTGATCCTCATCATTCCCCCCTTCCTCGAAAAGATTCGTCCTCGAATCACCTGCATCATACAAAGATAGATCAGCAACATTAAAAGTAGCGCTTACATTACCATATTTACTTGGCAAGTCGATCTTGTAAGCGTTGTCATTGATTCGCTCCAACACTTGAAATGGTCCATCTCCCTTTGGATGCAACTTGGTTTGTCTATGAGTAGCAAACCGCTCTTTTCGCAAATGAACCCACACCCAGTCTCCTGGATGAAAAACAATCTTCACACGACCCTTATTGGCCTGACGAGCATAGTGCTCATTTTTCTTCTCAATATTAGACCGAACCTGTGCATGTAATTCCTTAACAAATTCCGCTTTCCTCTTTCCATCAAGATCAACAAACTCATTATCAGGTAAAGGCAAAATGTCTAATGGTGTCAGAGGATTAAAACCATACACAACTTCAAATGGGGAATAAGATGTGGATGAATGCACAACCCTATTATATGCAAATTCTACATGTGGCAAACATTTTTCCCATTGTTTCAAATTCTTATCAATTACAGCACGCAACAAGGTTGAAAGTGTCCTATTGACCACTTCCGTTTGACCATCAGTTTGAGGATGTGCCACAGTTGAAAACAACAATTTAGTGCCCAGCTTATTCCACAAAGTACGCCAAAAATGACTCAAAAACTTCACATCTCTATCACTCACAATAGACCTAGGCAAACCATGCAAACGCACAATCTCCCTAAAAAACAATTCAGCAATGTGTAGTGCATCATTAGTCTTTGAACATGCAATGAAGTGTGCCATCTTACTAAATCTGTCAACTACAACAAAAATGCTATCATGACCACTTTGAGTTCTTGGTAACCCTAACACAAAGTCCATAGAGATGTCGGTCCAAGGTTGAGTCGGCACTGGCAATGGGGTATATTCTCCATGATTCATTACTTTGGACTTAGCTTTCTACATGCAATGCATTTGTCACAAACAACTTGCACATCACGTCTCATTTTAGGCCAATAAAAATGCTCATGCAAAATTTCCAACGTCTTTTTAACACCGAAGTGTCCCATCAATCCACCCCCATGTGTTTCCTTAACTAACAATTCACGCACAGAACTTTTAGGCACACACAATTTATCTTTCTTAAACAAGTATCCTTCATGCCTAAAGAAATCAGCATATCCAGATTCAGAACAAGCAGCCCATATTTGACCAAAATCAGCATCATTTTCATACAAGTCCTTAATAAGATCAAAACCAAGCAATCTAGTATGTAATGAAGTCAATAGTGCATACCTGCGAGAAAGTGCATCAGCCACCACATTCTCTTTACCTTGCTTGTATTTAATCACGTAAGGAAATGTCTCAATAAACTCCAGCCACTTTGCATGCCTCTTGTTCAACTTCCCTTGAGTTTTCAGAAACTTCAAGCTCTCATGATCAGAATGTATGATGAACTCCTTAGGCCACAAGTAATGCTGCCAAGTTTGCAAAGTCCTCACTAGTGCATAAAGCTCCTTGTCATAGACCGGATAGTTCAATGCTGCTCCACTGAGTTTCTCGCTAAAATAAGCGATCGGTTTAGAATCCTGCATCAAAACACCCTATTCCTTTCCCGGAAGCATCACATTCAATTTCAAAGACTTTATCAAAATTAGGCAGAACAAGTAAAGGTGCATTAGTCAACTTATCTTTCAAAGCATTAAAGGCTTTCTCATGCACTTCAGTCCACCTAAACTCGGCATTCTTCTTAACAAGATCATTTAGAGGAGCCGCAATGGAACTAAAGTCCCGAACAAACCTCCTATAAAAGCTTGCTAACCCATGAAAGCTTCTGACCTCGCTTACATTCCTTGGTGTTGGCCACTCCCGAATTGCTTTCACCTTCTCTTCATCAACAGCTATGCCATTTGAACCTACAACAAATCCAAGAAACACCACAGTTTCCATACAAAATGTGCACTTCTTCAAATTGGCATATAATTTGTTTTCTCTCAGAACGGTAAAAACACTTTGCAAATGATGAACATGTTCATTTAAAGATTTGCTGTAAACTAAGATATCATCAAAATATACAACAACAAATTTACCAATAAAGGCACGAAGAACATGATTCATTAATCTCATAAATGTGCTAGGCGCATTCGATAAACCAAAAGGCATCACCATCCATTCATATAATCCAAACTTAGTTTTAAAAGCAGTTTTCCACTCATCGCCTTCTTTCATGCGAATTTGGTAATAGCCATTCTTTAAGTCAATTTTTGAAAACAAACATGCACCATGCAATTCATCAAGCATATCATCAAGTCTAGGAATAGGATGTCTATACTTAACTGTAATCTTGTTGATAGCTCGACAGTCGACGCACATTCGCCATGTTCCATCTTTCTTTGGAACCAAAATAACAGGAACTGAACATGGACTAAGGCTTTCTCTCACATAACCCTTGTCTATCAGTTCATCCACTTGCCTCTGGATCTCCTTTGTTTCCTCTGGATTAGCTCTGTAAGCTGGTCGATTAGGAATCGATGCACCTGGAATGAAATCAATCTGGTGCTCAATGCCCCTTAATGGAGGCAATCCCTTTGGTACTTCTTCTGGAAACAAATCATCATATTCCTGCAAAAGAGAAACAACCACACTAGGCAAAGAATAATTAAGGTCAGTAGTAAGATATATATCCTTGTACATGAGTACAAGCAATTGCTTCCTCGCCACTATAGCACTCTTAATCTCACTGTTTCTTGCCACTCCTCTCAGTGTTTTGGAATCTCCTCTCTCATGGCTCACCAGAGTTTGTTTCTCACTCCTCTCCTGTTTAGTCTTTTCTGGAGCACTCAAGTGTTTCTCTCGAAATTCTTTTGCAATTCTCACTTGGTCCTCACAAGACTCCCATGGTTGCTGTGGAGTCAAAACCACACTTCTTTTGTTGTGAACAAAATAATACTGGTTCTTGTACCCATCATACTTCACCTTTCTGTCAAATTGCCATGGGCGACCCAACAAAATATGGCTAGCTTCCATCGGGACTACATCACACATCACCTCATCTTGATAATTCCCAATGGAGAAAGAAACAAGAACTTGCTTGGTCACCTTCATTTCCCCACACTCACTCAACCACTGCAGTTTATATGGTTTCTGGTGCCTTAATGTCTTCAACTTCAATTTGTCAACCAACAAAGTACTTGCGACATTAGTACAGCTACCACTATCAATGATCAAACTACATACCTTATTCTGCACATGACATCGGGTATGAAAGATATGCTCACGCTGCACTTCCTCTCCTTCCTCCTTAGGCTGAGTATTAAGAACTCGCCTAGTGACAAGCAATTCTCCATTCACAGGCCCTTCCACATCCACATCACTACAATCCTCCAAGGCTGGCATATCAGGATCATCCTCTGAACTCACACTCTCCACATCACCATTATCCAGAATGACCATAGCCCTTTGATTCGGACATTGAGATGCAATATGTCCAAATCCTTTACACCTGAAACATTGGATATCACGAGTTCTACCGGAAGGTTTAGTGTCAACTTTACCTTTTGAAGAAGTAACTGGACTCTTGGCCTTCACATCCTCTTTTGGTTTTGAGTCTGTAGTGTTCTTCTTCCAGTTTGACTTCCATGAAGAGTTAGAAGTTGCACCAGATTTAGAACCCCCCTTATGCTTCAACTGCTTCTCTACCTTGATCGCTTTATGCAACAACTCCTCAATATCTACATAATGCTGTAGATCTACTACATCAGCAATCTCCCGATTCAACCCATTAATGAACCTGGCCATGGTAGCCTCATCTTCCTCCTCCACTTGAGCTCGGATCATGGCTATCTCCATCTCCTTATAATAGTCCTCTACACTCCTGGACCCCTGTGTCAGCCCCTGCAGCTTCCTATGCAAATCCCTATAATAATGATTAGGGATAAACCTCTTTTGCATAACCGTCTTCATCTCATCCCATGTGCTAATAGGTCTCTCTCCATACCTTCGCCTATTTCGCACCAACTGATCCCACCACACACTGGCATAATCAGAAAATTCCACTGCAGCTAACTTAATCTTCTTTTCTTCAGAGTAATTGTGGCATTCAAATATATGATCCACTTTTCTCCCACTCTAAATATGACTCAGGATCATTCTTCCCTTGAAAGGAAGGAATTTTCATTTTAATGCTTCCTAAGTTGCTATCACGCCTTTGAGTGTCTCCTCTCCTCCGTATGTTTATGAATTTTATGCTCTGATACCAAATGATGCGATCTATAGAACCCTAGGTATATTAAACCTAGAACCCTATAACCGTAAGGGAATCAAATCCCCAAAGGATCATCTTGAACAAGCAATCATTCACCGGAACTAGACCCCAATCGAACCTGTCAATTGAAACCTAAGTTATCAAGGAAGAATTCCCTCAACCGTTTAGATTGAAGAAATCAAAGAGAGTTCTTTTGCAAAGAACCAAAGAGAGAGTTTTCCCTCAAAGAAGATTAATTTCAATTCAATATTGTCAAAATCTGATTTCTATATTTCATACTAGCCTTAATATATAGGCTATTACAAGGCAGTTACGTAACTGAAAAATCATAATTGTGGCAGTTACGTAACTGATAACGTAACTGAAGAAAAAACATAATTACGGCAGTTACGTAACCGATAACGTAACTGAAAAACATAATTGTAATTTAATCCCTATATCAATTAAAAAAATAAAAATAAAGAAATTCAAAAAGACACAATCCTTGGCTGGTCCACTTTTTGGTCAATTTCTCCACATGCATTCACTTGTACTTGAAGTATGTTAAGGTGCACTTTATCCATACTTGATTTAAAGCTTTGAAAACAAGATTCCTCTTCTTGTATCTTCATCACAAGTCCGTGCAAAGCTTCTTTAGCTCGTTTAGCCCTAGCTCGAGTCGTTGGTCCACCCAAGCCTCGCAATGGATCATTGGAGTTGTTCTCCCGAACATTTGACGCTCGCTGATCCTCATCATAAATGCAAAGTGACAAGCATAATTAAACTAATGTCATGCAACAACAATTAACTTAATTATCTCTAATTAAGTAAACAAGTCAACATTGGAGTGTTCAAACTCCAATTTCAATCCTGGGGAATTGGCGGTCTTAAGTAATAGTAGCTGCTCACGGAGTTGATATAGGCAGCCCAAATACCTATATACCTTATATCTAACTGAAAAGAAGAAACATAGCGTCCTCTAGGGCTCACAGCCGTTTCTCACATTTACTTAATTTAATCCATAATATCACTTAGTTCAACCGGTCTCATACACGTAAGCTAAATCATATTACTTCCCTTTAATAATAAGTAAATGTTCTACTGATATCATTAACTCTATCAACTACCCATTGAGCCACTTATCAATCGCCATTGCATCATGGTATTTGTTATTGCATCATCATAAAAGTAGTCTAAGAGCCTAACTATCATGTTAACCTCGTTAACAGAGTTGCCGCTCCCCGAACCGGATTCAACAGCATATGCACAACCAAATCAAACACTCTTAAGCCATCTTTGATTTAAATCCATTTAGTTTTGCCTATCCTAACAACCAACAATCAAGTTATTGTGTACCCAAAAGATCTGATATGTTAAGCAAATGATCAACAAATGAATTCATAAATTCAATTCATGTAATTTTCAATACCAATAACAATCAAAACCAAGTTCTTTATCGAATACAAAGCTTAAAAAAAAAAAAATAAATTAAATTTTAAATTAAAGTGTCAAACATCCATTATTTTCAATTTTGAAAAAAAAAATAAATTAAATTTTCTAAAGGTACATGGCCATACACACCCATGTGTTCCTTCTATAAGAGAAACACAGTGAAATACAAAACCCATGTTTTAATTTTGAAAGCAACTCAAAGAGAAACACAGTTCGAAACAAGAGACAGTGTTTCGTTTGTGTTTCTTCATTAAACAAAATATGATCACAAACAGAAAGAAACACGATTTGATATAAGAGGTTATGTTTTTGTTGTGTATCCTATGTAACCCATTTCCTTTCGAAAACAAAGAGAAGCATAACGAAGTGCACAAGCCCATGTTCGAACCGTGCTATTATATTTTTCTTCTTAGATCAATGCACAACAAGAAGCATGGTTGAATACATATGGCCGTGTTCTCCCTGTGTTTCTCCTTGAGTAGCAGTATTTCAAGGGCTCAACAAGATACACGTCTAAAACTTCACCTCGTGTTTCCTCGTGTACCCCTTCGAAAACAAGGCATATATATTTTGAAACTTAAACATCAAATTTTACTTTCACTAACTTACATACACCTAGCACATACACTTATCAACTCCAAATATGCATAAACTTCACATCTCCAACATCAAACAGCTTCCTAATCACAAACATCACCAACTCATTTACTCTCCAAAATAGCTCCAACACTTTCAACAACTCATTTTTCACAACTTCATTATAGAATCATTAAAACAAAAATTCATCTTTAGAGAGAAAAAAATAAATTAATGAATATAAAAGCATGAAAAACTTACCTTGAACTTTCTTAACTTAGGAATGAAGTCTTAAAGTAGGTTTTGGGGTGAATTTTTTATAGAACAATTGATGAAAATCCTGGTGTTTGCTTTGGTTTTCCTACATGTTAGTTTTGGGGGTTGTTTTTCAGAGATTTTTGGAAATTTTACTTTAGTAAATATCTATTCCTGCCTGGACTTTTGAGGTAGAAAAGCTTAGGAAAGGAAAAAGGCTTAGGCTTGGTATTATTCAAATTTTGTATGTGCTTAGGTTGGTTTATTTTGTTTTAATGAAAACATAGGCTTTTTCTTATATAACAAACAACACAAACATAAAGGCTAAATTACACTAGTATATTTACACACTAATCATGCAATACATTACTAATACCAAATCATTCTAATACATCAAATTTTATTCAACTAAATATTTAACAAAATTTCAAAACTGAACTCAATCAATATATATATGCAAAGACAATTTTATTTAAGTATGAGAGTTGGAGTATTTCATTCTTTCATCCTTCAAGAAGTTTCATCCTTGGAACTTGCCTTACCTTACTGATCTAACAACTTAAGATATTTTTATTTCATATCACTTTCAACTTCTCAAGTTGCTTCTCATTCCATTTGTCCACTCCATTGAACTTTGATAAAATAAATTGTTTTCCATCTCAGTACTTTATCCATTCGACCTAAAATCTTGACAGACTTTTTCTACTGTGATCAAATTTGGTTGAATTTTTTGCTGATGGGTACTGATGGTAGCATCTGAATCTAATATACATTTTCTCAACTGCATCTGAATCTAATATACATTTTCTCAACTAAGTCACGTGAAAAACATTGTGTCTACCGAATAAACTTGGAAGCAATGTTGATATGTATGCTAACGGTCCAATTTTTTCTAAAATCTCATATGAACCAATGTATCTTAGATTCAATTTTCCTTTAACCCTAAATCATATCATGCCTTTAGTTGGACATATCTTAAGAGATACGTGATCACCAATATCAAACTCTAATGGTCTTCATCCCATGTCCGCGTAACTTTTATATCTATCATGTGCCACTTTCATTCTTTTTTTGACCATTTGTATCTTATCTATTGCCTATTGTACTAAATTCAGACCAAGAATAGCTCTCTCACCACCGACCTCATCTCAATGCAAAGGAAATCTACATTTCCTTCTACATAGAGCTTCATAAGAGCCATTTGTATTATTGCTTGATAAGTGTTGTTATAAGCTAATTCAATCAATGGTAAATGATCATCCTAATGATTTCTAAAGTCTAAAGCACATGCCTTAAGCATATCTTCTAAAATCTTAATGGTCCTTTCAGAATGTCTATCGGTCTATGGATGAAAAGCAGTACTGAATTGGAGTCTAGTACCAAGTGCTTCATGCAAACTTTTTCAAAATTGACTTACAAATCTCATATCTTTGTCTGATGTAATGGATACTAGTATCCCTTGGAGTCTTACTATTTCTCGAATATAGATCATTGCCATCTTTTCTAGTGAACAACCAACTCTTAATGGAATGAAATGTGCTGACTTGGTTAATCTATCTACAATTACCTATAACACGTCATTCTTAACCAAAGTCTTCGGCAAAGCAGTCACAAAATCCATCGTTATGTTCTCCCATTTCCATTCTGGAATTGACAACAGTTTTAGCTCACTACCGGGTCTCTAATGTTCAATCTTGATTTGTTGATAAGTTAAATACTTAGATACAAAATCCGCAATGTCTCTTTTCATACCTTCCCACCAATAATGCTTCTTTAAATCCTTATACATTTTAATATTACCCAGAAGTATGAAGTAAGCTGACATGTGTGCTTCCTTCATCACTTCTTTTCTTAAATAATTTATCTTTGGCACCTATAACCGGTTTCTATATCTGATATAACCATAGTTGTCAATTCTCAATTCCTTTCTTTTTCCATTTCTTATAGCACTTGCTAACTTTTCCCCTTCCAAGTCTTCTTTTTGGCCATGGTTGATCTATTTAAGAATAGAAGGTTGCAGGCTTAAACTTACAAGCATAACTTCCACTTTCATTGAAGTTACTTCAACATTAAGTCTTTGGAGTTTTCTTAAGATTTTCTTCTAACTGGTGATCATGGTTGCCTTGTTTACCTTTTTCTTTCGGCTTCAAGCATCTGCAACCGCATTAGCTTTGCTTAGATGATATAGAATCTCCACAGCATAGTCTTTAATTAACTCGAGCCATCTTCGTTGTCGCATATCCAGTTCCTTCTGAGTAAAGATGTACTTCAAGCTTTTGTGATCAATGTAAATCTTGCATTTCTCCCCAAACAAATAATGTTTCCATAATTTCAAAGCCAACACTACAGCTGCAAGTTCTAAATCATGAACCGGATAATTCTTCTCATGGGGTTTCAACTATCTTGAAGCATAGGTGATCACCCTACCATCCTGCATGAGAACACATCCTAATCCTAAGATCGAAGCATCATTGTGAATAATGAATTCTTTTCCCCGAACTAGTAGTGCTAATATAGGCGCTTACACCCGATCCTTTAATTCTTGAAAACTCTTTTCACATTTATCATCTTAATCAAATTTCATGTATTTTTTAGTTAATCTTGTCGGTCAGAGATGCAATTTTTTAAAAGCCTTGAACAAATCTTCTATAATAATTAGCTAATTTCTAAAAACTTTGTATCTCCGTGACATTTGTAGGCTTTGGCCAATCTAGTATGGCTCCAATCTTTTCTAGATCAACTGAGATTCCATTCTTTGTAATAATATGGCCTAGAAATGCAACTTCGTCCAACCAAAACTTACACTTGCTAAACTTAGCATAAAGCTTCTTTTCTCTTAATCTTTGTAGAATAAATCTCAAATGCTTCGCATGTTCTACCATTAGCAATTAAGGATTGAAGATTTGGACCTTTCCGAGAAAAATCCATTGTTGTGATGATACAGTCAGTAAGAATGACATGATACATGAGCAAGTAGGCGTTGATCTTTTTATCATCTTAATCTTTGTAGAATAAATCTCAAATGCTTCTCATGTTCTACCATACTTTTTGAATATACCAATATGTCATCAATATGAAAATGACAAATTAATCAAGATAATCTTTAAACACCCAATTTATCAAGTCCATGAAAGCGACAGAGGCGTTAGTCAAACCAAATGGCATGAGTAAGAATTCAAAATGTTCATATCTTATACGAAAAGCAGTCTTAGAGATATCTTGTTGTTTAATCTTGAGTTGATGATACCTAAACCTTAAATCAATCTTAGAAAACAAAGTTGCATCCCTCAACTTATCAAACAAATCATCAATCCTGGGTAAAGAATACTTGTTTTTTATGGCCACCTCATCTCTTGGTAATCTATACACATCCTTAAACTTCATCCTTCTTCTTAAGAAAGTACTAGAGCACCCCATGGTGAAATACTAGGATGAATAAATCCAAGGTTTTGTAACTCTTCCAATTGATTTTTCAGTTTCTTTAATTCTGTAAGGAGCTTTTGACATAGCAGTTGTTTCTAGCATGACATCAATCCCAAACTCAATTTCTCTATCAGGCAGTAAACCCAGTAATTATTCAGCAAAAACATCTACAAAATCTTTCACCACAGGTACCATATCAACATTCAGCTCTTCAATATCCACCGTCATTCCCGTATTCTTTTTCCACAATTTCGTGGTATACATTCTCTTGGGTCTCTATCTTTCTAGAACATAAATAACTTTTCCAATTTCCAAATCAAAACTTAATTCTACTTTATTACAATCTATGGTGAATTTATATAAATTCAACTAGCTCATTCCTAATACCACATCAAAATCAATCATTGGCAAAACTAACATGTCAATTGGCATATTTACATTAGCAATCAGGACACCAACATTTCTACATGCACAAGACTCCTTAGATTTTACAATTAAAGGGGTATTAATACTCATTATTCTATCAGACAACACTTAAAAACTCAAACCACATTCATTCATGAATTTCTCAGCTATGCAAGCATGTGTTGCACTTGTGTCTATTAGTGTATAGGCATGATGTTTTGCAATTAATAGAGTACTTGCAAAAGTGTCAACCAATAGAGCTTCTTCACATTGCTGCAAGGCAAATATTCCGGCTACTGTCATCCTTTTTTTCAGAATTTGGGCCCTCACTCTTAGGTTTTTCCTTACAGTCAGTCACATAGTGTCTTTACTTACAGTAGGCACAAAAGATAGGTTGCATTACCGGATTTTTACACTCTAAAGCCCTATCCTTCCTTGCTACAAGCAAAACATGTCCAGGAGTTCCATTTAATTGTGTCAACTCATTTCAAAACATCTAACGCATCTTCTTTCAGAGGTAGTGTAAGGAGTGGAAACTTTAGCCAAAGATCTTGGATTTGCTTTCTTTCCCTGAAATGGCCTTTTTACTTTACCAGAATTGTCATATCTTTTATAAAGAGTAGATGGTTGTAGACACCTCATTTGCTTTTCATCATTTGCCAGGTTTTAAAAAAAATAAAAAAAAAAAAAATAAAAAAATAAGAAAATTGAGAAAATTCCAAAAAACAAGAAAATCAAATATATGTTGGTCTAAATGGTTGAGAGGGGTTAAGAAATGATCATATAAGTAAAATGATTTGAGAAGTGTTAGCAATAGTGGACTGTGATCCAATGGTGAGATGTGTAAGCTTTGTTACCACCTTTCATGGTTTCGATCCTTGAGTACTGCGCTTTGTAAGCATTTTTGGTTTTAACTTTTTGGCTACTTAAGAAGTCATGTGCTATACACATGGTCTTCCTCTTCAGACAATCAAATGAGAATGCAAGTGGGAAGTCAAAGGAAAAAGGCATGAAAGACGAGATAAACTTGAATCCAAACGAAGTCTTCTCCAAATCCTTTAGTTTTGATGTCGATCTTATCATTATATAACTAAAGATTTATGGCTGTTAAAAAGATTTACATCAAAAGGAGATTAATGAGAAAAGATTAATCTTTAAAAGATAAGAATCAAAACTCATATCCATCAAGATTAATCCATATCTCGTAAAAGGCAGATTTCATCATATCTATAAGAGATCATCATGATCTCTGCTAGGAAGGATTGAGGATTAGGAACAAAAAGATAAATAGGGCATAATTATCCTCAACAAGGGAGAATTGGGAACCATACGAACTCATCTTTGGAATCAACCGAGTTCAAAAAACCAATTTCCTTATAACAAAGGGATCCTTTACAAACCCTTCCAATCGCACCACACCACTAATGTCATTTAACCCAAAGCCACTCTTCACCATTCTCAAAGCCAAGACCCATTAAGCGGAACCGAAACCAATCCTATACTTGTGCTTCACCGAAACAAGGTCGGCTAGACAACCAAACCAGCCAAGGTACAACAGACCCATCTTCTTCTCTCCCACTTCTTCTCTCTAAGTCTCCTCTCTCTCAAAACCATCTACACCTCCCCCTTGATCATTCACGCTTGAGAACCAGCAACTGTGTGGCTTCCATCTCTGCCGTCTGCTACCTAATTTGACACAGCAGGCCGCACTTCCTAACATCCCAAGACCGAGACCACCACTACAACGAGCCAAGAGTGAGATCAAGCCATGGTACGACGAGGAGCCTCCCAAGACCCATGGTAGTTTGTCAGTGCTCTGTGCACAGTTGGAGAAGACAACATCTTGCCTTGCATGCGTAATTTGTGCGAAAACTCCGATCCACATGACCCGAATCTTAGATGGTCCTACTTCTCCATCTCCAGTGCCTTACTCGGTCCTTTGTGTTTAGAGTTAGGTTGTGGGATCATTTGCTTAATCTAGTTTCAATGCCAATATTCCATATCATTATACAATGCCATCGTTAACAATATTTAATATTTTTGAATTGTGGATTGTGATTATTACATGGTTACTAATGTATTTGATGCAGGTTCCTCGTAATGGCATTAATGATCACTTGTTGATGGTTATCTCGCTTGAACGTGGCATTTTCTAAATTTTATTGGCATGAGACTAGTTATAATGGGCATGCGTTCCTTAAAATTAACATTCTGTTTTAGGCATATTAGGTCTGTTTTGCATAAAAATCATTTTTATTACATAGCATTGTTTTTAATAAATAACAAATTATTAATTTGCATTTTCAAAATTAGGATTTTGCATTAGATTTTTAAAGTTGGATCTTAAAGTTAGGTATCCTAGCATTTTTCATAAATGAAATTTAATTTATTGAAAAACGTAAACCTGACATATTTTTGGATATTAAAGTTTATCCACACACTAAAGTTTTATAAAACAAAACGAATTACGATGGTTTGATTTAGGTATAGCGGATACATATACACCAGTAGAGCAACCACATAAAAAATGTAAATATTGTTTTTCTCATATTTGTATTGTCACATTTTTAATATATTATTTACACGATTATAAGTATTTTAGTAATTTGATTTATTATATGATTACTTACTAACTTTATCAATTTTTTATACTTTACAGGAATTTCGTATTTTTTTACTAATCTTATAAATTTTAGTTTTTCAGGAATATTGCGTATTTAAGGTATTTATTATTTTATTATTATTATTATTATTATTATTATTATTATTATTATTATTATATTATTAAGGCCCATTCAATTTTTTTTAAAAAAACCCATAAGTGGTAACTTTAGGTGCAATAGGACAGCCCGATTCTAGAATTCTTTGGTTAAATATTTTTTCTAGAAATTAATGATTTTCAGAAAAGCTCGCAGACAAGTATCTTAAATTAGAGTTAGCCCACCTAGCTGACTCTAATTTCATTTTTTTTAAACTTTGGTTGGTGGCAGCTCCAAGTCAAATTTTAATGATTTTTCAAATATTATTTTTTTTCTTTAGTTGTGTCGAGTATTCATGTTAAGTGGGTCGGGCTTAATGTGGATCCAACTAAAGGAAAAGGAAATTTTCATGCTCGACAATGGTGCTGGTTTCTTACCAAGAAATGCAGCTTGTCTGTTTCTCTATGTCTTATTTTCATTCAAAACTTGCCCTGCTAGCTTTTCCTTAGTCAGTACGCCTGCTAGTGTTAGCAGTTGAAATATCTTAACCTCACCTTTGATTTCCATATTTAACCCATTTTGAAATTTTTGAACTTTCATGCTTTCATCATTGTATCCTTCACCTAAAAATCTCAATAATCTGCAGAACTTAGCATGATACTCTTTAATAGTCTTGCTTACCTATCTTAAACTCAACCAATCCAAAATCATTTGTTCTCTAATCGTAGCTGGAAAGTATTGCAAGAAGAAAGCTTTCTTGAATTTAATCCAAGTTATTGGTCTTGGTAGATTTTCACCAGTCAATCTCTATCAATTGTATGTATCTCTCTTGAGCATGTATATTGCTAGATCAACTTTTTTGTTATCAAGTACTTTACATGCAGCGAAGGCTTTCTCTAGTTCTTCTATCCTAGTCTCGGTAGTTGCTAGATCCGAAATAGTCCCATCAAAATCAAGCAATAGTTTAACAAAATTACGTAGCTTTACTTGATTGTTTCGTTCGCCCACTTGTACATTATCCCCTTCCCTAATAGCCTATGGATTATATTGTTACATGAACTTTTGTTGTTGCTGATATATCATGTTTGATACCGTTATAGTAGGGAAAACATATCTCAAAACATTTTGCACATTGTATTTGGATCTCCCATGGGCAATTCGAATTTATGGAAATAGTGGCATCTAAGGCAGTTGTGGAATCTATGTCGTAGATGCTGAAGCAGGAGAAAGAGTGGTAGTAAAAGCTAGAATAGATGATGAAGTAGTGGTTAGAGTAATCAATAAGGAGGTGGAGGAGGCATATTCTCTCTTTCTAGTTGTTGTCAATTCTGTCTCCATGACCTATCCTTCTTTAATGCAACATGCAATATATACATGACAATGTTAAAACATGAAATTTCCAATTAGATTAAATTCAATAAGCAATGAGGCAAACAATCAAACAACACATCATTCAAAAAAACCTCAACTTTTCCATACTAAACTTACTGCATCTGAGGTCAAGTCACTCCTAAGCTATCACTTTTAAACAAGGAGTCATATCAACATAAGCTCTGATGCTACTCTATAAGGACCTAGCCTACCAAATTCCACTATTAGGCATGCCAAATCCCCAACCACGTATAACTCTTAAGTATTATTCGTAAAGTTGTCTGAAAAGATAATATTTATAACAACTATTTGTTTAAACTTGTCATAACTTCATAAAACATTATATAAAACTACTCAATACATGAGTAGAATATCCTTTTAAAAATATACATAATATGACATAGTGTTAATCAAATGACACTACAAAAGATTAAAAGGCTTGCTCAAAAAAAAAAAGCATAAAAGAAAAACTTGAAATCATTTATTACAACCAAAGGTCTAACGAACAAGCCTATAACAAAAATTACATTCCATTTTCATTTTACTTTTAAAAAACTTGATTAAAAAATCCTTGTTTGCAAAAAGGGTCCCTAGCTATCCCATTAAACCATAAAAGCTTCCCAATTAGTCCAAAAACCACCATAGGGTTCATCATCAACAACACCTACAAAGCAGCAACATAAGCTAAAGGCCCAGTATACTATAACACAAACAAATGCGAAGTGATAAGCACACTTAAACTAATGTCATGCAACAACCATTAACTCAATCATCTTTAATTAAGTAAACAAATCAATACTAGAGTGTTCAAACTCCAATTTTAATCCTGGAGAATCCGGGGGTCCTTAGTAACAGCAGCTACTCAAGAGGTTGATATAGGCAACCTGAATACCTATATCCCCTATATCTAGCTAAAAAAAGAAAAGAAAAGTAGCGTTATTTAGGCTTCACAGCCCTTTCTCACATTTACTTAACTTAATCATAATATTACTTAGTTTAACCGGTCTCATAAACGTGAACTAAATCATATTACTTCCCTTTCAGAATAAGTAAACGTTATACCAATACCGTTACCCCTATCAACTACTTGCTGAGTCACTTATGAATCACTATTGCATTATGATATACCATTGCATCAAGATATTTGTCATTGCATTATGACAAAAGTGGCCTTAGCACCTAACTACCATGTTAACCTTGATAACAAGGTTGTTGCTCTCTGGACCGGATTCGACAACACACGCACAACCAAATGAAACACTCTTAAGCCATCTTTAATTTAAATCCATTTAGTTACGCCTATCCTAATAACCAATAATCAAGTTACTTCATACTTGAAAGATTTGATATGTTAGGCAAATGATCAACAGACGAATTCAAATTGATAGTAGAATCTGTAAACTAAATAAATTCAATATCAATAACAATTAAAACCAAGTTCTTTATCTAACACAAAAGTTAAATAGAACTCATATTTAATCATGACTTAACATTTATACATATATTCCTATAACACATTCCATTATTTTGAATTTTAAAAAATATTAAATTAAATTTTTTGTGAAGGTATATGGCCAGATACACAGCCGTGCACACCCCCATGTTCCCTCCATAAGAGAAACACGATGAAATACAAAAGCTATGTTTTAATTTTGAAAAGCAACTCAGAGAGAAGCACAGCTCGAAACAAGAGATCATGTTTCGCCTGTGTTTCTTCATTAAACAAAACACGATCACAAATAGAAAGAAACACGGTTTGATACAAGAGATCGTGTTTTAGCCTTGTATTCTATATAACCCATTTCCTTTCGAAAACAGAGAGAAGCATGGTGAGGTGCACAAGCTCATGTTTCAATAGTGCTATTATATTTTTCATCTTCAATCAATGCACAGCAAGAAGCATGGTTGAATACATATAGTCATGTTTTCCACGTGTTTCTCCTCAAGTGGTAGTATTTCAAGGGGTCGATGAGATACACGCCCAAAACATCACCTCGTGTACTCCTTTGAGAATAAAACATATATATATTTCGAAACTTAAACATCAGATTTCACTTTCACCAACTTATATACACCCAACACATACACGTATCAACTTCAAATATGCATAAACTTTATATCCCCGATATCAAACAACTTCCTAATCAACATTTGAAGATTTCACAATCATCACCAACTCATTCAATTTCCAAAATAGCTTCAACACTTTCAACAACTCATTTTTCACAACTTCAAGAGTCTATGTAACTCCATATATCAACTTTACTCATAAATATCACACTCACTTCATTATAGAATCATTAAAACAGATATTCATCTTTATAGAGAAAACAAATGAATTAATGAATATAAAAACATGCAAAATTTACCTTAAACTTTCTTAACTTAGGAATGAAGTCCTGAAGTAAGCTTTAGGGTGAATTGTTTATAGAACAATTGATGAAAATCTTGTTGTTTGCTTTGGTTTTCCTACACGTTGGTTTTGGGTTTGTTTTTGAGAGATTTTTACAAATTTTTCTTTAATAAACATCTACCCTACCTTGACTTTTAAGGTAGCAAAATTTAGGAAAGGAAAAAGGCTTAGGCTTGGTTTTATTCAAATCTTGTATGGGCTTGGGTTTGGTCTATTTTGTTTTAATGAAAACATGGGCTTCTTCTTATATGACAAACAACACAAGCACAAAGGCTAAATTACACTAGCACATTCACACACTAATCATGCAATACACTACTAATACCAAATCATACTAACACATTAAAATTTATTCAACTAAACATTTAATAAAAAAAATTCATAATTGAAATTAATCAATATATATATGCAAAGACAATTTTATTTAAGTATGGGAGTTGAGGTATTTGAAACATACATGTTCCTATGATTCTTATATAAAATACCTCCTCTTGGAGATCCTTTTAAATAATGTAAAATACGAATCACAGCCTTCTAATGACTAATATGGCGTGAAACCATGAACTGGCTTACTACACCTACTGCAAATAAAACATTTGGATGTGTCACAGTTAAATAATTGAGTTTACCAACCAACCTCCTATATCTCTCTAAATCACTTAAAACATCTCTTTCATTAAGTGAGAGCTTAACATTAGGATCCATGGGTGAATCATTTGGTTTTATTCCAATTAAACCAATTTTAGATAATAAATCAGGCACATACTTTTGTTGGGAGAGATATTTACCATTCTTTGATCGAGCAACTTCAATTCCAAGGAAATATTTCAAGCAACCCATGTCCTTGGTTTGGAATTTTTGTTATAAGGAACCCTTCAATTTCTCAATGCCTACATGATCATCTCCTGAAATCACAATATCATCGAGATATACAACTAATATAATTTTCTTATCATTATATTGTTGATAAAATATAGAATGATCTTAGTTACGCCCGTGAAGGCCAAATTTAGTCACAACTGAACTAAATCTACCAATCCAAGCACGTGGAGATTGTTTCAGACCCTATAATGATTTCTTCAAGTGACAACCTAAATCCATCTCTCCTTGAACAACAAATCGTAGTAGTTATTTCATGTATACCTCTTCCTCAAGATCTAGTTAATGCAGGGGCCAATAATGAGTAACAACAAGTGAAATTAAAAGGTGTACAATAAAATGTGTAATAGCTTCGTTGAACAATCAAATCAAACCCTACAAAGGTGGACACCATGAAAGTGGATATGATTATGGGGGTTGTCATTAAGGTAGATATGGCAGGGGCAACTATGGTGATCATCATCAAGGAAGATATGGTGATGGTGGTTATGGAGGTGTTCGGTATGGGTGGTGGTGATGGTCGTCAACTAGGCTCTAATACCATGATAAGATCTAAAGTGTTAGTGTTTCTTTCAACCCTAACACGATATCACATTAAATAGTATATGTCTAGAATTATAAAAATACCCATAGGTAATAAAACTAAATCATCTCAATAGTTTTCAAATCGAACCAATACTAAATTGATATTGAACCAATATAGATATGATACAAATGAAAAACTAACAGTTTTACTCATAAACTGACCAAACCAAACTGATACTGAGCCGATACTGATATGATATTAATAGTTATCGATACAAATCTGATACAGATAAAAATTCAATAATCCAAATATGCATGCTCAACTTATAATACAAGATTAACTTTACCATTATTGTTCAAGTTAAAGTTTGAAATTCCATTCTGTTGAATTAAAAGGATAAAGAAAGGCATCTTAGCGTTCACATTTCTAATTAAGGCTAAGTGCCTTTTATGGAAAGTTGGTGTAATGAATGGAATCCGAAATATACCTATGTTAACGTATCAGCTTGGAACTAAATCGAACTGTTCCATATCAGTTCTCAAAAATCTATTGCTTGTGATTTTATGACAATTGTGCAATGGAAAGCTAACAACGAATGAGTATGCTAGCTAGAAATGAAAATTTAAAAAAAATACAAATAATTCTTTTTTTTTTTTATTTCAGTACATATGTTCTCTGCAAAAATATGCCCTTGAACTATAATAAATTGAAAAATAATTCAAAAAATTGAAAAATTTTCCCTTAATTTTTTATTTTGGTGTGGAAACACTTTCGAATTATCAAAGTCTATTTCAATGATTCTTTAATATTAACCTAAGTATGCACCTTTATAAATTAAAAGAATAAACTTTCCTTATGTTACTAATTTAATAAAGTTTAAAGAGTCATCTGCAGTATGTAAAAGTTTGATAATTATCTATAGTAAGATCAAATTTTCTTAATGAATAGATAATATTGTGTTAAAAAAAAACAAAGAAGAAGAAGAAGAGACAATATTTATGAATAAAAAATCTAATATACGAAAATAGATCAGCAATGCATTTAAATTGATTTCTATTTTGGGTTTACAAATATTCCCAAGGAAAGATAAACGAAAGTTTTCCATCATATATTACAAGACATCTAATGGAAATTTTAATTAATTAACCCTTTAGGGGTCGATTACATAGGGTGAGTTGGTAGACAAACTCACATACACACTTACCAAGAATCAAACCAATGAATCTCTATTTCATAATTTGGTAGCGAAAACCGGACTGATGAATCCATTCTTGGCTTATCACTAAGTTTAATTCAAGCCACTTTATTAGATCACCCCTATTTTAATTAACACATATTTGTATTTTTTTTTCTCTTTTTTTTTCACATATATATTTTCCCCATTATACTTTATCACAAGCAAGCACTCACTTAGACAGGCACAAGCTGCGCCTGACGCAATCTCTTCAGCTTTGCCCAATTGTACACGTCACGACTTGCCAAATGACCTAATAGGATGTCGGGGCATGGATAGGTCATGGTCCAGACCCATAAAGCCCAGTAGTCAACTAGGCTAACTCTAAATAAAAAAAAAATGGAAAGGTGAAAAACAAAAGAAAAATGAAAGAAAAAATAAATGTAAATAAAAAACAAATGCTTGAACTATTTTTCAGGCAAATGATGAAAATTTATGACAATTCACAACATTAAATGTGTTGCTATTATTAACAACAAAAATAATAAATATGGTTAAAAGGAAGCAAGGTTGAATTTATATAGATTTCTAACCTAAGTGTTTTTTTGTTTCTTAATAATGTAGGACTTGTTTTCATTCTTATAGGGGTTGCTTTGTGGCTTGAGTGTTTTCTTGTCTCACATTCCTCACTTTACATATAAAGTGAATGTGCTTGTATATAAATAAATGCATATCTTAAATGATTTTTTCAACAAATGGGCTAAAGACTATTACTCTCAAGTCTAATCTTATCCGAAGTTACAATTTTGTCTTAGTTAATTTTAAATTTATCTTTATTTTTTTCTTGATTTTTTATTTTATATTTAAAAAATTATTTTTAAAAAGAAAAGAAAGAAGATAGTGGGCAGTTCAATGGGCCATGAACAAGCTTATAAACCGACAAGCAGCTTAAAATAACCCTGCTTGACTTGTGCTTAATCGGCTTCGGGCCACCCTTAATCAGACTTGTGACCTGATAGGTTTTTACTGGTTTAGGCCCATTCACATCTCTTAACTCGCTTATAAAGAATAAGAATGCTCAATAAGAAAATTTCCAATTTTAGATGATTAAATTTGATAATAAAGGCTTTAAGCCTAATTCTTATTTGAATTTGGCTCTATAGGTTAAGATGACAGGGCTTAAACAATTAGGCCTAATTTATTGGGATGATCAAGGAATATTTGGTATGGTAGACTTGGAGGAAAACCCATTGGAATTTACATGTTTAATTCCAACATTCTCATGCAGGCTAACACACTACAAATAATGCCATAATGGGCTTAAGTCTACAAAGGAGTCTGCTTTAATATCCATTATGAAAGAAACTCATATTAATCATTGGTTATCCACTTAACCTAAGAGACGACATCAATAGCTAGGCTCCCTATAAATACCACTAATCCTACTTCATTTGGATAATCGAAAATCTTAAGAAAATGTCGTTATGCTGCCAAATTCTTATCTCAGTGAATCAATCACTTATCTTAATCAAGAACGAACATCAATTCATCACATTTAGTGGGGTTAATACTTTTTGGTTCTCTTGCGTTCACACGTATTTTAGAGCCTACTAAGTTTGCCTAGTCCTCCTCCCCACACACTTCTCTTTTTTTCATCCTTGTATGTGCTCTTTTCCTGGGTTACATGTAGTGCGAAAGCTATGCAACACGTACGTGATCATCGTAATTAAATCCTTACACCCACACCAGTCACAATACACGTTATTTTTTTTTTCTTAAGCCTCTCTAGTTAAAATTTTGATGATTAAACTTCTTTTATATTTCAAATACAATATTACTGATGAATACAATCATGATGTAATAAACTAAGATTAATGGTAAAATTAATGCATATATTTAATAGTACCATTAAGGGTTAATTTGACTACATTGAAATATTAAGTTAAACTCATTATCAATTTGTACTTGACTCTTCAGGTTAGATGATAAGGTTTCAAGGGTTTGATACATACATGGGATAATTCAAGGAAATTTAGCTTCATAAGCGTCAAACAAAAATCATTAGACTAATCTACTCGTGTTCAATCTCTTTTAGGCAAGCTCATACACTTAATAAGAAAGGCTGCTAGCTTTAAACCTATACTAAGCTCATTAAGGATAATCTTGAAATGAGAAGATTTAATCTCAATCATCAATGATTAAGATGATTCAAAAAATGTCATTAAGTATAAGAATCTATAAATGAAAATCATACTTCTTTATTTAAGACTTGTAGAAGTTATAAAGATTAGAAAAATAGTACAAGACTATAAAGTCTCCGATTTCAAGTGATCAAATAAGGCCCATACCAAGAACGGCAAATCAAATTCCAATCAAAAAGAGTGAGATCGATGCTCTAACACACTTTCAGCCGTCACCCATGTTTTTGAGTCATTAAAATTGTCTAATCGTCATCCTAGTCATTCCTCTCTAAGTCATTTTTCCAAGTGTTATCTCTTAGACAACCTTTATTCGAGTTGCTTAACACAAAAACTTAGGCCAAACCACCCTTTATAACTAATAAATTAAGGTTGTTAACCCAAGAACTAATATCAAAGTTCTCTAACCAAGCAATTTAAAAAGTAAGTTCCTTAACTCTCTCTCTATTTTAACTGGTAGGTCTAAAACATAGCAAGTAGAAAAATGTTTAAAAAAACACTAATGAACTCCTTTAAAGAAACTTACAAAAGAAATAGAGAGTTGTTTAGTAGGGAAAGTTCCTTAAAATACTAATATGGCATCTTAAGGAACTCTCTTTGTAACTTATCAATAAAAATGGTCTAAGCCACTCCTCTATGATCGCATGTAGTATAAGACTCACACGATACAAATGGAATACGGTAATCAGATCCATAAAGCTGCAAATATAAAATCGAATGTAACTATTATGTATAACATGTAGCATATATTCATACACTAGTGTTACTGTAACTAGATGTCTATAGATGATATCTTCTTCACTAAACCTCTAAGTTTATGACCAGCCCATCAAGACTATTTTACAAGAAGACAAAATAGGTAATCACGGCAAGTGGCACTACACAAGGGATGCCTTAAACTAACATTCCTTCCTCCTGGATATACTCTTGATTATCTTGCATAATGTTGAGAATCAAAGGGACCTTATTGACTCAACAAAGTGACTATCTTTGACTTTTAAATATTGTTCAATATATAAGATAAAGGAAGACACTATATCATCTTGAGAGCTCTCTCTACCTCACCACACATCAATTAAATCCTTAATTTGGGTAACTAAGAAAACTATACCCTCTCACTACCCTCAACTCTCAAAGTTGTTATATTCTTACCCTCTCAAATCCAACACTGACTTGAGTATTGGGCTACCTATGTCAGGTTCATCCATAGCACCTCTTAGCTCATCTATACTAGTTTTACAAGCTCACTTTACCAACGATCCCCATTGGGTCAAGACCAAAACCCCCAATGAAAATTTAACATGAATGATATCCAAGTAAAGAAAAACTAAAAATTAGAAAACAATTATGTTGGCTCCATACAATCTAAATATTTGTTTATTTACTCTGATTCTATATTTTATTTAATTATTTTGATCTATTAAGTTGTTGACAATCTTAAATAGCAATTGTATCAAGAACTTCTATTTATCCAAATTGACCTATACATACATATGTATACACATATATAAAACCTACTCCAACAAATTAAACTTAAATAGAAGGCCTAGAAGTAGTAACATGTTTTTAGGCATGCGTAGTTATGATTGATATCGATACCTATGTTGCAATGATATTTCACTTCTAGAACAATCTTATTTGTAACCCATTTTCGACATTAGCTTTCTAGGAACTTCTCTCTTTTAAAATCTCTTTCCTCTATTCAACAATCTTTCATTTAGGGTTTGCAAGTGACATATCAACTTTTTTCTATCTTTTAGCTGGCTAATTTAACATTTATCAAAAATTAAAAAAAAAAAAAAAAAAACCTTTTTTGGTTCCTTCAAAAGGAGTCTAGTTTTGTGAAGATCCAATTACAATTGTGAAAAATCCTAAAGACAGGTCTTTAGGATAAAGAATGATGTCAAGAACCTCCATTGTACATTCATATAGCTTTAAAATACACTAAATGGAGATGTGTCTACATATGTGAGCCTTAAAAAAAAAAAAAAACAAAAGATCAAGCCTAATGTATATTGAGTATAGAAACTACGAAAAGAGCTTGAAGTTTTTCTTCCTAAATTAGAGAGCATGTTGTATAGGAAACTGAAACACAATCAAATCACAAATAAGTGAAGATTAAGTGACTTTGTCACATTAAAGAAATATAACAAGATATACTACAATTTCAACCTAAGATTATACAAATTAAAGTTAGTGACAAAGTTGAACAATCATATAATCGAGCTACACATCATATATGTTGCTTAAACCCATCATATTGCAAACGAATTTTCATCTTTAGCATGGCCTTTTTTTTTTTTTTTTCATGATTGGGAATGCCAATAAAATAGCTCATGTCCTACTTAAACTTGGACTTCTAGTTATGTTTGCGTAGAATGGAAAGAAGTGCTACTTTTTGTTGTTCATCATGTGCAAGAGGATGTAGCAAGTGCTTAATTGATTTCAATGAGGTAATTGTTGTTTTCAAGAGAATCCATTTTTTAAGCGAGTGAATTATCCAAACAAGTAAGGAGAATCAAGAAGATAACACCATTCGTGGTATGTTGTTTGATTGCTATCTAATGGATCATGTAAACATTTTGAGTATTCTATTGGACAATGGGCAAGGGAAATACCTTGGTTCTCCTATAAAGTGGTTAGATCAGGAAGCTATGATGATATCCATTGCTTTTGATATATCAACCTACACAATGAGTGCTTTTTGTTTCCCCAGAAGCGACAACAAGTTTCGAAGCAAGATTATGTCGAGGAAGATAACTAAAGAAGGAAAATTCATTGGGAAAAAGCGGGGCAATTTAGCTAAACCAAAGCATCTGGGAGGTCTTAGATTTAAAAATTATGTTGAATTTGAAAAAACTTTGCCGGGGGGATTGGTTTGACAAATATTACTCACACTGACCTTTTCTTTTTTGTTAAATCCAAGTCCGCAAAAGCATCCATTTGCATAATTCTAATTTTCTATAAAGGGAGTAGAGATTCAGGGTTTTAGAACATAAGAGGAAAAGGATTTCATTAATCAAATTTATTGTGGCGTGTAGGATAAGAAGATAAGGCGAGTTCAAAGAGGTTAAAGGATTCCTACATGACCTAGCTACATAAATTACATGACTTAGACAATAATGAGGAGAACTAAGAATGAATGATTTTCAAACACATATTAGATGTTGAACAAACACGAATTAGATGTGGACAAAACTTCCTCTTGACGTTGTAGTGATAAAAAAGTTTGGCACTTTATTTGAAATCTTCAAGTTGTGGTAGAAATTACTCATTTCTTGTGGTTCTTATAGCATGTTAGCTCTAGTATTATTGTTTCTGATTTGAATCCTTTGAAAAGGAAATTGAGACAAAATCTTTAATGTAATTTCTGTCAACAGAGCAAAATGTGGAGCATTCGTTTCGTCATTGACCTTGGATTAAACAAGTGTAGTTTGCTATGTGTGGCTTTCACATTATCATATGTTCGGCTGATAAGTTTGGTCATCTATGTTTTTCTTTGATTATATTAATTTTGCTAAAATAAACAAAGAAGTGAATGCAAATGTGCAATTAGCTGGCATTTCAAGACAAAAGGATGGATAAGCACTTCATTTTGGGTGTTAGTCCTTTATCTTGTCAGTTCTTTTGTTGCTTATTAACCAGGAGTTTAAACTCTGAACTAATATTTTATACTATCCGTTATAATTCATCATTAATCATTGAACAAAATGAGTCTCCTCACAAGTCAATTGTAAGGCATTTTAAGCTCTAAATAAGATTAGCTGTAAATCAATTGAATTGAGTCATATTAAATAAATTATTATAAGTTCAGATTTTTCTTTTTTAACTCAAATTTGGCTTGAAGCCTACCTAAATGACTCAAATTCAATTTAAGTAAGCTTGTTTGAGTACGATTACCAAAAAAAAAATGTGACTCTTAAATAAATTTATATTAAGTGGAACTTGACTTAATTTTAATAAAATTCTAGACATTTTGACTATATTTGAACTCAATTAGGTTCAATATATTTTCAAATCAAATAGATTGAAATTCAAGTTCATTTTGATAAAATATTTGAGTCCTTCATGTTCAAGTCAATTATTGTTAAGTTTGAGCAAATATTGATATTTGGAATGTGAGAATGGATCCAAAATGAAACTATAAATTCGGGTTCGATTCCATTTCTCATGTTTGTATGCATTTTCAAAAGCCAAAATCGATGATGCTCGGTTTCAAGAGGAACTCAATTCCAGCTTCTTAAAGGCGAAATCACAATTTCATTCTAACTTTATTGATTGTATGTAATTTAATTACCCTTTTGTCCAATCATATATTTACCCAATTTATTACCTGAATTTTAACAAAAAGATCAATTAGGTACCTAAACCTTAAAAAAGTCTAATGTCATGCCCAAATGAACTTTTTGTACCCTTGGACATTATCTTGCTCAATCATTGTCAAGAGACAATAATAGATTAAGACATGTTTAGAGGCACGAAAAGTTCAATTGGATATGAAATTTGACTTTTTAAAGTTAGGTATCTAATTAATATTTTAGTCAAAGTTCAATTATCAAATTTAGCATTACTCCTTTTTATAATTTGCATTTATTATTGGGAACATTTCTAACATATACACTTTATAGCTATTCAATTATATTGCATGTATACTTTCAAAAATAGGAATGAATTTGTCATTCAAAAACTCTTTTTCATTTTACTTCATTTCAACCACTTAATGACAAACGATTCTGATAAACCAAATGTGATATTTTGGAGGATTTCCTAAAAGTGATTTCCAATTTAGTATGATTAATCTGCAACCACCATTTAAAGCAGCAAGCATCCCATTCGTATCCTCCATATGACCATGTAACATAATAAATGGCTGCCGCTAGTACAAGGTTGCAACTCGCACCAGGTTCTCAACATTTGAAAAAGCTGAAAGAAAACTTTCCTTGATGTCATATAGGAATAATCTAGAATGCCCTAGTACATAAATATAATTGTATTTCTCATACCTGTATTAGTCACATTTATAATTATTTTCTTGTGTTATTGAATGTGTATGTCACTAGATTTTTTTATCCTTTTTATACTTAATTGATGGCTTTCAATGAGACAAGCCAATTAGGTTTTTCTTTTTTCCCCTCTTTCCATCACACACTAACTATTAGGCTCAAGGTATATACTAGCCATCTAATTATATCTTTTCAAATAAAGTGTAAATGAGCTTAACACATAATAGATCAGATAAATAAATAAATTTAATCCAACTAATATATTTCATCAAACTATAACAATTCAACCTTAACTCCAGACAATTAATAAAAACCCAACAAATTGGAAACTTTTCTTACACTCTCACACTTGGGCAACATTGATTTTAATCACAAATAGATTGAATAACAAAACTCAAATATGATCACAATTAACTCTAATATAGTTTGAGAGTATACTTTGAACACAATCTGGTCCAACAAAAATCACAAATATTGAACAATGGCGGTATTTATTGTCATAGAATCATTCACAATCACAAATATTAGGATCAATGCTAACATGGCTTAAGATGTAGAAGTGTAGCAATTAATAATATCACAAATGATTCAAAATTATGTATTACTTGTCAGTCCTTTTGAGATGATTTCTCAATTACACAAATGCTTCAACATTAAGCTCTAATGAGAAATACATAGATAAAATAAAACATATCATTCATGTCTTTGGAATAACAAATAAGACATGTAATCACAAATATATATACGAACCTTTATCACAAATGAGATATACAGGGTTGTTGCGGGGAGGAGAAAAAAGACAAATTCTCAAAGTATCAAAAAATGTAATGTGAATAAATTATGAGCACTCAAAGGTTATTATTCAATAAAATGAATGCAATAAACATCAAGTTGTAAATAACATCAAGTCATGTATTAAGAAAAGATGACTAAATAACACTCTCACTAACCAAGAAAATGAAAAAACTCTAAAACTCTCATGCCTTTGAAATGTCTTTGGAATATAATAGGTCTCAAACCCTTAGTTAATGGATCAACCAGCATAGCTTCGATGTTAATATGTTACATTACAATGTCACCTTTCTTCACTAAATTTCTAAAAGTACATTATTTGATTTTAACATGTTTTGACCCACTCAAACTTCTGTTATTCTTAGAAAAGAACATGGTTGCGACATAGTCTTATGATGAACTACACAACTAAGAGTCAAATGTGGTGGAAGAAGAGATGGTAATATTTTAAGATTGAGAAAGAAAGAAATTAGAATTTATTTTTCCTTTTAATTATTTTGATATTTGTAGATTTTTAGGAAGTTTCCTTTATGTGTCATTCATAACATTTATTTCATCATTCAAATATTTTTATATTTGTAGACCTTTTCAGGAAGTTTACTTTTTGGCAAATTTTAGATTTTTGTTGTATATTGTACACCCTAAAGAAAATTAAGTGAATTAGTTACTATTCAGAAATACAAATATTTGAGCATTTTTGCTCTTTATTCCCAAATTTTGAATTCTTGCGTAAAATTTTCGATTTTTGATGCCAATTATCTAGGTATTCACATAATCAATAGATAATTGAATATCACCTTCTGGGTATTTTGAGAATCAACAAGTCGTGATACTTATCTCCCTTTTCTTCTACTACATCAATTGGTATCAGAGTCGTGTTTACTCTTAGAGTGTCATGGCACAACGTAGGCAGATTAATCAACGATGTGTGGTGGATGAGATCTCATGATTATGATGATTTGGATCGGAGAGTCGAACAAATGATTGATGAGCAGCTAGATGCTTATTTAGAATATCGATTGGATTTGGTTATGGATCGGTTGACTGAGAGGATAAGTACGCTAATGGGAAACCAAAGGAATATTAACCCAGTTTTTGAAACAAAAGTGAAAATTCCTAAATTTCACTTTTATGAAACCTAGGTTTTAAGGACGAACGAGAGGAAGATGAAGTTATTTTTTAGGCTGATGGAGAACCAATATTTGATACTTATATTGAAGAATATGACGATGTTTTTAAGATGGACACTGAATCATTCTTTGATGCTTATGTTAATGAAGAGGATGAAGTTTTTGTAGCCATTGCTGATGGAGAGCTAATTTTTGATATGCCAATTTTTTATATGAATTATGTTGAATAGGCATATATGACTAAAGATGATTGGCTGAATAATAGCATTTAGTTTATCTGCACCATTTTGGTAAAGAAGAAAATATGTTCTAGGAGTACGCAAGAAGAGACCAGTAACATTAAATCAATGATGAATCAGTGTGGGTTAACTAACAAAGATTGGATTGATTTGTTTTAAGCTTTTTTAGTTAATTCCAATTGGTTCTTACATAACATGGTGAAAATTCGAGAGCGAATTTTGTCCAACTAGGAGAGAATGATTTGGTGGAAGAAGAGATGGCAATATTTTAAAATTGGAAAGAAATAAATTGGAATTTATTTGTCTTTTTAATTATTTTGATATTTGTAGACATTTAGGAAATTTTCTTTATGTTTCGTCTGTGACATTTATTTCGTCATTCAAATTTTTTTATGTTTGTAGACTTTTTTAAGAAGTTTTCTTTTTGGCAAATTTTTTATTTAACGCCTTAGGAAAAATTAAGTGAATCAGTTATTATTCAGAAATACAAATATTTGAGTCATCTTTGCTCTTTATTCCCAAATCTTGAATTCTCGCATAGAATTTTCGATTTTTGATGCCATTTATCTAGGTATTCACAAAATCAATAGATAATTGAAGATCGCCTTCTAAGTATTTTGAGAATCAATGGATCGTGATACTTATCTCCCTTTTCTTACTCTATGTCAGAGTCTAGAAATTAAATTATGTAAACAAATTGCTCATATCGTGGCTTCATAGCATGTCACAAATTCTATATGCATAGTCGATGAAGCTATTAAACCTTGCTTGACACTCTTACATGAGATTGCTCCCCTAACCAACAAGAAAATATATTCTGAAGTAGATTTTAAATCATTTAAGTAACCAATGAAATTTGAATCAGAGTATCCAATCACTCTAAGTTGCCTAAACCCTTTCATACACTAACATATAAATCTTCATTTTTTGTAAGTATCTCGATTTCTACTTAACTACAACCCAATGATCATGCCCAGGATTAAAAAGAAACCTCACCAAAACACTCACAGCAAAACCCATAGTTGGTTTTGTGCAAACTCGAGCATACATCAAACCACCTACAAGGCTAGAATAAGGTATATTTTTCATAGATTCTCTCTCAATATCATTCCTAGGACGTTGAAGCTTCCTAAGTTTATTCCCTTTAACAATCATCACATCCCCACAATGACAAATCTGCATATCAAAACTATTTGACTCATGTTAAATGTAGGCCCTTTAAGAAAGCCCCAACAAAGCACAAGTTCTATCATGATGAATCTCAATGCTTAAAACAAAAAAACCTTTCCAAGATTCTTCATGTGAAAATTCTTAAACTACAGTTTTTAAGTTTCACAAAATAAGTGTAAATCGCTAACAATATAACATCTACATATAAAACAAATAAAAAGATAAATTTACTTCCATCGATCTTGAGATAAATACATTGGTAAATTTTATTTTCAATAAAACCAAGGAAAGTAACAATCTCATAACAATTATTACAATGTTCATAAAAAATAAAACAAGTAATTATTAGAATAAAATGTAAAATATCTAGGGTTAATTATAAAAATATGACCTGTGTTTTGATCAGTTTGTAAATATATAAACTGTGTTACATTTTTTTATAATTATTATTTAATAATTTTATAATGAAACGTGTCAATACTTTATTAGTCATAAAAATTAATTTTACATTTTTTTTTCAATTTTCTTATTTTCAAAAAATAATTTTTAATATTTTAATTATTTAATTATATTTAGTATTATTTTTTATTACATTAATTTTTTTAGACCAATAAGACTAATACATCCCCTCTAATAGTAATTAATAATATTGACACTTTTTTATAAAACTTGAGTCGCGTAATTGTTAAAAAAAAAAGCACAGGTCATGTATTTGCAAATTGCTCAAAACATGAGTCATGTTTTTGTAACTAACCCAAATATCTATAATGCACCTTATCTTTTTTATAGAGAAATGATAATTACATAAAGAATATTTTCAAGACAAGGATAACTATGATAAAGTAGGCAAATAAACTATTGAATGATAATTTATGAACGTAGGGGGACATGAATTAATCTTCATCATTTTACGTAATAGTAATTTTTTAATAATAATTTATTATAAATTGTTATATAAAAATTTTTTATAAAATGAGGAAAGAATAAATACTATTTATGTCAAATGTAGATATTATTTAATATATGAATTATGATGGACCCAACATGAATTAAATAATGAAAAGTTAAATAATTTTTTCGACTACTTGTGAGGAAACAATCATGATTCATGAACGAGTTTGCAAAAGGCTATCCACTGTAAATTTCACGTCAATACAAGAGATACGTCATTTTTTTAGTGCACAAATAATGCATGTGTGTTAAAACATTCACATTCTATAGTGACGAAAAAATAAATTTACTTGGTACTTTATTTGTGAGGTTTTCATTCACATCCTTTTAAATTAACCCAATGCTTTCATTCCCGTCTTTTAAATTTTATAGATCTCGCGTATTTGTATACTATACGCTTAATAAAATAAAAACATATATATATATATATAAGAATGCGGAGGACTTTAACTTTACCAATTGAAAGGGTAGGAGTAGGTGTTGTTGTTGCTGTAGGCTTTTCTAAAACTGAAATTGCATGTCAGGTTCACGTGTAATGGGGTCTTCCATTTTCGAGTAGTCCTGAATTTTGAGCAGTTTGTCAGGTTTTTGGTCAAATGTAGCTGCCTAATACGCAAAAAATCTAAAAATCTAAGGCCAACCAAACGTATTTTAGATCCCGTACAAGTTCACCTCAAAAAGTTATTAAAGGTTAAAAATTTTAATTTTTAAATTTTTAATATTCATTATAAATTTAAGGAAAAAATTACTTAATTTGTGTGTGTAATATCATTTTTTTCCTCTTTAAACTCATTAATAAATGATTTCAAAGAAGTAAATTACAAATACACCTTTATTTATATTTTTTATATGTTCAATTAACCTCTTATCCTTATCCTTAGAATTGATAGTTAAAAGTTAAAGACACTCAAATATTTAAAAATGTGCTTTTACTTACTCCCCATCTACCATTTTTTTCCCTTTAGCAGACCTCACATCCGCATTACGGGTGCTTAAAAAAATTAGACCACATAACTCTCAATTCTAATGTTATATTTAAAAATTAAAAGGTTTGGAGCTGGAGTGATTTTATGGTATTAATTTTGTTATGGGGAAGTTGGAGCATGATTATTTAATGAAAAAGTGGGAAGTTATTTTTTGCTAATATCCTTATATATGTGGTTGATTTTGTGTAATATTATACAGAAAAAATTATTTTTACATATTTGAGACACTAAATAGGTTCTTGTTCTCCCACTCAATATATACACACACATATATATATAAAGAAAAGTGTTTTTAATATTATAAATCATTTTACCAATAATAATATAGTAAAATAAATCGAAAAGCATATTAAAAGAAAGGTAGAGTATAAGTAGAAGAACTCATTTCAATGATAAAATTGTTTTAACATTAATGAAGTTTAATATAATGATTTTATAGAAGAATTAGATGAACAAAAACTTCACCAGTTGTGAGCTTGCTATATTTAAGTTGGAGTTCCAAGGAGTGCTGATCATGAGCAACTGAAAGTATCAATCATCTTTAATCGAGGTTATTTAATATGTGATATCAGTATTTTAAATAATTTTTTTATTAAGTAACTTACTCAATATGTCATATCAGTATTTTAAATAATTTTTTTTACTAAGTAACTTACTATTTTATTCGTGAGTTATTTAGAAAGTTGTTTAATATGATTTTTTAAAAATTTTTTGGGTCTCATGTTACATAAATTATATAACAACTAATATCAAAAATATAAAAAAAAAAAAAAACTAATCTACTTATTTTTTGGGTTGCTTGGTTATGCAGCCCACCAAAATTAAGCAATTCGAATAAAGCGTTAAGCAACCATAAAAGAATCACTTAGCTTTGATTTTCGTAACTATAATAAAGTTGCAATAATATAATTTATGGATAGGTTAATATTAAACCAATTTTGTAAACCCCTCAAAATCCCATTCATTATTCTTTTTTCTTTTTTATGTTCATGATTCATAATTCATTGTTGGATCAAGTCGATTTAATTTTAATTGGGTCGAGCTTAACTTTTATAATTGATTATAAATAGAATTTAGGTTTTAGTCAAGTTTAATATTGATGTTTTGAGCTTTAATATTATCTCATTTTAATAAATACATATATGAGTTTTGCATATTTCAAGTACTCTTTCGACTCCAACTCAAATTCAAAATTCGGCTTTCCGTGGGCTTGAACTTTAAATTTTGAGTCAACCAACCTTAAAGGAGCTTATTACAATACATCTTTGCTCGAAAAAAACTCACTAAATACATAGTTAGTGTAAAATAAAATAAAAAAACAATAAAATTGTAACATATATGGAGTATACAAATCTATAATGATAAGTATTTTTAATGATATTTGCCTATGTCTATGCAGAGTCCAATAAATCTTTTGGATCCCTTTGGCTTGTGCCGGTATTACTTACTACTTAGCCCATGGCTTGTCCTAGATCAAGTAAAACAACTGACGGTCTTGAAATGAATATATGATTTTCCATAAATCTTTTATTTTGAGAAGTTTCATGATATTATATATATATATATATATTTTTTTTTTTTTGTTATGGTGGGCTAATTACTAGATTGGTGAGTTGTTAAGGACCGTTTGAACTGTTTATTTATCATTTGTATCGAAATTTTATGTATAAAAATACTTGATCTATAATTATATTTTATCTATATCTTATCTTTATTTGATCTATGTGAAGTTTTCATTAGAATTGTCATATGTTTTTCATTAATATATATTTTTTGACAAACAATTTATTAAAAAAAGGTTAAAAAAGTGTCACTCGGCTATCAGATGTCAAACAGACCCTAAAAGTAACATCATTGATGTCTAGTTTAGAGCTTCGTAAGAATAATAGACTCTTTTATTTCACTCAATATTTTAAAAAGTCATTATTTGAGCCATGAAATCTAAATTTGTTATCTGTGCTAGACTTTATTGACCCACCCTAATTTTTAAAAAATCGGCACCATAGAACCCATCATGGTCTATGCAATTTTAGTGTAATTTACCAAAAATGAAAAAAAAAAAAAAAGAATTTGATTTCAAATTTTCCCTGGGAGAAAATTACGACCAAGTTGAGTGAAAATTTCTTTATAACACACTCAAATGGTTGATTTTTTTTTTTTTTTTTAGTGAAAATTTCTCTAAGCCCAAAACTTCATATCAAGCCTAACCAGCTTTGCTTTTATAAAGGTATGATGATCTATAAATAACCTTTTCTTTTTATTTAATTTTGGTGTTGGTTTTTGAGGTTGATCAATGGGAAGCTAAATAAATAATGTTTTTAATTAATATTAAAGGACTTCGACAATAAGATCCATTGTCACCTTTTGTTCTTCCCCCCATTTGGCCATTATTATTGAATATTTTAAAGGATTGAGATGATTTGCTGAGGAGACATCCTATGTAAGACATTATATTACTTTCAAGAATATTATCTCTCTTATTTTTCCGATCAAGAAAAAATAATAATAATCTTCCTCAAAAAAATTATACAAATCCTATTAAATAAAAAATAATTTTAAAATAAATAATTTAAACTCGTCTCTGTTTTAAGTGACAACAAAAGATAAGATTAGTGTAATAAATTAATCTAATCTCTTCAAGAGACAATATTAATTTTATAACATTAAATTCATCCTTAAAAAGACGAGACCAATCACTTATAACATTTCTCTTCAAGCAAGACTTTAACTTATTTAAAATTAATATTATTTTTATCTCAGTTATTTTCATAATTTTTTAAAATATTAATATTAATTTCCTTCCCCTAATAAGGATGATTTGGAAAAAATAAATAAATTTAAGGATGGCATGGCATGGGAAATTAAAAAATTAAAAAAAAAGGTAGGAGGCAAAAAACAAGTACTAATTATAACAAGGAAAATACGAAATCAAATGCGGCTGAAGTCATTATATTATTAAATCATCATATTAATCTACCAATTTTCACATTAAATATTAACAATAATGTCATTAAAAAAATTATACATATATTGGAACTTTCAAATTCACTAGCTCATACATCACAACCGTTCATACGCCCTCCTGAGTCAAATCCAACCGTCTAATCTCTTGCAATGACTTCAGTAACTGGGCCCCCTTCCTTCTCCCTCTGGAGCTACACTCGCCTTGCAGTGCCAGCGTCACCGCACGCGCCACCTCTTCTGGCGGCGCAGCCCCTATCACCTCCACATTGCCACCACTATATATGACGGTCAATACGCTTATCGCATGCTCTCTACCACGCCCCTCCATCTTTCCCATCATGGTCACCATCACGGGCACGGCCAACGCGTGGGTACGCACCTCCTCTGCGCCCTCCGGAACGGTGCACATTAGCTCAAGCGCGGCGAGGGCGCGTTCGGCCGCCGGACCCTCAAGCTCCATCACACATTCCACCACTGCTCCTGACGCACCGACTTCGACCGCCACGCGCCTGTTGTGTTCCGCCAGGCACAGCGCGAAGAGAACTTCGTGGCGGATTTCGCTCCCACGCGCTGCCTCATGCACTTCACTAAAGCGCACATCAATTCCGGCGGACATGGCGGTTCGAGCGGCGGGTTGGGCACCAACGACTTCTCCAAGCTGCAAAGACCCGCCAGGATTTCAGGCTCAGACCCGTGCTCAATTTCAGCTCCGCGAAGCGGAATATCTCTTCCAGCTCATCGGCGCTAGTGGCGGCGCGAGGGCATGTTGCGGTGGCGCGTGTTTAGGAGCGTGAATTTGAAGCTGGGGCTCCGAAGGCTGGTGGGGGTGTATAGGGGAATTGGGCATTGGGAATTTCCACTGGGTGAAGCTTTGGGAAGTTGAGGAGGAGGAAGAGGAAGAGGAGGAGGAAGGTTTAGTTGATGGGTGGTTGGTGTTTATTGTGTTGTTAGATGGTGGTAGTGGTGGTTGTTGCTGTGGTAGTTGAGGGATTGAGGAGAGTGAGGTGGTGGTTGTAATGGTGGAGGAGGTGGTGGAGTGGTGGTAGAGGTGGTGGTGGTGGTGGTGGTGGTGGTGAGAGGAGGGGGAGAGTCGGTGGCGGTGGGGCTTAGTACTGTTTGGGTGCATTGGCGGAAGAAGGCGCAGGAGAATAAAGGGCGTGGCGTCGTTTTGAGCTTGGGGTGATGGTGGTGGTGAGTCTTCATGGTGTATGTAGGAGTAGAAAGGTGGTAAATGGTAGAGAGAGAGAGAGAGAGAGAGAGAGAGAGAGAGGGAGAGAGGCTCTCAGGAGTTCTGCATGCCTATTTGCATGGAGAGAAAAGATGGAAAATCGGCAGTGTAAGAAGGGAACCCACTTTCATAAACTGGTACTACGTTAATTTTTTTAGAAAAGATTTGACTCGGTTGACTCGGTACTAGGTTGGATGTATAATATACGTATGATATGTATAGATATTAATTGTATAAGTTAATTTAAAAGTATAAGGTAATGATTATTTTTAAAAATTGCAAACTTCACGGAAAAGGAAAAAATAGTACTTATGCAGTGTATGTATACATGACCTTTTCTTCATCTAAATTTTCGTTGTTTTTATTTTTCCCTTCTCTCAATACCTTCTCTCTCTCTCTCTCTCTATAATTTATTTTTAATTTTTGAGGGCTCCATGGTAGGGATGCAAAATGCAACTAAGCCCGTTTATTTTAATATAAATATTTTTCAAAAAACAGTTTTGTTTATTTTTTTATTTGTTATGTAAAATGATCACTTTAAGTTGAAAACATTTTTTCTTGTAAGAGAAAATAACTTCTAATAAATAGCAAATCCTAATTTTTTAAGGAAAAAGACTTACTTTTTTTAAAATAGAAAGTCATTTTTCAAATTAGTAACTCTAGAAACGTGGTATTTATTTGATTTTTATTATAATTAATCAATAAATTATATTCTAATCGTAAAAATAATTTACTAAAAAAATGAAAAATCATTAAAAATTATAAATATCAACTGATGGTTTATAAATAAATATTGTAAAATAATATATATTTCATACTTTTACTTTAAATAAAATTATTTGGTATAATATACTTATATAATAACTTACTAATAATAAATTATTTATATATGACGATGTTACATAGTATTGAGAGATCAAACATCGAAAAAAAATTCAACATATTTCTATAAATGTAGCCAAATACATAAAAACATATTATTTTCAAAAAAGATTTTTACTTAAAACACATTTCTAAATACAAAATTTTTTTTCCTGAAACAAACATGACCTAAGTTGTGTTTACGGTGGTTACCTAAATACAAGGCTCATTTAATATGAATATAATAGGAACTCTATCAGATATCTTACTCAATTATTCCAAAAGAAAATATATCTATACCACATAATTATTGACTCCTACTATTATAGAATATCCATATCACCTTTAAACCAAACCAAAGGGGCAAAAAAAAAAAGGACAAAAGGTTAATGTATAATATCAAATTATATAGATTTTATGATTTTATGCATAATAGATGTTAAGGAAAATGCAAGTTTATTCCTATATTGAAATATTAAATATCTGTCTATTTTGCTAAATGAATAAAAATTTTCATTACTAAGGAATGAAATAGAACATAATATAATTTTTATTTATTCATTCATTATTTAAATGAGGGTATTTTAGCAAAAGACTAATTTTAATATTAAATTGTTATTCATAGGTTTAAATGATGAATGATTGTTAAATGTTTTTGCGTTTCTATTAGGACGTTAAAATGGAGTTCCTACAAGACCTCACCACATACTTTATACTTATGTGAAAATTCTATGGTCTCATCATTAATTTTGACGGGATCGGCCTCATCACTATCAAACGGCTCACATCATACTCAACCATGATCGAATCACTAAAACAATTAATATTTATTACTATTTATTTTAACGGTTAGATAGTTGATTGAACGGCCATCAATTACAGCCTAATCTCCCTTATACTTATTTTAATAGTTAAATGGTTGATTGGACGATCATCAATTACTATATTACAATCCTATAGATGGAACTATAGAAGCTCTCTTATACTTATGTATCCCTAGTCATCAATTACAACCTAATCTCCTCTTAAGGAGATTCTATTCAAGGGACAGTTCAATTATGGACGATGCTTGTGCTTATATCTAGGTGTATGGAAAAGTAAAACATAATAACGAGATCCAATTTATTTTATATTCATGCATTGTTATAAAGCAAATACAATTGGACTAGACTAAATAGTGGTGTATGTGCAAACCTTTTATTATTATGTATTGAATTATAAAATCCATAATTTGAGATCTTATGTGAAATTCAGATAATGGACATGTAATTTCATATTTTAAGCTTTTTACTAACAGTTTTTATATCTTACTTTTTGTTGTTTTAAATTGACTATTTGTCAAAAACAGAAATGAATAAAAAAAATAGATATTTTTATTTATAAAAAAATCAAACATATCATATACAAATAAGATACGGATGAAACTAAAAAGTAACAGAGAATAAAAGAATGCATCCATGGATCCATAATTTATTCAAGGGAAAAGGATATTAAAAATGTATTTTTAAAAGAATTTCAATAATTCAGATTTTTGAAAAATTAATCCAATTTTACCACACTTAAAATCAAGTTTTTAAAACATGATTTTAATCTATTAAAAGTAGTGTCTTTAAATTATGATTTCAGCTTTGGCCATAGCTGCCAGTGTTTATAATACGAGTAACCAAAATGTGTATCTTAATTATTAAAGACTAATTTCTTAGCAAAATAAAATCCTATTTTCAAGACATGGTTTTAATTGTTGTTTAACTAGGATTATTTTTTAGAAATTTGAATCTTAAGACTTTCATTGAAAAATGCATTCTTATTTCCTTTCACCTTTTTTTCCCTACAAATTTAGATTTATAAAAGATTGGACTTAAAATTCTAAAGACAGCCCTTTTCTGAGAGGATGGAGAATCAGATTCATCGCAGTAGATAAACAAAGGCTACCAGATTAGATAATCTTGAAATTATGCTTTTTAGTTTTTACTAAGAGTCATGCGTGGGCTATTTAGATTATTGGATTTTTATTTGTATCATATCGATATCGTAATTTATTAATGTCATATCAGTATTGGTTCGATTTGATCAGTTTATAAATAAAACTATCAGTTTTTTCATTAGTATCATATTTATATCAGTTTATTATCGTTCAATTTGAAAAGAAAATCAAAATGATTTAAATAGTGAAAAAGAATATCGACAGCTATTTTTTAAAACAAAAACATTCTTCTATGCTTTTTTCCGTCCGAATGTAATGGGCTTATGATTCTAATTGATGTACTGTATGTACATGACATGTTGTGTATTTTCCCTTGCATGAACTCGGTCCGACATATTGTATCCCAGACAACAATGCATTTTCTAATCTTTTGAAGACAAAAATTAACATGGGTTTCCTGACGAGGAATCAAAAACATATCAATCAATTTGTCTTCAAAAGATTAGAATATTCTATGATCTTGTTTATTTTATTAAAGGGTCAATCTTACAAACCATTCAATGATTTAGATTTATAGGTCCTAAACAACTAAAAATACTTTATTACTTTATATATTATGATCATTTTAATAGTATGATGATGGATTGGTCAGTCCCATTGATTAAACCATAAAAGTTGCACCAAAGATTAGACCAAGGTTGAAAGAAGTTGCTGATCCAATAAAGCTTTTAAAGAAGAGGATTTGTGCATTCAAAGAAGAATATACCCAAAAATACACCTAGTATTCTTAGCTGTGTTCATATGCACATTTTCTACATTGTTTATTAAAGGTTTGTCACTTATATCATTGAGATTGTTAGGACTTCAATATATAAGTAGTCATAGTCTTATATAAATGATTTTTTTTTTCAGTGAATAGTCTTTTCTAATTTGAGAATGAGAAAAATAATTTTATTGAATTTATGTATATTGTTTAAAGGTCGTACATCACCATTTATAACCAAGCTCTAAAAACTTTACTGTTGCCTATTTTCCTAATTACAAGATTTACAAGATTGCTATTTTATGTTTTTAGTAACACAAACGACCAGTTGAACTATTTATTCTCTGTGTTCTTTTTGATACATTGATGGACAACTGCGATGAAGGTACACTTCTTTTCCTTTCTTATTTTCATTTTGTAATACTCCCTCTCAAGTTGGGTTCAAATAAGTTTATTGAGCCCACTTGTTTAGAATATCTTGGAAAAGTCCTTTGTCCAATGGCTTCATGAAAATATCAGCCAATTGTTCTCGTCTACTTGCAAATGGTGTTTCAATCTCTTTGGCCCAAATCTTTTCCCTCACAAAGTGACAATCTACTTCTATGTATTTGTTTATTTCATAGAATACTGGATTTGAGGCAATATGCTTAGCTATTTAGGTGTCACAGAACATCTGCATTAGACCTTTACAGGGAATCTTAATATCCTTTAGGAGTTGCTTAAGCCACACAACTCGCTTGTTGTTGATGTCAGTGCTCTATATTCACCTTCTGTGCTTGATCTTGCAACCACATTTTGTTTTTTGCTTTTCCATGTTAGGAGGTTTCTATCAAAGCTTCCAACCCAATCTGCATCATAATAGTTAACAATAACATTATTGTTGTCTTTTTCTCATCCAAATTCCTTAACAAAGAGACCCCTTAAGATATCTAAGCATGCGGTCAATTGCTTCAAGGTGACTAGTTCATAGGGCATGCATGAATTGGCTTATTACACTAACAACAAATGCTATATCAACTCTGGTTATTGTTAGGTAAATTAATTTACCTACAAGTCTTCGGAATTGACCAATTTTTCTAAGGATCACTACATTTGGCCTTAGTTTTTTGTTAGTTTCCATAGGTGTACTAGCAGGTTTAACTCCTAATTTTGCCTTCTCCTTAAGTAGGTAGAGGACATACTTTCTTTAGGAAAGAAATAAACCTTTATTGAAATGAGCAATTTCAACACCTAAAAAATACTTGAATTTTCCTAGTCTTTTATATCAATTGTTTCTTTAAAATATTTTTTAGCACTGTTGATCTATTCATTATTATTTCCAGAGATAATTATACCACCTACATAAACTTAAGGGTGTGCAAAAAAATCAAATGTTTAGGATAACAAAACTGAAATCGGAAAACTGAAATCGGAAAACCAATCCAAAAAAATGGTTAACCGATCTATCTGTTTGGTTTAGGATTAACATTTTTAATTTTTTCAATTTTCAATTTTGGTTTTCAAAAATTGATGTTTCGGTTAACCGATCCATATTTATAAATATATATAATTTACGTTGAAATAGTGGTTGAGATGAGAAGAAACAAATGCATGTATGTTTGAAAATTAGAATGTGGTGTTTGATTGAGATTTTGTAATGAGCTCAATGATCAAGGTTAATAAGAACATAGAAGCAAAAAACTATTATAATGATTATCTTGATGCACTGTTGTACGTTAACAACTCTTTCATATGCCTTATATTATTAATTTATAGTTTTTAGTATAATTATAAAAAAATACTCTAATTTTTTAGGACATATGAAAATACGATTAACTGCAAATTTTGCATAATCATTTTGTTAAATGATTAAAAATCGAAATCGAAAAAATTGTTAACCGTTAAGGTAGTTAACCATTTATAATGGATCGGTATATGATTGAGATATTAAAAAACCGATCATTACGATTATGTTCAAAAAGTAGTGCCATAGATCGGTTAACCGAACCGTGAATACCCCTACATAAACTAGAACAATTGTAGTTGAAATTTTTGTGTGTTTCACAAACATAGAAGAGATGACAGAGCTTTTAGAAAAATTATTAAGTAAAAGAGAGTAGCTAAGTTTATCACACCATGCGCGTAAAGATTGCTTTAACCCATATATAAACTTATTTAATTTACAAACAAATTTTTGTCAAGTTCGTGTTTGTGACCAGGAGGTAGAGTCGTGTAGACCTCTTCCTCTAAATCACTCGAAGGAAGGTATTCTTAACATCTAACTGAAACAAACTCTATCATATATTAACTACAATAAATAAAAAAACTATAGCAGTATTCATTTTAGCAATCGATGCAAATGTCTCTTAGTAATCAATACCATATGTTTAGGTAAATCCCTTTGCAATAAATCGGGCTTTATATCTCTCTATGGTACCATCACTTTTGTACTTCATTTTACAAACCCATTTGCATCCTACTAGTTTCTTTTCATTAGGTAAAGTAACAATGGTCTATGTATTGTTTCTCTCAAGGGCTTTGAGCTCTTCATCATAGCCTTGTTCCAAATAGGGTTACTTTTTGCTTCTTGGAATGTGGTAGGTTCATTTTATTCAAAAATAGACGTTAAGAAGGCTTTGTGTTGTGAGGAAACATTATTGTATCTGTTGCACAAGCTGAATCTATGGTGGTAGAGATAGCTCATGCGAATACAAAAGACAAGTCAGCTTAAGTTAGGCTGTGGGTATACGTAGGGTATTTCTTAAAGCTATATAAGACTTCTTTTCCTTTTCCTAGTTCCTTTTCTTTTTTCTTCCCCCTTCCCCCTCTCAAGAAGAGATGGGGGTATTTATAGCGTTTAGGATCATATTAGGGCAGATCGCTTCCTAATAGGTAAGCAGATACTCGATGTGGCAAAGGTACTTGAGCTGAGGAGTCATGGCTTCTTAGAGTGTAGCTGAGCTGTTGGTTTCCCCTAGGTCACTAGGTGTGACTAAGATGTATACTTTAGTTGGAGATCATGAGGCTTCAAGGTCGAGCTGGTGGATTAATCAAGTTCATTAGCTTGATTAGTCTTTCTGAGGTGAAGACTTTAGGGAAGGCCTTGTGCTATACAACACAACGGGATACTGGTCCCATTGATCTCCTATGAGGTTGGGATGTCACAAGTAGTGGGCATCTCTTGAGATTGCCGATGTTGTAAGGTTTTGGTTCCAAGAGACCGAGTGAGCCAATGACTATATTCCACTATCATCAGTAAGAAACATAACTTTAGATTGGATAAGTTGCATTGTAAGTGACAAAATCTCATAACCTGGAGGAGGATGAGTTAAATGAGTTGATCTTCTTGGGTTGGTTTCTGTTTGATTATTTCTCCCCAAGTTTGACTCTTCTTCCTCTGAATTTTCAGTATTTTTTCAACTTGAATATTTATACCTTCAAGAAGGGTTATTTTTTGAAGAGAAACTACATCCCTAGGTTGCTTAGTGAAATCAAGTTTATCACAATCACTTTCATTTTTATAAAAAGGATCATTTTCAAAAAAGGTTACATCTCTTGAGATATAAAGTTTATGATTAATAGGATCATAGCATTTATTCCTTTTTTTTTTTGTGAGGAATAACCTATAAACATAGTTTTTATATAATTTTTATCTAGTTATCATGTCTTTTAATGTAAACAAAGCAAGTGCACCCAAAGACACGAAAATGATCTAAGTTCATTTCTCTTTTATTTAAATTACTAATGGATTTTTATTTTTTAAACCAATGCTTGGGAGTTATTAATAGTATAGCAAAAAGTACTGCATCGGGCAAAAAAAATTGGAATGTTTATTGAAAAAGTAACAATCTTGTGACTTCTAAAAAGTAATGATTTTTCCTTTCAAATGCTCCATTTTGTCCAAGGGTATTTATATAGATAGTTTGGTGTAGAATACTTTTTTTAGGAAATCTAAGAAATCTTTGTTAATATATTTAATATCATTATTAGATCTAAAAATTTTAATTTGGTATTATACTATTTTTCAATAAAGTTCATAAATTCTTGTAAAATAGGGAAGACCACAATTTTAGATTTTAGTAAATATACCTAAGTAGTATAAGAATAGTCATCAATAAAAGTAACGAAATATTTAAAGCCATTATAAGAATCGATAGGGGTTTGTCTAATGAACAAATTTAAAAATTTTCGTAGTTTCACTATCAAATAATGAAAAGGGTAGTCTAGTTTGTTTAGAAAATTGACATACATTATAGTGACTTGAATTTAAAATAGATAAAGAAAATGATTCATTCAGAACTTTATCAGAGGGGTACCCAACTGTCCAGTGCCACAACTTGTTCATTCCAAGCAATTCTTTATTAGCACAAAAAGATTTATTTGAAAAATCTAAGAAATATAGCCCATTTTCTAATTTGCCTTCGCCAGTCTTCTTCCCAATTATTCTATCCTGAAATGTCATATTTGGGGTGAGAAATAGCATTGCGATTTAATTCTTTTGTGATTTTACTAACAGATAGCAAGTTTGAAGTAAAAGTTAGTAGATATGAGACATTTGAAATATCTTTTTTGAAAAAAGGCTAGTAGTTCCAGTACTATTTATTGGTATCTTGATCCCATGTACTACAATAACAGTTGTATATTATTAATTTTTTACAAGTTTTTCAGTTTTTTTAGAATTCCCAAGTATATATGAGTGGTAGCACTAGAGTTAATTATACAACTATTTGAAATAAGGTTATAAGTCATACTAGTATAATTACTTAACTGTTCCCTGCCTAGATTCTGATTGTTATTTAGTATAGATTTTAATTGATGAATTAACTGACCAAGCTGCCTAAGCTATCGATGCCCTATCTAATTACTTGATCTGTCCTTTATATTTGGGTATGGATCCAACATACCAACCAAACATCTTCTTTCTCCCTCTTTCGATTCTTCTCCTCTTTCGCCTCTTTTTTTGTTGTAACCCTTCTCTCCTTTCTTCTTGATGGGCGAAAGGTACATGTAGAGGAACCAACACTAGTCCTTCACATGGCCAACCTTCTTTCAATTGTCACATTAATCAGTGCTATTAGCTGCCTGTGCCTCTACTTGTCTTGGCTAGGATTAGGTTACTCTTACTTCCTTTAGCAACAAATGCTTGGCTTTCAAGCTTGTTACCATGTGGTAAAGAGGGGTTCATGCTTCTCCTCCTCATTTCCTCTTGTTGCATCATGGCAACAATACTCAAGAAAGAGGAAAGCTTAGTAGAAAAGAGGATTTGTGACCTGACAACCTCAAAGCTAGAGTCGAGTCCAGTAAGGAACCGATATATTTTGTCTTGCCTAGTTCATTCTTGAATGCTTTTCAGGTTAGTGGTTTGTGGCAGATAAATGGTTAATTCATCCGATTTTGTTTTCAAAATGCCAAGGTCTTCTATGATGGTTTTGATTTCTTGCTTGTTTATGCGATTTCTTGTTTTAATTAAACAATAGATGCAAAATTTCTTTGCTAGCCAAACATCTCGTTGGCAAAATTCCAAATTCTTGAGATGAATTTGAAAAAAAATGAAGAGTTCAACTATTTAGGGTTGCATGGAGTTTAATTATCATGACATTATAAGATGTTATTTAGTTTGCCATCCTTCTAGTTTTAATATTTATCGTCGTTTTTTTTTTTTAATTTTACAATTGATGTAGCTAAGTTTACCTTTGTCACTAAGGAGAGGGTAGCCACTCTAGCCCATGATAGAAAATTTTTTCAGTTAAGCAACATGGAGGTAAGTCGCAATGTGGATTCGCCTCGATGTACGATTGGTGGCCCCTTATGCCTTCCTCCATTGTTGGTGTCTCGGCTTACTTCTTTAACAATCTTGTTGATACTTTGAATTTTGATTTTGAGGCCTTAAGAGCACTGCTTTGATACCATCTTATAATTTGAGAATGAGAAAAATGATTTTTATTGAATTTCTGTATATTGTTTACAAGGTTGTACATCACTATTTATAGCCAAGCTTACAAATTTTACCGTTGCCTGTTTTCCTAAATTACAATATTTACAAGATTTGCTATTTCTGTTTTTTATAACACAAACGGCTAGTTGAGCTGTTTATTCTTTGTGATCTATGACTATTGATGCATTGATGGACGGTTGTGATGAAGGTACGCTTCTTTTCTTTTATTATTTTCGTTTTGTAGCACTGTTTAACATCCTTTGTTCTTATTGATTCTTCCAATCATTGCATGTAACCCTTAAATCTCAATTAATGGTGCCATCATATTAATTAATTGAATCCAAAACCCTTTTCCCTTTTAGTTGTAATTTGTATTGTCATATCAAATTATAAATAAAGCATAGTTCAAATTAATCTATTACGTGTCAAATTGTTTAGATTAACATGTTCATATCCTTTCCTTTTCATATTGTTATTCATAGAAAAACCTCCAATGGATAAAGATCATAAATTTCAAAATTCACAAAAATTTCAAATTTTCATCTTTCATCATATTACGAATTTCACCATATCTTAACATTTTATAAAAAAAAAAAAACACTTTGAAAACTATTTTTCAATATTGGTTACATATTTTATAAATGATACACATTAAAAATTTAAGGTAAATTGTAAATATACTTTATTATATTTACTTTATGTGTGTTTCTTATGTCTTAAAATAAGTTGTAAACCAGATTTTTTTTAAAAACATGCTTTTAGACATTTGTACGTTTCTCTTAAATAAATTAATAAAAATATACATTAACTAATCTTCAAAAATTAAGGGTAAAATAGTTGCTTAAGGGAGTTCCTTTTTTTTTTTTTTAAGATTTGAAAGTGTTAATATTAATTTTTAAAATATGGGAAAATTTATATTGAGAGAATCAACCTTATGAGGAAGTTCACATAGAAAATCAACATTTTAAATTGTTTAAAAAATAATTAATATTATGCAAAGTAGTGTAATTTCAAATCCAATATTTTGTTGTTATAACACCATTTAAGATTTGTTGATGTGGATGCTACTAGACTTTATCCAAATGTACCAAGTCAACATATTTAAAATAGTATTATAACAGTACAAGCGAGTACAAGGTTGGTAGATTATAAAGCATTACACACACCCTACCATGTAAGGTACAGGGTATTGAATTTTACACCTGGAATCTATTATGTGACTTCTTATACTACTCTATACCCTGTAAAGTCTATAGGGTATAAGATACCTATGAAACATGTTTTTTTTTTCTTTTTTTTTTTTACAAAATCTTTATATTTTTCCTTTTTTTTAAAACGTCAATTATATAGTTTTGATATGTTTTAATATATATATAATACTATCTTATTTGCATACATTAAATATAAACAACATGCAAAAGAAATTTGTTAATATCACAAATTTTATAATATATAGAATCTATTTTATGTGTGAAAGTTGATACCTACAACAAATACTTGTGAAACCTATTTACGTAATATTAAAAAAATTATAAAACATGCACAAAATTTCAAAATTAAAAGCTTTGGAACTACTTCTATATATTAATTAGTATTATGATATAAACAATATCAATATATAATTTGGAAATTCAAGTACGTATATACAACCATAATTCTTTTACAATAAAAATAACAAGTCATTTGAAATAGAATAGTACGAATCCCTCTATAATAAAACTTTTTAAAATGTAGTGTATAAATAATAATCTTGAATATAAGTGGTTACAAAATAAAATATGAAATTATCATTATTTATTATATAATATTTAATAGGGTGGATATATAATTCCCTAGAACTTATATCTTGTATAACGTAGTACAAGTTTCATGATGGATACAAGGTTTGAAAATCTCATGCGCATACCCTACCCTGTAAAAATAAGTTCTAAAAAATTGATACTCATACCCTACTTAGTGATCCGTAATACCTACTCGAAGCCTACTCGGTCAAGTAGGATCCAAGTGAGTACCATGTACGATAGAATCAACAGCTATAATTCCATGTCTCTTATTTGTAATAATTTATATAAACCCCAATTTTTCTAAGAAGTGGCTTGTTCGGACATATTGTTTTGGTATCATTTTTAAACCAAACCAATACTGATATGATACTGATGAAAAATGATATTTTTACTTATAAACTGACCAAATCGAACCAATACTAAATGGATGTAAATATGATACAGATAAATTATCGATGCGGATCCAATACTAATAAAATTCTGTCTATCGAAACAGGCCATTGAACTTGTTCTCTCCGAAGGATGATCATTACTTTAGTATAAATTTCATTTAAAAGGTGAGGAGACTAATTATATTAACATAATTAAAGGATTAGATGGTTTTGGAGGAGTTGTTGACAAGATTATGTTATTTTGGGGTTAGAATTGAATGGGTTGTAAATCGTAAATTGATGGTATACTGTGGTGTGGAAGTGGAACTGTGGACGTGTGAGTTTCCTTGAGTGAGATTGATGGAGGAGTGTGAGAATCTGACTCGTGAGTGAAAAAAAGAGTCTGGTCTGAGCAACTGTCACAGCCTGCTGCAATTTTGCAGGTCAATTATGCAGCACAGAGACAAGGGAGAGAGGGGGCGAGAGACACAAGTTCAGACATGAGGACACTAGCAGGGTCCCAGGACCATCCCATAAAAAGACCACTAAAACAAAAACAACATTAATAATTGTACTTGATTGCTCAGAAATTTCTACAGGTATCTTACTAATTTAAGTCTTACATAGTTATTTGATATTAACACATAATTAAATTTTCAATTGTTAAATATGATTTTTAAATTTAAATTTATTAAATATCACATTTTATTGAATTAGACATAATATTTGATTATTTTAAAGTTATTTATAAAATTAAAAAAATTCAAAATTTAAACAATTTTCATATTTGCCCCTACTTACTTTTTTCCACACATTGTGATTATTGATTAATGTTAAAAGTTGAACAGATTTTTTTAAGCTCTTTGTTAAGAGTCTCAGACACACATTAATGCGCACATCATGGGAGCTCCTATTTTAACAAATGAACCTGTGTGAATATGAAATATCTCAAATAAGCAGACCTATAAAACAAAGACATCTGCTTACGTTATCTTTACCCATCAAATTCTGTAGATACTATGGATGTATTTCAACCAAGCTAGTTTTTCACCGTATCAATTGCTAGCTAGGACTTTAACCTTTTCCACTTGACGACGCTGTCATGCCTATGAGAAGGTACGGTACCCATTTATATCCTGCTCGATTGAATAGGATTCGAGTAAATATTAAAAGCAAAGATAAATACAATATATAAATATAGGATTTTAAAAACCTGCTTTTATAAGATAGATGATTATGAGTCTTCGTACCATGTACTTTTCATGAAATTTGTACTTTAATATAAAGAAAATACAAGTTCTAGAATATCTTGATACTTGTACCTGCCCTAAAACATGCTTTGCTAAAAAAATTATAATATAATATAAATAATAATACTCTATATGTCATTTATAATCACTTTTGTTTAAGATTATCATCTGCAAACTATCTTTTAGAAATTCTTATTTAGAAAAACTTACATTATTTTATCATGAAAGTACTTGTAATTTTATTTTGAAAGAATTTTGATGATATGTACTTTAATTTTTAAGCTATATAGAAATGTTATTTGTTTTTTTTTATGTTAATTAATACAAAAGTGCCTCTAAAGTTTTTTATTTTAAAATTTGTTAAATGTTTTGAATTTAGTTGAAATCATTCAATCAAGTTCTATATGTATTTGTTACAAATTTCAACTTTAACACAAATAAGTTCTACAAATCATAAAACTTGTGAAATTAAGAAATAAATATTTTTTGAATTTGGTTATTTATAACAAATGTATATAAATGATGTAATTTTATATATTATAACTTGAAATTTGAAAAAAAGAAATTTATAGGTTCTACAAGGTATCTTGTACCCTATGATTTTTATAAGGTACAGAGTATAGGATAGGTAGAAAGAACTACAGGTAGGTCCTGAGTAGAAAACTTCACACTCTATACTTACAGGGTAGAGTATGAATAAAACTTCATACTCTACCCATCATAGACCCGCTCACCCCTAATGGTCGTTATTCAGACTCAAACTTAAAATAAAATTTGTTTATCTCAATTGAGCTCAAGTTTTCATTTAAACTCACAAGTCAGCTCATGAATAAATTCGTAGAGCTTATAAACAAGCTCGTAAGTAAACTCGTGAATAATTTGTTAGTAATTTTTCTTTATATTTATGATATATTATATATAAATATATAATTAAAATAACTAACATTAATTTCTATTTAATATATGTGTATTTATATTTAGTGGCTCTTATATAATATTTTCAAGCTTAAAAAAAAAGTTATCTAAATGAGTTGAGTTCAAGCTTAAATTTCGACTCGGTAAAAACTCGATTAGGCCCAATAGAAGCGTAGCTCAAGCTCAAGCTCGATTTACAATCAAGTTGAACTTGAGCTCAAGGAGTGAAAAACAAGTATACCAATTTTAAGAAAAAAAATTACAAAAACGAAAATTAAAGAAAAAATTTACCAAATTACCGTTATTATATTGCATGTAAGAGATGCAATATCAAGATTTGCATTAAGTATCACATGTTCAACATGCAATATAGTGATGGACTCTAAATGTGTATTTTATGTTGGTCATGCGATACATGTCTAAATGTGTACTGCACTTTGCAAATATAATACAACTACAAATGTATCGCACTTCCACACTAAAAAGCCTACATCGCTTTTTCAACATGCGTTATAGCAATGATAATTATGTAATTATTTTTATCCAAGTTGTATTTGTATTTTTTTTCTAAAGAATGGCTAAACAAGAAATAATCTTCAAGTTCAAGCCTAAATTTCAAGCTCAACTCAAGCTTGATGATTTTTAGATGAGTCGAACTTAAGCATTCAAAAGCTCGATTCAACTAAGGGTTAATCTTTTTTCTTTTTAAGTGAAGTTAAAATATAAATTGAGTTTTATTAAATTTAAATAGTAATTTCTGTACAAATTTATTCACAAGTATAATAGACAGATCACGAGCATAAGTATTTCAAATTCATCAAACTTAAACTCAAACTCACTCAAATCAATTTTTCACCTCTATAGAGCCACATATATGTGGTTATGGGTATCGTTAGCTCGAACCTAATAGAGATAAGTGTCTCTTACTCAAATCCGATAAAGGTTGGACTTGGATCCATGCTTAAGGCGAGGCTAGCAAAGACTTAGCCACTCCGATGCCTAATTCAAAGGTTGTCATGATAAGCCCATAAATTAAGTAAAAACCAATAGTTGGATGCGATATTAACTATCTCCTAAGAAATATATGAGTATTTATAGATGACTAAACCGACAGTTACAGATGTTGTGGGCTTGTTGGTGAGTGGATAATTGGTGGTAGTAGTGGAGAATGTAGGACAAACCCACTACTCCACTACTTGAGGATCAGTCCAACCAGGTTACTAATGACAAGCGGTGAGCGACACGGAGGCAATCGAGCAAATCATTAGACTTGTCATTGTGAGGTCGAGCCACTCATTATGGATTTCGTTGCCAGTCAAGCGCAATAGACCCGTTCAGCCCATTAGAGCACTAGGTTTGGCTCGGGCTATCCCATGTTTCAAAATAAACTATCAATAGTAAGGATAGTCATTAGACTAGACCAGGTATGTTAAGGTGAAAAAAAAAAAAATCAATTCAGCTGGTCAGGTCAAAACCAAATTGCATTTTCAAGGTCGAATCAATACCAAATTGCATTTTTCTGTTAGAGATCGCATTTATGCTCTATTCATTTTATCATATCTTCATTTATTATATTTTGATATATCTTATTTTTATCAGCTTTTTACTTCTCAATCATGCTCTAATAAGAATTAGAAAAAAAAAAAACAATTACAAGAATTTTCACCCATTCCATTGATTACTATATATCAAGAGCAGCCGTTAAGAGTTTTTCAAACTGATATGGAGAACAATGGAGACCATCACCGCTAAATTACAATTCTGAGGTTCGATTCGATCCAAAGGGTTCGGTTCGCACCGAGTATTAGACTGAGTTCAGTTAACCTTAATGTAAAGGTCTACAATTTGCAATTATTTGCTCCGGTATGCTGTTGAAAGGATACCCACACCCATGGTTTTGTTGAAAGATGCCTCACGTGCTGATTAAGAGACTTGGAACCCTACATTTTCAAGAAAGATTGAACACTTGGCAAAAGAAGTCAGAACATGAAACAGTGAAATAACCTTCCCCAACATTTTCTATACTCCTCCAGAAAAATGCGCGCGCGCTGGTACTAGCATGCACACAGCAAACACCCCTGCGGAAGAATGGTTTTCAATGCATGCACTACGTTTACCCCGACACACACACACCAAACACCACCCCCACCCCGCCGAAAGGAAAAAAATAAAAAAATAAAAACTTGATCGGCAAACGTATTTCCTACTGCTTCATAAAATTTTGACATCGTGCGTGTAATCAGCCAATTGTTATCTATCCGCAACAGAACTCTTCCTAGAGTACAGTAATTTTTCAAAATGATCCAATGAAAATTCCCTGCTTTACAAAATCTAAAACTAAACCACCTTTAATGGCAAAAATGCGGCTAAGTTGCACTAATAATGGCAACTATAAATTACAAGTAAGAAGACATCTCCCAAGCTATTGGCTGTAATAGAAAGTAGCCTTCCAAGGGAAGGAGAAAGAGAGAGGGCATAATCACCTCCATTTCTCTTGTAGATCTTTCTTCTCAGACCACACCCATGTCACAAAGATTGCCGCAACAAGTGCCACGATAGTAAGGAGAAGTAAAGCATAGCTGAAGTCTTCAGTGAGTGAATCATAGGTCCTTGAGGGGGCAAGCCGAGTGAAAAAGAGATCTACACCATATGAGAAGACGAGTGTCGTAGACTCCAGCTTTGCTGGTACAGCCAGTATGCCTCGAAGTCCTTCAACTTTTAGGGCGTGAGTCACATAAGACTGCAAAACAGATGTAGCTGCATTAAGTAAACATAACTAAAAACAAGCCAAGTGCACATCACCTTGAAAGCAGGTTTCTCCTTACAAACAAGAATCCAGGCAGTTTCTTGTAACACCAACAAATAAAAGAAAATAAGAAGGCCCACTTCATCTATGAGGATCATTACATTTGACATTCAACTGGGCACCTATATTTCACTATGGCTACTAGTTTGTTTAAGTATATGAGCAAGAAACAGACACATCAGGAAGAGAACTAATTACGAAAGGCAAAAGGTCCCAAATACATGCTAAAGGCAAATCTTAAAAAAGTAATGCCAAAAGTTGCTCCAAAGATCGTAATGTGTCCTAGAGCTCACGATGAACAAAAGCATTCAAATGGCAATTTACAATTAACATAAAATTAAATTCAAATCATTACAGCTGCCCTTTGTCATTAGCAATCAAAAGACAACAGGCTTGATGGAATATAAATTATGCAATTTCATTAGAATAAATTGTATCTCACACAGTATGCAAATGAAATTCAGGTTGCTCCTATAAACAACAGAGAACAGGCTAATACAAGTAATAAGCTTTGATGCATTCCAGGAAAGCACTAGTTCAAGAACAATCTGAAAACAATTGAGAGAATATCATGCAAAGGACCTGTGGTATGATAGGGAGAGAATCAGTAAGAGGTATAATTCCTTCTTCTTTTTCAGCTTGTGTTGGATTTAATGAACGCCTAGGATCCAAAAATCGCTTGTCCAATGCCAAAACCTAAAAGAGCATCACATCTGAATTATTTAGCATGTGAACCTCATGTACCAGAGCAAGAAACGTCACAAAGCTTATCTGCTAACTGCTTTTACAATACAGTACCAACCTGGTCACCAATTGTACCAATTAGAAGCTGCTTGGAGGTTATGCCCTTGGCCGTCAATGTAACTGTGATGGCTTTCACAGAGTGAGTAAAGAAATAAGACTGTGATTTCACCATGACCTCTGGCCGGGAATAAGAAGATATGGGTGAAGTAAGATTATGCTTCCCAAGAACAAGCTTCATAACATCCCTATTGTCCTGTGAATTTAAAACATTGAGAATAATAATAGTTTCAACAGAGATCCTAAGAGATTAAAGGGGTAAAGAACTCCAGCTAACAGCCTTACCGCTCGAGATTGATCATAAATCTCAATCACTGACATTTCATATCTGTGTGCCCTGAGGTTGAAGTAGTGGTATACAACCCAGTTCTCACTTAAAACCTGGAATAAAAAGAAGTATTTGAAAAAAAAAAAAAGATCAACTAGCAAAAGACGAGGAAGAGAGGTAGGTCTTCTTACAGCATTAACAGGACCTTGTGCACCATGATGAGTCATGCGGTGCAAAATACGACCTGTTATGGTATCAATAAGATATACTACCAACCAAGACTCCTCTGGATTAGAGGATCCAATTTCCCCACTAGCTTTTGGAGCCACGGTTGCTACAAAAAGAAGATTTTTTGATATATACTTGTACATCACATCTTGGTCAGCTACCACCTTGGCTTGAGTGTGAACCACCTGGATAATTGACAGTGGAGTATAGTTAGGGCAAGTATGTGGCTGATCAAATTAATCATTCATTTAATGAAAGAACCTAACCATGATTGTTCAAACCCAGAATAATTTCTATTGTGTAGACTATTCATACCACTGAACAAAGTAGCTCCCTACAATTAGGACATTCAACAAATAAATATTGATCTAGAGGGTAGAAGGTCACCAGGGTTTGAAAGTTAAAGACATGACTAACAACACAAATCATAACAAAGACAAATATCATACAACAGATAATGATATACGGGTATTCCAAATTTTACAATTGTCAGTAGACAATCTAAAGAGCCAAGAATCAATTATAACAATTATAAAGTTGGAAATCAAAATAGCAAGAAAATACTACACCAAGATTGCCCAAATATAAAGATAGGACAAAGGTTTATATTTTATGGCAGTTGAATCCCTGTTCACTCCAAATCAAGATATATATATATATATATATATATATCTCACAAAAAAGATGAGAGTTTGCAGCAATGCATACTCAATTATGTCCTATCCATAATCGAATGACCAAAAATTATTCTGCACCTACCATCCTGAATAAAAGGCTGCCATTAATTTTGCCATAATCCTAATGCTGCCAAAGGCTAGCCATATATAAATTATTATCACTTGTTCAGTTAAAAGCACTATAGTCAATTATGTTTTCCTATCAGGTAACTTTAGCAGAAATGACAATTACAGAGTGATACCTCATTCAACTTCCTCATTACTGCTGCAACAATCTTTTCTGATTCAACAGGGAATATAATTGACCATAAGTCCCTTGCATCAAAACAGTACAAGTCCTCCCTATCAATACAGCTGCTTTTTGGTGCATGCCCCCTAATTATACTGTTGTCCGCTTCAATGGAAAACCAGTATATGTTTGATGATTCACGTTGAAAAATTTTTAGGGCCTCTGCAGATCTTGGATACAAGTGGGCGTGCTGCTTGTTATCTATGAGCAGATGTAGACGCTGTTCTGTTGAATCTGTGTATGGCAGAGGGATAACTTGCACAATAGAGTGACTAGGATGCAAAGAGTCAAGTTCTTTCCCTGTGTAAGAATCGACAAAAGAAAGAACACCGAGTGCACTATTACTTTGTCCACACCTCCCAACAACAAGAACGGATGGATTTTCATCCAATGCATGGTGATGAGGAATCTGCCATGGATAAACGTGGAGGCTCGATGGATATTCACATGTATCAGATTTTCGTAGTGAACTTATAAAGCGAGACCACACAATCCGTCCATCTCCCGTGTGCAAGGCAAAAAGTTTCCCTGGCTTAGTAAGTACTATTAAAAGTTTCCGGAAACCATTGTGATCTCGGGTCATTTTGCTTTTGTCAGAACTTCTCAATCTTAACCCCTGTATGGCAGCCACATCCTCAGGGGTTGCAAGCATTAAGGTTCCTTTAAGTTTCAGAATATGACCCTGCCGATCATAAACCAGAAAAATAGATAAGAAAGGGCCAAAAAAAAAAAAAGAGAGAGAACAGAAAATTGTATATACTCTATGTATACATTTTGATTTGGAAAACAACACCGGTTTAAGACCCTGTTTGTTCCAAGGAAAACCTCTTGTCAATGATAAATGTTTTTCATCAAAAATATTTTACTAAAAATGACATGTTTTTATGTGTTTGGTTGTCCTTTATAAAAATATGCTGAAAACAGTGTTTGAAATTAATATTATGAAAAATATGGTATAGTATGTAAATTATTATTTATTGTGGAGAAAAGTTCAGAAACCGACTTCCCATGTTGAAAAGTATAGATTGTTTTCTTAAAAAATGTTAAAGAGTTTTCCCATTAGAAGTAATTTTTTTTAAAATGATGTTTTCAACCTAACAAACAAGTAAAAATAGGAAAAAATGTTTTCCAGAAAATATTCAAACAAGGCCTACATGGATAAAGAGGGTGCAATTAAAGTGCTTTACAGGACTCTAGGACATATGTCGTTTTGACTAAAATCATATTTATCATGATGTATTTGTACATACCTTAAGCCATTCAAATAGATTTTCCTCCACTTTTGATACTGAAACACCATCTCTCTCCACAGGCAATTCTGAAGCTGTTACATCAACAACAGAGGCAAGGCTATCCTCCCTGGTCCATACGATCTCACCTTGCTGTACCAATAACAATGAATGGTCTTCCATTACTATTAAAGCCCTGAAGCCATGGGATCTATCGGTCCGAATATAATTGTTTATGAAGATCTTTTGGACAACCCCTCTCTGACTGTCCAACTGAATACTTTCCTTAAGTAGATCACTGTTCCAAGCATCCCCAAGCTTTACAACAAGGTGAACTTTGTGAGCTTCATGTTGAGCCAGCGCTAATGCTTGTTGATCATCCGAAAGTGTTAGAGCATCACTAACAGCTGCAACATTGTCAATCTTTTCAACCAACTCCAACTTGCCTTCGACAGTTACCCTTGTAAAGACAACAGAGTTATCGGTTTTCAAAGCAAACATTTTAGGGATCTTTGTGTGTAACACATCCACTCGCCCCTTATAGCTCTCAAGAACAGTTGAAATGGGAATAGTTTGGAAGTTAATAATGCTGTCACGAAAAGTTATCAACACCAAATTTAACCTTCTGGCATCCAAAGCCACAAGTAAATCATCTGAAACTAATAATGTTTCCCCAGAGAAACCACCAGGAAAATCGCCATTATCATGCTTCAGCAGTTCTCCATTTCTTCCATTGATTTGATATGCAACAACCTTAGAGGAACCAATAGAACCTAACGCATAGATAACATGACTTCCAAGAGGCTGGATGACATGTTGAATATCTACACTGGAAACAAAGCAAACACATGACACATGACACATGACACATGACACATGAATAGGTTTTTATTTAATCAAGAACATATTTGACGAATAAATACACAAGACACAAACCTTTCAGCTCCAAAATCTTGCTTCCAAAGAAGTTCACCATCCATGCTTGAAACAGCATGGAGGCATCCGCCACCAAAAGCAAGAAAGGCATTGTCCTTTCCAACTCTAAAATTTGTCTACAGTAACAAAGGCAGCAGACATTAATTTCATGCTCCCCTATATGACATCATAACAAATTTAACATGGTTGTGCATCTAAAGAATGCAACAAGCAGCAAAAAATTGGAAGTAGTAAACTTACATTAAAATATCCATCATTTATATTTATATTTTTTTTGGAAAGAAACATTAGGAAGAGTTTGACCAAAATGATCAAAAAGAAACTATTTCCTGGCAATAATGGAATGCATATTTAATTTTATGTCAATTTCTTTACTTCGTTTCCAATTGCTATCCATTGTTTAAAAAACTCTCCTAAAATATTGAATATACAGTCGCCATATACAGATAAAATGGCAAATCCACATTATGAGACACTGAGCCACCATTATGATCCCCCAGGATATCCGCCCTTTTATAGAACGATATTTGAATTAGAGTAAGCTCAGCAAAGGATTTGTAGGAATATTTCCTTAAAGTAACAAATGGAACCATAAAGCAAAAAGAGAACAAAAGGTACTAAGCATCAGCAGTTATTTTGTTTCAAAAAACAAAAAATGGTATCTCCCAAAGTAGTCTCTTGAACTTTTTCAATTCAATGGGCGACATAAATAATCAGAGTAAAAATACTGCAAGCTATGTTTTCAGAATTGATTTCAAAGAAGTTTCAGCATTTAAATAACTCCAGATTAAGCCTGACATACACAGTAAGTGGTGACCAAATACATACATGTGTGTATATTTATATATATATTGTGGGTCAAACCGTTAACACTTTAATAAGGTAAATTATGAAAGAAAGGAGCAAGATCACAATGTCTAGAAGGACATTAAATTGTCATTCCTTTTCTTCAAATGAGGATCAACCTATAGAACAATAAAAGTAGTAAGAATCTTCCCTCAAGCAAAGGCACAAGCAATGCATCAAGCCAATATATTTTTTGATGTATGATGTAAACTATTATATTTATTACTTAACACTCCCTTACTTGTGGATCGAGACTTTGATTGAGTGGACAACTTAATAAACAAAGTAAATTAAATGCACAAGAATTCAAACTCAAGACCTCCTAGTCCGATACCACTTGTAATGAAACAACACTTCACACACTGATATGCTATCTCTTTTTCTAAGATCAATCTTCCCTCAAGCTGATGCACATGCAATATATCAAATCAATATATTCTTGATACAATTAACACTACACCTACCTCGTCTGTAAGCCTATATGGTAATATACTGTGAACAATTATATATACTATATAAAACTCCTTGTCACTAGTAGATCGAGACTTTAATGAAACACCATCAAGCGGACGACTCATTAAAAGAAGTGGGATGAGTACATGAAGTCAAATTTAAGACCTCCTACTCTGAAACCACACTAGCACTCTGCAAACCAAAAAATTATCCACTTTGATGTGACATTTGTCCTTAATATGAGTTGTTTCATAGAAGATTACTCATCTTAAGAGGTCACCCATCTTGTGAACGCTCGCTCTATCTTAACCATGCTTGATCTTAAAGTTCCACTTAACTCCAAACTATAGCACCAAAAGACACCCCAAAAATCAGGGTCCCATCACATCCATATAAGAGATATTATACTCTTAAACCACTTATTGGGCTGATGCCCTCATGAGTTTCATTACACATATTCTAGACCAAAACAACACTGGGCAAGGAAACTCTAAAGCGCTCCCTTATAAGCTCAAAGGTGCCCCCATGCTAGGGCACTTAACTACCTCAATGACACCATAGTCATCTCATTTAAAAATTTAAACTTATTCTACTTGTAATCATGGATAAGGTGCTTAACCACTAGAATTGATATAAGACAAGTAATGTTTTGTGCATTTTAAGGCTTTAAGGACTGAGATGCAGTGCCATTACGATAGCCTTTTCATTAAATGCAAGTCCACCAGAATTTCCAGAATTTGTTGTAGCATTGACTTCAAGCCAAATGTACACGTGTATTGTAAAATAAAACACCATTTGTCACATAAATTGTGTCTCATCCAATAGGAAATCCTATTATAGTGTCCTAAAGTGCAAGCAAATACCCAAAACCTACATATCACCTTCCCAAAAATCATCTTCATCAATTATAAGAATAGGAATATCATATTCACTTCCAATCGCCAACACCTAGGCAACGAACTTCCTTGCAAAACCCCTCTTTTTCACTATCCACCACTGATACTACAATACCATTCCTTCCACTTTTACATCAAATCTTTAGATCAAGAATATTAAATTGGATTGATTTCGTTTAAAACTTAAGTTTGTTATACAAAAGATGCCTGTAAAGAATTTCTGAAAGTTGGAATTGAATGGCAGAAAATGAAAAGTCCCTATTTGCACAAGGCAGAGGATATAGAATTCATTTTTTTTTTTTTTTGAGTCAATTGTTTTAGAATTATTTAATATCATTCTCAGATTTCACAAGGTTGATGTTGCTAATGCTGGAACTGTTCCTTTTTGCTATGGTAAAAATATAGAATTCAATAAGTTTTCTCTTGGAAATACATGAGAGACAATACAGCGATCAAGGTTCTTCGCAATTCTAAGACTTTTCCAATCAATTTCATTTCTAATAAAATGTTCATCTAGTCACATGATAGGTAAACCACCTTCTTATTACATCATTACTCGTTTTGTCTTGAACTATTGATTCTCTCTTATCTCCATAAGAAGATTTATATGTCTAAAGCTCCTGTTTAATTGCAGGACAAACTCTTGCATTCAATGCCACAATCATCAAAATGAGTAGATGGCCATGATCACTTAGGTGCTTATGTCTGATATCAAATTTGGTTATGAATATCAAAGAGTTCAGGTTTACGCTTTCAACAGTAAACCTGTGAAGAATCGAAGAGCTTAGCCAGCATAGTAGAGAGCTGTAAAGATGATATAGAGATTCAGTATAGAATACCAACAAATTATAGTCCTTAGGACAAATACTGCAATAGCAGCTACTCTAGACATTTTTAGTAAATACTTCATATCATCACTGATATCAAATGATCAAAAGAATTGATGTACAGTGGAATGAACAGTATAGTAATATTAGTGGTGGATTAGTGATAAAGAGAGAGGAATTTGAGGTGTGCATTTGGTGGAGCATTACACAAAGGTCATGGTAAAGAAGAGGGTCTTGCAAAGAAGTTTCATTGGCAAATTGTTGGCAATTGGAAGGGAACTTAAAATTGATATGCTTACAGCCAGTGATGATGATTTTTAGGAAGATGTCTCACGTGTGGCTTTTAGAAATTTGCAGCAGTTCAGGATCTAATTACCACCAGCCCAATAGTAATCAGCCCAGCCCACTAATCCAATCAGCTTACTCTACACAACACTTACTTTTCAACACTACTTCAACAAAAGATCCCAACCTTCCTCTCCATTCAGTCACACTAGGGTTTGTGTAAGCTCTCAACTCAAGCTACTCTACTACTATATTGTTCTTGATTCTTCTTGATCTGTTAACTAACTAATGTGTTTATGTTTATGTTTGTTGATTGTTGTTTGCAAGGAATGATTCGGCCATTCCGAGCTTATCCAAGGCTCAGAACCCAATACTTTGGTAGGGGTATATCGATACCTTTTCTGCTTTTTATTGTCTTATCATAGTTCCAATCAACAATCCTTAGCTATAGGTACAAAGCTCTGTTATTTTAGTTACTGTGATTTCTAATTGTAACTACTTGTAACTAGATAACACAGAGTCTTTGTCCAATAAGGAGGTCTCCTTGTTTTCTCTGTAACAATCTATTACATTATGAACTTTCCTATGAAGGAAACACAATCATGACACATAGTGTGTTTTTACCATTACATTTATACCCTATTTGCATGTCTCTAACAAATCTCTACATGAAGATCAATGCTACAATAAGTTCCAGAAATTTTAAAGGGCCTACAATTAACAGCAATGGAGGTTGTTTTGGCATTGCATTTCAGACCTTAAAGCCTTTAAACGCACAAAACATCGTTTATTTTATGCGACCCCAGTGGTCAAACATTTTATCTACAATGACAGGAAAGATAAAAATTAAACTTTTTGTTTAGTTGATCATAACTAACCTCATCAATTTAATTTAGATAAAAAGAAAAAGATATTCCGAAATTTCTTGCATACAAGTTGCAAGACTATAGTGAAGAAGATTTTACAATAGTCCTGACAATGCCATCCATCATTTCTATGGATACAGAAAATAAGAGTTGGAGAAATTCCAAGATTTATTTCCCCCATCGTTGTCACGTTTGATGCCGCCAGGCACCTGGGCATATATAAGACCATCACAAATTTCTGAGTAGTGAGCTACAACTTAGGAACCTCTATAGCCAAACAACAAAATTAGAGAACTTTTCTCACTAAACTATATCTACATTGAGTGCATGCTTAATTTGCTCTATTACATTCGGTACTACAAAGAAACAAAATTGAATAGCCAGGTAAGTTTTAATAGAATTGTTAAGAGATACCACAATCCACCAATACTGTGAATCACCCTTTAAAAAGAAAGTGTCCAAATCAACCAAAGCAGGTTTCTTACATCAGGATCATCATCCATAAGACTTTATGGCAAGGCTTTAATCTATTAGGGAGAGAAGCAAGAATAGGGCTAAAATAACAGTAAGTGCAATCATCCATTTCTGCTTTCAAAATTGCAGTGTCATCTTTTTTATAACAGAGGTTATAATTCCATCTCTCTTTTCAATAAATGGTGATTAAAGAAGTAAAAAATATTAAATGATTCAAATCAATCCACTAAAAAATTGTGTTATGTTTTTGCTGCTGCATTTACTGTATTCAGAGAACTAGAAACTCTAAACGGCTGACAGATAGGCCAATACATCCCAAATGCTATTTCTTTTCAATGAATAGTGATTAAAGAAGTAAACAAATATTAAATGATTCAAATCAATCCACTAACAATATTTTTTGCTCCAATTTACTGTATATGGAGAACTAGAAACTTTACACAGCTGAAAGAGAGGCCAACACATCCCAAATGCTATTTCTTAGTGTTTTTTTTTTTTTTTTAATTTTCTTTTTTGATCTTTGATGTAGAAGCTTTGGGGTTTATCATAATTTCTTGTTTTGTACATTTTGGGCCCCACTCTGTCTACACATTCCTGCTGTGTACCTTCTTGTAATAAATGAATATACTAAATTAACCAAAAGAATATACCTCTATAGACGGTTATTGCTTAATGAAGAATTTTTCTATCCATCACCTTCCCTTATTACTTAATGAAGAATTTCTCTAGCTATCACCTTCCCTTGACCAAATTGCCCTGATTCGTGCATTCAAATTATACCACAAATAACACTATGGGCAACTCATCATTACTTTACGGTGACAGTTTCATAAACACTTGAAGTTGCCATATGGCAACAGTTGAGCATTAATCACACTCGTTAGGTTAGCTAACTTCAAAATTACCATACATGGGGAATTTTAGAAAACCCAAAAATGCCAGTCACCTAAAGTCGAAATTGGTATGATGTAATATGCAAGTCAATCATGAGTATGTGTTACAAGACAAATGACAGCCACTAACCGACACCTCCAAAAATGACTTTGAGGGATTTGAGCCTTGTAAAAATGATTCCCAAACCATCTGCCCATCAGGAAGGTTCCATGCTCGTAGAGTGCTCCCCTCTGATGATAAGGTAACGACATCTGAGAAGAGAGAGTCAATATATGCATCATATACAAAGTGAAGCATTCTTTCTTAGTAACTTATTGATGAAGACAAGATATGAGCAAAATATGAGAAACAAATAATGGTCTGTTAAGTATCTAGAAGTTCTTCCTTTAACAAATCCATATGACTGATAATAATTACGACTGAACAACAGCCAATTTAACGATACAATAACAAAAGACTATCTTGGCATTAATGCTGAGTGGCTGCAGCCATTTTGCAGATTTTACCAATCATAGATTCAATACTGGTCAATCATCCGTACATTTGTGGAAAACCAGAAAAACAAGAAACACAAAGCTATAAGTGAAAAAAGAGAATAATGTAGAAAGATATAGTTCAAGTGCAAAGGACAGAACCAAAGGAACGTTCACTTACACTTTCCAAGAGTAATATCAATTCCATCAATTACATCACTGGCCCCAAGAACATGCCTCCAGACTGAAAAGAAATGGGTCGTAAAATTAGCCATATGCTAGCCAAAGCTTTATCTGCTCTTCTTAAATTAAGCCATTCCCTCATACAAGGGGAAAACTACCAAGCTGGTGACTTCATCACATGGTGCTTAAGTAGACCAAAAGACAAAAATCATAAAAGATTTTATAGGCAAAGGATCTCACATATCTCTCCGTGTCGGAGATCGAGTGAGGCAATAACATTTTCCTCTGTCGACACCACAACGCGCTTCCGACCAGTCTTTTGAGTGTGAAATACAGCATGCTTCACTTTCCCTACGTACTTCTGATGCCTAAAGTAATAATTTTGAAAAACAAAAATAGTAAATCCAAGCACAATTTGATATATTAATGGCCAAAACAACAAAAAATTAGCCAATAAAAAACGAAAAAAGGTCAGTCCTATACAATGAGGGCAGAAAATGCCATCTAATTGTAATCCCACACAATTAAGATGAATTCCTACCTCGATAAAGTCACAGATAAAGTTCCAACCAATAATCAAATCAAAATGGCAAAACATAGAATTGACCTCAATTGACAATACAAAAATCAATAACACATATACCATCACAAAAAGAAACTAAGAAAGAAAACAAAACATAATATTGGACAGGAAGCCCTTCCTTTTCTTATTTTACCAGTAAAATTCTTCAATTGACATCGAAATTACATTAACAAACACGCCTGTCGTATAAAAACACAAAATTTGCACAAAACAAGGCACATATCAACAATACAATAATTCATTATAAAATGATGAATAAATCACAATACAACACACCAGGGACACTAAACACGTTTTCAACTTCGTCTATTAAATAAATTTCACCGCTGCTACACGATTCGGTGAACACCAACATAATTCAATAAACAAAATCGATTTCCCTTGATAATATAGCATTCCATCTCAATTACAATTGACATAGATATGATAACTGAATTCAGGTCATTATAAAATGATGAATAAATTACAGTACAACATATCAAAGACGGTGAACAAGCTTTCTAATTCGTTTATTTGATAAATTTTACCACTACTACACGATTCGATGAACAAAAACACAATTCAATAAACGAAATCGATTTCTCTGGATAATACAGCATTCAATCTCAAATACAATTGACATAGATAAGATAACTTAATTCAATTCATGATAAAGTGATGAACAAATCACAATACAACGAATCGAATGCACTAAACACGCTTTCAACTTCGTCTATTTAAATAAATTTCATCACTAGTACACGATTCGATGAACAGCGACATAATTCAACCAACGAAATCGATTCCCATCACTAATATAGCATTCAATCTCAAAGACATAGATAAGATATCTGAATTTGATATATTAGATCAAATCTCTTTGGTAATGAAGAGTAGACAATGAGAATATGTAGATACCAATCCATGAGGCCAACTTGATCTTCATAGAGAGAGAAGCAGAGGTTTGAGGAAGATATGAAAAGCACTAGGACTAGGGCAAAAACCCTAATCGCCATGATTGAAACGGATCTGTGCGAGAGAAAGGAGAGACTGAAACTGAGAAGTCGAAGTACTGCAACGATGTTTTTTTAGTAGAAGTAGAGAGAGGAGAGGGAACTGAGAAGAAGGGTATTTACGTAAAATGATGCCTTCCACGTGGAGTCGGGCCAGCCGGCCAAGTAGGAAATAAGAAAAAGTAAAGGGGCCAATGTACAAATTTGTAGCTCAATTTTCTTTCTTTTTGTTATCAATTTATTTTTTTCCTTTTCCAACCAACTGATTATTGGAATTGAGGTTTGAAGTTATGTATTTAAATACCAAATTAGTAAAAATAAAAATGCATTAGGATACCCAGATGAGATTACCTTTCTATCCTTGATTTATTATATTTATGTTATAACTGTTGCTCTTTAATTTTTTATTTAATAAACAAAATAATAAAATATGATCTAAATATACTTTTATTTTCAAATATTTTAGGGTCTAAGCACATATTTTAGATGATATAAAGCTAAAAAAGTATGAAAAAATTTAAATAATTATATTTGTAATTTACCTTACTTTTATATGATTAAGTTTAACCCCAATAGCTTGGAAAAAAAAAAAAACCTTAAGCTAGCTAAAATTAAATTCCATTATAAAATAATAATAATTAATTGAATAAAAATTTGTAACACTTTATTTTAGTGATATTATAACATAAATTATAATTTTAGATTTTAGATGCTCCAATCGGCTCTCATTTTCTAAAAGATTTTTCATTCCTATTATGCGGTATAAGGTGTGATCATGTATATTCTAAATAAAATATTTCAATGCATACAGAGATGTATCATAATTGCATCAATAACCAATATTTTCCTATGCACCATTTTAATCTTCACTTGAATGTTTGAGCTCATATCCTCTATTTTTCATGATTTGTACAGCCTACATATATGTAACGCCTAAAAGTTCATTAAGGCGTATATAACCATGTATAACATTTATATAATATGCGCACAAGTTTTCTTAAAATATTTGTTTATAATGAATATTTGCTACTCAATTTTAAATTATGAAATCATTCAGTTAGATTCTGAAAATAAATTGATTTAAACTTTCAAAACAAACATTTCCAAAAACATTTAAATAACGACTTTCATGAGTAGATTAACTTTCGAAAACAAAACTACACCATCATGTATTCTATATCAAAGTATACAAAATGATGTATAAAAACTTAAATTACAGAACTCAAGCTCCATCAAGCCATTAAAAGAATATTACAAATTCTCAAGAATAAATCCAGCTTTAAACAAAAGAAAACAAAATAAATCCCAGATCCTAACTCATTCGCTCATCCACAACTTCGCCATATCAGACCATACCCGAAATAAACAACATCATCATCCAATCATCAACATTAGTATCACCACTGTCATCACCATCACACACATCTTCATCAAATCATCATCATCATCATTAACATCCTCACATCTGGAAAAATGACGACAACGACAACAATAATGAGTCACACCAATACATAATAACATAACCACACACGAGCTTAACTAAATGCAATACAGTAACGACAAAATTATTATCTTTAAATTAAATTAAATTAAACAAATCAAAACAGGAGCACTCATACTCGGTGCACTCCTAGGAATCTGGAAGTCCTAAGTAACAGCAGCTGTTAAGGGGTTGATATAGGAAGCTCGAATACCTATATCTAACTGAAAAGGAAAATAGCTTCATCTAGATTTCATAGCTATTACATGCACTCTACCTATTCAGTCATAATATAAAAGGTCTCGACTGGTCTCATAAATGCCCCAATATATTACTTCTTACAGATCAAGATAGATGTTACACCGATACTGTTTGCCCGATCAACTACTAATGAGCCATTTATGAAATACATGGAGGTAACATAAGCGCCTAACTACCGTGCCTACTCGAGATAAGGTTGTCGCTCCTCGAACTAAATTCAATTGCACAAGCATAAGAAACACTTGATTATTAAAGATGTCTTTAAGTTTTAATTCAGTTTAGATGTTATCCTAGCATACAATACATAAGTTACTGCGTACCTTATATATATGAAATCCAAATAGAGAAAGGGCTATCATAATCCATTTCAAAAGATAAATCAGGTATCCATATCTGTAAATTCAAGAATTAAACTCATATAAGAATTTAAATTAATTATCCACTTATATCAAACTTATTTCATAACCCTATTTGATTAGACATTAAATAAGTACCCCCCATGGCTGCGAATATTGCCCTACCAATTTACGAACAATTCTCCATTGTCTGTCAAAGTATTTTTTCTCTTTGTTTATAGTTCTTGTTATTAAAACATCATCATATCACTTATATTCAAAAATATTCATTTCCCAAGTAAACACACATTTGAAACAACATATTCTCCATGTTATTCATGGTTTAGCCTAACACATTAATCTAAGCAAATTTCAAATTAAACCTATATTATCTTAATCTTAGCCAAGTTGATTAAACTTAATCAATGTAATTCATTTTAACTTATTCAAGTCCATTTAGCAAGTTGAACTTAGGTTTACTAGCTAAGTTTATTTTATGTTAACTTCATACACTTAACTAGTAAACACAAGTTTTCAACTTGATTTCGATATGTTGTAGCTTGAAACAAATGAAATTTAGGCCTTGATACTTTTAATTTTTAAAAACTTAAACATGAAAGTTTTAAACTCTTTTTAAGCTTTCCATAGCATCTTGAATCACCACAATTCGAGTTTGAATGAAAAAATTATAATCAAAATAGTATCGTGACTAGGAGAAGCATGGGCAAATAAATTACCCATGTTCTAGCTATGTTGTTCTGGAAAACATGTCTTATTTTAAGTTTTTAAGTTAGAGAGAAACATGGGTAGATAGGGAAGTTGTATACTGGTCATGCTTCTCCTCGAGTAGGTTTGTTTTCAAGAAAACGTGAGGAGCACGACTTAATAAAATATCCTATGTTTACCCTGTGCTTTTTGCTCTATTATTTGTTTCGAAAACTTTACTTATTTTATCACTTGTTTTACATCATTTTTCATCATCTAACATCTTATACTTTATATACAAGCCTAGAATCTTCATCTCTAACATCTATATTCATGTTTATACTTCATATTCAATCAAAACCACTCCACTAACCTAATCTCCACATACACATAACATAACCTAAATCCTAACTCACATATTCATTATTCACCAACTTCATCACAACTTCTACATATAACTACCATCAATCCATCATACGTACTCATAAAGAACATCAAAACAAAATAAAACAATTATACTTATCTTTTGGCAAAAACATGCAATTGAATCTTCTTTTCTTATTGTTAGGCTACTTCTAACTTAATTTCTTCTCCTATCTCATCTTTTAACTTTTATTTCCTTTTTTATTCTTGTTTAAACTGAGATTTGGGGTTGAATTGAAAAAAAAAAAGAGTAGAAGAAGAAGAAGAAAAACGAAAAGAAAGGAAAATGAGAAAGAAATAATGAAAACAAAAAGAAAAGGAAAAGGAAAGAAAAGATAAGGATAGGAAAAATTAAAGATATTTTTAGAACAAGGTATTTAAACATTTCTCGTAAATATTTTTAATATAAAAAATAATTTGAGAACATATATATTAGGAATTTATAACTTGATATAAAAACAATTCAAAAATTTAATATATGAAAATCTGATATCTAACTCAGTTAAGGTTTAAACTGGTATTTTTAAACAAATAATTGATTTAAAAAATTAATAAGATTTTACAAATTAAAAGTTAACTAAAGTGTAAGGGTTTTAAAGAATTTATCAAATATTCAAATTGATTGTTTAGGAGTTTAGAAGTAAGAAACAAAAAGAAAAGTGATTTGAATTGATAACTAAGAGAAATTGGATAATTTGATTTACAAAACTGATAATTACAGAAAATAAACGTTTTGGAAAGAATATTTAAAGTCTCAAATCTCAATTTAACCCATTTACTAATTTAATTATATCAAATCATTTATCCCTTTTTCCATTATTTATTTATTTTATTCATTTAAATTATATAAACTACATTTACAATTAATTATCTATTATATTATTTAATTAAACCACCTTCAATTTAACTATGTGAGGTTTGGGGTATTTCTATTACTTGTACTATTTAATAATGTTGGTGTCGAAAGGTATAACTTTGCTAAAGGCTCAATAGGCTAAATGCTAGCAAAGTGAGCTGCCTATGACATTCCTCTGGCCCACTACCAGTCTATCTCAGCCAAGGACCCAAGCTACCCATTAGTTTGGAGTCTTGAGGCAATTGGAGACCCAACTCAAGATATTCCATTGTTGGGATTTTCCCCTCTCTTACCAAGCTCCTCGTTAAACAATGTTTCTTCAATTCTCAATACCACCTCAGAGGTACATTATACCTCTTCGGTTCTCCTTATCTTTAGAATATAACTTAAAATTAGCCATCATCTATGAAAGACTATTTCTACTACCTTGGGTCTAGGTTATTATCAATTAGGGACCATAACAAATAATGAAAGAACATTATATAGACCCCATTCTATTATGATCATATCTATAAATAACACACAAAAGTTCTATGAAGGGTATCCAATCTAGGGTGATCTGCTCCAATATGAGCAATCTAACTGGATCTCATTTTGCTCTCATTTCTCTCATAGTCACACTAACTTGAGTATTGGAGTAGTAGCAACCGCCCTTAAGCACATTACTAACAAGTTTTCTTTAATTGCAAGCCCATCAAATTGTACCTACAAAATATCTCCTACAACAGTGGAGATTGTTACTTTTTCTTGTATATCTGAAATGTATTATTTGTATAAGTTTTTTTCTTTTCCTTGTCAACATATTCTAAAACACACATATTGGAATGTAGTTGTTCATAGTTCAATTTTTAAGAGTGGAATCAAATCAAATCGTTTAATGATTCAAGGTTTTGAATCGAATTGCAATAAATACAGTTTGATTTGGTTCGATTTAGTTTGAACAACTTTTAAAAACACTTTATTCAAATTGATACTATATATAATCGTTGAGGTTCTAATCAAAGATTGATGTTCAAGTTGATAAATATTATTAAAAATTAAAGTAATATAATATTATATCATAATGACCATGCCTCTTAGGAGATGATAAAGGAATGCAAGCTTACTTAAATTACGAGAGAGGAAAGTCAAGCATAGGAGTAAGTAGTATAGGTTGATAATTAGTGTCATGTCCTAAAAATGGTCCACAGTATCAACAGTCTCACTACATATAACACTTACGTGTTATATATAAATGCTACCATTAACCATGTGAGTTTCTAGCCAATTTTATTTAAAAAACTATTTATTAGATTTCCTAAATATTTGATACACCGAGAAAAATAGAAGTTTTACAAAAGATTTATACATAGTAAGTATCTGAAAGTCTCTAAACAAATAACTAACACTCTTTAGAAGGATAATAATATCGACCCGCGTGTCTACAATTCGAACTCATCCAACCACTCCTTCACATAAAATCCATATCCCAAGTAATTATAGCAATCGTCGAGATCTAGTACAAGAACAATACAAACGTAAATGATATGATCACACGTGCTTAGTCTAAACGCAAATGCAACAATTAACAATTTAGATCTTTAATTTAGATGAGACAATCAATAATGAAGTACTCAAACTTTGTCAACACTGTAATGCCTTAAATTTAATGAAGGCATTAACACCACGTATAATACTTCATGTATTACACACTGAGGCTTTGTAGAATGATATGTTTATTATGAATATTTGGTGCTCGCTTTTAAATTATGAAATCATGTAATTAAATTCTCAAAACAACTGGATTTAAACTTTTATTAAAAACAAAACATATATCTACTCACTTGAGTAGATCAACTTTCATAAAACAAAACTCTACCATCAAGTATCTCCAATACTTTATATGATGGTAGATCAAAGCTTTAGAACTTTAGATTACAGAACACGGGCTCTAACCCGCCCCCTAAAAGAATATTACAACTTAAAAGAATAGATCCAGTCCTTTATATGAAAACAAACAAAATAAAATCCACATCCTACTCCAAGTCACTCCTCTAACATAGCCCAAAACATCCTCATCAACAACAACAACTTCATCATCATCAGCTAAACATCAATCATCAAGTTCAATCATCCATATAATACCTAGAAAAAGAATAACAATAACAATAATGAGTTGAAGTCTAGTACACAGTAATACAGACACACACGGAGTGATAAACAAGTCCAACTAAATGTAATGCAACAAATAGCAAGTTGTTATCTTTCATTTAAAATAAACCAAGCATCATGGGAGCCCTCATACTCTAGAACAAACCAATGGGAATCCAGGGGTCCTAAGTAACCGCAGCTACTTAGATAGTTGATATAAGCAGCTTGAATATTTATATCTCTAATAACGTTACAAGAAAATAGCTTCATCTAAGGTTCACAGGCGTTACATAACTTTACTCATCCCTGTCTATAACATCATCTAGTCCAGTCATCCCCATAACATGTGAACCAAATCATATTACTTCTTTCCAAGCCTAAGTAAACGTTACACCGATACTATTTGGCCCATCGGCTACCTGCCAAGCTACTTATGAAAGTCATTGTATCATGACAGGGGTAGCCAAAGTGCCTAATCTACCGTATCATCCGAGACAAAGTTGTTGCTCTCGGACTAGATCCAATGGCATAAGCATAAGCAACACTCAATTACTTAGGCCGTCTTTAAGTTTTGATCCATTTTAGTATGTCTATCATAGCATCCAACATGCAAGTTGCTACGTACCTCATATTTGAAATCCAAATAGACTCATAAGGTAAATCATAAGCCAACTCAGAAGATAGATAAGGTATTCATATTTGTAGATTCAATAATTAAACTCATATAAGTATTTAAATAGATTATTCATACATATTAAACTCATTTTATATATCCTAGTTGATTAGACACTAAATAGGAATCCCACTATGGCTACAAAGATCGTTCCGCCAAAATACGGACTGTTCTCCTTTGTCTATCAAAGTATTTCTTTTTACTTTGTTTATAATCATTTATTATAGAAACATCATCATGGCATTCATATTCAAAAAGACTCATTTACCAAATGAGCATACATTTGAAACAGCATATTTACAATGTTATTTATGGTTTATCCCAACTCGTTAACTTGAGCCAATTATTAACTATTAACTCATTTTAACTTAACTAGCCAAGACTAATTAAACTTAATCATGTAGTTCAATTACCAAGCCAAGTTAATTAAACTTAATAAATCTAATTCATTTTAGCTCATTGAAGTTCATTAAACAAAGTTAAACTTAGATTATTAACTAGGTTCATTTTATAGCTAACTTTATATTAAATCAAATTATTTATTAAATCTTTAAATTCACTAAACTCATGCTTAATTATATCATTCAACAAATATAAGACATTAGATATCATTTATCTATTTCATTTTAGCCCACAAAGATTCATTCTATGCTTAACTACATACACTTAACTAGTAAAACAGTTTTTAACTTTGTTGGGATATTAGTAGCTAAAAAAATAAAATTTCGCCTTTACACTTTTACAATTTGAAAAAACTTAAAACATGTCTTCTTTTAAGCCTTCTGTAGCATTTTGAATCACTTCAATCAGAGTTTATATCAAAAAGTTATGATCAAAATAGTATCACGACAGAGAGAAGCATGGGCATATACATTACACCTGTGTCCAGGCTGTGTTGCTCTAAAAAAACTTGTGTTCTTTTAGTTTTTGAGGTCCAAAAGAAGCATGGGTAAATATGGGAGTCTATGTACTGATCACGCTTCTTCCTAGGTAAGTTAAAAACATGTGTTTTCAAATGACAGCAAGGAGCACAACTTAATATAAGGTCCCAGTTTACCCCGTAGTCTTTACCTATTATTGTTTTTAAAAACTTTACTTATTTTATCACTTGTTTTGCATCATTTCTCATCATCTAACATCTTATACTCTACATACAATCCTAGAATCATCATCTCTAACATCTGTATACATGTTTTACTTCAATTAACTCAAATCATGCCATGAATCATCCTACCCATACATGTATATACTAACCTAGAAAACTTATATGATTAAACATCTATTATTTACCAACTTTACCACAATTCCTACTTATATCCAACTTCAAAACATCATATATATGTAATATCAACAATAAAAATGAGAAAAACAACAACACTTGTCTTTTAGCAAAAGCATGCACTTGATCTTCTTCTTCTTCTTGTTCTAACTTAATTTCCTTCTTTTATCTCCATTTCTAACTTGATTTCTCTTTTAATCCTTCTTGGAATTGAGATTTAGTAGAGATAGAAGCGAGAAAAGAGAAGGAAAAGAGGGAGCGAGAGAAAACAAAAATGGAAAAGGAAACAAAGAGGAAAGGAAGCAGGGAAAGAAAAAGAAAAGGAAGGATTAGGATAAAATTAGGATTTTTGAGAATAAAGCTACTAGAATTGAGTTTCTCTTTGGGTAGAGCATTGGTCATCATATCTAATGTATTATCATCAGTATGGATCTTCTCCAGTTTCAACTGTTTTGACTCTAGTACATCTCTAATTCAATGGTACCTGACATCAATGTGTTTGGATCTGGAATGGAACATTGGATTCTTGCTGAGATGTGTGGCACTCTGACTATCACAGAACACCATCAAATCTTCTTGCTCTTGACCTAGTTTTCAAAAATTTTTCATCCACAAAACTTCTTTGCAAGCTTTAGTCACAGCTATGTATTATGTCTTGGTGGTGGATAGTGCAACACACTTTTGCAACTTTAATTACCAAGACACCGCTCTCCCTGCATAGGTAATCAAATAACCTGAAGTGGACTTTCTGGAATGCAGATCTCAAACCATATAAGCATCTGAAAACGCTTCCAATATAGGCTTGCTACTACCAAATTATAAACACAACTTGGAAGTGCCTTTGAGATACCTGAGAATCCATTTAACAGTGATCCAATACTCTTTACCTAGATTCCAGAGATAGTGGCTTGCAACATCAACATCATGAGCAATATCTGGTATTGTGCATACCACAGCATACATTAGACTCGCTGGAGCATATATGATCTTCTTCATTTCTTCTTTGTCTGCCTTACTTTTACGACATCGAAATGAACTAAACTTGAAGTGACCTGCAAATGGAGAACAAACAGATTTCGCCTTACTCATGTTGAACTTCTCCAGAACTTTTTCTAGATAACTCTCCTATGATAACCACAATCTCTGGCTTTTCCTTTCACTTATAATTCTCATCCCAAGAATTTGGCATGCGGATCCTAAGTCTTTCATTACAAAAGACCTATTCAAAGCAATCTTTAAGTCATGAATCTTCTTGCCATCATGGCCAACTATCAGCATATCATCTACATAAAGTAGGAGTATAATGAACTCACCATTGGTTTCTTGATGAAGACACAATGTCTGCCGCAGTCCTAATATAACACTGATTAATCATGAAGGAATCGAATTTCTTGTACCACTGCCTTGGAGCCTATTTCAGCCTATACAAATTTCTTGACCTTGAACCCCTCATGCTACTCTATATAAATTTCTTTCTTTAAGTCACCATGAAGCAATACTTTCTTCACATCCATTTGTTCAATTTATAGGTTTAAGTTGGTTGCAATACTCAGTATAACCCGAATTGAAGACATCTTCACCATCGGTGAGAAAATTTCATCAAAGTCAACCCTTTTCTTCTAACTGAACCCCTTCACAACTAGTCTTACCTTGTACCTTAGATGTGAGTTATTTTTATTAATCTTTAACCTGTAAACCTATTTGTTTTTTAGGGATCTCTTGCCCTTAGGCAATTGCACCAAGTCATAAGTCTTGTTCTCATGCAAGAACTTCATTTCTTCTTGCATGGCTTTAACCCACTCTTTCTTCTGATTATGTAGCATAGCTATCTAATGACATTTTGGCTCCCCCCATCTGTTAACATGACATATTCATTTGGACTGTATCTGGTAGATGGTCTTCTATCTCTTGAAGATCTTCTTAACTAAATCTGCTCATGAGGCTCTTGGGCTACTTAATTTCATCTTCCATATCTCCCCCATCAGTGTTAGATTCTTCAAGAGAGAGCACTGGATCAACATCTATAGGGATCTCACCTGAAGGTTTTGTCTTTTCAAGCCTTTTAATATCTTCAATGGTCTGGTCTTTTAGAAAGACTACATTCTTCTTCCTAACAATCTTCTTGTCAGCCAAATCCCACAGTCTATACCTATATTCATCATGTGCATAGCCCATGAAGATACATTGCTTGGAATTTGCATCAAGCTTTGCTCTCTCATCTCTAGGAAAGTGCACAAATGCCCTGTAACAAAAATACGTTAGTATTGATAGGAAACTTCTTTACTTGCCTAGATTCTTTTTGAGATATCTCCATCCAAAGCATGTGAGGGAGATAGAGTCATCAGATCAATTGCTATCCTCAAAGCTTCACCCTAAAAGGATTTGAGTAGCTTAACATGTGATAACATGCTCTTCACTCTCTTAGTGATGGTGAGGTTCATCCTTTTGCAACACCATTTTGCTGTGGAGTCTTTGGAACCATCTTTTCTAATTTAATCTCATGATCATTAAAGTACTCTTCCAACGGTCTTCTATACTCACCACCATTGTTAGCTCTTACATATACCAACTATCTTCCAGTTTCCCTTTCAACTCTAGTGTGGAATTGCTTAAACACATCCAGCACCTAATCCTTGGACTTCAAAGCAAATGTCTACAATTTCCTAGAGTGATCATCAATAAAAGTAACAAAGTACAAAGCACCACCTACTGACCTATCTTTCATATAGCAAACATCTGTATGAACCAGATCTAGTACATGAGATTTCCTTGTAGGTAAATTTCTCTAGAACGTAACCCTGTGTTGCTTACCAGTAAGACAGTCTATGTAAGTTTTCAAAGGTGTACCTTTTGCATCTGGCAGAAGCTGCTTCTTAACAAGCATTTGATGCCCTTTCTCACTCATGTGACCAAACTGTCTGTATCAAAGTTCCATAGAATTATCATCTGTCAAATTCAGATCTCCTTTACTCATTTTTGCTGACATTAAGTAAAAGGTATTGAATTTCTTCCCTTTAGCCACAATGAGAGAACCATTGATGAGCTTCTATTTTCCTCCACCAACGTGACTGTAGTAGTCATCATCATCAAGCTTCCCTATAGAAATAAGGTTTAGACTGATATTTGGAACATTATCACATCTTTAAGAATGAGCCTACAACCTGTGTTAGTCTTTAAAACAACGTTTCCATTGCCAACTATTTTAGATGTTTCGTTGTTTCCCATCCTAAAAATACCATAGTCACTAGCGATGTAGGATGCGTAAAACTCAACATGTGCAGTCACATGAAAAGGAGGCACTAGAGTCTATGACCCAATCATTGTCATGACCTGCAAGTCTAAGACAGTCCTCATCCCAGGTAACCACAATCTTACCATATGTTGCTATAGTAGTGGTGTCTTCACCTTTATCTTCATCTTTATCATTATAATGTTCTCTCTTCCATAGTCGACATTCTCTCTTAAAATGCCCTGGCTTGTCACAATAGAAACATTTGAGATCCTTTCTTCCTCTCGACTTAAATCTTCCCTGGATTTGTCAGGTTTGCCATTTGGTCCTCTATTCCTGCTTCTACTATGTCTATGTGGCTTGTCAGTTACAAGTGCTCAAGCCTCAGAACTCATACCCACATCTTTCCTTTTAGCCTCTTTATTCATCAACTATCCTTTACCATTACAAGGGTGAGTGCTCGATCTGGAGATGAATTGATAATCGACACCACAAGTGTCTCCCAACGCTTAGGCAATGAACTCAACAACAATAATGCCTGTATTTCATTATCCATAACAAGTTTTATCACAGTCAATTGATTCACAAACAATTGAGAAACATTCGGGTGCTCAGTTATTTTGGATTCATCTTTGTATTTCAAATTTATTACCTTCCTGATCAAGGAGGTCTTGTTCTAAGCTGTCTGCCTCTCATACATAGATTCCAATTTCTTCCATAGAACATCTGCTTTGGTCTCCTAAGCAACATGATGATACATGCTTTGATCAAACCAATAGTCTTTCTATGTAGAATTGCTCATTTTGCATCAGACCTGTCCTGTCCTGTCATGCCTCAAAAGGTACCATAAACGTAACAGTCCGTCATACTTGATATTAAAGCTTAAGTATGACAACCTCAGTCATTCCCATAAGCTTCGATATTAGGTGTAAGGCGTGCTCGTACAGTACTTAGAGAACCATACTTTGAAATATGAAGCTTAAGAAGATACAATAACAAATTAAGAAATGGAAACCATAATATCCATTCATTCATTCATAATAATTGTCTTTACAAGCCTTAGGGGCATTCCCCTATCAAAATACTAGAATCTATTATAAGAAATTTTCTATGAAGTCTACATCTAATGCTAATGCTAAACTTCATCTAAAATTCCTTAACCAAAAAAGGAAATACCTAGCTGCAAGGTCCCCGTGGCCTCATCCACAAATAGCTAATGCAAAAGATATATATAGGAGTATAAGCTAATAGGCTTACTGATAATTATTTCCATAAGTAAGTACTTGAGTAGCAAAAATTCAAACAAGTTATTTAAGCAATCAAGTGGAATGCAATATACATGTGAGCAAGCAAGGCATATAGGTTTTTTGAAAACTATATGTTGAATGGATTTACACCCTCCATTCGGAGTTTGGTGATAAGTAATCTCAAAATGATTAGTTTTAGTTAAGTTATGCTTTCGATCATTACCACCAAGCATATTAAGTCTACTCGGGTTGAGCCATGCTTTCGAATTACCATCAAGCATTGGTTTAATTCCATGTTGCCAAGCAATCGCGTTCGATCATAGTCGTCAAGTGTAGCTTTCGACCGTGTTACTATCCTTTTCACCCAAGGATAATAACCTCATGCAATGTGACTCACTTCGTGGTATGCATGAATCAATTTATTTAAGATATCATAGCATCGTTATTATCAATTTTAAGGTGATCATAAAATTTCAGACAGATTAAATTCTATACTAAGACAAGCAATTCTTTACAATCAATTCCCGCCTCGATATTCTTAGTGTTATTTCATATAACTTTACATACATAGCATTTTGTCTTTCCTTAATTCTAATGCATCTATACTACAAGAACAATCAAGTACACAATTTAAGGAACTAAACTTACGTTGTCATGATGATACTTCTTCTAAATGGATGAGTTGATCGAATAACCACTTAGTCAAAATAATCCTCGGGATACGGGTATTATTCATTGGGATCACCTAGTCAAGAAAAATACCCATAATGAGTATTTCTTGATAACTCTTTTGAAATTTGATAAAACTATGGCATAAGAACGTCAAAATTCATGTAGAAGACAATTCTAACTTAAAATGGTCATAACTTGGTTATTTTAGCTCAGAATTGTGCATATAATATACCAATTTCTACCTATTCAAAAATATCTATCAATTTCTAAAACTATTTTCATCAAAATAGGTCTTTTAAGCTCCAGAACAGTGGCGATCTAGTGAAATTTCCCATCCCAAAAGCATTTGTTTCAATCATCAAATCATTCAAAAATTGTTTTGATAAATACTTAGTTATCTATATAGGTGAGAAATTCCTTTTTATATAGATGTATAGCTCATATTTCATATATCTTCAAGGAGTTGTTGTCCAAACAAAATTCTTTAGTAAAAACAATGTTAGTTAGAAGTTTGGAAAAATCATATCTTACAAGAAATCCTTTTGTAGACTCTTTAAAAATGAAGTTTTTGATTCTTTTTGTTTTCAAAGAGTATTTTATGTTTATCTTATTATTTTCTTTGATATTGAACTCTCAATGGATCATCTGCCATTGTTCCAAACATAATTTCTGGAACACCAACTGGCTAGGCTACACTATTGCTGATAAAATAGGAATCCCAGCACGTTTTAGGACAAGATTACACCTTCAAATTGCAGACATATATCAGAATGGTGAATGGATGTTACCTGATTGTCTACAAAATGTTTTCCCCCAAATATATTCTGATATTCTGCATTCCAATCCTTCTCCTATGACAAAAGATGAACTTATTTTTATCAAATCTAATGATGGTCAGCTTTCAAATAAAGATGCATATGATCTTTTCCGCCATCAATATCAGAAAGTAGAATGGGGGAAATCTATTTGGAGTCATTTCATTCCACCAGCAAAATCCTTTTTATTATGGAGAGCTATTCATGGGAAATTACCTACTGATGAAACTCTGATGCGAAAGGGATTTTCTCTAGCTTCTCAATGTTGTCTATGCTCAACTGCGTTGGAATCTCTGGATCATATTCTTATGAAGTGCCATTATGCAACCACGGTTTGGACTGCTCTTGCAAGCTTCTTTCAAGTTAATTTACATTTTCCAGATAATTTTATACATTTCTTCCACAAATTATGGAAAATGTGATTCTCTTCTCAAATAACAGCTCTATGGAAGTCTGGAATTGCAGCAGCCATATCGTTAATTTGGTATGCAAGAAATAAAGTTAAGTTTCATAATGATTATACATCTATTTCTCACACCATTCAAAGAATGTGCTGCTGTATCAAAGAAGTGGATTTCTTTAAAGTTGGTCACATGAACAATTCCCAATCCGACTTAACAATTTTGAGAAGTTTGCAAATAGCTCCTTTGTTAAGGAAAGCTCCCACTGCTATCCCTGTTTTTTGGATCAAACCTCCAATCGGTTGGATAAAAATTAATACCGATGGGGCGGCTAGAGGATCACCGGGACTTTCAGGCGCTGGGGGAATTTTTAGAAACCATCTAGGCATTGCTCTTACATCCTTTTCTACTCCTATAGGTGTTGGCTTTGCTTTTGAAGCTGAATTAGCTGCTGTCATCATTGCTATATCCAAAATACATCTTTTTCCTAATGCTCCAATATGGATTGAAAGTGATTCTGCTTTTGTTGTTCATCTTATTAAAAATCAAAGTTCAGCGATCCCTTGGAAGTATAGAAGTGCCTGGCAAAGAGGTCTACACATTTTAAAACTTTTGCAAATCCATGTGAGTCATGTTTACAGAGAAGGCAATTCTGTTGCAGATCATCTCGCTATGAAGGCCTTTTCTCTCAATACTACTCATTGGTGGCACACACACCCTCAATCTTGTAATAGCTTGACTTTTAATGATGCTTTAGGCAAGGAATACTATAGATTCTCTTAGTTTTTCTTTGCTTTCTTTGCCCTTTGAAGGGTTGGAGTGTACTCGAACTTTCTTTTTATTTTAATTTTATTTTCATAAAAAAAAATTATTTTCTTTGATGACTTTTCTTTAAAAATGAATTTCCATTTTTCCTTTCTGAAACTTCTAACACTAGTGTCACTTTTTCTTATTTGTTTTATATGTTTTTCCTTTAACTATTATTTTGATCTTTATATATATATATATATATATATATATCTTAGTTTGAAAACTTACATTTCCTTTTTATATTATGTTTTTAAGGAAAACATTTTCATAATAAAGAATCACCTTCCTTATTTTTAGAAAACAACTCTATTATTTCTAAAGTTATGATTTTAGAAAAAACCATTCAAAATAATGATATTTCTAAAATTATAATGAGTTTTTCCTAAAGCTTTGAGAAAATAGACTCCTTTTTGTTAATTTAAAAATTTTAAATTTCTTTTGAAACTCTCTTTTGGTGACAAAAATCTCTTTTTGGTAAGAAGTATAGTTTAAATGTTGGCGGTTTAGACAACAATCTTAATTTTGCATAAATATGAGAATAATAGCAAGCAAAATTATAGCAACAAAATAAATAGCAAAATAATATAAGTTAAGTATTGAGAGTCTTAACTTTGAATTAAAGCTCTCGGACTAAAAAATGGACTAGTCCCGAAAAGAAAAAAAATTATTTTGACTTGATAAGGACAAGTCTAAGACTAGAAAGACTAGTCTTAAAATAGCATGAAAGTAAATAAATTGCATTACATGAAAATAAATAAATAACAAGTGGTCTTATATGCTCTAAAGAATATATATAGATACATAAATATATTTAATTAGATATAGATAAGAAGTTAACATAACAGTAACAATAATATGTGCAAAACATAATAACAACATGAAAATAGAGAAATAAATTTTTTATGAACAAGAATAATACATGAACATAGTGTAGCTTCCATAACAACAAGTTTAGAAAACTCATACCATGTCATATAACTAAAGAAATATGGAAAGAAGTTTTTACCTAAAGAGAATGTAGTATGAGTGAATGAGTTTTTGGCGTATGTAGAAGAAAGTTTGCGAGTATTTTGGGAGAGTTTTGAGAAGAAAATTATGGAAAGTTTTGGTAGTGAATTTGTGGGTAGAAAAAATGTGAAAGAAATGAAAGAGGAGAGGGGTATTTATAGAAAAATGAGAAGTGAAATTGTGTAATTAAAATAATTAAAAAAGAAAAATATATGAGTGGAATTGAGAGGGGAGGCGCCGCCGGCCATATAGAGGGAGAGAGGGAGACATGTGATTTTTTTGTATTTTTGTTAATTAAGTGTAATAATAAGTAAGGTAGATGTGATATAAAGTTATGAGAAAGGTAAAAAGTAAAAAAAAAAAAGGTATGTAGGGTGTAAGAGTAGGATAGAAAAAGTAGAGATAGAGGAATAGTGTAGAATAGTAATGAATAGTATAATATAAAGTAGATGTGACTAATAAAGTACCGATAGTAAGAAAATATGTGTATAAATGCGATATCTGATATTTTTCATTACCGAAAAATTATAAAATTGATATTTTTGAAAACCTTATATTTTTACGAGTTTAACGGTATATTCGGAATATTTTTATTATTTCGAGTCCTATGACACGTTTTTTGAAATCTGTATCCATTCGGGTTGACTAATCTGATATCTTTAAACTTTCTTATGTTATTACGAACTATTCTACACACTAATATCTTACTTACTCTCTTAGGGTTATGAACACGAGATTGTCGGACTAAACCGTTATATCTAATTAGAGTTTTGTTGACTTTAGGGTTTTTGGTTTACCTTCTAATTAGGATCAGAGCTTAACTGATCACAAAACTTTGGGGTTTACATGTCCTGCGGTTTTACAGCATCACCACCCAAGGGAAAATACGGGTCTTTACAGTATAACGGATCCTCCATCATACTTTTTCAAATAGAATAATTAGATGAGTTTAATTTTATCATCGTACGTGCGATTAAACCATTTTTGCACTTCACTAACGAAAACCGTATAATTTCTTTTCTTGAACATGGCTCTGATACCACTTTGTTAGGAAAATATTCGACCTTTTTCCTCTTGCCTCTATGATAACAAACAATCAAATAAATGAATTGTGAAATTAAAATCAATCACATCAGGATTTAAGTGGAAAACCCCAATTCGCGGAAAAACCAAGGGACTGCTGCACAAATTTCTTTCGCTATCAACAAATAATGGGATGTACAATTGTTCTTCACTAGATAATACTAGTGGATCTCTCATATCTTCACTACAATAGTGGATTTCAATAGCAATGAGCCTTTCTCTCTCTAGAATCTCTCTCTAGGTTATAAGAACGACTTCTTACTCGTCTCTCTATGACAAAAGGAAGTATTTATATGCAACACAAAGGGCAAACACACATACACAATATAAGTTGGTATAATAAAATATAAGCTGGTGGCATAAGAGAACTGATGCATAAATCAACGTTCCAATGTCGGCTCAACACTCGCTGTGTTGACTCTTATGCCGGCGATGTACTCTACAACACCGCCAGCCTAGTTTGCAACTTGCTTTCGGTAAAAAATTTATGAAATTGAAGGCCGGCCATTACACTTTCAGGTCGGTGGACTTGATCGCCAGAAGCCAGTGTATAGCGTAAGACAACTCCTTTGTTTGCATAAAACTCTTTATTCCAAGTCCTCTTCCAAGTATATGTCCTATACTTAGGATACCTTTGATTTGAATGTCTTCTAAATATATAAACATACATTTAGGATCTCCTTTGTTATAGACCCATATGAGTTGGATCTATAACCCCAATAATATACTACATAAACCTCATCTTTGTAGGAGTTCTAGATGGCACACTCATGTCATGGATCCTTATACCAGTAGTAACAACAATCATAGTTGGTCTTCTTGTGGCATTTACTATACTCTCTTATCAATTGTCTTAATTGACCTATATGATTCAGCATTGCTAGCTACTTGGTGTTCTAACACGTTGAAAGGTGTTATTGAGCTAGTTTTTGTTGTTTTTCTTTCCAAGTAACAAACTTTGGAATTTCTACTTTTAGAAAAAATATTTAATGGATAATACCTACCATGTATATAATTACCAACCATACATTAATACATAGAGAAATAGTAAGCAATTTTTAAAATAATCACCACTTATATGACCACATATTAAAATATCATTGGCAATTACATACAATGTGTATATTACATGTAGCGTGTTGTAATAGAATCCTTTACTTTCATGGCCTACAAGTCCAAGCTAGAGAGGAGGAACCTCGAATTGCAAGATCTCCTTAAGCAACATTAGTATGCCAAATTTACCATCTAATCATAATATACACATACACACTAGAGTCAAATCGAGATTAAACACTTCATGTTTTCATCTTTGCTATTAATTTTTTAACAACATGTGATTTTTGTTGAACTTTTAATTCTATGGTCCGACCAAAATTGATGATGGGACCATCCAATATATATTGTGATAAAAATCAAAGAATCAGAGATAGATTTCTAGCTTCCAAGTGCTATATGTGTAGATTTAGATTTATGTATATTTCTATTTTGTTTAGTTTTTATTAGGGGTCTTCTAGTTAACAATGAAAGTCCAATAACAAACCTCTATTATGAATATTGTTTAACAACCAATAGTGATTTTAAATAAGTTTGAAAAAGGTAATTCAAATTCAAGGAACTTTTTTTTTTTAAATAATGGCTTAAATTTAGTGTTGTTATTTATTTGTTGCTAAATGAGTGCCTCCCATATATGTTTTACTATAATTGGTGGTACTGCTTATTATTTGTTATTGATTTTTTTTTTTACTTTAATTTATTTTCATATTCAAAAGGTTTAATTTAAGAAAGCTATAATTTTTAATAACCTTTTGTGTAACTTATAGTTTTTAATATTGTTATTCTATAGTATCCTAATTGTTACATATGCTTGCTTTCCCGATCTATCTGAAAAAAGATTTGGTGGTACTAAAATGTCATGCATTTAGATGAGTAATAGATAAATACTGATTTTTTTTTACCAAAACGCTAGTAATAGTACATAACTTTTGTAATATTATTCATATATTATAATTTTATTAATATTCATTTACTACTAATCAATTTATGTTTCATGTTAAAGTACATTAGATATGAAATTTAGAAAAGGCAAATCATGAGGGAATATGTGCCCTGGCAATTCTATTTTTATGGTAAGTGAAAAAACCTAAGTGACCTAAGGGATTTCTTTGTTCTCATTTGTTTATTAATTTTATTCCCTCCCCCTCAACGTACCTATTAAAACCTCTAAGTTGGATTCATTTGATCCTTATTTGTGTCTATAATGCCCAAAATATTAAGGTTATCTATAGCCTGCCATGTACCTATAATTAATATAGGCACGCTAAGGCTCAGAACTAGCTAGGAACCATAGTTAATATCCATGATGACCAATGACTCACAATAACCACTCAATCTTAGATTCATCAATCATAACTAAATAGCTTCACACATAAAAGAAACCATAGCATTACTATCCTATTTGGCTCACCGAGACCATTATACAATCCTAATTGAATAAGCCACTAAGACACATGGGGTCTATGCCCTATTAAAGGAACTAATACTAAGATAGTAAAACACAGACACATGAAAATAAGTCTTATGATTCCAAAGGTCGACTAGTTCAATCATGTATTGAAATGTCCTCTTCATTATTCGCCACCCCGTAACCAACAATTACATCGTATTCTGCCAGATCAAACATAACCAGAGCACTACCTGAACCTAAAAAGAAAAGAGCGAACATTCATAACCATACTTAATCTAATGGAGAAAATAATCATTTATTATCTTTATCTTTAGGTCCAACAAGCAATATAGGGATAACTCAGTATGCCAACAACACACTATATATAATATATACATATACAATATTGGGTACACCTAACATCTATGGATCCAATTTTCCAAACATAGATTTACCCATAATTATCTCTAGGTGTGACTTTTCTCAAGGATAATGTCACATAAAGATCATTGGGGTGCCACGTTGACATCACCGATACTCTCGGTTTGTCAACCACAGCCAAACATACGCAGCATACCTTAATTTAGGTCAGCTATATTGTTAGTCAATTTATTTAACTATCCTAGCATACACAAGCAACACACAATGTAATACACATACTTGATTAGATGACTCGTACCGACCTCAAGAGTCTAACTTAACTAACCTGAACCATAACACAAGCACCACTTGCAGAACTCATCCTTTACATTTGTTATAAGTCCTAGTTTTTTATACACTCTCCTATTCTTCCCGTTCTATTGAATTTAAGAGATGTCCACTTAGTGTTTTGGTTTGTGGATGTACAGAAACGTTTTAAACAAGATTAAAGATCATTTTCAAAGCTCATGTTGTAGGGGAAGGCGTGATCAACTCAGTGCAATAAAATATAACATGGCATGTCTCTAAATTAAGGCATGCATGGAGGTACTTCCTAAGGCATGATTGTGATAGAGGGAGTGATGGGCATTGCGAGGATTTCACTCCCTTTGTCATGCCACGATTAAGGGAGTGACAAACCCTATGGTTGACAAACCCTACGGTTATTGTCGAGGCTTTTCACGGCCTCTGGCATGGTCATGGCTTTGTCGAGGCGTTCCAAACAATGTGGAACGGAGGAAATCGATGTTCGAAACATGGTCGTACCTCCCTGTTTGAGGCTTATATGCTTCAAAAAGTGATTTGTATCCAATTTCATCCTTTCTTTGATTGCTAAACATATAAACTCCCCAAACTCATTATTAACACATGCAAGTCCTTTCCAAACAATTTGGAATAGAGGAAATCAATGTTCGAAACATGGTTGTACCTCATTGTTTGAGCCTTGTATGCATCAAAAAACGATTTGTATCCAATTTCATCCATTTCTTTGATCACTAAACATATAAACTCCCCAAACTCATTATAACCGTAGGGTCAACCCTACGGTTATCGCCGAGGCTTTTCACGGCCTCTAGCATGGTCATGGCTTTGTCGAGGCATTCCAAACAATGTGGAACAGAGGAAATCGATGTTCGAAACATGGTCGTACCTCCCTATTTGAGGCTTGTATGCTTCAAAAAGTGATTTGTATCCAATTTCATCCCTTTCTTTGATCGCTAAACATATAAACTCCCAAAACTCATTATTAGCACATGCAAGTCCTTTCCAAACAATTTGGAATAGAGGAAATCAATGTTCGAAACATGGTTGTACCTCTTTGTTTGAGTCTTGTATGCATCAAAAAGCGATTTGTATCCAATTTCATCCCTTTTTTTTATCACTAAACATATAAACTCCCCAAACTCATTATGAACACATGCAAATCCTTTCCAAACATTCACAAATCACATCTAATCATCAAAAACTTATTTTAACTTATGTTTTGTATATAGAGGGTAAAAGACAAGTTGAAAACATGTTACCTTTTGAAAATTTCCATTACTTTTCTCCTTTAGCTTGTCTTCCTCCACTTCTCCTAACAACCTCCTTAAAGTCTATCCTAAACTTGGTATATGTTACTATCGAACATTGCTAAGATACAAGAACACCTTACTTTGTGTTATATACGCTTCTGATACCTTAGAGAGAATGAGAAAAGATGAAGAAATTGTTACTTACCTTACTATCTCGTTGAGGTTCTTCCATATTCTCAAAAGATGGTTGGGAGAGGGGGAAGGGAACTTCTAAAATGTAAATGAATGAAGGAGTGATCACTTTGATTTGATTTTTATACGTTATTAATTGCATCTCTTTTAAATTTTAAGATATTCAATCAAATATGCTCTTTTTTCTAACTTAGCAAATTACACTTATACCCTTTATTAAAAAAAATTATTTATTCCAATGATAAGGGTAGTTCAGTGTCTATAATCCATGTAGTCTAGTTTGGTTTATATGAGGAATATGACCAATTTGACCTCACCAAATTAATCTTCAATAACACTTAACATGTCCTTTTTTTTTTTTTTTTTTGTTATGCTCTTATATTTAACCATTATAAAATGAAAGCTGAAAATAATAGAACATTTTTTTAACATATAAATACCATATCAAAATTATATTCTTTTCCATAAAACGAGTTACAAATAATATCGATTCCACCATTAAACATGCAATTATATGATGTGATGTGTGATTAAAATTGTCAATTAAAATTGAACTCGTTTACTCTTTATGTTGTTGTTGTAGTTGTTATCAACATCATCCAAATAACATAAAGAGTAAATATATTATATTATATTATATAACTCATTTATATTATATATACATTATCATAAATATGTTATATTATCTATTATACATATGTTAAAATGTATATTATTATATATATAATAGATATTTAATGGCTGTAACAAACACTATGTTAGTACACACATATAAATACATTATATCACATATATAATAAATATATATGTATAATATACATGCTATATAAATATATAACAATTATATTAATGCGTAACATATATAACCTATTTTATATTATATATACAATGTATACTAAAAATAAAGAATGTACTTAATATTATGTTTGACAATTTTAAGAAGAGTAGAAATAAGATAATTGGTGAAAAAGAAAAGAAAAGAAAGGGATATTAATTCCATTTTTGTTTTTCCTTTTTATGGATTCATAAGAAGGAAACAAAGGGAAATGTTTCTTTTTTATATTGCCTAGTTGAGATGGCAAAGAAAATAGAGAGAACAAAAATATCTCATAAACAATAATGCTTTTTAGTTTAAGGTAATATCTGAATTTGATATTTGAACTTTCACGAAAAACTAAATTTGATATTTGAACTTTTATAAGTTCAATTTTGATACCAATTAAACTTTTTAGTTTTCATACTCACAATTGGTATTTTAACTCTTAAAAGTTCAATTTTCATACCAGTTAAACTTTTTATACTCACGTATACATACTAACACTACCAATTTGATACCAATTGAACTCTTAAATGTTGGGTATTAATTGTTAGTACAAAAAGTTTAATTAGTATAAAAATTGAACTTTTAAATGTTTATGTATCAAATTTGGCTTTTTTGTGAAAGTTTAAGCATTAAATTCGAACTTTACCCTTTAGTTTATCCTATTAACTTTACTTTCATGAATATTTTAATCAATTTACATCATTCACGCTCATTTTTACTATTCTCTCTTGTAAAATGGAAAAAAAAAATGAATGAATGAAACAAGATTTTTTGGTGGGATCAAAAGTAAAAAAAAAAAAAATAATAATTTTCAATAATTTCCACTATTTTTTTTTATTTTCATGTTAAATATTGAAATATCATATTTTCAATAACTTCCTTAAATTTCAAAGTCGCACGTCGCGCTTATAAAAGACATCTGTCGTCTTTTTCGCTGAACGTTCGCGACATCGAATAAATCCAGCCAGATTAGGCAAATCTTCAAATGTCATATGGACATGTCCAGTGAAGGACATGTCTCAATCAGTCATCAGTAATCATCACCTTGTACAGCTAATGGGGAGCTTTGAACTCCCTACAGAGGGCATATTTAAATAAACTTTTCATGTTTTATAAAATGTGCTGTTTACCATATACCCAACTTTCATATTAATACCTCAATTTTTTAAATGAGACAAATTAAATACCCGTTGAAATAAAAATATATATAAATATAAATTATATAAAGATAATTACTTTATACATAAATCACAAGTATGATATATATACTTGCACAAGAATTGCTCATATAATATATGATCTTTTATTAATATATGTAGAGATATGTTTTATCCTAAATCAATAGTTGATATAAATGCTCGAAAGCTTTATCTTTTTTTCTCTTGGAACTTAAAATTTAAAATTTTTTTATATTAATGCCCATTTTTTTTTATATAAATTAGCACCAGCATTATAACAACTATTATTGCAAATTGTAAAACAATAGTATAAGGATCTTAAATTTCATTTTTTTCCTATATTAGTCTGATACGACCCATACAAGAAGGAGCAGGAGGGAACCAAGATGGCTCAAGGATTATAACTAAATAGACAGAATAATCAGTTCATGTAATAGATCTTTTCTTGTAAACAGTTTTACTTGTATCGTTTAGTCAATACATGTAACAGTATAAGAATAGATACAAAACAGAAATAACGGAATGAATAGATCAGAACCAGAATAGTACAGCTGGCATAGTAAAACATGTATAAATACAAAGAGATAATGAGAGGGAAAGAGCTTGTTACTTCCCAGTTTAGACAGTGTCTAAAGGAGTTCTTGGTGACTCGAACTACCAAGTTTATCGTCTTCTCACATAAGCCATCTGCATTTACACCAACAAACAGAGTTAGGGTTTCCATCATAAGAGGAAGATAGAAACAAACACGAGAGAACGAGAGAAAACAACAATTAGGGTTAGAGAATTATCTGAAAGGGGAGCGTGCGAAAACAGAGGTGTTAGGGTTAGGAGAGTTATTACTGGCATTGGTGGACCGGGCCTTTCAATAGTAGAGGCCTATCATTTGGTGCTCTCGTGCTCAATCTCAACCTCCATTGTTATGGCTCCAGAAACACGTAGTTCTACTCAACAAGATTCCGATTTTGTTAAACAGTCCTTGATCGCAATTCAGGAAAGTTTAGGATTGCTTACCTCGCGTATTGAGAAATTGGAAGTGCGTCAAAATGTTGATGCAACTTCTTCAGGGAATCAGAATCAGAATGATTCATCATCTTCCAAACATGGATCTGCGTTATCTGATTCTTTACTCAAAGGAATCAAGTTAGAAATTCCTAAGTTCACAGGGACGGATGTTTTGGGATGGCTGTTTCAGGTTGAGCAATTTTTCGAATTTCATGAAGTGCAAGAAGAACAACGTATCACTATTTGTTCTTTTGCCCTGGAGGGGGAGGCTCGTGAGTGGTACAAATGGATGTTTAGAAACAAGCAGTTGAGTTCATGGAAAAATTTACAGAAGCATTGACTTACCGATTTGGTCCATCTCCTTATGAAGATGTACATGGATTATTATCCAAATTGGTACAAACTACCACTGTTGCATTGTATCAATCACAATTTGAAGCCCTTGTTAATCGCACCGAAGGATTATCAGATGCTTTCATTCTCAGTTGTTTTATTTCTGGATTGAAGCCTGTTATCAAAAGAGAATTACAATTAGCTCGTCCAAAAGATATGATGGAAGCTATTTGGTTAGCACGAATGCATGAGGACAAATTGAATGATCAATTCAAGCATTACAAGCCATATCATTTTCAGACTTCACAATCTTCTTCTACTTCTGGTACTCTTCAATTTTCTAAACCTGTTCATTCTACTGTTTCTACACCTAAACCATCACATTCACTTCCTATTAAACAACTGACGTCTCAAGAAATGCAAGCTAGAAGAGAAAAAGGATTATGCTTTAATTGTGATGAGAAATTTCATAGAAATCATAAATGTAAGGCCAAATTTCTCATATTAATTTCTTCATCTGACATTCCTACTGAAGATAATGATACTATTGATGTTTGTGATGATGACAATGCGATACATGATGATGATTCTTGTGCAATTAGTTATCATGCTCTCAATGGATTTCATGTACCAAGAACTTTACGATTTTCTGGACAAATTAATCAGAAACTCTTAACAGTTTTGGTTGATTCTGGTAGTACTCACAATTTTATTCAGACTAAGATTGCTAGTCAAGTGGGATTACCTATTCAACCAACTACTAGCTTTCCAGTAGTTATTGGCAATGGCCACAAGCTTTATTGTGACAGTGTTTGCAAGGATGTTATGTTGCATATTCAAGGATTGGAATTCCTGGTCAATTTATATGTCCTACCTATACAGGGTTCAGAGGTGGTTTTGGGGGTGGATTGGTTAGAGACCCTGGGTCCTGTGACCATTGAATACAGTACTCTTACAATGCAATTTTTGCATCAGGACATTCAGTGGTGTTACATGGTTCACAATCTCGATTTGGTGGCCAGATTTCTTTCAATCAACTCAGACGCTTGATTAAACATGATTCCGTGGCTTCATGTTTTTCTTTGGAGGCTCAGGGGGATAGTATATCACATGAATTCGCCAACAACACACTTGTCGAGCAAGTGCTGGGCAAATATAGTCACATATTTGAGCCACCCTCATCATTGCCCATTACGCACTGTGCAACATCGCATACATTTGAAAGATGGAATTTCTGCTATTAATGTGAAACCTTACAGATATCCTCATTTTCAAAAGGCAGAAATTGAGAAACAGGTCCAAGAGATGTTGGAGCAAGGCATTATTCAGAACAGTACATCACCTTTTTCTTCTCCAGTTCTTTTGGTCAAGAAAAAGGATGGGAGTTGGAGGTTCTGTGTCGATTACAGAGCTTTGAATGAAGCTACTGTTAAGGATGAATTTCCCATTCCAACAATTGATGAACTCTTAGATGAGTTAAAGGGAGCAACAATATTTTCTAAATTGGATTTAAGAGCGGGTTATCATCAGATTCGAATGTTCTGATGTTGAAAAGACAGCATTTCGAACTCACGAGGGCCACTACGAATTTTTGGTTATGCCTTTTGGCCTTAGCAATGCTCCAGCCACTTTCCAGTCTATTATGAACAATATTTTCAAGCCTCACTTGAGAAAATTTGTTATTGTTTTCTTTGATGACATTCTTATCTACAGTGAGACACTTGAATTACATCTTACACATTTGGATACGGTATTATCCATTCTTGCTGAACATACCATGTTTTTAAAAAAATCCAAATGTGTCTTTGGCAAGGACTCTATCGAGTACTTGGGCCATGTGGTTCATGCAGATGGGGTGTCTCCTGATCCAGGGAAATTGGTGGCTATTGAGAATTGGCCAGAGCCCACATCTCTAAAGCAACTCAGAGCTTTCTTGGGTTTGGCCGGGTATTATAGAAGATTTATTAAGTCTTTTGCTTCAATTGCCAGTCCTTTGACTGATTTATTGAAGAAGGATGGTTTTCAATGGGATGACAATGCTGTACAGGCTTTTCTTGCACTCAAGCAAGCATTAAAACAGGCTCCTATCTTGGTCTTGCCTGATTTTCACAAACACTTTGTCATCGAGTCAGATGCATCAGGAACGGGTATTGGCGCTGTGTTATTGCAAGAAATAGACCGATTGCTTTCTTTAGTAAAAAATTACCTACTCATTTAGTCAAAGCATCCGCTTATGTACGCGAATTGTATGCAGTTGTGGAGGCAGTCAGAAAGTGGAGACAATATTTGTTGGGATCCCATTTTACTATCAAAACGGATCAGAAGTCTAAAGGAATTACTTACTCAAGTAATTCAAACTCCTGAGCAACATAAGTATCTAACCAAGTTACTTGGTTATGATTATACTATTGAGTACAAGGCTGGAAAAGAGAATGTGGTGGCTGATGCTCTTTCAAGACAACATGAGTTTAGTTATCTTGCTTTTTCTATGCCACATTTTACTTTTGTTGACAAGTTGAAACAGGAATACCACACTGTACCAGCATTTGTGAAAGTTATTGCAGATTTGAATGCTGGTCATCCTCTCAAATGGAATCTCAGGTGGTTCAATGACTTAATTTTCAAGGATCATCAACTATTTTTGGTTCCTACATCATCACTGATTCCACTCATTTTAGAGGAATTCCATAGTATTCCTACAGCAGGGCATTTCGGAGTTCGGAAGACATATCAGAGGATATTGGCTCAATTTTTTTGGCCTGGAGTTAAGCATGATGTGGAATTGTTTGTTCGGGGTTGTTTAACTTGTCAACAGATTAAGTATAGTACCCAAAGCCCAGCTGGGTTATTACAACCTTTACCTTTACCAGAGTTAATTTGGGAAGACTTATCAATGGATTTTGTGATTGGCCTTCCCAAATCTCAAGGGTACACGGTTATGTTAGTCATTGTGGACAGACTTTCCAAATATTGCCATATTGGTCCACTTGACTCTCATTTTACTGCAACAAAGGTGGCTCAATTGTTTTTACAATTGGTGGTAAAGTTACATGGCTTTCCAAGGAGCATTGTGAGTGATAGAGATAGTATTTTCATGAGTAAATTCTGGCAAGAATTATTTCGTTTGAGTGGCACAAAACTCTTCATGAGTAGTGCTTATCACCCTCAAACGGATGGGCAAACCGAGGCATTGAATCGGGTACTGCAACAGTACCTCAGGAGTTATGCTATGGATCGACCACAGGATTGGGTTTCTTATTTGCCCTGGGCTGAATTTGCCTATAATGTGTCTTATCACGAAGGGGCACGAATTCACCCTTTGAAGCTGTTTATGGTAGAACTCCACCTACCATTCCCATGTATTTGAGGGGCACTTCTAAGCTGGAAGCTATTGACTATGAGTTGAAAACAGAGATGAGATTTTATCACTTCTTAAATCTCATTTATTATCAGCTCAACAGAGGATGAAAATTCAGGCTGACAAACATCGCACAGATGTAACTTTTGCAGAAGGAGATATGGTTTTTGTCAAGCTTCAGCCTTACAGACAGGCATCAGTCGCTGGGGACTATCACAAATTATCCAAGAAGTATTATGGGCCCTATAGGATCTCTAAGAGGATTGGTCAAGTTGCATATGTTTTGCAACTCCCTGAAGGCTCTAGGATCCACAACACTTTTCATGTCTCCTGTCTTAAACCAGCATATGGGTCAGTACTACCAAGCCTGGAATTACCACCTAGGGTTTTTCACAATAACCCTATTTTAGACCCACTGCGTATTTTGGATTCTAGGGTTATTTTGCGACAGGGTCAATCCATCCGCCAGATCTTAGTTCAGTGGCTGGGTTTACCACAAGAAGACACAAGTTGGGAGGATCTTAATCTGTTCAAACAACTTTACCCACAATTTCACCTTGAGGACAAGGTGTTATTTCAACAGGGGGAGACATTTGATACGACCCAAACAAGAAGGAGCAGGAGGGAACCAAGATGGCTCAAGGATTATAACTAAATAGACAGAATAATCAGTTCATGTAATAGATCTTTTCTTGTAAACAGTTTACTTGTATCCTTTAGTCAATACATGTAACAGTATAAGAATAGATACAAAACAGAAATAACAGAATGAATAGATCAGAACCAGAATAGTACAGCTGGCATAGTAAAACATGTATAAATACAAAGAGATAATGAGAGGGAAAGGAGCTTGTTACTTCCCAGTTTAGACAGAGTGTCTAAAGGAGTTTCTTGGTGACTCGAACTACCAAGTTTATCATCTTCTCACACAAACCATCTGCATTTACACCAACAAACAGAGTTAGGGTTTCTATCATAAGAGGAAGATAAAAAAACAAACACGAGAGAACGAGAGAAAACAACAATTAGGGTTAGAGATTATCTGAAAGGGGAGCGTGCGAGCAAAACAGAGGTGTTAGGGTTAGGAAGTTATTACTGGCATTGGTGGACCGGGCCTTTCATTAGTAGAGGCCTATCATAGTCCCTGAACTTTATCATCATTATTATTTTAAGTAATTTAACATTGAATAACAACACTATATTATTTTTTTATATTTTAATTGATAGATAATAATGATAATTTATCTTTTTCAATATTTTAATTGATAAATAAATATGATAATAATAAATATAGTCATTTATTTGTCAATATAATAACTTGCAAAAGTTAGATTTTATTAACAAAAGCCACTTGCAAATAAAATTTCAAGACATGGCTATTTTCTATTCTTTAATTTTATTTGACATATTGATTTTATTTATTGTTATTAATATTTTTGTAAAAGTTTACTATAGAAAGTTATATATATTTCTTATTTTTATAAACTTGAAGTACTAAAATGAAAAAGAGAATAAAATTTGAACATTAAAAATAAAAATAAATAAAAGTTGAGACACTTATACAATCATCTTTTTACTTGGAATAACGGCCATTATAACGTGGCATTAATTATAGAGTTTGTTTTGATTGTCCTCTAATGTTGAATCATATCAATTTATGCTTTAATAATATTAGGAAGTGGTGTTGAATCATAAGAATGATTGAGATTTAATCATAGGTGAATCATTTGTAATTTTTTCTTTAAAACAGAATACAGGTCATTTTAACGCATGTGTATTAAAAATAAAGAATGCACCTAACACGGTTTGGGAATTTTAAAAAGAGTAGAAATAAGGGTAAATTTCTGGAAAAGAAAAGAATGGAAATATTACTTCCAATTATTTATTTATTTTTATTTGTTATGGATTCATAAGAAGGAAATAAAAGAAAATGTTTCTTTTTTATATTGTGTTGCTGAGATAACAAAGCAAATAGAGAGAACTAAAATATTTGATAAAAAATAATACATTTTACTTTATTCTTTTAACTTTATTTTTAGGAGTATTTTAATAATTTTACATCATTTTCCACCCACTTTTCCTATTTTCTCTTAAAAATAAAAAAGATTGAAATAGGATTTTTTTGGTGAGATTAAAAGTAAAATAAATAAATAATTTTCATTCATTTTCACTATTATTTTTTATTTTTATATTAAATCTATAAATATCATATTTTCATTATTTTCGTTAACATCGATGTTAAGGTCCCCATTGTCTTTCTCCCGAACATTTGTCGCATCCTATCAAAGCACAACGTATTGGAAGATTTGTTATTCATCAGTATTTGTATCGATATTTGTATTATATTTATTTTATTTTAATATTTAATTTATTTGATTGGTTTAAAAATAAAAATATTTATGTTTTATTTATATTTAATTTTGATAAATTACCCGTTTGAAAACCATAAAAAGACAAAATAAAAATGAAACAAAGATGACGAAACAAAGAAATGTTCGTATAAGCGTCTTCAACCAGTCGGTGTTGGCTGCTAGTTGCCTTTCATTTACCCCGCATCCTCCCCACTGTTTTTCAATTTGAGCTAACCAATAATCATCATCTTATTCATGTAACTCACATTTCAACTCCACTCGTAACTCAAACTCACTTCTCTCTCTTTCTTTCTCCCTCTCTCTCTATCTCTAATAATGTATCCAACCGCAATCCCAGTCCAGGTACTCCATTGCCTCTCCTCATCTTCTTCTTTCACAGACCGTAACTTCCTTAAACTCAAACGGAAACCGAACTTGAGACGTGCCTCGTTGAAGCTAGGGTTTGATCCGAGAATCTTCGCGTCAAGTTCAGTGACCGCAGGTGAAATGTTTGATGGTGGTGGTGGTTCTTCGAGCATCGAGAAGAGCGTGCGAAGCGGTGACCGTGAGCCGGTGAATCCTGTGTACGTTCCAACCCCGGCTAATCGAGTGCTTCGAACTCCTCACAGCGGGTAAATTTAAATAAACTTTTCACGTTTTATATTAGATCATGATAAAGCTAATATAAGTGTTTCAACTTTTATGTATATAATATATTTTATTTTTGTATTTAAAATTTCAATTCTTTTATTTTAATGCCGTATTTTTTAAAATAAATCAATACTACCTTTCTAGCAAATATTGCAGTGTAAGCTTCTTAAATTAGGTTTTTTCTCTTTTTTATATTATTGCTTAAACTTTATTATTATTATTATTAACATTGAATATCATTAATAAATAGGTCTTAAATTAATAACAAAGAATTGGAAGAATTGGTTAAATTTAAAACTTTTTCAATTTGCAAAAATCTACCCCTTTTGGTTAGTATTATTAATGGCCTATTAATAATATTACAAGTAAAATAGCACAAAACAATGGAATATGCAAATAACTAAAAGATAAAGGAAGAAATAGATTACTAAAATATCTATAGTGGTTCTGCACTAGTACTAAAAGATGAGGGCACAAATACTTATCAATCATAACGGACTCAAATCTTTATGTATAGTCTATTTATTTCACCAATCTAATTATCGATCTATAGGAAATATTTGTTACTAATCACTTACAATCAATACCAAAGTACGAAACAAGTTAAGGAATAAAAATATATAAAAAATCCTCTCAAATAATTTTGCTTAAATTACAAAGAAAGTTTATATAAAAAGTTATAATGATTTGAACCATACAACGAATTAAAATGATGAAGCGCTTTTGAACAGTACTATTGTATCTCATGGACATGTTATTTCTCTTGTACATGGAGCTTTTTCAACATTGAATGAGATAATTTTTGATTTATTCATCAGTGTAAAATAAAACTTAGTAAATTATATGCGAAGATTTCAACATTTGAAAAAAAAGTTAATTTGAGATCTCAACGTTTTGAGTTGATCAAAATAGATCCTAATGTTGAAGTGGGTCAGTTAAGCTTTCCGTTGACACGTATCAACAGAAAAAATATTTAATTAAAACTCAAAAGATCAGTCATATTATGACACGTGTCAATAAAAATTTCAATTGACACACTTCTTCAAATATTGGGATATCTTTTGAACTCCTCGAAATGTTGAGATCCCTAATGAACTTATCCTTGAGACTTTCAATTAGATGAAGTTAATTACATAAATACTATTACAGTATTGCATATCAAAGATACGATATTTAAAATCTAAGAGTATTACAATTACAATTACAATATGTGATACTTTTGGAAAATAGTGTATCACTTTTCAAGATGCGATATAACATTAGAATTTTGTTTTTTTTTTTGTAAAATATGTATTTAGCTTTTTTTTACTAAATTTGGTAGACATATGTTTGAATCTTTTTTTTTTTTCACTGGATATGGATAAGTATGAAAGATAACTCAACTATTTAGCCGATATTTTTCTGATCTTATATTTAATATTGTTTGAGTTTCCTTGCTGATGTGTGCTTGAAATATTGAAGCTTTTACAAAATATGGAGTAGATATATGGCTTGAAATTAATTTAAATTTGAAATTCGTCCACCATCGCAAGATATTTTCATTTATATCTCTAATATATCTGGATAAACTTTATTCCAAAGGAAATATCCTATAATATTTCCAATAAATATGAATTATCTTATCCTAAATTTGAATTTAAAATACCTAAAATCTATCTTAAACATATCTCCAAAATATCTAAACTATGCCACCAAACCTTAGTATTATTCTTTTAAATTGCTGAAATGTCTTCAATATACCGTCACGTTGACTATTAGATAAGGCTGTCGAAAATTTCACAACTTGAGACGCCGAAAAAAATTAATTGACGCAGTTGAGCTTTCGCGTTGCCTTTGCAATTAATTCACTTGCCACACCTGTGGACCATATTATTTCTAGCTTAATAGGAGTTCCAGTTGACACATTACCAGCCATGAAAATCCAAGGCTTGTTGGTTGCTTCACGAATTGAAATGTCACTTTCAACTCTTTTCGAACTAGGGGCATTACGTCAAAGAGCTGCATGTGATGGAATCTTAATAAAGTACACTTCATATGGGTCTATATTCTTTTAAGCTCTTAGCTCCCATTTTCTTTAAGCTGGGACCAAGAAATTTTATTCAAGTCTTCGGTGCTGTGTTGGTTGCAAAACAGTATTGCACAGTCTTAATTATAAAATCTTCGACTATCTCCTAATACTTTTTATAAAAGCTCGCATGAAGGCTGTCAATGGACATCACCACGGGGGCGGTTCCGAACAGCGAATCGTCCTGAGCCGTCACCGGCTGTTCCTGACCTGGGAACCGTCGTGTCGGTGACGGTTTCGTACCGTCCAAGGACCTGTCGGAACCGGCGGGTCCAAGCAGTTAGCGTGGCGGAACCGGCGGTTTCAACCGGGTCCGGAACCGCCAAATATTTGAATTAGAAAAAAAAAAAATTGCGCATGATGCAGGTCTTGCGTGGGACTTGGTGTTTTGGGGGGAGGGGGTGGGGGTTAGACATCGTTTGCTATCAACGTAGGTTTAATCTTTTTTGCCCTTTAATTTTGTTATCTCATCAAATTTCTTTTCATTGACATAGCTTATGCATCTCGAATGCTTAAAAAAAATTATAACATTAAGAATCTCTATAAAAAAAAAACCAGTGGGGTGAGGGGGTAGGGTTTTTGTTTTCTTCATTTTTTTCTCAAAAAAAAAAAAAAACCAGGTTCATGTGAACCGGAACCGGAACAGCCAGAACCAGCGGTTCGTTGGAACCGTGAACCGCTTCGGCTCTGGCGGTTCCGGTTCGGGTCCGAAACCAACCCGAACCGTGCCGATGTCTAGCTGTCAATGTCTGGAGATTTGTGTGAGCCAATACAATTTAAGGCATGTTTTATTTCCCCTATGTTTAGAGATGGTAGACAGATTGTCCTTTACTATATCATCCATCCATGAGTCAGTAATATCTTTGAAAGGATTATCCAAATGGGTTTTAGATTTATCAGAGACAAAGAGACTTGAGTAATAAGATATGATCATTTCATCTTCTAGATATAAGATTTTGGATTTGTTTCTTCTTGCCATTGTTGTCAAATGGAAGACACGTGTGTTTCTATTTCCTTTAACAACCCATTGTGATCTTACTTTATGTGCCTAGAGTGTTGAATCATATGATTTGTGCTTTAATTGATAATTAGGGAAGTATTGTTGAATCTTGAGAGTAACTTAGATTCGATCTTAGGTGAATTATTTGTAATATCCATTAGGAAAATGATTATTTTTGAATTTGTGTATTTGAAAATAGGAGTGATTAGGTTGTTTGTAGGTCTAATAATAAGATATGTACACTAAAATAATGTCAGCGGAGGATGGACAATCCCTTAAGCAATATATATGGGGCTATTTCATTCCCTCTCCATTCACCTTGCTCTTGACCTTTTTGTCTCTTCTCAAATTATCCTCATAATATTTATCATATTCCACCACTATACCTCTTTCATAACATCATTTAAAAAATAAAAAATAAAAACCTTAATTTCACAATCATTGTCTCTACATCTATATATTATACACATATATCTGTTACATATTAATATAATGTATTTACATATATTAACATAATTTGTTTTACAACCACTAAAAATACGACATAAAATATACATATATATGTTATGCATCAATATAATTGTTATATATTAATAAAACATGTATATTATACACATATTTTTATTGATATAACGTATTTATATATCTATTATTATTGTTAACTGAATCCTTTCATTCGTGTCAAAAAAATCAAATAATAAAGTAGGACAATTATTCTTTTATAACTCCTCCTCCTCCCTCTCCACTGTTCATCCTTATTCTTTATAACAAAAACCGTTTCTGCTTTTCTTTGTGCTCCACACACACAGTGTGAGTGCATTATCCGCTATTATGTATTAACATAATGTTTGTTACAATGACTAAATATATGTTTTATATTTTAATATAATATTTTTTTATAACCACTAAATATATGATATATATATATATATATATATTATAATACATATTAGCAATAGCACCTACGTTGCATGCAAAAAATAAAATTACATAACGAATGAAACCGTTACTTTGCCAAATTATATATCAAGCATATATCTAGTAAATTATATGCATTTCCTTATTCTATGGTAGTGCACCTCCCATTTAGGATAACCTATCCTTTCCATTATCGATGAGGAAATTGCAATCAAACCTTATTATTTCATCCACCCCACGATATGAGAATCAAACAAAAACATGTTGTACCATTCATTTAAAAATAAACAACTTTATATACAAAATTAAATCTTTGCCAATGGTAACAATTATTAAGATTGATTTAAAATCTATAAAAATTTGAAATCCCATATGATGGTGGGATTCGTACTTAGTTACAATGTAATTATTCAGTGATCAATTTCATCCATCAACTTGTCTATTACAACACCTATGTTGTTAAGGTAATGAATACAATACTACATTATATTCTCACGGGACTAATGTTGTATTTGGTTGACATAAATGGAATTGATATTTTGGCTTTATTAGTCATTACCGCGGAATAGCTATTTCCTTGGTTGTAGAAAATTTTACATAAAGAATGTCTAGTGCATGTGGCGTGGAATTGATAATGAACCTTTATTTCTTCCATTTATCAGAAAATTACTATTCTTTATCAAAAGCAATTTTTTTTACCAGAAATACTTGAAATCATAAAACAAAGGAATCACTATTTTTTCAACTTTATTTCATTACAGTAGACTAAACATGATATAAAGTAGTGTTTTAGATGGAAAAAAAAAAAAATCCATACAACATTTATGAAGTCTTCAACATAAGGAACCACATGCATTTCTCTATTTTGAATAAAATTTAGTTCATATAATAGATGTGTATTTATTAACAGTACATAAAAATAATTAAAAGAACATACAAAATTAAAAGCAAGCTAAGTTAAATTGCCACTGAATTTTGTCTATAATGGTTTCTTCACCAAGTAATAACTAGAAAAAGACAAAGGTTATATTAAATATTTCTTTGGCATGCAAGTAATAATACTTTTCTTCTCCAGCCAACCTCAAGCCAAAAATTAATAAGAAAAAGTTATTGTGATATACGACAGAAATGGAATTGATGATTACATAATCAGCAACATTTTGAAAAAAAAAAAAAAGAAGTAAAAATATTGTCTCTTTGCATTGCATAAAGGAGTTCTTGAAGAAAAAATTCCCACTGTTAGTAAATGGATACTTAACATTTTACTACATAATAAATTCCAGAATAGAGGTTCTCTCATATCTTTAAACTTAATGAAATTCAAGAATAGTGAGAAAATTTGACTTGTTGGCAAGCCATAAGCATGAGACCTAAACCAAATTCAAGAACACAATAAGCTCCCATATTATTCATTTTGATGAGCGGTATGTATCATGTCTCAAACTTACGGCTAAAAACTGTGACTAAATAAACCCAATCCAACACAAATGACTTTGAAGCTATTAATCATCAAAAAGAAACAATGGGTTGTCACTTAAATCAACTTCGTGACCGTAAGGCCTTTCTCACTTTTCGATATATTTGTCCTTCATAAAATGTGTTACAAAGGTGGAAAATTTACTCTTAGTACATGTCTAGACGCTTATTGCTAAGAAGCCGTGAACCTTAGGGATCAAAGTAAATTCAGAGATATTAAGAAACATGCAAATTTGTTCCATATTGCAAACGAAACTGAGAGAGGAAAGGGGAGAAGACTATCAAGCAATTCCCAACATATACATCTAAGAAAATCATCAAATGGATTAAAAATTTGAACAGATCTTGAAATATAACAAACACCCATGTTGTGTTCTTTTCAAATGAAAGTAAAAGGTTTAACCTTTGAACATTCATTAAGCAATGCAGTATGATTGTTAAAAAAAAAAAAAAGCCTTTAAAATGAAGAAAATTTTTGGAATTATAACAATGACCCATGTAGTCTTTTGATTAGAAAATTTTAACTTTAGAACAATCACAAAATATAGGAAAGTGAAATGAGCACTACCTTCAAGGATAAAATGTTAACACCTCAAAGGTTGGTCATACTCAAAATTAAAGTATATTTTCCATAGAGTATTCTAACAAATACCATGTTGTGTTCTTTAGATGAAATTAAAAGGTCCAACCTTCAAAAACCTATCAAGAAATTCTTCATGTGTGTATGTTAGTGTAAAAAAGGAAAAAAAAAAAAAAACTTCAAAATGAAGCAAAATTTTAGGAATCGTTACAAAACAACTGTTGTTTTTTGATGAAAAAGATTAAACTTTGCAATAGCCATAGGATTTAGGAAAATGAAATGAGCACTACATTTGAAGAGCTTAGTGCCAACTAATTGAACTTTGGTTGCATGCATAGAAAGGCTTAGTGTCGCCTAATTGAAATTTTTTTGCATAAAAAGTTCAGTCACTATATTCTTAAAATCAAAGAAAAAAAGTCATAGGTATTTTTATGAAGAAGAATTCAGAGAGCGAATGTGATGGGGAATGAGAAATCGCCTCAGAATATGAGAGAGAGAAAGAGAGAAGTTATCTGATAGAGATTGAATGAAGAACATGAGAAGGAAAGATGGAAAAATTGATGGAGATTGAAAAGCTATTGAAGACAAAATTGAAATTCAAATGATGACAGTAAAACTACCCCAACTTATTGTATAATATGTGTTAAAGTTTTGAGTTAAGTTTATTTGTGGTATCGATGTTTATAGTGGTTAAAAATAAGTATCAATGCTTTATAATATAAGTTAAATAAGGTACGCTAACGATCCATTACTAACTTTCTCTAATGCCATTTGTTATGTTCAAACTTCGTCTAACATAGAAAGATACCAAACCATATTCTTCCCTATTGTCTTTCTCTCTCTAAGCTCTCTCTAAAATTTACAACAACAAAAAAACACCAGCCGAATCCGAAAAAACATGTGGATCAATTCAAGGGTGAGTCATCTAATCACGTTCGGGTTAATTGCAGGTAGGATCAAGTCATGTGAAATGCGAATTACAACTCTATTTTCTCCCTTGTCCTCTCGTGAGTCTTTTGTCCATGAATGGAGGTTTATGGATCTGGTTTATAATGTTTGTCCAACTAAGCTCTGCAAGTGGGTGTCTAGTTTCGCTTGGTTATGTTGCGAGATGAGATCTAAGGCATTTGTCGTGCAAATTGGACAATGGTTTTTGTTTGATGAGAGAGAGTGAGGTCTCGTAGAGAGAAAAAGGTAGAGAAAGAGAGTCCTTAGGAAGGAAAAGATCCAGTCTTAAGAAAAGAAAATTTAATTAAGAATATCCTTTGACTTGCAACAACCACCGAAACGACACGCATCTCGTTTATCAAAGCCACCTCCTTTCTCCATTTGCCTAAGAGTTGTTGGCTGTCCATTAACTTACCAAATTGAACTCTAAGCCATTCACCAAACCGAAGTGTCTACTAAATGGACTTTTGTTTTTTGGATCTAGCGGGGTGGTATCCTCTTATGAGTTTAAAGAGAGGTTGGATGAAGAAGTTGAATGGTTACCGACCCTTTAGATAAAAATTATACATATATTAATTACATAATATTAATTATTAAAATTAATATATGATTCATGTACAAATATGAATCACGTCTATATAATGCGATTCATGTACAAATATTAGTATATCGCACTTTACACATGCGATTCACTTTAAAAAATAGTGAACACCCATTAAAGATGCAATTTAGTATTATATGATTTTTGATTGAATTACATCTTTAAAGGATGATTATTTTGTAAATATCTATATCACATGATCAACATGCAGCTTAGCATTGGTACTTTTGTGATTAATTCCATCTTGTTTGTATTTAGGTAATTTTTTTTAAAGACTGATAGACACGTGTTTTACCTGAGGTTAGAGAGAAAAAGACAATGGGGAAAGGATAGTTTAGTAACCAACGGCATTGACAAAGTTAGCAACTGACCGTTTAGCATACTTTATTTGACTCACTTTAAAATGTTAATATCGCTTTGATAATACATTAAATGAACTTACCTTCAAAAGTAATTTACCTTATAATATTAGAGTTGAATAAATATTTATTAACTTAATAAGTAGTAATAGATATTAACATTTAAAAGTATTACTATTAACAAATATGTTACAAAATATATTTAATATACACATATCATAATGTATATTTGTATGCCATATATATTATACATTAACATAGTATATGCTATATATGTTAACATAATGTATATTACAATCAATATAACATATATTTACTAATATTTAGTAGTTGTTACACAACATTATATATTCTAATCATAATGTATATAACCATAATGATATATTAGCGGCTGACGCATGGGTATAATTGATTCTTATCGTTTATAACATTTCAAAATTTTAAGTTATGCAATCACATGAAAACATCAAAAGACTATTTGTGATCTTTGTTTCAAATTTAAATCATGAAAAAGTTAAAATAATAACTATTTAATGTATTATTAATATTGTTTCCCTTTTAAACAATATAGATTTATATAATCCTAGGTTAACTATTTTCTGCCCCTACGTTTGGAAAAAATGTTTTTTGTAAGTTAAATTATTACATATACAATCATATGATTAAAAATATATAATTTTTAAGATGTATTTAAAAAAAAAAAATAAAGTTAGAAGGAAGCTCTCCTTGTTCGAATCAAAAGTCAAATTTGCAATATCTAGTCATCTATTTGAGGCAGTGGCTTTTTTATTTCCATCATTGACCACAATTTTATTTGAAAAATGTTATATTTATACATGTTTATTACATAATTAAAGCATGACAATGTTTATATATCTCTAGTTGATAGTAAAAGAAAAAAATTTATGAAAATTTACAATAGAGATCAAAATCATAATAAATTCATCCTTATGGTAGATAAAAATCTCTTATAAATAATCTTTTTTAAAGATGAATATTATACAGTGTAATGCTATAAAGCCAATTAGATACATCATATAATAATGCAAACATCCACTTTAGGGTGAATACTTTGTAAGTGATGATAGATTGGTTTCATAAACCATAAAATGAATAGGTGCTGCATTAAACCACATAATACTACTATAAAAAAAAAAAAAAATCGATGTCTTGATATGAATATAAAACACATAGAACTAACAATTATGATAGACATCATCATCCTAACACTCCTATAAATACAACATCATCTAAATATTTCTGGCATCGTTTCTTCTTCTTCTTTTTTTTTTTCCTTCTTTTCGAAAAGAATTAAAGATAGACATGATGCCATAGGTAAATAATCTCAAACTAAGCAAGTAAAATTCCAAAAATAATAATAATAATAATGTTTTTTATAGACCTAATAAAAGCCTATTTAATATATCACAAATAAATAACCTACCATAGAAATCCTTTTGTAATAATTCCTTCCCTCTACATTAGCAAACAGGATAGAAAATTCATTGTGTTCAATTAAAATCATAAAGTACATTCATAAAAACATATTAGAAGAAAAGTCCAAGTACGTGGACAAAAGACTAAAAGTTTGACAAATTTTTGTTTAAACATTCATGATTCCAAATATTTTGTACATATTTAATTCTTCATGAAAATAAAAACTTTACTTTTCTTTTTCTTTTTATATTTATCAAGTAACTAAAATTATAGTGCAAAATATGAGTTAAAAATGTTATGTACATGATGATAATTTCTAGTCTAAGGAAAGCTTATTAAAGTTTATCTCCTTCATCAAGTTATATACAAACACTTCTCAACTACCTGTAAACATGACAACAATAAAAGAAACCACGTCATTTACTTGTTTAAAGAAAAATGAAGAACTTAGTATGGATTAGTAAAATTACGAACCAAAATATTTTGTAGTGAAATTAGTCAAAAGTATAGAAATTGTAGCCAAAAGATGAAAAAAAAAAAGGCCCTACCAACGATAGATGGGGAAAATGAAAACCTGGTATTAAAAATTATGTAAGCACAAACTTGTAGTAAAAAAAGGTCCTAGAAAGCCCAGTAGAAAAAAAAAAAAAAGAAAAAAGAAAAGATTAAAGATATGAAGTTTAAACATTTATTATTTCAAAATACAAACAATATGACTATTGTTCTAATTAAGGGTGCAAATGAACTAACCTAGTTCACAAGCTACTCGAGCTTGGCACGGCGTTTACTTGAGTACGACTCGAGAATAGTCGAGTGGGCTCGAGCTATTTGGGTAATTTATCGAGTAGGGCTCGAGTTTTGTATATTTAACTCGATCAACTTGCGAGCTTAATAGAGCTCTATCAAACTCCAGTAGATTATAAATATTAATTAAATTCAATCAAGTTATATAATAATATTATTTAAATTAGAACTAAAATTTTTTTTAATAAATCGAGTCTCAACGGGTTTATCCGAGTTGAGCTTGAGCTTGAGTTTATGTAGTGTTATTTTGAGTCAAACTCAAGCTTATAATCTTAAACTTGATTCGACTTGAGCTTTGAAATTTTGAGTCGAACTCGAACTTGAGTTCAATACACTATACCATCTCGACTCAACTTATTTGTAGCTCTAATTTTATAGTCACACCAATCTAAATATGTGCAAATAATGGAATTATATTTATGACATTATTGGCAAGATCTTAATAAACCTCTTGGTTTCCTATTACTCCATGACATAATTTTTTTTCTAACTTTAGAATGATTGTAGGATAAACTACTCAATCAATATAGATGTGGCTCTGTTATCGAATAGTGTGTATTTAGGCATAAAAAATAGGTGATAATCACAGCTGCAGTAGATATGCATTAAGATAAGAAGATGAACAATATGGAGGTAAGGATTTGATTGCGACGATCATGTGTGTGCCGCATGACTATCGTGTTACATGTGACCTAAGAAAACAACATGTACAGGGATAGTCAAGAGGGAAGTGTGTAGGGAGGCAAAGTAGGCAATTTTTGTAGTCTCTAACACATGTATAACAGGTAAGGGAGCTAAAAAATATCAACTCCGTTGAGTATGATGAATCGATATTTGTTCTCCATTAGATCGAATCATTGATTCATTAAGACAAAAACTTGGTAGCACAACACGTTTTCTTAAGATTTTTTATCTCCAAACGATGTGAGACTAGTGATATTTGTAGGAACCTAGTATCGATGTTGTTCATTAGATTATGTGGATGACAAACGGATAGGATGAGTCTCTTTTATAATGGATATTAAAATGCACTCCTTATGGAGCCAACCCATTGAGGGCATTATTTGTAGTGTGTGAGCCTTATGAGAAAGGTTGAAATTGGGCAAGCTAATTCTAACAGGTCTTTCTTCTACCATGCCAAATTTTCCTTGATCATCCTAGTAAAATTAGGTTAACTTCCTAAGTTCGTCACTTTAGCCCAAAGATTTAAATTCAAAGCTTTAAGCCTTCATAATCAAATTTAACCATCTAAAAACAATAAATCCTAGTGAAAATTAAAAGAAAATAAGAATTCCAAAAATGGTTACTTAATATTAGTGAAGTTCCTTTAATTAAAGAGAAAATAATAAGTTTTTCTTTGTATGAGAAGATTATAAAGATGAAAAGGAAATCTTTGCATTTGCATTGACAGTCAATTTTGTAGGAATGGAAAAGAATGGTGACAATTTTGATGTAGCTGTCAATTTTGAATATTGTGGGAAGATAAAAGAAATACAATTAGGAAATGGGCAGATTTTTTTGGACAGAAAAAAGGAAAGAGATACTGATGGTTTTGAGAAAATTGAACTAAGTAAATTTACCAAAAGACTCTTGAAATTAACATATTTTATATCCAAGTATTTGTATGGATATGAAAACGTATTTTGATTTAAAGGATAGTTGAAGGAATTGCAATTAAATTAAACGTGGGAGAAGAAAGAGAAAGTATATGTGGCGAGATAAAAATAGAGAAATCATTTGTTCAATATATATAAAAAAAAGGTGGTTAGAAAAGAAAAACTATGTGTAGTATTTTTGGAGTAGAATTAATAGATATTGTCTTAATATAATAGATTTTAAAAATATTCAAAATTTTTAATCCTAAAAAATGCCCCTAATTAAATTAATGGATAATTAATATAGATTATGATAAAAATGGTAAAAACATTTGTATATTAGGATTAATATTTTAATTAAAATAAGTAAAAAAAAATTAGTGTCAAGGAAAACAATCAAGTATTCCTTATAATAATGGTAAAAATGGTGAAAACCCGAGGGTTGATATTGTAAATACAGTAGGAAGGGGAAAAAAAAAAAGGTAGAGTTCACAAAAACATGTATTCCTTTATAGTAATAGATGTTACGATCATTGAATATATGTTAACCACAAATACATCTATAAATGTATTATAACATATATACATTATAATTTTTATTAATTAAACAACGTAATAACAATTTAATAACATTAAAAAATATAGTAATATTCATTCAAAGCTTAATAAAACATTGTTCAATTACTACCTAGTGGCAAATGCATTACAGCCTTAGCCTTAACCTTATTCATTCTGTCCACTATTTAATGACTCATATCTTATCTAATTGTGATCCATTAAAATAGTTAATATTCGAATCCCTAAATTTATTTTAAAGGCTAAATCTTTGATTGAAGGGTCCAGTGACTGACCATGAAAACTAGTGTAAAGTGTATGGATGCGTATACAAATTAATTACCTTAATTAATAAGACGGAAACATAGTTTTTGATTATATGTGTTTGCTGATAGTTTTGCATTTTTTTGGCATTCATACATATTCCATATGAAATAAAAGGGATCAGGACTTGGATTTTATACAAACGAAGAACCCTGTGCTTGATATATAAAAGCTTGTCAAATGCATCAAGTCCTTGTTTCGTTTGGGGACCATGCCAGTTGATGGTAAGCTCTGATTTTGGTGTATGGGCTTGGTAAGTTTTCATAACACGTAGAACAATCATAACTGTCGTAGATATATAGTTAGCTTGACCATTCTTCCTGTCTCTACTCCTAACACATGGATGCACTGGGATAGGTATCATTTCGATGGAACCACTCGGAAATTTTTTGAGGGATGGTACTTTAGGGTGTCCATACCAGAGGTGAGGCAGAATTTCTGCTTCATGTACACCGTGGAGAATCCTGCATTTCTCAAAAAATTGAGTCGTTTTGAAGTGGTGCAATATGGCACTCGATTCACTGGAGTTGGGGCACAAATTCTCGGTGCCAATGATGAGTATATTTGCCAGTTTTCTGAACGATCTGAAAACTTTTGGGGAAGTAAGTATTTCACTGTCCAAATCTACATCTGATGCAGTTGGGTTGTTGGAAGTTAATGTTTTTCCTTAAATCTTGTTTTCCACCTTATCTCATCCTCATATTTGAAAAATAATCTCCGGTTCCTGCTCATCTAATAGCTTGCTTTTAGGCACGAATGAGTTGATTTTGGGGAACACATTTAAGGCTCAGAAAGGCATGAAACCTCCAAATAAGGAGGTTCCTCCACAGGTAGTCTCCATGCATCGATTAAAGTCCTGTTATATATTGGAATGATTTACCAACTTTGTCTACTTATCTTCCTTTGAGATGATCCATGGGTGTTCAATGGCTGTTGTCTACTTATCTTCCTTTGAGATGATCCATGGGTGTTCAATGGCTGTTAACGCTTCGCAGCATTCTAGTCGCAGCATTCTAGTTGCAGCATTCTAGTTTATCAAAAACAGTATATGCTTCATTATCTTACTACTTGCTGCTGACGATTTTCAAGTAGATACATGTAATGCTGCTTTAATGTCCTTTCGAAATGTTCATGAGTACTATCTATACATCGGGTTTGTTTTTCATTATATGCATGTCTACAAGATACAGTACTGCCATTAGTTGTTTTCTTTTAGTTATTTGTTTTTTAACATAACTGGTAGCTTTGAAACATTCCCTCTGATCTGCATAGGAATTCGAAAGAAAAGTGATGGAAGGTTTTCAAGTTACCCCACTCTGGCATCAAGGCCTCATACGTGATGATGGCAGGTCTGTATTTTTCTATCCCCCTTCTTGTGTTTAAGCTACTTTAATTATTAGATTTCATTGCGAGATTCAATCTATGTTTAAGTAATAAGACATGCGATTCCCCTTCTTTTCCTTTTCTGTATTGTTAGCTAAGAAAGTGTTAGGAAAATAAATTGAAAACGCAAGAGTTTCAAAGTGGTGAAATTTTCTTTCCTCTTTTGATTACTGAAAGTCCTTGAAGAAATTTCCTGGCAAAATGGAAAAAAGTGTCCAGACTTTTTTTTTTTTTTTTGAAGTTATAGAGGTGGCAGTGAAAATTCAAGCTGATTGCTAGTTACTATAGTAGTTGTCTCATACTTTTATATGGGTATATACTTCGTTGATACTGTTTAAATAATGCATCATCATTCTTTTAGTTGATAGAAATCGGTCATTAATAAAATCGAAAAATCTCTGAAAACATCCGGTTGAAAATGTTTTGGATAATAACATAGAAATGTTTAGTCCTAAAAGTTTGGCTGATAAACTATGATGACAGGACAAATTATACAAAAACTGTGAAAAGTGCTCGATGGGAGTATAGCACCAGGCCTGTTTATGGATGGGGTAATGTTGGGCAAAAACAGAAGTCAACAGCGGGTTGGCTTGCAGCTTTTCCTGTGTTTGAACCTCATTGGCAAATCTGCATGGCAGGTGGGCTGTCAACAGGTAATCATCAGTCTTTTTACTTTGAAAGATTCATTCTCTTCTTTTTTAGATATGGTGGCAGTGAGTAAGACTTGCTCTCGTTTTCTATTGTTTTGTAATTTTTTCTTCACCCTGTAAGAATTTTGTATCTTCATTGCGTGTTATGATGGTCTAATACTAGCATATATGGACATATGTGATTCAAGTATAATTGCTAAAGATTATATTGTCTTCATGTTAGAGTTAGTTTAACAACTTATTGTTGAAGCTTTTATAAGATGTAAGAACACTATTTTTATCAATTAGGCTATGAAAAACATTCACAAAAAAGAAAAAAGCATCCTAAAAAAAAAAAGCACCATTAAATTCCCATGAAAAACGCCCAAAATCTATATATGTATTTGGTTATGAAATGCAACATTAAAGAAATCACTTCATTGGAAAAGGCATAGAACTTCCCATTAGAAAAGTTGTATCATGGCATTAGCCAACAATGTTTGAGTTTAGTTTAACAGTCTTGATGGAATCCTAAAAAATATGTCGTGCTTTGATAATTTAATGCAAACTCTAACTCAAGCCATACTTTTTATTTATTTATTTATTTCCATCTCCTGTTTACTATTTCCAGGATGGATTGAGTGGGAGGGGAAAAAGTTTGAGTTTTGTAATGCTCCTTCCTATTCAGAGAAGAACTGGGGTGCAGGGTTCCCAAGAAAGTGGTTTTGGGTAAGTAGTTTCCTCTCTTCAAGTAGTGCTTTTGGAGATTAAAGGAAGAAAATATCTGTTTAAACAACACGATGTCATATCATGACTTATCTACAAATATGCATAGCTATTAGATGTATTTTCATTAGTCTAAAGATGCACATGTATGTTTCTTTTTAGTGTAGATGCTACATAGACTGTTTCTAGATTTGGCGAAAAGGGAACTCTCCTCTCTTAAAATATATTTCCAGATTTTTTCATGATGATCCTCCTGATCATCAGACTGGAAATTTTGGAACCAGTGAACTAGTTTTCTCTAAAGACATCATTGATGCTAGATTATTGGTTGGATGTCAGTATACTAGATTAATAACATCGTTATATCCTTTTCAACTCTAGATTTTCATACATTCAGTTGTGCACTCCTTGCTACAGGTTCAATGTAATGTGTTTGAAGGTGCAAAAGGAGAAGTTGCTTTGACTGCAGCTGGTGGGTTGAGGCAACTACCTGGACCTGGACAAAATGAAATATTTGAAAATGCCGCATTGGTAGCTCTTATCATTAACTTGTTGGCTTTTTACATAAAAGCACATTCATATCTCTATGATCCTTGTTTCACTGCTTGTAGTTGCAGTGTTCGAGGATGCTAATGACTACACAAGCCGTTTTTTTTTTTTTTTGGTGAAAACTACATATGTTGATTCTTTAGAATGCTGTTAACTTATAAGGATTTTACTATTATGATCATGGATGCTTCACTTTTGCAGATTGGGGTTCACTATGATGGGGTTTTCTATGAATTCGTTCCTTGGAATGGTGTTGTTGAGTGGGAAATAAACCCGTGGGGTTTCTGGGAGATGGCAGCAGAAAATGAAACGCACAAGGTGTTCCCGGTTTTTAATTTTACTTCTTTCTGGGGTCAGGATTTTTAAGTTGAGAACTACTAAGAAAAGATTTTGTAGCTGAGACTCTGAGTTAAATTGAGCCATTATCATGTTACACGATGGACATTGCCTTACTATCTTTATTGTTTTCATTGTGCCTTTATATTTTTCGTGTGACTTTTGCCTACTGAGATCTTCCTTTTCAAATCCATTCAAGAAGATATTTTCAGATCCTTTTTTTCTTTTCTTTTGGTTGTTGTAATGGTACCGAGATCATTGATTAAAATTTTGGGGAAAAAAACACTGATTAAACTAAAAATTATGAGTATTTCTTGAATCTGCCCAGGTTGAACTGGAGGCAACGACAGAGGATCCTGGTACAACTATATGCGCTCCTACACAGGAAGCTGGCCTGGCTCCAGTATGTAAAGATAGTTGTTTTGGTGACTTGAAGTTGAAGATATGGGAACGAGGATGCAATGGTGGCAATGGAAAGGTTCTTTCTTGCTTATGCATACTATATATGTGACCAATCTCTGTCAAAACTATGGTGCTTTAGTTGTTACATTTGCAAATAAAAAACATGATGTTTGTCCTTAACACATGGTAGTTGTACCATCCACTAAATTTTTGAATGGATTTACATTGCTAGAGGTTAATGATGCAACATCAACTACAAAACGAGATAGACATGTACTAATGCCTTTCAAGCACGTACAAAGAAGGGAAAGCTACAACAGTAAAACTAGATGTGTCTGTCCATGTATTTTATGGATAATGTCACTCTGTTTGAGCTATCAGTTGTGTTCGTCTTGTGTAGTGATTTCATTTAACTTGAGTTATGGTCCGTTGTGGTATGCAATTATGTAAAGGTATTTTACCATGTTGTTTCTATTTTAATGTGAAGTGTATGTTGTGGATAGAAAGTTATTTTATGTATCTTTGGAAGTTATTTACTAAAGTTTCTATGAAAAAAAAAAAAAAAAGAAGAAGAGACCTGATATTTCTTCAAAAACTAGACTTTCCCATTATTTTGTAGAATTCTTAAGGAGCCCTAATCATTATTAAGGAAGAAGTTGACCAGGAAGGAAGATTAATAAAGGCAAGAAGCTTTCTGATGGCGTGTTCACTTGTGATAGCCCCCGAACTAGACTTCAAATCAAATCCTATTATACTGGATGTGGGGTCTTGATGCATACAAGTGTAAATTATTGAATGTATTTGAGTATTTCCATTGCTACAACAACTCATCCTTGCTGTTTAGATCTTACTATTTTGCTTTTTGCTTAAACTTCTCAAAGTAAATTACATCGAAAATTCTTCATTCACGAAAGGGAGAAACTAAAGTATTTTCCTACTTTGTTAGCGTGTAACGCAGATATTTTACTGCTACTTAAATCTACGGCTTTCTTGATTGTCGCTGATGAAAGCTTTCCTTTTCCAAAGAATTGAATGAGTTTGCTTGATATGATTTGCAGTTGATATTAGATGTCACCAGTAACATGGCTGCGGTTGAAGTTGGAGGAGGCCCTTGGTTCAACACTTGGAAAGGCAAGACAAATACCCCTGAGCTGCTACGCCAAGCTTTGAATGTTCCACTTGACATTAATGGGATTCTTGGTTTAATTCCATTCTTAAAACCCTCTGGTCTATAAAAAACGGCAGCATGGATTTAAGCTAGTTATATATTTGCAATACTCAATTCGTGTAAATATTTGACTCATTTAGATCAAGGTTAAGATGCAGTTAACTAAAAGAATAGAGACTGGTCTGACATGACTCAGTTGAACGTCTGATGGAGGCAACTTATTCGCCAAAGATGGTAATGCTATTGTATGAATACCGACTTTCATGATTCTTCTTCCAGAGAAATTTTAGTTCATCGGCAGTCCTCTTATTATCTGAGTTAGGCTTGACCATTTTTTTGTGTGATCTTAATAACTTAGGTTACACAAAGCTGAGTGGTAAATCGACCATATATCCTAAACACAGTATCTATATTTCATAGGTATGCACTTTGTTTCACAAGCGCAGTTCATGTTACTAAATGTTCATCATGCTCCATAACTTGCCGTTTATGTCTGTTTCTTTCAGTTATTGCATACAACTTGATATGTGATTTTTCTGTGTTTTTAGATCATAGTGTTTGTTGTCTTAAACATCACATTTTTCTGTCCATCTGTGTACTGGATTAAAGCTCGACACTGTATGTATTTATGGTCCTTCAGAGTATTGATCCTATTTATTATACTATGTATAAAGAGTGTGACGTTGGACTGTAATTTTAGAGCATATCCAACTCGTGTGTGTGAATAGTAAATGGTAAGAAGATAAAAAAATGTAATTTTAATAATAGTCATTAACTAGGAATGAATGAAATTGCAATTCTATCTTGTCAAGATAGAATGAAATCTTCCTTTAAATTGGATCATGATTTTATTCTAGGTTCATTCTCGAATATGAAACAAGAAACAAGAAGACTTCATTTTTTCAATGATTAAATGTTATCAACAACTTATCTCATTTTTCTTATGAATTATCCAACGAGTTAGGGTAAGTATTGAACTTACCGTAGAAAATTGGAAATGGATTTTTAAACCTACTTTTTTTAACTTTTTGAAATGTTGTAGTGTGTAATCAATGATTGAGACTATAAGAAAGAAAATCACCTCATAATAATGGTATAGAATATTTTAAGAATTTAATATAATTCCAACCATTATTTTGTAAATTTAAGAAAAAAATTAAGAAAACTAAATTTACATGTCCAAATGTGTAGAGAATCTATCATGCTTATGCTTAATTTTTGGCATCTTCTTCTTCTTAGGTCTTTTGTTTTTCCTTCCTATAACCAAAGATTCTTAAAGTAAATGAAAATCTATCAATATTCCAAAGAATATGAATCATGATTGCAATTCACTCCATTCCATTCTTTTCATTACTATCCTTCAAATTCTTCTATCAAAAATCCCTCCATAAAGCTCTTCTATCTCGTCTCTTGCCACATCCTTAAACGTAAACCAATACTATGATACCCAACATCGACCTCATCCTCCTAGGACTCCTCCATGGCACATTCATATCATGCATCCTTCTCCTAGTAGTAATAACGATCATCGTTGGTCTTCTTGTGGCATTTGCTATACTTCTCTTATCAATTGTCTTAATTGACCTATATGATTTGGTGTTGCTAGCTTCTTGGTGTTCCATCATATTGAAAGGTGATCTTGAGCTAGGTTTTGTGTCCTTCTTTACAAGGTAACCAATTTGGAGTTTTTGCCTGTATGACTTACAAGTCCAAGCTAGGGAAGGGAACTTGAAATTGCATGAAGTTCTCATAAAGCAACAATAAAATGCCAGATCCACCATCATGAACACCCAAAAAAAAAAAAAAAATGGTGTACCAAGTTTAGTCAAGATTCAACTCACCCATGTTTTAGCTTTTGGTGAAGAAGAGATAGGTCCAATTAAATAAAATAGATGTGATTCTATTTATTTTTCATTTGTATTTGTAATTGTATCTCATTTGTATAACTTGTATATAAGGAACTAATTTTTATTTTTTTTCTACAATACAATTAAATAGCTACCAAACAGATGAAAAGCCAACAAATCAAATGCTCTTAATTAAGTTTGGAAAGGGTAGTGCAAATTTAAGCAACTATGGTTTTAATAATAATTGCTTAAAATCAGTGTTGTTATTTATTTGCTGTTAAAAAGGTTTTAGCCGTATATGTTTTATTGTAATTGATGGTGTTCTTTATTATTTGTTATCAAATTTTGTGGAATTTAATTGTGGAAATATTTTAATATGTTTTACAATACCTATGTTACGGCAATTTGAATATTATTTTCGGATTTATTTGTACATTTATAATTTTCAATAACCTTTATCTATCATATCCTATGTGTCCGTTCGACCCACTTTATGTAAATTGGTGAGTCTCGGCTCTGGGAATGGACGAATTGCAAACGGTACATGCCCTTGCGATTCTACGATGGCTGCAAGGGATCTGCTGGACCCATGAGACATTTTGATCTGTTGAAACTTTTCTATACTAGTAAAGCAAAAGATACCCTTTTGTGTCTTTAATCTTTACTTTTTTCATTATTAAAAATCTAAATTATCATTAGATCCTAACATTATTCAACAAATTCAATTGACATTAGAATCTTCTTTAACATCTATATAAAATTTGAAGTGTTTTCAGAAAATAAGCACTCTCCCTTTTAATTGATCTTCCATTCCCTAAAAAGGCTAATCCCATCATTAAAATTTTTGCATATCATTGAATAAATATAGAGCAAGGACACAAGACTACAATTTACTACATCTACAATCAAGCCCTAGTCCTAGTATTACAATTCATCTTCACAAAAAACTTTTTTTTTTTTTCTCTTTTACTTCAGATTTCCAATGTACCCAATGCCACCCATCATCTTTTAAGTATCAAGCAAAATGATAAGTAATCACAATCATTACCTTTTCATTAACCCCATCAACTAGACCAGATAGATAAAAGCTACTCCAACAAAGCTGAAATGACAAACAATGGCAAGTTGAAGCGGAAAGGGTACAAGAAAGAATAAAGAAAAAACTAAAAGGAGAAAAAAAAATGCTGCTAATATTGTTGACCAATTGTTATAGGGTAGGTTTGGGTGAGCTTGAAACCTTACATATGGGTTCGAGCATAATATAAAATTTTATAAAATTTAGGGTCAAGTTTCATATACATAATTGAAAATTAAGTGGGTAAGATTCATACAATGTTGTTAGACTTGAACCGGTTTGGCGAATTGATTGACTCATCTGGATCGGTCCTAAGACTAGGCTAATCCTAACCTATAGCTCGTTTTATTGACCCAATTGAAAAACGAGTTACTTTTGGCTCAATTATGATCTAATTGATTTGGCCAAGTTAATGGTTCTAAATCCATTAAAAAAGAAAACCCCAAAACTAAAATGCTCTTGTATATTATTGAAATTAGAATGTTATGTAACCTATATAAGTTTAACCAGTAATACTAGTTTCTTTGTTTATAACGCTTACCATCTATATTACTTAATTAATTAATAATATTAATACAATATATTAGTATATTAAATGTTTATGTTTTTTTTTTTTTTGGCCGTAATGTTTATGTTTTGAGCTCATGTCAAAATCCCCATAGCATTTTATAGTTGTTATTTTTTTTTATTTTTCCAGTGCCAGATGTTAATTGTTGATGTACAGTGGTAGTACCAATTACCTAAATTTTCATTTTATCAATAATATTTTATTATAAATATTATATATTTACTTCTTTTTATAATTAAAATATAATATATATTTCATTTATTTATTCTGCTTAAACCGGTTCAAATTTTGAACTATTTTTTTTTATTTGACCTTGATTCAACTTCTTTTAGGGCCTAGATTATCTTTTTTTTTTTTTTTTTATCTATATTATCTATTTGGTTTATTTATATGTAAAATTATCAATTTTTTTTATTGATATCTATTTCTTAATAAATACTTATTGGGTAAATTATATCAGTAGATGACAACGTTTGGAGGTAAGTTTATTTTGGGTTACAACGTTTTGGGATAAGTTCATTTTAGATCACAACTTTTGAAAAAGTGATTCAATTAAGGTCATGGTTGATACGTATTCATAGAAGGAGACACATGTCAATAGGAGAAGGTGACACGTGCCTACCGTGATCTAAATTGAATCATTTTTCCAAATATTATTATCCAAAATAAACTTATCTCAAAACGTTATGATAAAAAATAAACTTTTTCAAATATTACGACTCAAAATGAACTTACTAAACACAGTGCCAATCACCAGAATACCATGGGAACAAACGGACAATCTTGATCATCTGGGATTTTCAATTAAGCCCAGCCAATTTAAATTGGCACAAAACCTGCCGGTTGCTCCTCCCTCGCTAGTGAGATACGGTCCTCGATCTTGTTTGTCCACCATTGGCTGCTAGTGCTAGCTAACATTTGCCACAACCTTCGGTTTAGAGATAGGCATGAATCAGTTTGATTCGATTTTTCATAAAATCTAATTCAGTTATAATTTATAGCTTTTTTTAATTCCAAACCAAACCTTAAATAATATTTAGTTCGGATTAGAAATTTTTTAATTTATTAAATAACGGTTTGATTCGGTTTATATTACATATTAAATTAAAATTCTAATTAAAAATTTCTTTGTTCTATTTTTTTTACATTTGTATAAATACTTAAATATTTATATCACTTTACAAAGTTTATATTATAAATCCCGATAAAATGTTTTATGAATTCGTCATACTTTTAATCTATAGTTTTCTATAAAATCAGTTATCCATTAATAAAATACATTTATTAATCAATACATGGTAAGTCATAATTTATAATATTTAATAGAACCACCAAGCCAATCATCTATCAATAAATTTAGCAAAAATAAAAAAAATCATTTATCAATAAAGTCATCAACGAATAAAATGATCCTATGATAAAATATATAAAACAATTAATATGTAATAAGAGTTTATAACTAAATAAATAAATTTCATATTTTATAAAATTAAAAAATATATAAAAAATAATAGTTCATCATCAACAAAAAAAATATATCAGGAGCCTAAAAAATAGTTGATTTTAATCAATATTAACCAAATAATAAATATCAAATAAAATCCTATGAATATATATGACCTTTAATCAATCATCATAAAAAAAAATTTAATTATAACTTACATGTAAAATATTATTATATTTTTCTAAAACGGTTTGGTTTGGTTTTAACGGATTGATTTGGTTTACTAATCATAAATTTACAGATTGATTTAGATTAAAAGTTTTTAAATCAAATTATTAAACAAAATCATATTTTTTATTTAGTTTGGTTTGGCTTAGCTGGCTTTTTTACCTAGCAATACCTTTCACTTGTGTATTTATGGTATATTTGGTTTGGCGAAATGAAAGGTGATCGGAAAGAAATTGTAATTTTTATTTTACCATTAGAAGTATTTTTAGAATAAATTATATTTTTTGGTTTGGATTAACCATTTTTTCAGTAAAGAAAATAAATAAAAATTTCTTATTTATTATTAAATATATATTGAATAAATATGCTGTTGGTAAAATTTTTGATAAATCAAAGGAAATAACAGATATTTCGCGGTGATAAAAGACAAAGATCGAACGCCCATTCGTCAATGTGGCCGAAAAAAGAACACCGAATCGACAAAAAGTGCGGTCAGTCCAAGCTCAATCATCACCGTGCAGGCCACGTTACTCACATTTTAAACTCCTCTAGTACCTCTACTCAACTCACTGCTCTTCTTCCCCCCACCCACCCCCCATTAGCGTCCTACTTCAATTCTAACAATGGAACCAACCGCAATCTCAGCCCACGAACTCCATTCCTTTTCCTCTCCTTCTTTCTCGACGCCGTTTCGTACCACAAACCGTAACTACTTCCTTAAACTCAAGCGGAAACCGAGCTGGAAACGGACCTCGTTGAAGCTGGGCAACGATTCAAGAATCTTCGCATCGAGTTCGATGACCGCAAGTGAATCGACTGGTGGTGGTGGTTCTTCTTCGATGATCGAGGAGAGAGCGCGAAGCGGTGACCGTAAGCCGGTGAATCCTGTCTACGTTCCAACTCCGGCTAATCGCGAGCTTCGAACTCCTCACAGCGGGTAAATTTAAACGAACGCTTCACGTTTTAATTTTATAGAAAAAGTTGATTACGCCCGACCAGTTCATTATAAAACACTGTTAAAAATTTTTAGTGGAACTTACGTGCCGTTAATCAATCCATGTAGCGTGATGGTACCATTGAAGCTTTTCCCTGGTGGTTTTTGATTTGTCAGTTATGAGTGTTGAATCATGTGAATTTTGAAAAAAAGGACAAAAGAGGGAAAAGGTGAAATTTAGTATTGAATTTTGCATAAATTACACCTGTAGAGGTGAATTTAATACCTAATGATAGCGGTTTTACCTCATGTTTACTTTGATTTTGGAAGTGGAAGATGCAATGACCTTAGTAGAAGTGTAAAAATAGAATTATAGGCTGTCTTTTACATGAGCACAAAGATAGCAAACCGAGCAAACAGTCTTAAAACAGGGTAAATATAGCCATAAAAGTTATTTGATTATACATAGGACTGTTTGAATCGTTGGATTTTTATCTGTATTAGATCCATATCATTAATTTATTAGTATCGATTTAGTTTGATTAATTTAAAATTATTAGATTTTCGTCGGTATCATATCACGGTTTGAAAATAATGCTAGAACAATGCCAAACTAATGCACTAATTAAATTGGCAAGTTTAGGTCAAACAATTAATTTTCGAATAAAGTTTAGGTATCAGATTTGATATTTACTTAAAAAAATTCAATAGCAATAATATACATGTGTCCAAGTCAGTAGCATGCAAGCATCTTTTTAAGACATTGAGTGCATCTTATTATAAAACTATTTATATGTGATAAATTTATAGGTTTCATGTGGTGTGTTATATTATTGAAACTTTATCTGATTTGATGCTTTAATTGAGTATCAAGAAAGTGGTGTTGAATCATGAGGGTGATTGAGATTTAGGTTTAGTAAATTCATGTATTTTGATGGAAAAAATAATTATTTGCGAATGTATGTATATCTAAAAATAGGAATAATTAGGTTGTTAGTAGGTATAATAACAAGCCGTATGCATGCTGTCAATCCCTAACGACAGGAATCAAAACATTAAGGATATGATGTGATGGTGATATATATTTGATATTAATTGACAATAGAATAAAATAAATTAATTGGCTGTCATGTTAATAGGTTTTATGTTGTTCTTTTGGCATCACGAATTCAACATAAAATGAAGTACCCATACATCTTGCCAACGCTAATTGCCTGCTATTGGGTTAAGATTTGAGGAAAAAGATGAAGCAATCACGCCATGTCCATTAATTTATTTTAGTGAGAGATATTCAAGGGTTATACTGCACTTTATGAGCAGACTTCCCGTGAAATGTAAGAGCTGACAGGATTTGAGGTGGTGAGGCTATAATTTGTTTAGCTACTGCGCAAATTTGTTTACATGCCAAGGCCCAGATACAACCAAATTCAAATGTATCAGTTGCTGCTAGTCTTTAGCCACGAATGTCAGATATTATGTGTAGTGTAGCTTAGAGAGCTTACCCTCTATATATATGTCAGATATTATGTGTAGTGTATAGCCTCTTGCAAATAAAGACACAACTGCAACACTGCAATGATTTCTGGACAAAACTTACTTGGTAAGACTGCAAATATAGTTTTTGCTTACGTGTATTTGTTGATAGTTTTGCTAGTTTTGTGTTTATAGCATTCCTGCATATTTCATATGAAATAAAAGAAATCAGGACTTGGATTTATACAATAGAAGAACCATGTGTTTATTTTACCCAAAAAAGAACCATGCGTTCAATATATAAAAGCTTAACAGATGCTGCCAGTCCTTGTCTGATATTGGGGCCATGCCAATGGATGCTAAGCTCTGGTTCTGCTGTACAGAAATGATAGGTTTTTATAACACATATAGAAGATTCACGATTGCCATGAAGCTAGAATCAATATTAAATATAACTTGCTTTTAAGAATTCTTAGTTAATCCGAGCATCTTTCCCCTCTCTACTCCTAACACATGAATGCACTGGAGTAGGTATCATTTTGATGGAACTGCTCGAAAATTTTTTGAGGGATGGTATTTTAGAGTGTCCATACCAGAGGCAAGGCAGAGTTTCTGCTTCATGTACTCCGTAGAAAATCCTGCATTTCCAAAAAAAATTAGTCCTTTTGAAGTGGCGCAGTATGGCACTCGATTCACAGGAGTTGGGGCACAAATTCTCGGTGCCAATGATGAGTATATTTGCCAGTTTTCTGAAGGATCTGAAAACTTCTGGGGAAGTAAGTATTTCATTGTTCAAAATCTACATCTGGGGCAGTCTCATTCTAATATTTGAAAAATAATCTCCAGTTCCTGCTCATCTAAATAGTTTATGCTTAGGCAGGAACGAGTTGATTTTGGGGAACACATTTATAGCTCAGAAAGGCATGAAACCTCCAAATAAGGAGGTTCCTCCACAGGTAGTCTTCATGCAGCGAGTAAAGTCCTCTTATATATTGAAATAATTTACCAACTTTGTATACTTACCTTCCTTTGAGATGATCTATGGGTGCTCAATGGATATTAATGCTTTGGAGCGTTCTAGTTTATTACCAACTATATATGCTTTGCTATCTTACTACTCACTGCCATCAATTTTCAAGTAAATACTGATTGTGCTGCTTGTATATCCTTCCAAAACATTCACGAATACAATCTATGCATTTATTTTAGTTTAATTGTTGGTCCAACTTTTCATTATACGAATGTTTTCTAGATAAAGTACTGCTGTATTGTTTTCTTTTAGTTATTCGTTCTTTAACACAAATGTTAGGTTTGAAACATTCCCTCTTATCTGCACAGGAATTTAAAAGAAAGGTGATGGAAGGTTTCAAGTAACCCCACTCTGGCACCAAGGCTCCATATGTGATGATGGCAGGTTTGTATTTTTCTATCTCAGTTCTCATGTTTAGATGACTTTAATTGTCAATTTCCTTGCAAGATTCAATGCTATGTTTAAGTAACGAGACATGCTATTTTACCCCTTTTTTCCGTTTTCTGTATTGGTAGTTAAGAAGGTGTTAAAATAAGAATTGAAAAATGCATAAGTTTCAATATGGTGGAATTTTTTTTCCCTCTCTTGGTTACTCATCCTTAAAGAAATTTCTTTGGCCCAATGGTAAAGGACTTTGTTTATCACAGTTATAGATATGGCAGTGAAAATTCAAGCTGATTGCTAGTTACTAGAGTAGCTGTCCTGTACTTTTATGTGGATATATACCCGACTGATGCCCTTAGAGAGGCCTTGTCATTCTTTTGTTGACAGAAATCTGTCATTAATAAGCTGATTACCAACCCCGCCACCAAACCCCCTGCCCCAAAAAAAAAAAAAAAAAAAAAAAAAAAAAAACACATCTGCTGAAAATGCTTTTGAACAATACTATAACGTTTTAAAGTTTGGCTGATGAACTATGATGACAGGACAAATTATGCGAAAACTGTGAAAAGTGCTCGATGGGAGTATAGCACCAGGCCTGTTTATGGATGGGGCAATATTGGGCAAAAACAGAAGTCAACAGCAGGTTGGCTTGCAGCTTTTCCTGTGTTTGAACCTCATTGGCAAATCTGCATGGCAGGTGGACTGTCAAAGGTAACTGTCGATCTTTTAGTTTTGAAAGATTCATGCTGTTCTTTTTTAGATAGGGTGTGGGTGTAAGTCTTGCTCTCATTTTTTGTTTTGTAATTTTTCTTCACCTCATAAGATCTTTTTATCTTCATCATGCATATGATGGCTAATACAAGCTTATATAGATGTAAATAATGCTAGTATAATTGTTGAAAATTAAATTGTCTTCATGTTAAAGTGAGTTTAACAACTTGTTGTTGAAGCTTTATAGGATGTAGGAGCATTGTTTTATCACTATGATATGGAAGCAATCACAAATAAAAAAGCTGCATCAAATCTCATGAAAAAACCCAAAATCTGTATCCATAAATTATCTCTTTGACTATGAAATACATTATAGAAATCTCTTCATTAGAAAAATGCATAAATCTGTTGATTAGAGAAGTTGTATCCATGGCGGTAGCTAGTTTAAGTTTAGTTTGTGGGTAGCCTCTTTGTTCTTTTAATAAGATTTGTTGATTGTATGTAGATTGCTCTATATTCTGTCTTTTTCTTGGATTTATCCTTCTCAACCCGCCCCTACATGAATGTTAACAATTTCATTTGCTCCTGAAAAGTATGTTCTTGCTTTGATATAAAGCAAACTCTAATTCAGGCCTTATTATTTATTTACTTATTTCTTTCCATCTCCTATTTACTATTCTCAGGATGGATCGAGTGGGAGGGAAAAGGTTTGAGTTTTGCAATGCTCCTTCCTATTCAGAGAAGAATTGGGGTGGAGGGTTTCCAAGAAAGTGGTTTTGGGTAAGTAATTTCCTGTCTTCAAGTACTGTTGGAGTGTAAATGAAGAAAATATCTGTTTAGTCGACATGATGTCACATCATGACTTATCTGCAAATATGCATGTTATCAGATATATTCTTCTTCAATCCGAAGATGCACATAATTGTTTCTTTTACTAATAAATGCTACACGCACCATTTCCAGATTTGTTGGGAAACTAAGTCTCCTCTGTCCAGTATATTTCCAGATATTTTTATGATGATCCTCCTGATTATCAGACTAGGAATGGGACAATACCATAACCATTACTTGAACTATCATCTTGTCAAATTTTAGTATCTGTTGGAACTTTTATGTTCTTGTTATCACCATGATATATAATATAATGTCCATCTGCTACCTTTTTTTAGGTCAATCAAAGTGCAACACATGTCCCCACGTGTAAAAGATAAAAGAAGAGATTCAAAATAGCAATATTGGCTACAGCTGATAAAAGTGTAACCGTATATTTTTTTTTGTTTTGGTGCACTTCCAAGTGTCTTTTTTCTTCTCGTAACATGAGTTATATACAGCAGAGGGAGTTAACACTACTACGTGAAATTATTCTACACATGGGATATGTTTTGCACTTTGATTGGTTGAAAAGGTGATTAGAAAAAATGGATACTAAATTTGACGATGAAAGTTTAGGTAGTGTTTACATCATTGTTCCGCTAGGAATTTTGGAATATACATTTATCCACTTAATTTTCTGTGAAGACATTTTGGATGCCGCATTGTTGGTTGGATGCCAGTATACTTCATTGATAACATCTTTACTTCTTTCTCAACTCTGAGGATTATCATAAATTCAGTTTTTCATTTCTTGCCACAGGTTCAATGTAATGTGTTTGAAGGTGCAAAAGGAGAAGTTGCTTTGACTGCAGCTGGCGGGCTAAGGGAACTACCTGGACCTGGATGAATGAGACATTTGAAAATGCTGCACTGGTAGCTCTCATCATTACCTCGCTGTTGATTTTCCACATAAAAGAACATCCATATCTCTATGACATGGTTTTCACTGCTTGTAGTGTTTTGAGGACAATAATTACTGAATATGTGGATTTATTGAAATGTTTTTAACTTATAGAGGTTTCACTCTCATGATCAATCAATCCTTCACTTGTGCAGATTGGGGTTCACCATGATGGCGTTTTCTATGAATTTGTTCCTTGGAATGGTGTTGTTGAGTGGGATGTAAATCTGTGGGGATCTTGGAAGATGGCTGCAGAAAATGAAACACACAAGGTGTCTCTGTTTTTAAAGAGTATTTTTGGGATCAGGAATTTCCAGTTAATAGCTACCCAAAAAGATTTTGGAGCTTAGAATCTTGGTCGAACTGAGCCACAATCATGTATGAGACAAACAATGCCTTCTCATCTTTGTTTCATTCTGTCTATAGTCGAGTGTGGCTTTTACCCACTGAGATCTTCCTTTGCAAATTCAATTGTGGAAAAAATTCTGAGACCATTTTTTTTTTTTTTTTTTTTGTAATTGTGCAATAATCACTGGTCGAGTTACCATTAATTATGAGCGTCACGTAAATCTGCTCAGGTTGAACTGGAGGCAACAACAGAGGATCTTGGTACAACTCTACGTGCTCCTACACAGGAAGCTGGTCTAGCTCCAGCATGTAAAGACACTTGTTTTAGTGACTTGAAGCTGAAGATATGGGAACGAGGATACAATGGCAGCAATGGAAAGGTTCTTTTTTGCTTCTGCATATTGTACACGTGACCAATATCTTTAATACAAAACTATGGTTTTTTAGCTGTTATCTGCAAAACAATAACATGTTGAGCCCACCACTAACTGTAATAGCGCCATCCACTAAAATTTGTCCTCTTTTTATGGATTTACCCTGCCAGATCTGGGTTTTTACACTGAAAATTTTTCATTCATTATTTGGGAGAAACTAGAATAACTTTGGCTTAGGTAAGCATGTCATGATTGGGCCAAAAAAAAAAAAAAAGTAGGCATGTCATGCAGATATTTTGCTGCTACTTCAAACTAAGGCTTTCTTGATGGTGGGTGATCAAAATTCAAACCTTTCCTTATCCCAAAAAATTGAATGAGTTTGCTTGATATGACTTGCAGTTGATATTAGATGTCACCAGTAACATGGCTGCAGTTGAAATTGGAGGAGGCCCTTGGTTCAACACTTGGAAAGGCAAGACAGCTACACCTGAGCTGCTAAGCCGAGCTCTGAATGTTCCTCTTGATATTGATGGGATTCTTGGTTTCGTTCCATTCTTAAAACCCCCTGGTCTATAGAAAACACCAGCTTGCATTTACGCTAGTTATGTAGTTGCAATAGTTCATTGGTGAAAATATTTGACTTATTGAGATCAAGGGTAAGATGCTGGTAAATAGAAGAGTAAAGACTGGTCTGGCATACTTTGGTTGAACATCTCAAGGAGGCAACTGATCCATCTGTGGGGTTTCTTTCGTGAGTCAACTTGCCGAAGTGGTAATCTTATTCTACAAATCCCGACTTCCATTGATTTTTCTTTCTGATAAATTGGAGTTCACCAGCAGTCCTCTTCTTATCTGAGCTGGCCTTGACCAGTTTCTTGTATGGTCTTAGTTGAATTGATTACACAAGGCTGAATAGTAAATCGACTATATTTCCTAGACGCAGTATCTATATTTTACAGGTATGCATTCTGTTTCGCTAGCCTGGTCTGTGTTACTGATTTTGCATAACCTGCTATTTCCGTCTGTTTCTTTCAGTCGGTTTCTGCATAACCTGCTATAGGATTTTTCTGTTTTTTAAGTTCAGCCTTTTGTTCTATTAAATATCAGTCCATTTTACTGTGTCCCATCTGTGTACTAGATTGATGCTCGACACCATATGTACTTATAGTCCTTTTGATTATTAATCCTACATTCTATGCTATGTCTTCAGAGTTTTACTTTGGATTGTAATTTTAGCACACACAACTTAGGTGTGTTCGTCAAGATTCTTCCACTCCGTTAAGTAGCTAAATTTAAGCTGAGGCATATTTTTGGTTCCAGACTTAGCAGTATAGGTCTGTTTGGATAATTTGTTTTTATCTGTATCTTATCTGTATTTAAATCTAATATAAAATGTTTGTTTATAAGTAAAAACGTTTATGTTTCATTTGTATTTGTTTTTTACAAATAGTCTTAATGAAACAAATGCAAAAATGTTGCCAACCAAAGAATCAAAGACATCCTATAAAAATACAATTTTGGACTAGGCATGGTATCAATTAAAACATCTTCTAGTTAAATTTTTCGGACTAATGATGTGATCCAAATTCCAAAGAACTATATAGGAATAGAATGAAGGGACAAGGGATCCATAACTCGTATGGGGACAGATACTTTTTTCTTAAGAATGCAAATAACAATTTTTTTTCCCCCTAAAAATATGATGCTGTAATAATAAAGCTAGCGGTTGAGTCATCCCCATTGTGTTAAAAAATTAAAAAACCAAAACCCTTTAATAAAACAAGATCTCATGAATTTCTTTTAATTTCTCGTAAACAATAATCTCATGGAAACTTAAAAAGAAAAAAAAAACTAATAAATATATTTATATCATTTGTTTTTCAATATGTAATGTATCTTAAATTATATAAACCTTTTAAATTGATGATATTATTGGAAAATATTATTACAAACACCAAAGTAGAGATGCTTACTTTTATTATTTAAATTGTCATCCTTTTAAATTATTATTATTATTTTATGCAAGTCTTCACTCCTTGAACACAATAATGCCACAATGTACTTGAAGATATTCTTGAAAAGTTCTCTTGGTAAGATTTATTCTATCTAAGAAATTCAAATTATAATGGAAGATAATAATAGGACTTGCTTAATGGCCTACTTCTATTGTTTGTCAACACTCAATAGAATGTAATTTCTTACCACTGCTGTTGTTACACTATTATTGATAACCTATAAGTAATATTGATTAAGTTAGTTACTTAGTTAGTTTTATATTCATTTTCCAAAAACTTTAATTGTTCTATATTTCCTTTATCTGTAATTAATTTTTTTATCCTAATACAGATAAAAGATGTCTACTTTTAGGTTCATAATCTATTTATAATTAAATACAACGGTTTATTTAAATTAAAAATGTTACATATTTACTAAATAAAAATGTATATTGATAACTTAAACAATAAAAGACAATGCATGAGAAATGAGTGAAATTATAATATATTGCATATGAACATTTTGGTACTTCATTCAATGTAATTCAACTCTTGGTAAAGACACCAAAATTAATGGACAATGGCCTTGTGAATAGTTGTGATCACCTGGAAAGGAGTAAATATTAACACTATTAGGATTTAAAATTTTAAAGATATTATCGAAAAAAAGTAATAATATAAAATTAGATGCCAATACTCTTTTAATGTTTGATAAAAAAGGACGCTTTGTGGTTTACAAAAATTGAAATAAGAACCATATCCCTGAGATCGAATAGTTGTAAATAGAAGGAAATATACTGAAAAAAAAAGTACTGACCCCAAACATTTACTACTATTCACCAAAAAAAAAAAAAACATTTACTATTGTCAAACTGTAAAACAAAGTTTGACAAAACACATAATTAAAATACTAAGAGGAATACTTTTAGGAAAAAAAAAACACCACTAAAGTTAAAACTTTTCATATAACATAATACACGCACTACAAAATACCACAAAAAATAATAAAATTCAAATAACAAAACTTTGGAAACACCTGAATCACCTCAAAGTTCAAACATCTGTAACAAACCATCTATAGAAGTTGGCACCGGGTTGAACCATCCCTGAATAGGCCTAGAACTGTCGGCCATAGTTCAAGCCAAGGTTGAATCGGAACTAGCTCGGGGCCATCAAGGGCCTTGCTGAGCTGGTTCAAATTGGCGGTTTAAGGGCCAGTTCATTGACCTTGACCCATGAATATTTTTTTAAATTTTTCGTAAATTTCACCAACAATGATTTAAGAAGCCCGAAGGTTCAAGTGCCTCAAGCATTGCGAAAGAAGTCACTAATTAGATAAGCACCACGTTTGGGTTTAGTGATAACATGGATGCACGTGATTTTGATGTCATTGAATGGTAGCGAAAGTATAGCAGAACATTTCCTATTCTGTCTCCAATGGCGAGACAAGTTTTAGCAGCTCATGTATCAAATGTGGCCATTGAGCAGGAGTTTAGTGCCGCTAGGCTAAACTTGGACGATCAGAAATGAAAAATGTCAGTAGTAACAATTGAGTCTCTTGCCTGCAACGATGACTGGAATAGAGTTAATCAACGCCTACAAGTGAGGAAGACAAGTACTTTAGTGATTTCAACACCTCCGTTGGGTCAATTGGTGGCTCCATACTGGATCGTGCTCAAGATGATTAGCAAGGAGGTGGAGAACTAAAGAACTTTGCAAACGCTCATTTTCTATTTGCTATCAAGATTGGTTGATCTCCAAGCTTTTGAAGTTGTCTTTTTTCTTTTTTTCCTTTGTTCAAGTATGCTTTTTTAATGCAAGTGTGTGAACTTCAGAGTAACTTTTATATTCAAGTGTGCTTCCTTTGCTGAACTTTGCTTGTTTTGCACTAGTTTACAATTTAAAATTCTCCATATGTCTATAGTATCAAGATGTAATTGGTTCTTTTTTTTTTTTTTTTAAGTCCAGGTTATCCCTCCTCTAGTTGGGATGTTTAGCTGGTCAATGTCGGTGTTGGACTTGTGGAAATTTGTGCCCCCACCAATATGCAAAATAAAACTAATTCTACAAATTATTAAATACATTTTTTGCATCACGTAGTACTTGCATTAGATTAACACTAAATCTATCATAAGTGTCTAAAAACTCATCGACGATCTCATAATACAAATTGAGATAATGTCTAAGCCCTTCAATTCGGAATCATGGATCCAAGATCATAGTAATGTTGTAAATCATTGTAATTTCCCTGTAATACTCAAGCCACTTCGAGCACATATCGTTAATAGTACCTTGTTAAAGAACATCACCTCTAACTTGATTCATTGTACTAATAATGTTACATGGTTCCATTATGAATAAATGCATGTTTGGTGTATAAACTCTCGAAAATGTTTTCTTGCAATCATAAAAAATTTTAAAAACCTGAAGCAAATTGCCACACATGTCCCAATCGTTTAGATGCAATGGCATGTTCGGAAGGTTTGCCCTAGCAAATTGCATAAAAGTTCCTTGCATGATACTGTCCTTAGCAACAATTTGTAAGTAAAGTTCCATCTGTGTTGCACATCTTATTTGAACTTCTATAGTTTCACATCTTTTGCAATACAAAATCTACGCCAAGCTTTATTTACTATTGGGTGATCAGCCAAATACCTAATAACTTCCTTAATTAGGTGGTATTTGAATTTGAATGTTTCTTAACGCAATAAGAACAAAATATAATCTCACTAGTTGATTTCTAAAAACACATAATTGCAAAACTTGCAATTTCCCAAGGAAAAACTCTCTCAATTGTATTTCAAAATGTATAAGATATCAAATATCAATACAAAGACAAGCCTAAAAGCCTATTTATACTATTACATGAGGAATTCTAAAAGACAAATAATAAATACAAATAAATCGTGTAACTGAAAATTAATGATGTTGGAATCTCTCATAATATTTTGATGATAACAAAAAGGAGTAAAAGTCTTTTTAACAAATAAATAAAGTATAGCAATCAAAACCAAAACCAAAATATTTCATGATTGAACTAATCATCAGATTTTTTAGAAATTGTTTCAGAAGGTAGTTCAGAGTCATTTTCAGAAGGTATTTCAGATTCATTTTCAGAAGGAAGATCAGAAACTAAATCTGTTCCAGAACAGAAGATGCACAGAATGTTGCGAATTTATTTATACCTTATCATCTGAAGGCCTGACTCCACGAAATGAATATATTTGGGTAGTATATTCATTTTGTTCCACTAAAGTTGGATAAAATATCCAAGGGGATTTATTTCATCAATTTTATTATAAGTTACGTCTATTTAATTTTCTTGAGGAAGAAGATCGTCAGATTTTTATGTTTCACGTGGTCAGCAAATTCCTAAAGATAAGGGATATATTTTACCAAGTTCATGTTGGTTCAAATTTTCGAAACGAAGATCTTTTAAAGCTTATCTTCAAGGATAAAGGATATCACTATTTTTATGGGATAGTTTGTTGAAGTATTTATCCAAATTGTTATGGATAAACATATCAAGATATATGAGACATTATCAGATGACAGCATCAACGAAATTTGGATAAAGCTAAGAAGATTATTCGGGATTGATCATACACGTAACAGACACTTCAAAGGAGGGAATTTGCCAAGTCAAATATTTTCAATTTGAGAAGAATTCGAATTGTTTTGAACGACTTCTTTGCTAGCCGTTGAGATAAAACAATATATAGAGGAAGCACAACAACAAGGAAGATATGATGAGAAGAACGAATCTTGCTCTAACTCTCTGTTGAAAGAAAAAGTCTTCGAGTGCATTTCTCTCAAAAGTCCTTGCGTTACAAAGTGTTCACAATATTTTTGTTCGAAAGATAGGATATTTATTGTATTTCCTTGATTGAGTATCATTCAATTTTTTTTGAGTGAGGTTGAGTGTTGCAAGTTATCTGTTAGACCAATTGTGTTATAGGATAACCGTGAGAATTGGGACAGAGTGTATTGTAGCCAAGAGGATTGGCAAGACAAGCTTGTAACTTTTGATTTTGGATATAGTGGAACAAACCGGTGTGGAATACCGGGTCCCCAACGTGGAGTTGGAAGAGAGGACTGACGCTCGAGGCGGAACCTCTATAAATCGATTTGCATTTTTCTCTACCCTACTCTTTTTATTTTCGTGCAATTTATATTGAAGTATTTGATAAACTGTCACGTTTCAGAACCTGTTTCAGAGAGTACTTCAGAGAGTTGTCTGTATTCCGCATAAAATTAAATTTGATCTGTTTTGAATTAAAATAGATATACAAGTGTGATTATCAGCTGTGATTAGTTTCTAAACAGCAAGTTTAATTAATTCTAAGTTTAATAAAGTAATCAAAAGGAAGTGAATTGAAAATTTCGAAAAGAATTTATTTTTGTGAAAAAGCAATTCACCCCCCCTCTTGCTTACATTATTGGGACCAACAATTGGTATCAGAGCTTGCCTCAATTATTATTGAGTGATCCAAGTATCATGGCTGAAACAAATATTGCAGTGAATAGAGCACCTTATTTTAATGGTTCTAATTATCCTTATTGGAAAATGCGCATGGAGACTTACATCAAGGCTAATGATTTTGACTCATGGCAGGTGATTTCAGTTGGAGACTATCAAGTGAACGTGACTGCTGAAGCACAATTAACTCAAGATCAGAAAGAGCAATAGAGAAGAACAACAAGGCTAAGAACCTTCTTCTAACTACTATCTCACCATCTGAATTCTATTTAATTTCATCTTGCATTACTGCTAAGCAAGTATGGGATACACTTAGTGAGACCTATGAAGGAACGAGAACAATTAAAGATACTAAAATCAATGCTCTCTTGCAAAGATATGAATTGTTCAAATTCAAACCTGAAGAGAAAATTAAAGATGCTTTTGATAGATTTGTTTCTATAACTAACGAGCTAGCTTCTCTTGGAAAGAAGATAGAGGAAGCTGATCTTGTCAGGAAAATACTAAGGATCTTACCTATAGCTTGGGATGCAAAGAAAACGGCCATTGAAGAAGCAAATGATCTCAGCGCTTTAACCTTAAGTCAACTCAAGGAGAAACTGATGGCGTATCAATCTCACATAGATGCTACTGAAGAAGCAGAAGGAAGCAAGAAAGCCATTGCTTTTAAAGCAAAGGAAGTTCATGCGGATGCATCAGATTCAGAGACCAGTAGCAATGATAGTGATGACATCAACTTGTTGGCTAAAAGAATTGGCAAAATTCTGAGAAGAAAGCAAGGTAAGAAATTTACTAAAAAATTCGAAACTAAGAGATATGATGCAGGTAAATTCTTCAAGGACAAAGACAAGAAAAAGGAGATGAAAGAAGAGAAGAAACAAGAAATTATTTGTTATGAATGCAAGAAGCCTGGTCACATTAAATACGAGTGTCCATCACTGATTAAGAAAATTGAGAAGTTCAAAAAGAGAAACAAAGCCTTGATGGCGACGTGGAGTGACCTTGACGAATCAGAGACAGATTCAGAGGATAACTCAGAGGATGAAAAGGATGATTCAAACATATGCTTAATGGCACAATCTGAGGTAAATTCAGAACTTGATTATGTTTCTGATGAGGATGTAATGATTGAAATGCAAAACTTATTGAAATCATTGAAAAAGGCACATGTTAAAATAAATAAACTTGATTCTGAAGTTAAATCTCTCAAAAATGAAAAGGAAGTTGTTATTCAAACAAATAGGTTACTTATGGATGAAAACGACATATTGAAACATGATAATGAAAAATTACATGTGAAAGTGAATAAATTCATGAGAGAGAATAGTATACTAAAAGAAGAGACTAAAGAACTTAACAGAAGAATAGGAGACTTATCTCAATCACTAAAGAATACGTTCAGTAAGTTCAATGAGAGTGACAAAAAGTTAAATATGTTGATTTCCTCTCAAAGAACTGATAAAATAAAATATGGCTTAGGATTTGAACAAGGTAGCAGTAGTAAGAATGTTCAAAAAACTGTATTTGTTAAAGGAAAAGAATCCTTATTTAAGGAAACATCTACAGTTAACAACACTGTAACAAAGAAAAAATCTGACAGTCCAGTCAGAGGGTATTTCAGAGGGTATATCAGAAGGTACCCAGATCAGAACAGAAACTTTACAAGAAGAGGGCAAGTGAAGGAACAGGTAAGAGGATATTCTAGAAAATATCCACATCAGTTCCAGAACAGGAACAATAGATATGGGAATAGTTATTCTTATGCTTGTTATTTTTGTAATAAAATTGGCCATATTGAGAAGTTTTGTTTCTACAAGAAAAACAAGCTCATGAAACAACAAGTTGATAACTTTGAAAAGAAGAGCTTGAATTTCAAAGGACCCAAACTTGTTTGGGTTCCTAAGAAGGTTTAACCCTTTGTTGATACATGTAGGAACAAGAAGCAAAGCTTAAAGGAAAATGGTATCTCGACAGTGGGTGTTCGGGACATATGACTGGAGATGCTTCTTTGTTCACAAGTATTAATTGGAAAGAAAGAGGATATGTTAAGTTTGGTGACAATAGTAAAGGTAAAATAGTGGCAACAGGTACTATTGGTCTATCTCCTCATACAATTGAAAATGTTTCTCTTGTTGTTGGATTAAAACATAATTTATTAAGTATAAGTCAATTATGTGACAAGGGTTACAAAATGATTTTCGAACATGATAAATGTTATGCTTATGACAAGAATGGAACAAAACTATTTGAAGGATATAGAAACAAGAATGTTTATTTAGTCAAACCTTCAAATGTAACTTTCGAAAAATGTTTCTTTGCTATGTCTGAAAATATAAAAATATGGCATAGAAGACTTGGTCATGTTAATTTCAATCAACTCGAAAAACTATCCAAGAAGAAAATTATTTTTGGCTTACCAAGAATAAATATAAAACAAGACATTAAATGTGAAACATGTATGAAAAATAAAATGGTTTCGTCACCTCATAAAAGCAAGAATGTAATCTCTACTAAAAGACCATTGGAATTGTTGCATTTAGATTTATTTGGTCCAACAAGAACTTTAAGTCTTGGTGGATGTCGTTTTGGTCTTGTAATTGTTGATGATTATTCTAGATATACATGGGTGTTTTTCTTAAAACAGAAGAGTAACACATTTGAAGTATTTGAAAGATTTGCTAAGCAAATTCAAAATGAAAAAGGAATGTCCATAATAAGTTTAAGAACCGATCATGGAAGAGAGTTTGACAATGCTTTATTCATAAATTTTTGCGATGAAAATGGTATAGCTCATAATTTTTCCGCTCCTTATACTCCTCAACAAAACGGGGTTGTAGAAAGGAAGAATAGAACTCTTCAAGAAATGACAAGAACTTTGTTAAATGAAAACAAAGTAGCTGAGTTTTTATGGGCAGAGGCTGTATCAACAGCATGTTACATAATAAATAGAGTGTATCTAAGACCATTAACTTCAAAAACATCATATGAGTTGTTTAAAGGAAGAAAACCTACTGTATCTTATTTTCATGCTTTTGGATCTAAGTGTTATGTGTTGAAAAACAATCTAAATATGGGAAAATTTGATGAAAGATCCGAAGAATGTTTATTTGTAGGATATTCCTTGAACAGTAGAGCTTATCGTGTTTTTAACTTAAAAACAAGAATAATCGAAGAAACTATAAATGTAAAATTTATTGAGAAAATTGAGATGATGATTTTGATGATGAAGAGAGTGAAGAATTAGTTAAAAAGGAGGATATTAGTTCTCAAGCAAAAGATGAGCAGAATTCTGAAACATCAGAAGAAGTTGCTCCTCAAAATGATACAGAAACTGAGTCAGAAGAAAACTCAGAAACTCCTTCAGAAGCTATTTCAGAAGGTATTTCAGAAAGTAGCAGAAACTGGAGGTATGTATCTGCACATCCATCTGAGCAAATTATTGGTGATTTAAATACAGGAGTAAGAACTAGAAGTAGTTTACAAGAATTTGAAAGTCATTTTGCTTTAATATCAGAAATTGAACCTAGTAATATTGATGAAGCATTAAATGATAATAATTGGATTGAAGCAATGCAAGAAGAACTCAATCAATTCCAAAGAAATCAAGTATGGAATTTAGTACCGTGTCCTAAGGATAAATCAATAATAGGCACCAAATGGGTATTTAAAAACAAACTTGATGAAAATGGAAAAATAGTCAGAAACAAAGCTAGACTTGTAGCTAAAGGATATTCACAAGAAGAAGGAATAGATTATGATGAAACATATGCACCTGTAGCTAGGCTTGAAGCAATTAGATTATTACTTGCTTTTGCATGTTACAAAGATTTTAAATTATTCCAAATGGATGTTAAAAGTGCTTTTTTAAATGGTTATATTAAAGAGGAAGTTTATGTACATCAACCACCTGGATTTGAAGATCCATCAAAAGAAGATTATGTATTTAAGCTAAGAAAAGCGTTATATGGTCTTAAACAAGCTCCTAGAGCTTGGTATGAAAGATTAAGTGAATTTTTGATCTCAAATGGTTTTTCAAGAGGAAAAGTGGATACAACTTTGTTCTTAAAACATTTTGAACAAGATATTCTGATTGTTCAAATTTATGTTGATGATATCATTTTTGGATCAACTAATGAGAAATATTGCAAAGAATTCTCTAGTATGATGCAGGCTGAATTTGAGATGTCCATGATGGGAGAGCTAAATTTCTTTCTTGGTTTGCAAATTAAGCAAACAAAAGATGGAATTTTTATCCATCAAGAGAAATATACAAAACAAATAGTGAAGAAGTTTGGTTTTGAGAATTGTAAAGGAGCTGCAACTCCAATGAGCACAACTACAAGGTTAGATCTTGATTCTAAAGGAAAAAGGTAAATGAAAAGTTATATAGAAGCTTAATTGGTTCTTTATTATATCTTACAGCTTCTAGACCTGATATATTGTTTGCTGTATGCTTATGTGCTAGATTTCAAAGTGCACCTACTGAATTACATTTAAAAACAGTTAAAAGAATCTTTAAGTACATTTCTTGTACATCTAAGATAGGCATTTGGTTTCCAAAGAATAAAAATTTTGAATTACTAGGATATTCAGATGCAGATTATGCAGGATGTAAAGTAGATAGAAAAAGTACTTCAGGTACATGTCAATTTTTAGGAGATAAATTAATATCTTGGTCTTCAAAGAAACAAAATTCTGTAGCTCTTTCAACAGCTGAGGCAGAATATATTTCAATTGGAAATTGCTGTGCTCAAATCTTATGGATAAAACAACAATTGAATGATTATGGAATTAATTGCAAAAATGTACCAATAAAATGTGATAATACTAGTGCAATTAATTTAACCAAAAATCCAGTTCAACATTCAAGAACAAAACATATTGAAATAAGACATCATTTCATAAGGGATCATGTAAATATTGGCAATATTAGTATTAATTTTGTCCCTACAGAAAGACAATTAGCTGACATTTTTACAAAACCCCTTGAAAAATCTCGATTTGAATTTATTCGTAATGAAATAGGAATATGTAATCCTTTGTAATTTCTGATATTTATTTTGCATTAATTGCTCGATCAGAAATTTCATTAGATTCATTTTCTTATACTCAAGTAGTCTCAATTTACGAGATTCTTTATGTTGGAAACATAAATTCGTGTTAAGAGGATTACACGATTAAAGAGGATGAATAAAAGATATTTTGTTTTCTGTTGGAAATCTAAACAGAATTAATAACTGATCTTGTGCATCGTGCAATTTTTAACCATCGATTTTTTCTCTCTCCTTCCATTTCAAAATTTATCTTTTCTCTCTCAATCTGCAAAATCCTCTCGTGTGTTGTTCAAACCCTCACGTTTTTCCTTCAACATATGGCTCCAAGAAAATCTTCACGAATTCAATCCAAGGGTTTCAAATCTAAACCATCTAAAACCCCCGTTGAAATCTCTGTGGATTCTGACTCTCAACACAGTTCGAAATCATCTAAGGGTGTTCATGTTGAAACAACACCAAAGGCAACCGCGATAAGGTCTAAAGCATCTCAAGATCCTTCTTTGGCAAAGGATACTGAAAAAGAAGTGACTGAGGAAAAGAGTTCATCTGAGGAACTCGCTTCTGAATCCACTAAGGAAAAGGAAGTTGATAACGAAAGTGGTTCAGAATCGGATGCTGAATCAGAAGCTGATTCAGACGCAAAATCAGAGAGTGCGAAAGCAAGCTCTGAATCTACCTCACCCTCTCCGTCTTTTCAGAAAAAGAAAGCTGACCTAAGAAGGTATCAAAAAGGGGAAATAAACAGAAGGAGGAAACCCTAAAACCTGTCAGGTTGGTTAAATCCAAAATCCACCCTTGTTCTTTTATCGATTTCCAATTCTTTGAAAAGAAAGGTTTTATGCTGTTTTTGGCTAGACAGAATAGGAGCTAAAGGGTTGTGTGATTTACGCATTGATATAATTGGAGAATTAGTTGAAGAATTTTACAAGAATCTGAAATTTGAAAATGAGACTTTGTTGATCTCGAAAGTTGGAGGAAAAAGGATCGTGGTCAATAGAAAGATGCTGATTGATTGTTTAGGTCTGTTAGATCATGGGGATGATCACGAGCTGATAACCTTAGGTAGAAATGAATCTATGCAACTCTTGAATGATGGCATTGGAAAGTTTCATGCCAAAGATATTTTCATTTCTGAATTCGAGTTGTTGATAAGGTTGCTGCACAAGATTGTTATCGAGTGCATATTACCAAAGAAAGGAAGTCCTACTTCCATTTCTAAAGAGGAAGCAATCATTGTTCTGGGGATGAAGTTGCAAAAACAACTAGACTTGCCTAGGATTATCTTACGGCACATGTGGAGAAATAAAAAGCACATGATTTATGGAAACATAATCATGAAAATTTTGCAAAAACATCATGTGAAGATGCCTAAGCATGTTCGTAGTCCTCAAATAATGAAGAAGATTGGTGATAAAGTGATTAAGCACATGAGTATTTCGATAAAGGAGAAATTTTGGTACAGCATTGATGGAGCTTTCTATGTTCATCCGAAGAATCGCAAGAGAGAATTGACTCTCAAAAGAATCTTGGACGAAATAGAAAAAGAGGATCCACATGGTGTTGAAAAATCAAAGAAGAGGAAATCTGATAAGGATGCCAAAGGAAAAGGGAAGGCTCCTGTTGCAGCAAAGAAGAGAAAAAGGGATTATGAGTTGGGGACTGGGAAGAAGTTTGAGATCAAAGAAGGGCAGACTGTTGAATCAGATTCTGATTCAGAGACTGAATCAGAGGGTATTCCCTTGAAGCCACCAGGAGAGACGTCCCAACCTATCTCTCTCCAACAGATTGACAATCTCATTTCTTCTCGAATGGAAGCATTCTTGAAGAAATTTGATTTGTCCTCTGTTCAAAAATCTCCTTTAGTCCTCCCCGCTCCTCAAGTGGAAACCACTCCATCTGAGCCAATTTCTGATCCTGTCTTTCCTACAACAACACCTGGTTCATCATCTCCACCTGCGGCTGACATTCCTAAAGATCCAACATCTCCATCAGCTGCTGGAATCCCTCATGTTGCTGATCCTGACTCCATTCCACCTACAGAGGATGTAGAGCAACCAGCAGAACATGTTCCTGAACCAACTCCACCAGTTGCTGATCCAATGGAACAAGTTCCTGCTACTGCTGAGGAAACCCCTGTTGCAGCTAAAGACATTCCTGTTGACCCTACTCCTGAACAACAAGCTGCGGTTCTCTCCTATCCATCCCTCAACAATCCCCTGCTGAACAACAAACTGATGTTCCACAATCTCCAACTCCAACTCCTGCTAAATTCTCTGGCAGGAAGAAATCTCTGGCAAGGAAGAGAACATCTAAAAGAAATAGAGTCCTTTATTTTTTTAACAGACAATTTCTCTTAGCGAATTTTCTATATTTTGTTTTCGGTTTGTAATGAAAATATTTTCTCTTTTGGATATTTTTGTGATATTTTCTGTTATGCTGAAATCTCTATATTTCCTTGACTTGAATGAATTTTATATGCATAAATTCAGGGGGAGTTACTTTTTTTTCTGATAACAAAAAGGGGGAGAAGATATATGATGAAAAACAAATCTTAAGATATCAATATAGTTTGTGCAATATGCTTATGATATGAGATTTGATTATATTTGTGAGTTAGTGATTGATCCGTATGTATGAGTTTTGGTTAAATCTGATATGTTTTTGATATATGATATTTGAGATTTGATTATATTTGTGAGTTAGTGATTGATCCGTATGTATGAGTTTTTGTTAAATCTGATATGTTTTGGATATATGATATTATATTTGTTTTTAATCATAAGGTTTTGTTATCTTCAAAAAGGGGAGAATGTTGGAATCTCTCATAATATTTTGATGATAACAAAAAGGAGTAAAAGTCTTTTTAACAAATAAATAAAGTATAGCAATCAAAACCAAAACCAAAATATTTCATGATTGAACTAATCATCAGATTTTTTAGAAATTGTTTCAGAAGTAGTTCAGAGTCATTTTCAGAAGGTATTTCAGATTCATTTTCAGAAGGAAGATCAGAAACTAAATCTGTTCCAGAACAGAAGATGCACAGAATGTTGCGAATTTATTTATACCTTATCATCTGAAGGCCTGACTCCACGAAATGAATATATTTGGGTAGTATATTCATTTTGTTCCACTAAAGTTGGATAAAATATCCAAGGGGATTTATTTCATCAATTTTATTATAAGTTACGTCTATTTAATTTTCTTGAGGAAGAAGATCGTCAGATTTTTATGTTTCACGTGGTCAGCAAATTCCTAAAGATAAGGGATATATTTTACCAAGTTCATGTTGGTTCAAATTTCGAAACGAAGATCTTTTAAAGCTTATCTTCAAGGATAAAGGATATCACTATTTTTATGGGATAGTTTGTTGAAGTATTTATCCAAATTGTTATGGATAAACATATCAAGATATATGAGACATTATCAGATGACAGCATCAACGAAATTTGGATAAAGCTAAGAAGATTATTCGGGATTGATCATACACGTAACAGACACTTCAAAGGAGGGAATTTGCCAAGTCAAATATTTTCAATTTGAGAAGAATTCGAATTGTTTTGAACGACTTCTTTGCTAGCCGTTGAGATAAAACAATATATAGAGGAAGCACAACAACAAGGAAGATATGATGAGAAGAACGAATCTTGCTCTAACTCTCTGTTGAAAGAAAAAGTCTTCGAGTGCATTTCTCTCAAAAGTCCTTGCGTTACAAAGTGTTCACAATATTTTTGTTCGAAAGATAGGATATTTATTGTATTTCCTTGATTGAGTATCATTCAATTTTTTTTGAGTGAGGTTGAGTGTTGCAAGTTATCTGTTAGACCAATTGTGTGTTATAGGATAACCGTGAGAATTGGGACAGAGTGTATTGTAGCCAAGAGGATTGGCAAGACAAGCTTGTAACTTTTGATTTTGGATATAGTGGAACAAACCGGTGTGGAATACCGGGTCCCCAACGTGGAGTTGGAAGAGAGGACTGACGCTCGAGGCGGAACCTCTATAAATCGATTTGCATTTTTCTCTACCCTACTCTTTTTATTTTCGTGCAATTTATATTGAAGTATTTGATAAACTGTCACGTTTCAGAACCTGTTTCAGAGAGTACTTCAGAGAGTTGTCTGTATTCCGCATAAAATTAAATTTGATCTGTTTTGAATTAAAATAGATATACAAGTGTGATTATCAGCTGTGATTAGTTTCTAAACAGCAAGTTTAATTAATTCTAAGTTTAATAAAGTAATCAAAAGGAAGTGAATTGAAAATTTCGAAAAGAATTTATTTTTGTGAAAAAGCAATTCACCCCCCCTCTTGCTTACATTATTGGGACCAACAAATGCTGGAAATAAAAGTTGGTGGCCTATAATTAATGTTGGTGGTTTCAAAACTCAAAAGTTAAGATCGTTAGCAATAAAGCCAGTCTCAACGCCAGCAGTGTAATGTTCAAGGTCGACGGCTTATGGTTCAAAGCAAGCAGCATATGTCCCTATTCGTTGTCTACATCATTTTCTCCCACTTGTGAAAAACTCGTCCTCGAGTTTATGGTTGAATCTGGTTATGGGGGTTCTTTAACCTTGGACCGATGGAGATGCACCTTGAATCATAAATAAGTATCTCTAGGATAAAAAATGAACTTACAAAAATGAATCTTAACAAGTATAAGGTAAAATATCCTAATTTTCTTAAGATTTACAATTGCATCCACCCTCAAGCTCTTTACATCATTTATAAGTTCCCTTGGTAAATCCACTCAAGGAATTAAATCATCATAAGTTTATATGTTCCTCATGGAAGGCAAACCATCTTGTAAGTCGTTGGGTGACAATTTGTTGAACTCATCCAATGGCCCCTTGATATTGTCTGGCCCCTCTTTAGTCTTTTCCTTCGACTCTACTATCTTCTTCCCCTCTAGTTCTTTAGCACTTGTTTTACTTGTTTTCTCCTTTCGCATTGGTTTTTTCACATGTTTACTTTCAACGACTTTAGGAATCTCGATATCTCTTGGGATAATTTTAGGCGGTACATCAGGAATAGACCCCTTTGTATCAGCTTCAGTAAAAATAACTGGTGAATGTTTAACCTTTTCATCTATAGGTTTTTCTTCTACTTTAGGAGGATGGTTTTTGAAGATTCAGATGAGGTTACTTTAGGAGTCTCTTCAATGTGTTCTTTCCCATTTTCTTTTAGGGTAGGACCTTCTTTCCCTTTCAAATCATTGTTCTTCCCTTGATGATATCTTTGTTCCTATTGAAACATGATTTCATCATAATTAAGAGGAAGAAATTAATCCTCTAATAATAGTTTCATCCTAAAACATGTTCTAACGAGTGTTTTTCCTTCACGACTTAACTTTTTGTGTAACCTCTTCTACTAAACAGAAGCATAGCCTTTTAATCTACAAACCACAAACTTCACTCTTTTCTGTTTAGGAATATTTATGTATTCAAAGACCTACTCAATCTCAGAAATCCAATTAATAAAATTGTCAATCCCTACATTTCCACTAAAATATGGAATATCTATCTTTTGATGAAAATTATCACCGTCTCTTTGATCATACCCACAATAGCCCCTTTGGTATCCGCTATCAGTATCACCGCATCTCCTTCGCGATTGTCTCTTCACATAACTCAACTTCCTTCTTAGAATCATATTCATAATAATCATCAAAATTATGACACTTACTTCTATTCTCTCTACAGCCTTAATCCAACCTATAGTATAGAGGTTAGGATGTTTTTTAATAGGCAATTGCAATTTATTGACAACCTCCCTACCAATTATATTCTCACAATTCCCACCATCTACTATAAGATCAAACCCTTTCCCACCAATAGTACACCTAGTGTGAAACAATTGATGTCTCTGAGTGCTTTCTTCCTGTTTTGGTGCTAACATAAATCGCTAAATCACATATGTTTGCTCTATCTCATCATCACTCTCTTCATCATAATAATCTTCCTCTCCATCAAGCTCATAAATCTCCTCATCCCTCTTAACAATGTTCACTCCTCTCCTATTATGACATTCATTCATCCGATGACACAGCTGATTACATCTATAACATTTGCCCAAAATAGGCTTTGCATAGGGATTGCTTTGCTTTGAGGCATCCTTAACCAGAATAGGTCTCTTACCAGTAGTCTTATCATCTCTTTTCTCACTACTCACATTTGCTTCTCCTTATGACATTTATTTTTTTCAGTCGTGGATTTGCTACTGCTCGTCCCCTCAAATCCATATCTTTTACCTCCTCCATCAAAACGGCTACTCTTCTTCTACAACATCATTTCATCCTTAAGCGCCATGTTCTTCGCCTCATTCAAGTTTCTTAGCACATTCACACCAATCTTATCCCTAATTTGCAATTTCAAACCATCTACATACCTTGCAACCTGTTGGCCTTCACACTTTCTCTTAGGTCGTTCCATTCAGCTAATCGCATAAACTCTGCTGTGTACTCATGAATAGATCGTTGACCTTGACGGCATCGTTGGTATTGTTGAAGGAGGATTTGTTCATAATTAGGAGGTAGGAAATCCCGTTGCAACAACTATTTCATACGGAACTATGTCCACATAGGTTGTCTACCCTCTCTTTATCTCCTGTTCCTATTGGCATCAGATTGATCAATCAGGTCATCAAAGCATTGTTTCATACACCAAGAATCTTTAACCCATGTTTTCCAACACTGCCCTTTGAACCTTTGACTTGGTTAACATGATTTCCACATCCTTATCATCGTCAAGAATGCAACTGCTATCAACACTATCGTTGGTTGCCATCTTCACAGGATTTTACCATACTCTGATTCCAATCTGACGTAACATGAAAGCGTAAGAATAGAAATTAATCTCATCGAATGATTTCTAACAACACACAATTGCAAAACTTGCAATTTCTCAAGGGAAAACTCTCTCAATTGTATTTCAAAATGTATAAAATATCATATATCAATACAAAAACAAGCTTAAAGGCCTATTTATACTATTACATGAGGAATTCTAAAAGACAAATAATAAATACCATAAATACAAATAAATCGTGTAACCGGTAATTAACACTGGAAATAAAACCTGGCGGCCTATAATTAATGTTGGAGGTTTCAAAACTCAAAAGTTGAAACCATCAGCAATTAAAGCTAGCTCAATGCCAACAGCATAATATCCAAGGCCGGTGGCTTACGGTTCAAAGCTAGTAGCATATTTCACTGTTCGTCGTCTGCATCAGTTCTAAGCCATCCTTCACGCATAGATTCAAAATATGTCATTCACATCTAATGTGAAAAAATGTCTCACTTAATGTAGGTTAACATAGCTGTTTCAATTGAGGTATAGTTTTCGTGTTAGCTGCAGCATTGTCAAACCCTATTGAAAAGATTTTTTTCATCAAACGATATTTTTGGAGGATGGTAGCTATGGTTAAGTATATATTCTATGAAGTATGCCTACCATTCATGTATCTTAGTGTCAAAAGTCGTTTATACATTACCCACTTATCATCTATCTAATGGCATGTAATGCCCACGTATAAAATCTCATTCTATTTATCTGTCCAAATATCAGAGCTTATAGACACATACATATAAAGACACTCAAACTTACAAGCAAGTTCTTGCTTACCTTTGTGGTACATCTTGTTGGTATATCACTTCATCGTCCTTGCACTATAAGGACGAGCCTGAGGGTTCAGCATTTCCTCATGGCAATATGTTAGACTAGGATGTTGGCCAGCACCACATGACAAATGCAAACTACTTATCATTCTTGCAAGACCATGCTTGTAGTTTTCGTCTTGATACTGAAAGAGTCTAGCTTATTTGCTAGACCTGGAATGACTAATTTGTTGTTATGATGGCTGCAAAATGAACTCTGATGGGTGTTTTGACCTCATGTGTCGGGTATAACTGCCATAGCAATCTCCCGATCTCCATGAGTAGTTGACAGAACAATAATTGCAATAACTATGGGTCTTTCCATCTGGTCCCGCAACTTCACAGAAATGTTTTGTAAAAATTCCAGAGTTAAGTGGGTAGGGAGGCTTCCCTTAGTTTTCGACATGGCCTTAAGCATCATCTTTGCTAGGCTCATTTTCTTCCTCTTGCATCTCAGGTGGTGCCACTTCTTGCACTTTTGGGTCCTTTGTCTCTGATTCACTGTGTGTTTCATGTATCAGAGTCTGTAACTTGAACCCAGCAGAGCGGAGTGGGAATGCTTTAGCATTCATGCTTCCCAAATGGAATTGATTAAAATCAACATATCCAGGTTGGTAATTTGAATCAACAGAGTGGTGCACATCCATAGTCTTCCCTTTTTTGCAGCTAATATCACCTTGAGGCTTTTTCGACCCATTAGAATGATTACCAAGGAATGACCTAATTTTCATTCGTTCAAGAAGTAGTGAATAGAGTATGCCGCAAAAAATAAATGGCAAGGAAGTATCTTGACACAGGCAATAATGAGATAAGGAAAATTTTTTGGGGTAGAGAGTATATCTACTTATCATATATATTTTTTTAAGGAAATATGTGGCCACATGCAATATTGAGGCAGGGAAAGTTTTTAGGTGTGGATAGTATGTCCACAGAGGACACTCCACCTATTGTAAATTTTTTGGGAAGGATAAGTCAAGGAAAATTTTTGGTAAGAAAATTTAACTCATTAGTAAATGGTAATGGATTGACGGAATATGTATCCAATATTTATAGCATCAGGAGCCGAGAAAAATTAAATCGTATTTGTTGAAAAATTTTTAAACTTCATACAGATATCATCATCTGTTTTTGCCGTCTGAAAAGCAAATATATTTTGCACTATCAAAATTTTCCATTCATTGTATCTACTCGTTTTAGATTCTAATTTCATCTGCAACAAATTGTATCTTCCATTTTAAAAGGTGTAAATTGCACCAAAAAAAAAAAAAAAAACAACAACTCATACTGTTCATAATTCACTATACTACACTACACACATAGACCATGTTCATTAAATTTCACGTTCGTATTTGCACCACACGTTGACACACGCTATTTACTGGGAGCAAAATTTTTAGTAGCACACAGACTAAAATGCTAAGTCTATCTAATACTTCCAAATCCACACACTATTCATGTATCCCTTTAAAAAAAATTCACACACTTCCATTTGCAACATTAGAGTGTATAATGCCAAATGCAACAAAAAGCAATTCACACATTATTCATAAAGATGTAGTGCAGTGCTTGTCACAATTTTTTTTTTTCCTTTTAAATGGGTTTAACTAAGCATGTTGGCGAGTTACCCAGTGTGTTGGTGGGTTAGCCATATTGACCCGCATATAACCTGCTAAATCACTAGTTTGCACATAGGTTATGACTCGTACGGTCAAGCGGAGCCGTTGGTCATGACCCGTCGAGCTGTTCGGCTGAATTGATGATTCGACCCGACTAATGCCCATGTCCAATCTAAATTGATGAGAAGCTATGGATGCATGACCTATCGAAATTCAACGTAAGCACCTAGAATTTGACACACAATACAATGTTATCAATACTTTCTGATACATTCATATTAAAATTGTCATAAAATAAGTTTCACACGTTGCATTATTTTTGATTAAGCTCTATAATTCTATATCAATCAACTGGTGGTAACAACTTCTTAATACTTAATGCTTTCACAATTGAAATTCACACGTTTCCTATCATTCACCATAACAATTGGAATTCTAAATCTTTGTCGATATCGGTCATTGATGGTTGGAAAAAGAATCACAGTTGCTGTAAAAGTCTAAGAAAAACATATGGGAAAAAGTTAAAGAGTTGTAGAAGAGGGAGAAGGGGAAGAAATTGCAAGTAAACATAAAAAAGCACACTATCATACACAAAAAGCAAAGAGCGATAATTTTGATAAACTACTCATATGGTGATTACAATCATGGTCTTCATCAGCGCCAGCGTCATGTTGGAGTGGTAGCCTTCTTCATTGTCCAAAAGGCATCGCAAATACTATGGAAGACAAAAAGAGGGAAGTTAAGAGTTTTATGGAGGAGGAGATGGCCAAAAAAAAAAAAAAAAAGAAGAAGAAGAAGAGTTTTAGGGAGGAGGGAAAGGAACAAAGAGAGAATATCAAGAGAAAACTGAATATCTCCATACACAATGCGTGTGCCTATGTAGTTAGTTATTAATTGGAAGGAGAGACGACAGAAAGAAGTTAGAGAAGATAAGTGGCAAATGTGATGAATTTACGAAAAGGTCCTGAAGGTATAGCGTGTTTGGTGAAAAACAAGATTTGAATGTTAGGCAATTTTTAGAATTTCAAATAAAACCCATATCAAGGTTACCTAAAAGTCCTCTAAATGTTTATAATTTTATTGATTAATTCTTCATGAGAATAAAACAATTATTTATTATAAAGGTATTAAAGGAAAAACAATAAAAGATACCAAAACCTACTATAGCTTAAATATTATAGATAGATTACAATAGTAGGTGGGGAAAAGAATAATGCTCGGAGAACTCGTTAAGAGAAAAAAAAAATAAGTGGAATAATATATTGATGGAAATTGCAATTGCAATTCTTGGATAAAAATTGAGTAGTAGGTATTATTTTATTTAAGCTGTAGAAAATATTGAATTTCTTGAGATATGTAAATATAGTATAGATAAAGAATTAGCGCTGCTAAACAAACATCTATTTGTCCACACTGAAGCTCAGCATTTATTGTAAGGAAACATAGTGAGATTGCAAGAGGAAAAAACACAATGGTTGTTGATTAGGATTACAGTTTTTCATAAATGACAATTTTGGATTTACACTCACCTGAAGGAATGATATTCTTAGCATATCCTTTAGTTCATAGGATACTAGAAAACTGTGAAGGTGAAAAACTAGGAGAATGTAAAGTTAGAATAATAGATAATAAAGAAAAATGATAAATAATAAAAATAAAATAGACGAAGATAAACCAAACAGAAACTAAAGAATTAGATTTAGAATTGTATGAAGAAGCTGTAGGAAATTTTGAATTTCTTGAGATATGTAAATATAGTATAAATTATAAAAAGATTTACAGATATGATAGAAACATAAATTATAGAAATAGATCGAATAATCAGTAAATTAGAAAAAGAAAAAGTTTTAGAAGAAAATCCAACGAAACTGTGGAAAAAGAATCAAGTTGTTTGTAAATTAAAAATAATAAATCTAGACATAGAAAATGGATAAAAAAAGATAGAATGTGAAAATCTAGATAGAAAAGAATTTGAAATACAAGCTTTTAGATTTAAAAGTTATTAGAAGATCTATTAGTTGACACCGAAGCCCAGCATTTATTGTAAGCAAACATAATGAGATTTCAAAAGGGAAAGGCATAATGGTTATTAATTATAGGAAATTAAATAATAATATTGTAACAATGCTTATCACATCCTAGGTAAGACAGACTTTATTAACATAATTAAAAGAAATTATATGTTTAGTTAATCTAATTGTAAACCACGCTTTTGGCAAGTAAAAATGCATGAAGAATCAATTCAATGGATGTCATTCACCTACCCTATAGGACAGTTTGAATGGTTGGTAATGCCTTTTGGATTGAAAGATGCACCTTCGGTTTTTCGAGGAAAATGAATAGTATTTTTAGTAAATATGATTTTGTTTGCATATATATAGATAATATATTGGTTTTTTCAAAAAACAGAAAAGAAAATACTTCTCATCTAAAAATAGTTCTTTAAGAATTTCTTAAGAATGGGATCATAATAAATAAAAAGAAAGCTCAGTTTTACAGAAAAAATATATAATTTTTAGGAGTAGAAATAGATAATGGTAGAATAAAGCTTCAACCTCATATATCTAAAAAGGTCTTAGAATTTGATGAGAATTCTAACAAAAAGATATTACAACATTTTTTAGGATCAGTGAATTATGCAATACCATTCATAAAAGATTTAGGAAAATTGTTGGGTTGTAATGCTCTCAAAGCCCAGCCCACGAATTCACTCCCTCCTAACCCTAGCCACACACAAACACATGGTCAGATATCCTTCTACACTACGAAAACACCTCTTTTACCTACTCTCAAACCCTGAGAAATTAGGGTTTCCTCACTTCACCTTCACTATCACAAAGCAAGATATCAAGCTAAGTCCTAATATTCTCTCTCATGTTTCACTTTTGTATTCTCTTTATATCACACTTCTACTGGCTTTTACAGTGCATTTTGCAGGTAAAGGGGAAAACACAAACAGAGGATTGTTCGAGCCAATCCAAGCTCCAATGTGTACATAAATACCTCAAAGGGGGGTTAATATCCTTTTCCCTTTCAATTTCTATTTATATGTGTAGATGTACAGTTGTCCTATTGTTATTCTGTTACATTGCATTCTGTTAGTCGGTTGAATCTAATCAACTACGCAACAAAATAGTTTCTCTATTTGTTTATTATGTAATCCTCCAATCTACGTGTCATTTTCCTCCATATTGCACTTTGACGTGTAACATTTTTCTCCCCTTGTTGAAATACAACGTTGTCCTCAAGGTTGTAACTAGAGTAGATTAGTTGGAACTGGTCATAATCTTCCCAACTTGCATCCTCCAGTAATAGCCCCTTCCACTGAACCAAAATCTGCTTAGTGGGCTTTTGATTAACTAGTATCACCCGAGAATCAAGAATACCTAGTGGCTGTAATACAGGATGGTTATTATAAGCTTCCTTAGGTAACGCCAAAATCTAATCAGTAGAACCATAGGCTTTCTTGAGAGCAGAAACATGAAATATATTGTGGATCCTTGAATTAGGAGGTAGCTTAACCCTATAAGCTGACGAACCAATCTTCTGAAGCACCTTGTAAAGACCATAAAAACGTTTTGAAAGCTTGTGAAAGCTATTAGCGACAGTAGTTTATTTATAGGGTTTGAGCTTCACCATGGCTAGTTCTCCTTCCGCAAATGTGACATCGGATCTATGCTTGTCTGCTTGAGATTTCATGCGATTCTGAGCTTGCTGCAAATTTTGTTTGAGCATAGATAATATCTCATCCCGAGTGGCTAACTCAGTGTCTACTGCTTCAACATCAGATGAACCCCTAATATATCCTGGTATAGTGGGTGGAGATCTTCCATATACAACCTCGAATGGAGTTGTTTTAGCACCCTCATGATAAGAAACATTGTAGGCATACTCAGGCCATGGAAGAAATCGAACCCACAACTTAGGTTGTTCCATGACAAAACACCTCAAATATTGTTGAAGTGTCCTGTTCATCACCTCAGTTTGGCCATCCAACTGAGGGTAGTATGAGGAACTCATGCACAATTTAGTGCTACTAAGCCGAAATAATTCCTTCTAAAATCTACTCATGAAAACAGGATCCCTGTCAGAAACTATTGTTCTGGGAACTCCATGCAATTTAATGACCATGTTCACAAATAAGTTTGCCACTTTAGTAGTAGTAAAATGCTCATCAAGAGCTCCCAAGTGGCAATATTTAGACAACCTGTCTACAACTACCAAAATCACAGATAATCCTTGCGAACATGGTAAGCATGTAACAAAGTCCATGTTTACATCCTTCCATACCCTGTCAGGAATTGGTAATGAGGACAATAAACCAGTAGGAGATTTAGTTAAGTACTTGACCTGTTGACAGATCATACAATTTTGTACAAACTCTTCCACATCCTTCCGAAGTCCCTCCCAATAAAATTTTGCAGTAATCCTTTTGTAGGTTTTGAGAAAACCAAAATGACTAGCTGATGGAGTTGCATTGTATTCTCTTAGAACAAGAGGCACCACCAAAGAGTCTCAAACCAGAAAAATTTTGGAATCATGATAAAGAATTCCATGCTTCCAAACAAGAGATTTTGTATGATGCAACCCTTTAGCAAGGTCAGAAATAATAGCTTGGAAAGCTGGATGGTTCTGATACTCTTGTTTCAGAATATCGATAAACTGAAGTATAGGAATAGACCATCCTAAATGACAATATTCCCCATCAAATTGCCTTGATAAAGCATCAGCCACTAAATTTTCTTTCTCGGCTTTGTAAGTGATTGTATAATCATATCCAAGTAATTTGGATAGATATTTTTGTTGCTCGGGCGTCTGAATCACTTGAGATAAAATTTCCTTCAAACTTCTATGATCTGTTCGTATAAAAAAATGAGTACCCAATACATACTGTCGCCACTTTCGAACAGCTTCAACTATGCCATATAATTCCCTCACATATGCAGAGGCTTTCCTTAAGTGAAAAGGAAGCTTCTTACTGAAATATGAAATAAGAAGTTCATTTTGCAATAAGACAGCTCCTATAGCAGTTCCAGAGGCATCTGTTTCAATAACAAATTCCGTGGTAAAATCAGGCAATTGCAAAATAGGAGCTTATACAAGTGCTATTTTCAAAGAAACAAAAGCTTGTTCAGCATCTGAATTCCACTCAAACTTATCCTTTTGCAATAAGTCTATTAATGGACTGGCAATAGCAGCATACCCCTTGATAAACCTTCGATAATACCCGGATAATCCCAAAAAAGCTCGTAGTTGCTTGACTGAAGTAATAACTGGCCACTCTCTCACTCCTTGAACTTTAGAAGGATCCGGACTAACCCTTTTGCTTGACACAACATGCCCAAAATACTCAATAGTATCTCCGGCAAAAATGCACTTAGAAGCCTTTAAAAAGAACTGATTTTGCTGCAAAATCAGTAATACAGAATCCAAATGCTTCAAATGATCTTCAAAAGTCTTACTATAAACTAATATATCATCAAAAAAAACAATGACATATTTTCGTAGAAATGGCTAGAAAAGTCTGTTCATTATGGCTTGGAAAGCAGTAGGGGCGTTACACAAGCTAAAGGGCATTACCAAAAACTCGTAATGACCCTCATGTGTCCGAAAAGCTGTCTTCTCGATATCATCGCATACAAATTTGGTGATATCTTGAACGTAAATCTAGCTTTAAAAACAAGAAGCCCCAAACAATTCATCTAGGAGTTCATCAATGGTTGGAATTGGGAACTCATCCTTCACAGTCACTCGATTAAGAGTCCTATAGTCAATACAAAAACACCAAGTTCCATCTTTATTTTTAACCGGAAGCACCGGACTGGAAAATGGACTTGTGCTATGTTGGATGATACCCAAATTAAGCATATCTTTAGCTTGTTTTTCGATTTCACTCTTCTAAAAATGTGGGTATCTATAGGGTTTGACATTAATTGGCTGTGCTCCCTCCACCAAATGAATGCGATGCTGTGTGTTTCTTAGAGGCGGCAAGGATGAAGGTGCTTCAAAAATTGAGGCATATTTGCCCAATAATGCATCCAATGCATTATTGCTGGATGAAATGCCATGAAAATCAGATTGAGACTGAGCTGTCAATTGAAAACGAGAAATCACAGCATCCATTTGAACTAATTTCCTGAGCTAATTATGAGATATCTAGAAAATCATAGGATTTTGTTCACCTTTCAGTGTTGTAGAAGAACCATTGTAATAAAACTGCATGGTTAATTGTCCATAATCAATAGTGACCTGATAGACATGAATTATCTATGATTTTAATGGTCGATTAAGTATAAATTTAGGCATTGAGTTATGTTTTATTTAAGAATTGATACTTAATTCAACAATATTTTCATTTAAGGTGATTTTGGACCATAATAACACACTTTGGAGCAATTTGGAGCAAAGAGGACTCAACTATCTTTAAAGCATCATTGGATCATTCTCAATCACGACTGAGATAGGAAATTTTTTATGAATAGCAGAAATCACCCCTTCGTTTGCCCGTGATTTGAAGATGGAGAAGAGAAAATTCGCCACAGCACGAATCCCCCTATTCTTTTTGTCGCCCGTGATTATCAGTCTGGCCATTCGAAGTTGAAGTTTTCCTTTTATTTAACCGATGTGTTGGTTCGGGCAAAAGACATACATTCATCCAAGTGTTATACCTTTTTACCAATTGACGTGATGCATTCAAGGAGGAGGATAAAAAGGATGAGAATCAGAGAGATAAGGGAGTCAAAGAATTCAATTTTCTATTCTAAGGCACAATGTAGACTTTTCCTTCTCCCTGCAAAGGGAGTAAGTGTGTGTGTGTGTGTGTGTGAGAGAGAGAGAGAGAGAGAGAGAGAGAGAGAGAGAGTATTGTAAGTGTAAGTGATGTGTGAGTGTTGTATTTATGATGATTCATCCATGGAACTTGAGAGAGACCAACGAAGGATCTTCAATATGTTGTTGTAGACAATTCTCAAGCAATTTTAGAAATGGAAGAAATGGGTTTTGTCTTTCTATCTCTCCTCTCAATCTTATCATGTTTCGTTGATGTCTGTTGTATTGTATTATGCAAATTTCATGATTCTCTATGTAGAAACGTGTTAAATTCATCATATTTTTATTGGACTTCTTAATTTCAATGGTAGTATATATAAATCATTAGTTTATGTACTTCACGATATGGATTTTTGCCAGATTTCACTTGGATAGATTGAGAAATCATCTAAGTGAATAGATCTAGACTGTTGAAAGGGATTGCTCATAGTCTTAGAGATAAGATGGTGAAATCTTCTGCAATTTTCTTTGGAATTCTTTAACTTAATGCGATCATTGATTTGCTATTAGCCTTAGAAGAGATTCCGGCAGATAAAATCAAGATTAGGCCTTATTGATCTTGAGAAAGACTTTAAGGTAGCCTATTGAATTCCGCAGTTAAGACTAATAAAAATATATTAATGGTGTGAAGCTACATGTTAGTCATGGTTTGCAGGCCTATTTTATGTTTGCATTACATTGTTATGTGTTAATAAGTGTATTTGCATCTTTAGTTAATCAATAGTAATTAGTAATTCAATACTATCATTAAAATATGATTTATTTTAGGCTAGATAATGAGAAGAAGGTTAGTATTAGTGTTTATTTCGTTCCTTGTGGGAGACGACCCTATGCTTAATCCTAGACTGCATAACGATAGGTGAACTTGCCTGGCTTTGTCGTTTAGGAAAAGGAAATATAGGATTATAAATTTAAAACCCGGTCACTCAATTAGAGAAATAGACCATCAAGTTTTTGGCGCTGTTGCTGGGGAATGACATTATTAAGAAAACCAGATGCTCGTTAATTTAGTCACAACTTTTGTTATTCCATTGTTATCATTGTGTTATTCCATTATATGTTTTGTATGTTTTATGTGTTAATACGTGTTCTTGTATGTTTTATGTTTTGTTATCGTTTCACGGGCGGTAGTAGTAGAGGGATTCAAATCACAGCTCCTTGTTCGCCCATGACACACTTAGAGAGGAGCTTCGATCATCCACATCTGCCATCACAATCCCCTGTTCGCCGTGAGCATGACCCTGGAGAGCATCCACAGACGAAATCTCGTGCTCCTGTTCGACCGTGATGAAGAATTTGACAGCTCTAGGTTATGTATAAGAAATCACTTTCCTCTTGTCGCCCGTGACATGCTGGGAAAGCCATAGTGCACAAACCTCAGCCACCATCACTCCCTCCTATTCGCCCGTGAAGAGTAGCCTGGTTGGTGTTAAATAAGTTGCCGATCCATACGGGCATAATTTTGAAATGGGATTGAAATTTTTAACCCTAGAGGCTACTACGGAACGATGTACGCACGTGATATGCACAAATGAGAAACCAATCTTATGCTTAGAATCTTCCAAGAGACAACTATCAATATCTCAGGGGAGTATTTTTGTTCTCAATTGCTTTGATTTCTTTATTTATCATGTTTTCCTTTGTTTTTATGGTTAGTTGAGACGTTGGGGACAATTTCATCAATAAGCGTGGGATTACATGCATGATGGAGTCTGTTGAATGAATATGTAGATATGATTTTGATTAAGTTGTTGATTCAAATATTCCCTAAATTAAGTTGCTGATTCAAATTTGGTGCTAATAGATAATATTAATGAGTTTTATTGATGTTGAAATTGGTGACTTGCATGTTTTTTATGAATGTTCTTTAATGATAAAGTTGAGATGATAGGGTAAAATTTTAGTGGAGATGTCTTACTTGCTAATTAAACTAGGAATATAAGTTTAGAGTGGCACATGATTATGAGTAAGGAGTTTAGTTGCTTTTGTATATTGAAAAGAGAAAAGGAATCGACATAAAAGTGAAGTAAGATAGAAATAAGAATCCTTAGTGTTAAAGTTCAAATGAAATCAATCACTTGATGGTCCCTCCTTTGTTGGTTTATTAATTATAAAGATACTGAAATGTGACTGAGGTTCGAAGGGGTCCTTTAAAACCTGGTCACCTAAGGTCGTCCGGCTTGGGATCGATCGACTAAGGATGTCACTTATCAATCAAAGTACTAAAGAAAAAAGAAAAAAAAAGTATTTAGTGAGTCTTCTAACTTGAACAAGTAAGTTCGAGGGACGCCTTTTTAAGGGAATAACGTCTGTTAACTTGAGTGATGAGCTTGGGATTATCGACTGAAAGTTCGCTACATGGGTTGTGAGATTCTTGAAATGTTGTACTAAAAAAAAAGAGAGTAAAATTTAAAGGAGAGAAATTCAAGGGATACATGGATGTGCATGCTTTCATTAAGGAAATATCTAATGTCAATAATGCTAGTGTGCATAAGCATAATAAGCAACTAAGTTTCTCTTGTTATTATGATCATGTGTTCACTTTTCTCTTGGTAGCTTACTTAATTGGTGAGGGTAAAGATTGATCTACTAGGATTAACCTTGTCATCTTAATTTGTCAATAGAATCATGAGAACCTTTACCTGTAGTCACTCACTTTCCGTGTTTTCAGTTTAGCACCAAATGATTTCTATGTTTTCCTAAGTTTATATCAGCTTCTTGCTTGAGGACAAGCAAGGCTTAAGTGTGGGGATATTTGATAGACATGAATTATCTATGATTTTAATGGTTGATTAAGTATAAATTTAGGCATTGAGTTATGTTTTATTTAAGAATTGATACTTAATTCAACAATATTTTCATTTAAGGTGATTTTGGACCATAATAACACACTTTGGAGCAATTTGGAGCAAAGAGGACTCAACTATCTTTAAAGCATCATTGGATCATTCTCAATCACGACTGAGATAGGAAATTTTTGATGAACAGCAGAAATCACCCCCTTCGTTTGCCGTGATTTGAAGATGGAGAAGAGAAAATTCGCCACAGCACGAATCCCCCTTTTTTTTTGGTCGCCCGTAATTATCAGCTTGGCCATTCGAAGTTGAAGTTTCCCATTTATTTAATCGATGTGTTGGTTCGAGCAAAAGACACACATTCATCCAAGTGTTATACCTTTTTACCAATTGACGTGATGCATTCAAGGAAGAGGATAAAAAAAATGACAATCAGAGAGATAAGGGAGTCGAAGAATTCAATTTTCTATTCTAAGGCACAATGTAGACTTTTCCTTCTCCTTGCAAAGGGAGTAAGTGTGTGTGTGTGTGAGAGAGAGAGAGAGAGAGAGAGAGAGAGAGAGAGAGAGAGAGTGAGAGAGTGTATTGTAAGTGTAAGTGATGTGTGAGTGTTGTATTTATGATGATTCATCCATGGAACTCGAGAGAGACCGGCGAATGATCTTCAATATGTTGTTGTAGACAATTCTCAAGCAATTTCAGAAATGGAAGAAACAGGTTTTGTCTTTCTATCTCATCTCATTCTTATCATGTTTCGTTGATGTCTGTTGTATTGTATTATGCAAATTTCATGATTCTCTATGTAGAAACGTGTTAAATTCATAATATTTTATTGGACTTCTTAATTTCAATGGTAGTATATATAAATCATTAGTTTATGTACTGCACGACATGGATTTTTGCCAGATTTCACTTGGATAGATTGAGAAATCATCTAAGTGAATAGATCTAGACTATTGAAAGGGATTGCTCATTGTCTTAGAGATAAGATGGTGAAATCTTCTGCAATTTTCTTTGGAATTCTTAAACTTAATGCGGTCATTGATTTGCTATTAGCCTTGGAAGAGATTCCGGCAGATAAAATCAAGATTAGGCCTTACTGATCTTGAGAAAGACTTTAAGGTAGCCTATTGAATTCCGCAGTTAAGACTAATAAAAATATATTAATGGTGTGAAGCTACATGTTAGTCATGGTTTGCAGGCCTATTTTATGTTTGCATTACATTGTTATGTGTTAATAAGTATATTTGCATCTTTAGTTAATCAATAGTAATTAGTAATTCAATAATATCATTAAAATATGATTTATTTTAGGCTAGATAATGAGAAGAAGGTTAGTATTAGTGTTTATTTCGTTCCTTGTGGGAGACGACCCTATGCTTAATCCTAGACTACATAACGATTGGTGCACTTGCTTGGCTTTGAGCGTGTTTAGGAAAAGGAAATATAGGATTATAAGTTTAAAACCAGTCACTCAATTAGAGAAATAGACCATCATGACCGGCCTAAGTTTTTGTGACCATTGAACTCTTAGGACAAAATCAACACCCTGAATAGGTAAAACATAAAATGCCTCCGTAAACTGAATTCTTGAATATCCAGTGATACACTTGGACATTGTCCTTCACATGCCAACTTGCTACCATTTCCTATCATAACATTGAGATTGACTGAGGGAATAACAGATAAACCTAAATATATGACAATTCTTGATTGTACAAAATTATGGGTATTACCCGAATCCACAAGTATAATGACATCTTTCCCATTAATTGTTCCCTTAAATCGAATAGTCCGAGGAGTAGAGTACCCCGATAGCGCATGATAACTAATGGTTCCTTCTTCAAAATCCTCAATTCTGGACTCATCCAAATCATTGTCCTGAATCTCCTTGTCTTCTTATAGCAACAAGAGAAATTTGGCTTTACATTTGTGGAATTTATTATACTTTTCATCACAATGGAAACAAAGACCCTTTTCTCTCTTTTCTTGAAGTTCAACTTGAGATGATTTTTTGATAGGCAAAGATGATTTAGAAATGGATGGATTTGTGAAAGTGGGAGAAGTTGATGGTTTCGAAAATTGTAAGGTGGAATTATGTGGAGAAGAAAAAGAATGAGTTGAATCAGGGCGAGAAAAAAATGGTTTAACAAAAGCATGATCTGCAAATTTTGATTCATGCATTCTAGCTAACCAAAATGCATGTGATAAAGAATTAGGTCTAGAAATTTGAACTTCTTTCCTAATGTGTGATTTCAATCTAGAAACAAAGCAATTGATGAGAAAAGAATCAGGAATGCCTACCACTTGATTTGGTAATGCAGTGAATTCTCTCTGATACTTGCTACTGATCTTCGTTGAACTAATTTGGACAGGGCACCTTGAAAATCCTCATACTCCGAAGGGCCAAACTGAGTCTTCAAGGATTGTAAGAACTGCTGCCATGAAGTCAATTGTTTATTCTGCTCTAACCACTGTAAAAACTGCAGAGCATCGCCCTCCATTACAAAAGTAGTAATGTCCAATATTTGTGCCTCAGGTATTTTATGGAAATAAAAAAACTTCTAAGTTTGATAAATCCAACCTTATACATCTTGACCTGGAAATTTAGGAATCTCTAGTTTAATGCCTTTCAACAAAGAGTCAGCCAATGAAGATGATGAATGAGATCTGTTTGAGGATTCTCGATGTAAAACAACCGTAGGATTCTCATTTTGATTCTAATATTGTCAATTTTCTCTCCAAACTGTTGAATTGAATTATTGATATTATCATGAAGATCTTTAACTGTTTGCTGCATTAAGGCATTAGATTTCATAGATTCTTGCATTTGTGTCTGCATACCCTTCATCGTATCAGCCAATGAATAGACCAAGGCTTTCAACTTAGTAAATTCTTCTTGAGAACGAGTGGAAGCCATGAATTCCCTACTATCAACAAGGAGAGCACCAAATTGTTGGGTTGTAATGCTCTCAAAGCCCAGCCTAACCCTAGCAACACACCAAACACACGATCAGATATCCTTTTACACTACGAAAACACCTCTTTTACCTACGCTCAAACCTTGAGAAATTAGGGTTTCCTCACTTCACCTTCATTATAACAAAGCAAGATATTAAGCTAAGTCCTAATATTCTCTCTCGTGTTTCACTTTTGTATTCTCTGTATATCACACTTCTATTGACTTTTACGGTGCATTTTGCAGGTAAAGGGGAAAACACAAACAGAGGATTGTTCGAGCCAATCCAAGCTCCAATGTGTACACAGATATCTCAAAGGGGGGTTAATACCCTTTTCCCTTTCAATTTCTATTTATATGTGTAGATGTACAGTTGTCGTATTGTTATTCTGTTACATTGCATTCTGTTAGTCGGTTGCAACAAAATAGTTTCTCTATTTGTTTATTATGTAATCCTCCAATTTATGTGGCATTTTCCTCCATCTTGTACTCTGACGTGTAACAAAAATTCACTAAGCTATTGTATAAAAAGACTCATAGTTTTTCACCTTTAGATAAAACAGAGATTAAGATAATAACAGAAATTAAAGATTTGGTAAAAGACCTTCCAGCTAGATACAGATTATTTGATTGTAATAACTGATGGATGGAAAAAAGGTAGGGGAGCCATTTTGAAAAGAAAATCTCATAAATATTATCATAAAAAAGAAGAAGAGATTTGCAGATATAATAGTGGAGTATTTAGAGAAAAATGATTAAAAAGCAGTTTAGAAACAAAAACACTAAGAGTAATTTATGCACTTAATAGTTTTAGATTATTTAAATAATAAAAAAGAAGTTTTGGTAGGAATAGCTTATGAAGCAATTGTAAAATTTTACAAAAATAAAAATAAAAAAAGCATGTCATAAAGAATATTGATAAAGTTTATAGATACTTTTTGAATAATGGTTATAATGTTGAATTCAAACATATTAAAGGTAAAGAAAATGATCTTGCAGATACTTTGAGCAGAAATATTAATGGCATAGAGGTTTGAAGGACAAAGTTCTGGACAAATTGAACAGATGGACTATACATTCCAAAAAATTTATCTTGGAACTCCTCATACTGTTTCCTTTAACCTAGTAAATAAATAATTTTCCTTTGTCAGGACCCTTATCTTTCAGAAAAAATAAAAACCTACTGGAATTGGTTATCTCATCCAACATTACACTCCATCTTTAGGAAAAATGACTCTTGGAGATGTAGAACTTTTTGTTCAAGCTCTTAGATCATCGCATGAATTTAGACGTAATAAATTGCCAACTATGAGAATTACAGAAGAACACTGGTTAATGCAATCTGGGGATTATAAACATTAGATAAGAATAAAGTCAGGGTTTGTTTAGCCTTGTGTTATTATCTTCACAAAATAAACACCAAACCTAATGCTAATTCTTTATCCAAATAGACAAATACCAGATTTTATTACTATGCCTTGATTAATGGTTTTAACCTTGGAATCCATAAAACATGGGCATGTGCCAAAGCTTAGATTGACAACTTCATCAATCCTTAGTGGAAAGGATGTTATTTTGTTGAGGAAGCTAAAGAACTCCTTAAAACTACTCTTTAACATAGTGACTTTGGGGTGGAACCATGTTTGATACCAAAATTGAGACTGAAAGATATAGAAGAAAAATAAACTTTTAAGAAAAAGAATGTTACAAAATGGAAGACTTACAGACAATTGAATCCTAGGCACTGCATACAGAATGACACAAACATTGATGATGCATATGAAAGAGCTTAGTCTTATATTTTCTTTAACATAAACAAATATATTGAAAAAGTCCCATTTAAAGTTAGATAGAGGATAGATTTCTTTGTAGTATAAAATTTCTGGAGACCATTTATCACGATACAAGAATATGCAAAGGATAACATAGATGGTAATTATAATATCACTACAAACTTTTATAAGAGCAAAAAAAGGAGAGTTAGAATTCTGCATATATAAATTTATTATAAATCTTAAACATTTCGAACACATAATGATCTAAGCCTACAGATTTACTGAGCACACATTATTGAATTATGAACTGATAAAAAAAAGTCATTGAAACCCCCAAAGAATATAGAAAATAGAGTTTGGGACTGCAATAAAAGAAATTGTAAATAATCTTGTTTCTATAAATGATACACCCAATAGAGGATTCAACTTAAAAATCACCATGGACATACAAATCAATTCCTCCATAATGGTTTAAATATGATACAAAGCATGCAGTTCATAAAATTATCATGGAAGCTGAATACAATCTAAAATTTCTAGAACAGATAAAAGAGGAGTGTAATATTTTTAAAGTCATTCAAGTTGAAAGATGGATTGCCTATGGAGTAGCACCTTCAACTAACCAACTACAGGATTGTTTCTTAATTATTCAAAGTAAAAAAATATATATACATATTTTCTTCAAGTTATATGATAATATGGCTAACAATTGACATAAAATATCCTAAACTGGTACAAAGAAGAAGAAAAAGCCAGAAATAGAGAAGAGATAAGGAATGATTAACAACTGACAATGACAGACATCATCCAAAACAGTGAATGGCTATTGAAGAAAAGAAAGACAAGAAATTGACAATGACAAATACCATCCAAAATAGTGAATGGCTGCGAAAGATAAGATAAGACAATAAATTGACAGACAAAGACAACCAAAGCTATAAGACAAAACAAAAAGAAAACCTAAACATACCCTCAATTATAGAACTGAAGTAGCAGTATGCTCTATCTTTCAGAATTCTATAAATAGAGGCCTTAGATACTACTAATGGATACAAGCATTTAGTGCAAAAGCATTAGGCATTTATAAACACTCTCCATTTTCTCTCCAACATCTAGCATCCTTTTACCACATTAGACCTTGTGGACACATAAGATATCGTAGTAGAACTAGCTCTTGTAAAACTATCCTTTTAATCATTTCCTTTTACCATATCTATGCCTTTATTATTACTATTGTTTATGGATCAATAAAGCTTCTGTTTGTCACTGTAAGTTTTCTTTTGAGTTGTTTTTAATCTTTATCTTATCTTTGTTGGACTTAGCAAAAGGGAACGAAGCTTGTTTCTTTGTTTAAAATAACTATGTTATATTAGTACCATTATATTTCCTTTTCCTCGTGATCTTACATTTCTTTTACCCCTACTTGGTTTCTAATCCTCTCCCCTTTATCTGGTATCATAGCCAAACAAAGTTTTATTATTATAAACCTACTGTACCTAGCTGTTATCATGCTCGGTTGTTGCCGTGAAAAGGCTTTGTTATAGGCCTATTGTTAGCTTAATGATTGATGGTTGGTTCAACAAGTAGAAGTCTTGGACAAATAAAATTTGGATAAAGGAAAGGCTAAATGGGAGGAGTTTAAGAAATTAAGATTACATAAAAGAAAAGAGGTATAACAGGTCTAGTTATTTTAGCAAAGATAACAACTTCAAATGCAGAGTAGCATTTCGTTGTGATCTATTGCATCTTGCTTGAAATTGTATTTATTATTGTTCACTATTATTACTTGTTCATTGCCTACTGTTTACTTTATTGTGAAGAGCTCTTATAGAAAAGAATTAAATAGACTTAGAGAGTAAGAGATACAATTATATGATTAGTTAGTAAGAACTTAAGAACAAACACAAAGATCAAAAAGACATTTAGAGCAAAGACAAGGTGTTGTAAAAATCAGACTACAAGGTTTGATAATTATACTAGAAAAAAGAAAGAATATCCTAGAAAAAAATTTAGAAATAGCAAAGACAAACACAAAAAGAATAGAGTATATACTTGCATGCCTTTAAGAAGATTAGTACATATAGAACAATAGATAATAAAAATATATATTAGAAGAAAAGAATATTACAAGAAGAAATCACACATTTTCAACGACATCTAAATAGAGTTTAGCTTCATAGAGAAGAACTATTAAAAGTACGTAAATGTTAAGATTTAATAGAAAAAAGTGAAATATTGATTAGACAAATCACAAAAATTATAAGAAGAAGAGAACAAACAATAGAAAGAATAGAAAATTATATAGCAGAACATAGATATAAAATTGAAAGGATAATTATATGAATTGATTAGTAGGAGTAATAATTAAAGATTTACAATTAGAAAAAGCTAGGATAGTAAGAGGATATATAACATAATTGGGACAAAAAATACAAAATAATTTGATAGCTTTAATAGAAATTTGTAGAGAAGGAGTTGAAAACGTGGACTTAAGAGCCTTTATAAGTAGAGATAGATTTTATAGACTATTATCAGTAGCTTTTAGGTCACATTTGATAAATTTAGAAAATTCGTACTCAAGATCTTTATGAAATTTTATTAGAAATTTGGATAAGATTTTACCTCCTTAGAGTTTTTACGACCCTTATATGAAATTATGTGAAGTAGTAGGAGCATCAGTAATTTGCATATTAATATTAAAGATAGTTTGTAGTTATAGCCATAAAGAATTTAAGTTATAAGAGTAATACTATTGATTATTACACAAACACATATTGGTTCTTAGATTTATTAACCAATAGGTTGTTATGCTTGACTATATAAAACATATAAGAAGAAAAGGACTAATTATTGTTGCATTAGAAGAAAGTGTTGGAGGATTAAAATAGAATTTAGAAGCATACGAGACAAAAAAAAAGAGTTTTAGAAAAAAATAATAAGAGCAAGAAGAACACCAAGGTTTTTAGAAAGATTTTTTCATAATAATTATTAGCAAATTTTAGAAGGATCAGAAGGATTGAGGAAAAGAATAGTAAGAGATGAACATAATATAGACTATCATAAGGATTAATAATTAGTCTGACAATATAGGTGATATTAGAAAATTTGAGAGATTGGATTTAAAGATATATAGTCTAAATAGAAAAATAGAAAGAGATAGACAGATTAGATATTTTCAGCAGTTTGAGCATTTATTACATAAAGAAGATAAACAATAAAAAGTATAACAAACTTAATAATTAGTTTAGGAAAATCATTAGAAGAAAGATAGATAAGTATTTATAGACAATTAAGAATAATAAAAGAACAGTTGAGAAAACATAAATCTAAAGAAATAATAAATGATATTAAATATATTACGGATACCTTAAGGACATAAAAAGACAAAATACAAAAAGAAGATTACACTGAAAAAAAGAATTACAAGAAATAAAATTAGGAAATATACAACTATTATAGAATTAGAAAAGACTAAGATATTTATAGAAGGAAAATAAACTGGAGACCCATCCTAATATTGGATAAAAGGGGGAGGATAAAAAATCAAGTAGGAAGAAAAGGAAGACAAGATCATGAGAAAAATGAAATATAATAGTACTAACATAACATAGTTATTTTAGACAAAGTAACAAGCTTCATTCTCTTTTGCTAAGTCCCCAACAAAGATAAGATAAAGATTAAAAAAGATCTAAAAGAAAACTTGTAGTAAAAATAGAAGCTTTATTGATCCACAAACGATAGTTACAATGGAGGCAGGGACATGGAAAAAGGAAATTATTGCAAGGATGGTTTTACAAGAGCTAGTTCTTCTGTGATATCTTATGTGTCCATAAGGTCTAAGGTAGTAAAAAGATACTAGATGCTGGAGAGAAAACAAAGAGTGTTTATGAGTGTGTAATGCTTTTGCTCTAAATGCTTGTATCCGTCAGTGGTATCTAAGACATCTATTTATAGAATTCCCATTCTTGAGAAATTCTAAAAGAACTATCTTTAGATGAGAAGTATGTTCTTTTTATGTTTTTGAAAAAACTAATATATTATCTATATATACACAAACAAAATCATACTTACTAAAAATACTATCTATTTTCCTTTGTAAAACTGAGGGTGCATTTTCGAATCTGTTGAGTTCTCTAAATGAGTTTTAATGATAACAAAAAGAGTTAAAGATATCTTACATGTTTCTTTAATGAGTATAGGCTATAAGATTCTATTTTATTAAACACAAGTTATTAGATATGAGAAAGATTATTTTGGACAAGTTTAAAGATGATTTAAAAAAGTTTTATGGTGAAAACGTTCGATAGAAGTTATTGTAGAAGTTTATTGAAAAGAAAATGGTGAAATGGTACTCTATCAAATTACTCCACAAGAAATGCTTTACATAGTTAGAAGTTTATCCAAAACCTTCAATCTGGTCTGTTACGAATTTTTCAAATTTGCAAAATACCTTATATAATTTAGATATTTGATGATTATGAAGGCCCAGCTCCACTTGGCAAGTATATTTGGGTAATTTGCTTGATGCATTCCAAAAAAATCGATTAAATATCGTATAGATTATTTTAGAAGGATTAAACCATATTCATTAAATCATGTTCATCAATGTTCATAGTTTTGTTCTTCACATTTTAGCAAATTTATTTCATCATAGTTTGCAGGATGATTTCAAGATATTTTGTTCAATATTTATTTGAAAAATCTCAACTAATGATAGTCAAAGATTTTGTAGTTATAGATAAGGATAACACTTCCTCAAATCATGGGATATCTCAACAACCTTATCCACGGAAGACTTATCTCTATGCTTTTTGTTAGACAATATCTTGTTGGAAGATATTATCAATTTAATTTGGATATTTTATATCCAAATTATATGAAGTTATTCATATAACCATGGGATAAAGTTCAAGAAAATTTTATGGGATATGTAGTGAAAATATCAAGGAAAAATTAAGCACATATTATTGGACAAATTTTCTAGATTTTTTTCATGGGACTTCAAATTTAAATTGTAGCATCTTTATTGCAATGGAAAAGACATCTTTAACGATATTATGTAGATTTCAAATGTTATTATCATAGAATTATTGGAGATATTTTTACGAATTCTCAAATTCGAAAAGGTAACAAGAAGATAACGTTGAAATATATCTAGAAGATTTTTTTCCTATTGACTAATTTGTTTTGAAGAATATAAAGAGGAAGCTTTGAACAAAATGAAAAATATAGAAGAAAAAGAAATCAAGTTGAGCTACTGCAAAAAAGCTTACTCTAATTTTTCACTATTCTAGAAACTTTTACAGAACCTTTAATGTTACGAAATTTCAGTTTGTTCTTTCATTCCTTTGAGCTTGTGTGAGATAGTTGAGAGTGTTTAATCATTGTAGTTAAGTGACTAGCTAGTGGATAGCTACAGACTTAGCAGTGAGACTTTTCTATATAATGGCATGACTTCTACTATCAACTATTTCTGATATAGTGGATTGCAACCGATAAAGATAACCGGATCCCCAGTGTGGCGCTGGAAGGGAGGATTGACTCACAAGAGGAACCTCTATACATTGTTGTCTTATCTTCTTATCCTTATCTTTTAATTGCTGCATTTTTACTATATTGTTATATTATTGTTTCATGTCATTATAATTGCAAAATCAAGAGGGAAATTTAAGATTATTGAATTGAAAAAGATTTAATGTTTAATAACAATCAATTTACCCCCTCTTAATAGTGCATTCAGGACCAACATTATCCAAAAGGCATTACCAATTATTCAAAATGTCCTAAGGACAGGTGAATGCCGCCTATAGGATTGATTCTTCATGCATTTTTACTTGTCAAAATCCGAATTTATAGTCAAATTTATTAAACATGTAATTTCCTTGAATTCTGTTAATCAAGTTTGTCTTATCTAAGATGTCATAACATATGTTTCAGTATTATTATTCAATTTTCTATAATCAATAACCATTGCTTTTTCCTCTTGCAATCTCACTATGTTTCCTTACAGTAAATGTTGGGCTTCGTGTGGACTAATAGATCTTTAGATAACTTTTAAATCTAAAAGCACATTGATATGCATTTCAAATTCTTTTGTATCTAGATTATCATATTCTATCTTTTTTGACCTAATTGCTATGTCTGCATTTATTATTTTTAATTGACAAAAAACTTGATTCTTTTTCCACAGTTCATTGATTTTCTCGTAAAACTTCTTCTTTTTCTAATCTACTAATTATTTGATCTATTTCTATAATTCATATTTCTATCATATTGTAAATCTTTTTATAAAATATACTATATTTATATATCTCAAGAAATTCAAAAATTTCTATAGCTTCTTCATACAATTCTAAATCTAATTCTTTAGTTTCTGTTTGGTCTGTCTTCATCTATTCTATTTTTTTATTTCTCTTGTTTTATTTTTATCAATTCTTCTAATTTTACATTTCTTGTTTTTCACATGCACAATTTTCTAATATTAAGGAGATGCTAAGAGTATCATTCTTCTAAGTGTCACTTGTCAGTGTAAATCAAAATTGTCATTTATCAAAAACTGTGTTCTAATTATACATGCATGCTTTCTAAGATACATATCTCTTACATATGTTCTTGAACTGTGTATTCCATATGTCTGTGTTTCCATTGCTATTTTATGTTTTATTAATATCTCGCAATATTCAAAAAGTTGTCCATCCATCTATTTTGCTTTTACACACTTATCTTTAGTACTTTTGTAATCAAATGATCTGGAATAATCTTTCTATCTATAATATTATTTATACAACTTGTATCTATTGGTGCCTCTATTTCCATGATTCCTTCTCTTATAAAAAATCTGACTTTTATTCTAACATTGGTAATTAAAATTCTTAATTTTTCATCTATTTCTTTTCTAAAAAATGTTTTTGTTATCTGTATTTTATCATCTAATATTTGTCATCCTATTCAATTTTTTTTCTATTATTATTGCCTTATTTTTTACATTGGGATCTATTTTCTCTTTTATTTTTTCTTTTCACTTAGAACTAGTTCTGATGAAACCATCCTTGTAATCATTTTCTTTTGCCATATCTTTGCCTCAATTGTAATTACCTTTTGTAAATCAATAAAGCTTTTGTTTTTATTGTAAGTTTTCTTTTAAATCATTTTTAGTCTTTATCTTATCTTTGTTAGGGAATTAGCAAAAGGGAACGAAACTTGTTACTTTGTCTAAAATAACTATGTTCTATTAGTACCATTAATATAAATTTTGAACATTTTGAATCCATAATGATTCAAGGCATTGGATTTATTGAACACACATTACAAGATTATAGACTGGTAAAAGACGTCATGAGAAACCTCGACCAATACATAAGTACAGAGTTTGGGACTGTCTGTAAATAATCTTGTTTCTATGAATAACACATCTAATAGAGGATACAACTTAAAAATCACCATAGACATCAGATACATTCCTCCAGAATGGTTCAAAATTTGATATAAGGCCTGTAGTTCAAAAAATTATCATGAAAGCTGAATACAACCTTAAATTTTTAGAACAAATAAAAAGGGAGTGTAATATTTCTAGAGATAGCCAAGTTGAAAGATGGATTACCTATGAAATAGCACATTCAACTGACTAACCACAAATCGTTTCTTAATTTTTCAAAGCAAGATATATAATATATTTTCTTCAAGCTACATGATAATATAGCTAACAATTGACATAAAATATCCTAAACTGGTGGAAAGCTATGAAGAAGAAGAAGCCATAAACACAGAAGACATAAAGATAGATTAATAACTGACAATGATAGACATCATCCAAGACAGTGAATGGCTGCTGAAGATAAGATAAGCCCAGAAACTGATAATGACAAATATAATCCAAAATAGTGAATGACTACTGAAGATAAGACAAGGAAATAATTGACAGACAAAGACAACTAAAGCTACAAGACAAAATTGAAGGAAAACTCAAATATACCTTTATTTATATAAATGAAGTAGGAGTATGCCCAATTTAGACACATAAATAATGGGAGTAATTTATGGACTTAATATTTTTAGATAATTTTTAATAAATAAAAAAGAAATTCTTGTTAGAACAGGTTGTGGAGCAATTGTAAAATTTTACAAAAATAAAAATGAAAAAATGCATATCAGAAAGAAGATGGGTAAAGTTTGTAGATACTCTTTTGAATAATAGTTATAATGTTGAATTTGAACAGAATTTTACAGAATGGAAGACTTACAGACAATTGAATTTTAGGCACCATATACATAAATGATATAAACAAAGAAGATGTATTTGAAATAGCTTGGTCTTAAGGAAAGTGCTTCTCTTGGTTTAAGGAAATTGAAACTTCTCATTCTCATTTCATAGTAATTGGTTCTTTAAAAAAATTACAATTTTTTATTCTACAATAATATTAATTTATAGTAATGTTAGTTTCACGAAATAATTATTCCATTAAGTAACGGTGGAAACTCATATTAGGTTGGGAAAGGAATAATATTTTTATTCCACCTTATGAAGCAATTAAACTTGTGGAACTCTTCAATTTTTCTTTTTGATCTTTTTGGAACTTTTAACCTTTCCTTTCTAAATTTTTAATCCTTACCCAATACAAAATTAATATAAAAATTTTCTTCCTTTTTTATCATCTTTAAAAGCATTTTAAAATAAGCCCATATATATATAAATCATATATTTACACCAAAATTCAATCAAATTTATTATTTTTACTTGAATCGTTTAAACCATTTACGTATGTACCAAAAGAAATTGAGCACATTGTAAGCTGGTCAATTGATGCAAAGCATAAAGAGTGCATATATAACCAAACCCATAAAACGAATCGAGCAATAAACATAGACATGGTTCCAGTACTTGAAGTTGAGGAACCTAAACTAGAACCGCCTCCCATGGCTCTAGTCTGGTTCTATGGAACCAGCAGTTCTCAATTCTAGTTTTGAAATCATGGAATCGCTTTTTTTCAAGTAAAAAAAATTAATAAAATAAATTTTAAACACAAAATAATTATCGAGGCTAAAAGTGTTAAATTATTTAATCAAATTTCTTTAAAAATTGTCTAGAACACACATTTATTTATATATGAATACATTCAAATAAATTGTAGTTAATACTTAATAGTATGATATTGCAAAATACTCTAGAGGAAAAAAATTACAATACAAAAATTAATCTCACATTGTAACAATGCCTTAAATATTATGAATTGGTAATAAATTTTACTATTATATGAAATAGTTTAAACATTAATAATTATGTATTCAATATTATTTTTTAAAACTTTTTTCTCTGATTTTTTAATGGAATTGTCTAGAATCGTTGGTTTTATTGATTCTTAGCGAAGAACTACTTAGAAATTGAGAACTAATGGTTTGGAATTGGCCAACTGATCTAGTTTTGGTTCTAGAACAACTGATGACGGTTTTGGTCCAGTTCTTGGTTCAGAACCAAATCGTGCCTATACCCATGGGCAATGATAATGGTTCTTTTATGGTTTGTATTGAATGTTTCTCAAGTATAACTACAAGTCACTATTGGTTAGAAGAATGAGATCAAATCAATCAAATAAAATTAAACTAAACATTTTAAAAGAATAAATAATCTTGATAATTCTTAAGTGCATATTACAAGCTTAATCAAATGTTTGACCATTTAAAGTAGCACTGAAAAGGAATATCTCTAGTACATTTGAAGTTCAAACAATAAAGGTAGAGATTGATGGATGAAATAAGCTTGTCTCCTTGATTCATGCACCATACTTATTGGTTTTTCCTAATTCAAGTTTATGGATTAGTGTTTTATACGGGTGAGTTAATTAACAAAGGCTCAAAGAGGACAAACAAGTCTAATTATTATCTTTTTGAGCCTCCAAGTTTTCCTTTACACTTTTCTAATGGGTAAATTACACTACAAAGTCGCAACATTTGGGGTAAGTTCATTTTAGATCACAATATTTCGAAAAGTTCAAAAGAGGTTACAACGTTTAGTAGTAAGTTCATTTTAGGTCATAATGTTTGGGTAAGTTTATTTTAGATCATAATGTTTAGAGAAGTGGATCAATCGAGGTCATTATTGGGCATGTCAACAAGAAAAATATTTAATTAAAGCTCAAGAAAACCTTTTTTAAGACCACATTGATATGTATCAATAGGAGAAATACTTAATTAAATCCAATAAAACACTTTTTAAATGTTATGACCTTTTTGAAATGTTATGATCTAAAATGAACTAACTCTCAGACATTATGACATTTTAGTGTAATTTACCTATTTTTTAATAAATGGATCTATAGCATTAGTCTAAAGATTAATCAACAAATTTGGACCCACACCAAATAGCTTCTCTAAGATGTTGCATATATAAAATAAATAAATACATTTTGCAACATTCTTTATCTTTATTTGAAAATGCAAATTCCAAAAGCTTATTCATTTATATAATTTTCTTTCATTTACATTTTAATCTTGTGCCTTTCAACCTGTTATTTTGAAATATGGGGTTGAACCAATTTATCTAGCCTATACTCCATCAGCAAAATCCATGATGAGGGCCTAGTCTCAATAACAGTCCCAGTGTTTGCTCGATCTTCTCTTCCTCACCTACCGCTTGGCACAAGTAACTCAGTCAGGATGCTTGTTGAGTAGTGGAGTAATAGGTCTACCTGGTATCTTCTACTACCAACCGTCAATGCCCACTTGTCCACTATCCTGCGATATTGATAATTGCCAGTTCAATCACCTATAAACACTCAACTAGCTCTTAGAAGATAGGTAATATCACACTTAATTATTTAGCCAGGTTCCACTTACAAGCTTGCTATGACAATCTCTAACTTAAGTATCAGAGTGGCCATGCCAGGCCCACTCTAATACACTATTAACTGGTTTTTTCTTTGCAAGCTTAACACCAAACATCAATCAAAGCACAAATTCCTACGATCTATCATTTACTAGATTCAAGCAAGCGATACAATTTAGGAATTTTTATTTTATATGGATTTTATAAAGCGTCATTTTAGTGGGTATTTTTGTTTTTCAACTTGAAGTTGAGCATAAATATAATACTGTTGAAATGATCTAAACACCACTCATAAGAAAATAAAATAAAATAAAGTAAATAGAAGCCAAATGGAGTTATGTATGAATTTAAAAGACTTTTTCAAAATTTCCAATTTTTCCTTATCTAAGAACCAAAATTTTGAAAAAAATTCAAATCTCGAAATAAAGTAAAGTAAAATTTTAAAATAGTTATTTTAATGAAAATTTTACAAGAAAAATGAAAAAATGTAATTAGGAGCTTTGGTTTTGTAAATCATGATTTTACCTCAAATTAGTAACTTACATGAATTTAAAATCCAAAATCTAGTTCTTGTAAATGAATTAGATTTATTTGAAATATTTAAATCATTATTAGCCGAAGAGATTAAATTAAATAAAACTTGCACATGTAAGATTTAGATGCTCAAGATTATGCCATGTGGCATAAACGTAAAGGGGATAATTTCCTCTTGTCTAAAACCCTAACCCTAACTCTACTATGGTTGTCAAAATCGCATTTCTACTCATATGTTTCTACGAGTCTATGTTTGTGAGCTTCTTTTGATTCAACTCATGTAAAAAATCGGATTTGTTGTAAACTCAGTAGAATTGCGAGTTAAAAAGTAAAATCGGTGGAAACGTACGAATACTGCCGATTTTACCGAGTTAGCTCATTGTGTCTGCTTTGAGCCTTTGACAATTAAACAAAAGGTGCTATGTAATTTTATTAATAAAAAAAAGAAAAATCAAAGCTGCTTTGTGTATAGCACAAATCACAAATAACAAAAGTCACAAAAGACAAAACATATTAGGTTTTTTCTTCCATCTTCCTTACTCAGTATTCGGAATCGGCTACTCGCTCTTCCACAGTTCCACATCCACTTCGAGTCTTCGCCATTGATCTTCAATTCTTCAGCGTTCATCGGCTTTTGCTGAGTGCGTGGCCATCATCGTCAAGTAGACAGTGGTCATTATTCTCGACTTCTACTGAGCGGTCAAGTGGCCATCATCAATCAAGTCAAGTGGTCATCTTCATTGTTTTTTGTTGAGCGTGAGATCATGGTTGTTTGATCATCCTCGACTTTGTGTTGTTCGGTGGAGAAGGAAAGCAATTTTAGTCTTCAACTTCAACTTCAAGTGAGTTATTTTCCCTGTTCTCATATCTAAGTCTAATTTTGTGATGATTTTATTCAAAATTTGAATTATTGAATTTGAAGTAGTGGATAGGTTAAGTTGTATATTAGTGCACTTCATGTTGGAGATGGAGATGGGTTTGTGCTGGACTGGAATTGATGAGTTCATTTGTGTGTTTGTTCTTAGTTATTCATCTGAAATTGCGGAACTGATTTTGCCAAATGTTTTGGGCATCTCATAGATTCTATAAGCAAGTACCCGAATAATATTGCCCAAAGCTAAACAATAAGGCTTACCTAAGTGCAACTCTTGTAATTGCTAGATTGAAGTTTTCATGGAAACATGACTTCAGCCCAAACTCATATTGCACTAGGAAAGGAGGAATTATAAATAGCAGAAAAACCATGAAACTTAGTCGAAAAATGAAACAAGAAAGTGATAAATTACCCAAATCCAGAAGAAGTATGTTATCTTGAAGGCATTCTGGATAAATGAAATGGAAAGAAGCAAGGTTAGAACTCCCCAAGACATGAAAAAAAAAAAAACTCTAATAACTTAAAATGGCTTAAGCAGTTTTGATTTAAGACATTTGTCAATAATTTCAGGAGCTACTTTAGCCTAACCAGACACCGTGGCTGGAAATTATACTCTTGCTTATACATGGTGTGCAATTCAATACACATATCAGATAGCTATGATAAAAATCATGAGAAGTAGTACCTGAAATAGGACAAAATATATGATATAGAGAAACAACTGAGGCCATCTAAACCAAAAATGCCTATTAGAAACTTGTACAAGAGGTATTCCTTGTACTACTGCATGTCTTTCTTGGATCTCCAAAGCCATCCGACTTATGATTGCTTGAAGTTTTGTACCAACAGCCAAGAGTCAGCTTCAATCAAAGAGAAAATCAATTCTTGATTGGCTTATACCTTTTAGCTGCTTCAAGTAATTTTTCATTTTTTTTTCAATAGGTCGACAATAATACAAAATAATGGATTAATTTGGCAAGGATAACTTGTTACATAGTTTTATCGTTGAATTCCCTGAATAATTTTGGTGTTTATTTTTGAGGATTCTTTTTATATTGATGGTCCATTCATTTCTATGATTCAAAATTTTAAAATTAGTGTTTGCTATCTTCATTCCTTTAAACCAAAACAAATAGTATTCATGCTTTTTCAACTTAATGGACTATTTTTACTTCCTCATGATTGTTGGTCTTTCCCTTTGATGATATCTTTGATTATGTTTTGTGCCTAGTCTCATATTAGAGAACATTTTTGACTTTCTTGGTGCACAATTTTCAATATATATTTCCAGTTGCTGTTCTTGAGAAACTTACCCCTGTACAAAATGGCAAAACATCTCATAACATATTTCCAGCTGCAGTTCTTGAGAAACTTCTTAATTTTTTAATTGTTGATCATATAGAGATTTGATATAGCTAATATTTGCTTTCCTTTTTTTCCCATTACTTTGTCTTTGATTTTAATTTTATATTTTTTTCTTTACAGGGACATAAGAAGTGATTGAGTTGAACAGTTGAACTTGAAATGTCAACTTCCAAATCATCTAAAGAGAGTGTTAAAAGGAAAAATGCTCCAGGAAATAGATCTGATGTTGGTGGCAGCACGGAATTGATGTTGATAATAATGGAAAAAGAGTAAAATGCAAGTATTGTGACAAAGTTGTTAGTAGTGGCATTTTTAGATTTAAGAATCATTTGGCTTGTACACGCAGAGATGTAGAGCCTTGTATGAGTGTGCCTGATGATGTTAAAAAGCAAATGATGACACTATTAGCAAAAGCAGTAGAAGCGGCAGAAAAGAAAAGAAAGCAAATTTATGGAATTGACGAATTTGATATTGATGAGGTATTACAGCTGCATTATAGGGAAAAAGGAAGGAACGCCATTGATACCTTCTTCAAAAAGAAAAGTGGTGGAACAAAGCAAAACCAAACAACCATGAACCAATTCATGAAGAAAGAATTGAGAGAAGACTATTGCCAACAAATTGCTCGGTTTTTTTATACTAGTGCAATTCCATTTAATTGTGTCAAAAATCCAGAGTTCGCAAAGATGCTTGAGGTGATTGGTCGATATGGTTGTGGGCTTCAACCTCCTTCCTATCATGAGCTAAGGGTAACATATTTGAAGAAAGAAGTAGCTCAGACAATGGAATTACTTGAGGATTATAAAGCAGAATGGAAGAAAACGGGTTGCTCCATTATGTCAGATGGGTGGACTAATAAAAAGAGGCGTTCCATATGCAATTTCTTAGTAAATAGCCCTAAAGGAACAGTCTTCTTAACTTCTTTAGATATTTTTGATATCTCCAAGACAACTGATAAGGTCTTTGATATATTAGACAATATTCTGGGGAAAGTTGGTGAGGAGAATGTTGTTCAAGTAGTTACTGATAATGCTGCAAATTATAAAGCAGCTGGAGAAAGATTGATGGAGAAAAGAAAAAGTTTATATTGGACACCTTGTGCAGCACATTGTATTGATTTGATTCTAGAGGACTTTGAGAAGGAATTGAATTACCATCGTACAACAATTGCAAAAGGGAGGAGAATCACCACATATATTTACTCTAGAACTATACTCATCTCAATGCTACGACATTTCACAAAAAAAAAGGGACTTGGTTAGGCCTGGTGCAACTCGCTTTGCAACTTTTTATTTGACTTTGGGTTGCCTTAATGATCAAAAGGGTGCATTGATGAGTATGTTCACTTCTAATATGTGGAAGTCCACTAAGTATGCAAAAACATAAGATGGAAAGTGGATTCAACAGCTAGTTTTGGATAGTAGATTTTGGAAGAATATTACTACTTGCCTTAAAGCTGCTTTTCCTCTTATTAAAGTACTTAGTTGGTGGATTCAGATGATCCAGCTATTGGCTTCATTTATCCAGAAATGGATAATGCCAAAGAAAAAAATTAAAACAAATTTCAACAACATAAAGAAGAGGTAATATTTTAACTTATTAACTATATAGTCTATACTTCTTTTCAATTTGTATTTTAAAGTTTAATTTTCTAAAATGTGCCATATGATCATATCCAATTTATTTGATGTAGTTATGAACATGTGTTGAAGATCATTGATAAGAGATGGAGCTTCAACTTCACAGACCATTGCATGCTGCAGCCTATTACTTGAATCCTCATTTCCATTATAGTCCTACCTTCAAAGTTGATGCTCAGGTTAAAATAGGACTATATGATTGCCTACATCACATGGTCTCTAATGCGGATGAAAGGTGCAAGATTGATATGCAACTTGAACATTTTAAGGATGCTAAAGGATTATTTGGTATTGAGGCTGCAAGGTTAGCAAGAGATAAAAAATCTCCAGCAAAATGGTGGGATTCATATGGAGATGAATGCCCAGAACTACAAAAGTTTGCTATTCATGTATTGAGTTTGACTTGTAGTTCTTCTGGTTGTGAGCGTAATTGGAGTGCATTTGAAATGGTATGATGCAAATAATTTTTCTATTGTGTCTTTCATTCTATCTATTATTGATACCATTACTCTTATATATAACCCTTTCAATTTCAGGTTCATACAAAAAGAAGAAATAGGTTGCACCAGCAAAAGATGAATGATCTAGTGTTTGTGATGCATAATTTGAAATTAAAAGAGAAGAGTGATAGAAAAAATAATTGTAGTGTTGACTTTTCAGTGGATGATCTCTCATCTGATGATGAATGGATTGTTAAGGAAGAAGATATGTTTAATTCATCAAGTGAGGATTTGTTGAATATTCTAATTGCTGAGGGAAGGGAAAAAGATGATGAAGATATGGAGGATGTTGGCGCACTTATAGATTTAGAGAGTCATGGAAGTAAGAGTCAAGATGATTTAGAGATTCAAGATATTGATGTTGTTGAAGATCAAGCACAAATGGGTAATTTAGAGGATATAGACACTATTGGTAGTAATCATGATGTTGATATTGATGATGATCAGGAAGACGATTGTGATGAGGATGGAGATGGGAGAGCTGATGGTAGCTTTGATGATTTGTTTTAGTTCTGTACTTCACTATAATAATTTATGTTGGATTGCATTTTGCATTGCGAATATTGTTTCAAGTATTTATATTATGAATTAATGTATTAGTATTACTATTAAGTATTACCATAACGACTTATGTTTGATTATCCGTACTGTTAAGTGCATAAGTTTTATTGACTTGTGAATTATAACTAAGCTTGATGCTAAATTTCTTTATTTTCATGTTTTATTTGATGATTTTATTAGTAAAGTAAGTATATTTACAATATTTGCAAGCAAAGTTACATCGGTTGTAGAATCTTACGATTCTACGTTTTGATTCTACGTTCGTTTCTACAGACCCCTTGGCGATTCTAGGTGGAAACTCGAATTGACAACCATGAACTCTACCCTTTCCTTTTTGCATATAAATTCTCTTTCCCATTTCTACCACCCATTTTTAGGAGACCCTTCCAAAACCTTAAGGTAAGGTTCTCTAAAACCCTAATCCCTTCTTAGTGCTAAATAAGTGGAATCAGAATCCTAAGATAAGGTTCTCTAATTAGCTTACATGATGTATTTTACTTGAGGAAATGGAGAAGATGAAGTAGTGTTAAAAGAGGAAGGAGACCCATCATCACAATAAAATTCGTGTTAAGGTATTTTAATATTTTAAGAATGAAAACTGACTTGGGTGAGTTAATACAAGTTTAGGTTGTAAAGAAATCAATTTTTAGAGTTATTTTGAAATCTTAAATTCCTTCCTAGCTGATGCAAGTGAAAACTATAGTCTTAAGCAAGGTAAGACATTAAAAATAACTTATTTTCTTGAGATTATGATGATTTTTGGAGTTATGTCTGCTATAAAGATATTAAATAGTGTTTAGGTGTGACTTGAATGTTAAGTTTTGTTGGAATGAATTTGAGAATGATGGATTTTGGTTTATTTGATGTTAGAGTCCTAAAATAATGGATTCATGCTTAGATATATGGTGGGTTATGATAAAGAAAGATTAGGTTTAAACATGATCTTTTAGTTCTTCTAAGACCCTAATATTCATCTAACAACTCTCTACATTGAAAAACCTGAGTTTAATCTCCAAACAATGAAAATCGAGAAGAACACGGTCAATACACGAGCTTGTGAATCAAGCCATGCAACCCTTTGGCCCCAAAAACATGGGAAAACTTAGTTTTCAGAAAAACATGGCCAATACACGAGATCATGACCTTAACTGCGTATCTCTCTGATCTTAAGCTTTGTATTACATGATGGATACACGGTTTCATGTATCATCTTGTTTACCTTTCTAACCCTAAACCAAGATGGTGCATGACCAATACATGGGCTAAAGTATTTGGCCATGTAAAAGAACACGGCTTAATACATGACCCCATGGACTTGCTCTTATACTTTTCGAGCCCCTTTATAACTTCATCAATTCTTGCTTGAATTACATGAAACTTGACCCGATTATTTCTTTAAGCTTAAATAAACTTTCAAGAACTTCAAATGACAAATCTAGCAAGTATTAATACCCCATTAAAATGTACATCAACTAAATACATCAAGCTTAAAAAGTCTCACACAAACTTCTGTTTCCTTAGTAGTTCACAATCTGATACACTGGACGTGTTCTTAGCCATGTAAAGGAACACAACCAAGTACATGGGCTGTGTACTTAGCAGTATTCTCTTGAAATGTTTGCACGGGCCCATGAACGGCTCATGCTTTTCCTAAACTCCTTCTTTATGTCTAAACAACCTTTAATGAGATTCATTAATGGGTACAACAAAAAATAAGCATCATAATAACAATATAAATTAAGCAAAGTTAGCTAATCTTAAACTAATATCTAACTTCAATTATGAACAATTTATAGACACCGAGCTTCGGAAAGAGATTTGAAAGCTCAAACCAATTAACAGGTACGCAATAATTGCGTGTTATTTGCTAAGGTAGTTGTAACGCCCTAAAATTTCTTTAAGGCAATTACCGTCACGTATAATAACCTAAGTATTATACGCACAGGCTTCTTTAAAAAGGTATATTTGTTGTGAACGCTTGCTAGCCATATTTTATATTATGAAATCATTCACTTAATTTTTTTGACTAGATTTAAAACTTATAAAACAAACTTTTACAAAAACATTTTTATAATCTACTCTCATAAGTAGACTAAAACTCACAAAATAGCTGTACCATCAGGTATCTCATATATCTTTTAATGATGATAGATAAAGCTTTTAAAAACTTCATTTACAAAACTTGGGCTTCATTAGGCCAACTAAAAGAATATTATAAACTTAAAATATAAATCCAATTTTTTTTAAAAAAAAAGAAAACAATTTAAATATATTCTTCCATCTTAGCTCACTTCACTCCAATAAATCTTCCCTGACATCTCATATCCCAAACCAAACATTATCATCGTCAACATCATCAGCTTCATCACCATCAATAAAAAATTCCTGGAAAAAGAAGAAGAGCAACAACAATAATGAGCCAAAGTCTAGTACACAGTAACAAACACATACATGAAGAGATACACGACCTTAACTAAATGCAATGCATCAAACAACAAGTTATTATTTTTAATTTAAAGTAAACAAATCTACATTGGAGTACTCACACTCTGAAACAAGCTATTGGGAATCTGGGGGTCCTAAGTAACCATACGACGCTCTGGGGGTGATATAAGCAGCCCAAATACCTATATCTCCTAGATGACATAACCGAAAAAGAATAGAAGCCGCATCTAGGGTTCACAGTCGTTACATGCTCTCTATCCATCTCGGTCCATGATATAAAAAAGCTTAATCGGTCCCATAAATATGAGCTCTAATATATTACTTCTCATTGATCAAGATAGATGTTACACTGATACTATTTGCCTCGTTAGCTACCTGCAAATGTCATAGCATCATGATGGGGATAGCCTAAGCGCCTAAACTACCGTGTTCACTCAAACAAGGTTGCTGTTCCCTAGACTGGATTCAACGGCACAAGCACAAGGGACACTCAATTATCAAAGCCGTCGCTAAATTTTAATTGGTTTTAAGATACATATCCTAACAATCCTATGCAAGTTACTGCGTATTTTTCATTTTGAAAGCTAAACAGGACAAAGGGTATTTTAGAATCCATTTCAAAAGATAAATCAGGTATCTGGTCTGTAGATTTAAGAATTAAACTCATATAAGATATTATAATCATTATCCACTTATCTCAAACTTTTATTAAAATCCTATTTGATCAGATACTAAATATAAACCCTGCTAAAACTGCTAAGATCGCCCCGCCAAAATATAGACAGTTCTCCTTTGTCTGTCAAATTATTTCTTTTCTCTTTATTTATGATCTTTTACTACAAAAGCATCATCAAATCATTCATATTCAAAAATACTCATTTCCCAAGCAAACATACATTTGTAATAACATATTCCTCATATAATTCATGGTTTATCCTAATTTATCATTTTAAACAAATTATTAGCTATTAAACCTATTTTAACTGAATCTTAGCCAGATTGATTATAATTAATCATTTAATACAATTACTTAGCTAAGATAATTAAACTTAATTAATCTGATCTATTTTTGCTTACTAAAGTCAATTTAGTCAAGTTAGACTAAGATTGATTAATTAAGTTTAATTTATATTAACTTTAATCTTAGCCATGTTGATTAAATTTAATCAATCTAATTCATTTTAGTTTATTCAAGTTCATTAAGCCAAGTTGAACTTAGATTATCAACTATTCATTTTACATCTAACTTTATATTTAATCAAATTATTTATTAAATCTTTCAATTCACTAAACTCATGCTCAATTATATCATTTAACAAACATAACACATTAACTATCATTTATTTATTTCGTTTTAGCTAAAAAAGATTCATATTATACTTAACTATGTATATTTAACTAGTAAACCAAGTTTTCAATTTTGTATGGAAAATATAGCAGTTGTAATCAATCAAATTTATACCTTGATACGTTTAGAATTTGTAAAAACTTAAAATATAAAAGTCATAGATTTTTTTTAAGCTTTCTATAGCATTTTGAATCACCTCAAAATGAGTTTAGATAAAAAAGTTATGATCAAAATACGAAACAATGTCATGGTAGGGGAAACCAAACGACTATTTCAACCTAGAGGATTTACCAAAAAATAATCCAAAAGTAAAACACCCTCCAAATGGGCCGTTTGCTCCATACACCCCTCAAACGAGCCGTTTTAAGGTCTGTTTCAATTCAAAAATTTTACACAGAAATTGAAACACCCCTTTAAATGGGTCATTTGATAGGATATTTGGATCCTTGCGACTTCCTTATTTTTTTTTTTTTTTCTTTTCAACACTTTTTCACACATTCTACTTTAATTTAAACACCATAAAAACCACACACAACTCATCACACTCACTTAATAACTCCAAATGTACAAAAACTCTATCATACAACTCCCATAACTTCATCAACTTACTCGTCTACCAATTTATCATAAACTCTACTTATAACTAATATCAATTCATCATACACATTCATATCTACAATCTATCAACTTTAATTATAAACTCTACATAATTCTAGTTCTAATTCATCACATATATTCATATACAACAATTAAAACAATATAAAACTACTATACTTAGTTTTTTTGGCAAGAACATGCAATTGAATTCTCTTTTCTTATTGTTGGAGCTTCTTAACATGCTTTCCACTTCTTGTATCATCTTCTAACTTTGATTCCTTGTTTAATCTTATTGAAATTGAGGTTTGAGAGTTAAAATTGAAGAAAGAAAAGATATGGGAAGGAGAGAGAAAAAGAGAAAAATGAAAAAGAAAAAGGGGAAAAGGAAAAGATAAAGATAAGGAAAAAGAAGAAATTAGAGATATTTTTAAATAGGGTATTGATTTTAAACCTTTTTTATAGTTATCTTAGTATGAAAACTAATTAGAAAATAATTTAAGAATACATATATCAGAAATTTATAATTTGATATAAAAACACAATTCAAAAATATAATTTGTGAATATCTGATATTTAACTCGGGTTTAGGTTTAGAACTGATATTTTTAAACATGTAATTGATTTAAAAAATTAATAAGATTTTACAAAATGAAATATAGCTAAAGTTTAAAGATTTAGAAGTTTGCAAAACATTTAAAATATTTGTTTTGAGATTTAGAAATTGAAATTGAAGAAAAATGAGTCTGAATGAAGAATTTGAATAAAATGAAAATTTTGATTTATAAAGAAAAGTTATTGAGACATATGGAAGATTTAAAAGGATATTTTAAATCTTAAATCTCAATTTAGCCAATTTACTCATTTAATTATATCAAATTGTCTATTTTTTTCTCTATTGTCTACTCATATTATTTATTTAAACCATCTAGCTATATTCAAAATTAACTAACCATTATATTATTCAACTAAACCATTCTAAATTAACTATGTAAGGGTTTGGGGTATTTTAGAATTAATAACTGGACCAAAGATTTCAACTTGGTCAAATTGAATGTTCGTTGGTCCTTGGCTGCTTTCCCCAAGAAGTGGCACCCTTGAATTGGGTTGCGAGCCTAATCGCAACTTGGGGAGATAAGGTAGTTGTAGGCATCTAGACCCCCACAGAGTGCATTGTAAGGATAGGTGGATAGTCGATAAGGGATGTTCCGAAACTAGACGATCAATTAAGAGCTAGTACAAAGTTGAAATAGAGTTATGCGATGGTATGTGCTTTTGCATAAAATGTTGCAATGCCTCATGCTTATTGATTGCTGTATGTCTGAAATCAATTGTATGTGACTACTTCTTTTTCTTTGTTGATGAGTTATGGGGCCTTATCAAACCCTTACTATTTGGTATGTGATTCACTGAGGGAACCTTACTCCTTTTTCTTAGCAGGAGTTATGAGTATTCTTATACGTGTTGGTATTTTTGGGACACTGGGAATACTTATTTACTGGCTTAAAAATTTAATCAAACTTAACTTGTGCTTGATGCATTACCTTAGGCATGCATGTTATGCGTGTATGTATTCAATTACTATATACTAGGCTTTGTAGCTCATTCTTTAACATTTCGAGTTTTGTTGAATGTCTGTTGGGAAGAGAACTTCAAGGGATACTTTGAGGTGGTAGAGGTGTACAAAACATATAATTATATGTATTTCTTACAAAGAATTTTATTGTAAATTCATTATTTTATTTGAGCTGGATAACTGTAATTAAACAATTAATATCTATTACATTTTTAAAAAGATCATTAGGTCCAAAATGTTTTTCCTATTTGAGTTATGTTATCAGATGGGCCTTGTGGGTAATAGTTAGGATAAAACATGTTTTGTTGAATCTATTTGTCGAACATGTTAAAATTGTATGGGTTACAATAAACCTAAATCATCGAAAAACAGATGGTACTTTATTGAAATTTTTACAAAAATTAATAACAATTTCTTAAATTAAAATTCAACTAGAAATTCATTTAATAAATGAATGACATACACATATTGCTTTAATTGTCATGCTCGATGTGCTTATGGTGAGGCCGTTACATAGGTTTTATTTTCTTTTTTTGGTAAATTGTAAATACGGTTTTTATGATTGCTCCAAGTGTACTTAAGTAACTTATATTTGACACTGGCCACATATATTTTAACTTTTGAAAATTATGTTTACAAGTCCTTTTTTTTACTATCTTGCCTTGAATAAATAGTTAAAAAAAAAAGCTAAAAACACTTCTTATAAGAAATAATGAAATTTGTAAGGAACCAAATGACACCTTTTTTAAAAAATTTTTTTCCTTAAATTTAAGTTTTAGACAAATTTCATTTCTTTAATAAAAAAATCTTTTAAAATATTTCATACGTTAAAAAATTCATTTTTTATAACTATTTAGTGTAGGTCATGAAGGGAACCAATGAAAAAATATTCTCAAACCTTAGGAGTATCGATAAACTGTAAAATCTTTTCATTTGGTTTGAAACTTTGCCTATTTAGGGGTGTTATTAGGATGGAGTGTTATAAAATATTGATCTAATTATCTATTAATTTAAAATCTTATAAAATTTGAATTGGGTTTAAGATTAAAATAAAGCATAATGAGATAACCTCGGTAGTAAGGAAAAAAATTAGCAATAATATAAAAAGGCATCCTATATAACAAAATTTTTTGAGCACCATTACTAATGGCCATGAAACCACCATTAGCGTTAAATGGTGAAAATAATAATCGTTAGTTTGAAAACAGAGTAAGGAATAAAACGTGTATTGATTTTAAGCTATTCTCCTCCGTAACCATGGTTAATATTTGAGATAAAAATTTGCTGCTTCAGAAATTGCTGATTTCATCATGTCTCCATTGTAAGGTGAGGCTCCCATTTAGCGCCTTGTCATTCTATATTGCAACAATCTTAGAGTAGTTCACTTGAATGATAATCCCATTAACCATAATCATATTAAACATATTGATATTGATTATCATTTTATGTGTGAAAATAGTATCATTGATCATATTCTTGTTCTCTATATTCCAAATTGTTATGTCTACATCCACTTTCCCAATTTCACATTGGCTTGCACCTTGATATTAATGAGGCCTATTATTGTATACTATTCATTCATCATCATGTGAAGGTAGAATAGTATTTTCACTTGTGTATTAGGGTTCCCATTGTATATATACTTTATGTATGTTATTCTTTAATATTGAGACAATATACAAACAATTATTTATTTGTTCAAATAAACATTTACACGTATAATACATATTTATTTATGGAGACACCAATGAGGCATCATTTTTAGAATCATCATTCCTTGTCCATTTGTGTATTTTATTAAATTTTAAGTAGTCTAATTTTGTTGTCAAATATAGGGTTGTTAAATTTCAATAACGAGCAGGTTATAGAGTTTCTTTTTCTTTCTTTTGCTAGAAAAAATTTTGGATGGCTTCAACTCTTGTCACTATCACAAGTAGGGGTAGGCATGGATCGATTTGGTTCGATTTTTCTTAGAACCAAACAAAACCATAATTTACGGTTTGTTTTTTTTTTATTCCAAACCAAATCATTAAATAACGGTTTGGTTCAGATTAGAAATTTTTTAAACCATTAAATAAAGTTTGGTTTGATTGGATTACAGATTAAATCAAAATTCTAAATAAAAAAAATTCTTTGTTATAGTTTTTTTACATTTGTGTAGATACTTAAATATTTAATATCATTTTATAAAGTTTATATTACAAACTGCGACAAAATATTTTATGAATTCATCATACTTTTGATCTATAGTTTTCTATAAAATCAGTTATCTATCAATAAAATACATTCACCAACCAATATATAATAAGTCATAATTTATAATTTTTAATAGACCCATCAAATCAATTAGCTACCAATAAATTTAGCTAAAATAGAAAATCATCTATCAACAAAATTCATCAATGAATAAAATGATCCGCTGATAAAATATATAAAACAATTAATACATAATAAGAGTTTATAACTTAATACATAAATTTCATACTTTATAAAGTTAAAAGTTATTAAAAAAAATAGCTCATCATCAACTAAAAATACATATCATGAGCTTAAAAAAAATTTAAAAATGAACAGGTCAATTTTAATCATTATTTACCAAATAATAAATATAAAATGAAATAATATGAACATATAGTAAAATATTATTATATTTTTCTAAACAGTTTGGTTCAGTTTTATGGATTGGTTTTGTTTTCTTTCTAAACTAAACCATAAATTTATGGATTGGTTTGGATTATAAAATTTTTAAAACCAAACCATTAAAAAGAAAAAGCCATATTTTCAGTTTGGATTTGTTCGGTTACAGATTGGTTCGATTTGATTGGTTTTTTTTGCCCACCTCTAATTACAAGAGATTCCCGCAACCATTCCTTATTCACACGAAAAAGACTGATTAGGATAACACCATAACTTTGGTGTGTGGCAAAAAACCGTAGATCCCAGCTATAAGGAAAACACTTTTACCTATGGTAAGAATTGATTCCATAATCACTAGGAGTTGTGGATCGAAATCTTACTAATTGAGCCAACCTCTGCTGGTGATTATTACGGTTATTAGGCCAAATTCGAATTTTATAAGAACTTTTCATGATTTATTTATTTTTATTTTAATTTTATGTTTGTTTCACAAATATAAAGTAGACTCAAAATTAATAATAATAATTTCTTTAATATTATTTATAATTTTGTCCTAGCAAATAGTATAAAGATGGTTATGAACCGAACCTGATAGCAACTATCTATTTACCTGGAAATGAAAAAGAAGAATCGAGAAAATTACACGTATTATGTACTTTAAAAAAAAATTTCATAAAACAAAATTATAAAAAAAATTACAAAAGTAGTGTTGCTATATTGCATCTTGAAGATGCGATAAAATTTTTAAAAATTGTAAATATATAGCATATTGGTTGTGCGATACACTTACATGTGTATCACATGACCAACAAGTGATTACACATATAAATATAAGTATATCGCTCGTTGGTTATACGATACAGGATAAGACAAGTATCACATAACCAACATATGATATTCAAGCATCTATTTTTTTTTACCTAATTTACTATATCTCTATCCAAAAATGCGATACAAATATAAATACTTATATCCCTACTCTCAAATGTGATATAAAAATAATATTTTGACAATTTTTTTTATAATTTATATTTATGTATTTTTCTTTTAAAATCAATCCTAAAGATGTGGTCAACCCAGAAGAATCCAATGCTAAAACTTAAAATCCCCAAAATTCCGGCTTGAGCGGAGCATCTAAACTTTTTCCTCTTCTGTTCTTCTTGTTCTCCTCCTCCTCTTCCTCCTACTTCTGTAACATAAGAAGATGCTAGTAGTGTACTTATACCTGTTCTTCTACACATTCCTTAATCTCAAAGTAAATGGTTTACTGTCAAGTGATACACAAAAAATCATAAATGAAGCCAACTCTAATGGTCCTTATATTGGATTAGTAATCCCAAACCTCTTTGAGATGAACCCTCTTCTTCAATCTCCAAGTTACATACCCACTAACATTTCCATTGATTTTGCTGGTATGTCAAACCAACCAACCAAAATAAATAATGGGTGTTAAGGTTTTGGGCTTTTAGACGAAATAAATGTTAGAGTTTTAGACAAAATAAATGTTGAGTTTCAATCTTGGGTTTTAGGATTTTAGGCAGTTAGGATCTAAAGCTTCAATCTTTTAGACAAAATAAATGTTGAGTTTTGAGGTACTTTTATTTTTATTTTTATTTTCTTTTATTAAATGTTGGGTTTAGGGATTTATTGCATTTAGGAGTTGATTTTACGATATTTTCGCACAAAGTTTATATCCTGATGATGATTATTTTGTAAAATTTTAGTATAAAGTTGTTGCTTTTTTTTTTTTTTTGGGTGATATTGTTGTTGGGGTTGACATTGTTGACTTGATGTTTTTTTTTTCCTCCCCTTTTTGAGGTGATTAAGGAAGGAGGTTTCGGTTTGGGACAATAGAGGAGAAGAAAGTGATATTGGTTATGACAGGACTTAGCATGGTATGTTAATTGTTATGAGAATTCTTTCTTTATTTCTTCATTTTGATTTTGTTTTATAAAATTTGAAGATAGCTAAGTGTTCTTATTTATACGTGTATAACTGGCTGAATTTCTGTTTGGAATTTTATTTCATTTTATTTTGGGTTGAAATCCAGGAGCTGACAATGTTTTCAAAATTATGACATGATCTTTTGCTATTAAAACTTGACAATACCATCCAGTATAGGCTTTAATCTACATAGACTCACGTGTAACCAATGAAATGTTCCTAATTTCATCATTGTTTAGGTTCACTGTTAGCACCACAACCATTTGATTTAAAAATTTAAGCTTTAACCTACATAAACTCAACATGTAACCAATGAAACGCTCGTAATTTCATCATTGTAATTTGTTTAGTTTAGCTGGACCATAACCATTTGATCTAAAAATTTAGGCATATAGATATGATATGAGCTATTGTATTTGCTCCTCCTCACATGCGAGTCAAAGCTTTAACTTGGACTCATCATTTGAATGACTTAAGTAAACGGGGTTGAAATGAGTTCACAAGATTTATATATAAAAACCTCTTGCTCGGATATCATATTTAGGTAGATGAGATAGTTGTGATACTAACTTGAATAATCACAATAAGACATTAAATATATCGGATTATTAACTAATATATATCAATCACATAAATGTGATACCAATGGCTAAAATTTTGTAACTTTACTGGGTTGGGGAAATATTTAATGCTTTTGAAACCTCAAGCCACTGTTGAACTGGTCAATTCATATAAGTACAGTCGATATTTGAGCGTTTGGTGTATATGTCTATGCAAAGCTTCATGATATGGGATATATTGTTGTGCAGATTAATTCTGCAATAACCACACAGCTTCTGTTGAGTTTGTTTCGACATACAAGGGGTAGTGCATTATGGAACTGCAGGAAATGCAAGTCCATCTTTGAATGTTGGAGATGTTGCCATACCTCAATATTGGGCACATACTGCCTCTGGAACTGGCAGGTGTTTTGTTAGCTTTCATCTTAATACTTTCTGATGTCATTGCCCAGTTTTGTCTGCAAGAATTCAGAATTTGTACAATTATGATGTGCAATGGTGGAATATATATCTTTTGTATCCGATATCCACCACTTTACCTTATTTGAAGGTAGCTTCTATGCTGTAGATATGGATTTTCAATTTAAAACCTGAGAATGCTATCATTAATAATAAAATAAACTTATGCTGATCAAGAAGTTTTAAGCTTTGATCAGTTTGGTTGTAGAGCTAATTCTTACTTGTTATAGTTCAGGAGCAAACAAGTTTCGAATTCACCATCTATAGACTTAACACTTTAAGATCGGCACCAAATCTCATAATCATTAAAGTTGGAATATCCAGGTTACTTGTCAACTTTTCATGAATGCTTGTATGCTTGTGCTTCTGTTTATGTATTGGTATTCACTTTGGTATACAATTATAAAAGTTGTGTTTTGCATTGGAATGTTTCCAACAGGGTATGCAGGTTATATTCTGGCAAAAGCAAATACTATTGGAATTGGATAGAGTCTGGTTTCCCATTTGTTTCATTGAGCTACCTATGCTGACAAGTTATGTATTGTTTGGATGTTGGTAACGATTTTCAAGTTGCAGTGACTGCAAATCTGTTAGCCGCAAAGCACTTTGTTGCATCACATTTGTGTGAAGATAGTCCCTTGGGTTCACAATATAGTGTCTCTTCATGCTTGGCACCTGTTGATATTCAAACTTTTTGCTAGTATGAATCCAAAAGAAGCATTAACACTTATTCTATTTAGTGGTATTCATCTCTTTGCGAATAATTAGACACAACAAATAGAAGATGAGGCTGGGGAAGACCCAAAAAAGGAATAGGAGAGAGTCTTATAAATTAATTTGACAATTTTAGTATTAATGAAAACATGCTCCATGATAAAGTACAATAGTGACGAAGAGTCTATATAACCAAGCCCATGTAATTGGCAAAACTTTTGATTGTTGTTGTGGCTGTTATTGTTGCTGGTGTTGGTGGTGTTCGATTTCTTTACTACTTTCAGATTCTACTACATGACCTTAAGATTCATCTTGATAACTTTTGATTTATTTCTATCAGTGGTTGTGAATTTTGCAGAGATATGGAAGGGGGCCTGAAGATGAGCTAGCTCTTGAAGCTGCTGGTGATTACACCCGAGACTACGGATACTTGAAAATTTCAGATTATACAAGCAATGTAACAAACTGTCCCTCATATGACAATCTATTAAACAATGTTTGGTATCAACCAGAGGAGGTTTTTCCAATTGATGGATTGCCTGAGGTTAGACAACATGCATTTTGGGTTCCTGTTGATCCCCTTTACCTTGAAGTTATAAACAAGTTGAAGGTAAATGTTTTTTGATAGTTTATGATATTTGGATAACACAAGCAATTGCTTGCAAGACTGTTGTTTTTGGCATGAGAAGGTGCTGGGTCATTAAAGCAGTTTGAGACATAATGTTGTAACACCAAGCATAATTTCCAGGATAAAATCAATCTGTTTCTTTCATGGAAAATGTTTTCCGACCTTTTTTCAATTTTTGTTGTAATAGGAATTCCATAATTCAAAAATTACAAGGGAAAATGTTTCTAACTGCCTAAATTTTAACTTTGACACATATATACCTTATGAACTTCAAATGCTGTAAACAATTTATTTTAACTTTGATATATTGACAAATAGCCTATAAAAGTTGAAAAGAAACCTAAATTTTGAATTTAATGTAAAATCACCCTTTCAAACTTATTAAAGTATGCTTTAATGGGTGAAACATGTCTACAAACCGGGGAAAAAAAAATTACTTCAATACAAATGACCAAAATAGCCATGCTAAATTGTGTGTAATAGACGCGATCGTATATTTGTACATGAATTGTGTCATGTACAAATACAATCTCATATTTGCGTGCGATTTTGTGTTAGTACTTTGGTAATTATTTTTATTTAATTTGTATTTATGTAATTTTTATTTGGACAAGTTAATAATCATACAATTTCTTCATGCTTTAACAGTCTTAAATTTTTACCTGATTGTGGTTTTTAAACTAAAAAACATAAAGGTTCTTTATGTTACTAATTTATCAAAGTTTAATAGAATTATTGTATCATTTGAAAATTATGGGGTATATTGCATCATGGTCAAAGTTTAGGAAAATTATGTGCAATTTTTACAAAATTTTATTAATAATTTTACATTGTTGCATACACTATTTACTTGAATGCAGTAAGTTGCTAGTGATGGAAGACAATGGTAGTAGCATTGTGATGATTGTGGTTAACAACCACTGAAATACCAATGCAAAATAAAAAGAAAATGATTTCCTTTATTAATAAAAGGATATCATTTACTCGTTTTCTACAAACATAATTAGTGATGATAAACAATTCATATTGGCTATCCGGTGTCACTTGCCTTCCATCACTAATTTCATTGAAAGCCACCGGTAATTGCATTTTCTTGAAATTACTAGGATAATATTTGAAATCTAAAACTTTGACTACGACAAATATTGAAGATAAAATTTATTTACAAAAAAGAAAAAGAAAAATTATTGACAAATGTTGGAAGTCGATTTCCCAAAACAACTTAGGTGCAGCAAGTCAAAATATATTGCTCTGTTATGACATGCCTTTTCTCTTTGTTGAGAAATTCAGTAGCCTACTATCACATGTAGTCATAATCCATTGCCTTCTCAATGTTAATCTCATTTTTCACCATTTCTCTACGATGATTCATAACGAATATTGAATGATCAATCATAATTGTATCTTGTGATTTTTAAATAATTCTTCTGAATTCTCACATATTTGCGTATTTACTTAATTTATATTATCTTTCATGCCATATTTTTTGGGTCTACCTTGTTGTATCAAAGCTTTGATTGCAAACTCATCCCTATTCAATTAAGCTATTCATTTGATATGCTTTAGTTAAATTCTCAGCCCATCAGCATTTATAAAATATGCTTAGTCTTGAGTTGCTTTAGCTTGTACCTCTGAGTCATATTAACTCCATCTTTTTTTTTTTGTGCCTCAATTCAGGACATAGAATTAGAGGCCTGTGTGAACTCAACAACATGCTTAAGCGAACAACCAAAGGTGGTGATTGTTGAAAGAGGCATCAGTTCCAGTATTTTCATGGAGAACAAGGCTTATGAGAGTTTTATTCATCAGAAGTTCAATGCGAGCATCCTAGACATGGAGAGTGCGTCGGTGGCCCTTGTTTGTTTTCAGCAAAGGGTGCCTTTTGTTGTTATTAGATCTCTCTCTGGTGGTGGAAAGGCGGTGCCAAGCGATGCCAGTACCTTCTTACCTCTTGCTTCTAAAAATTCAGCCACTGTTGTGGTGGAATTTATTAAGCAGTTAGAACTCAGAGGCCATGCTGCACCCGATGTCTAACATCATTGTGATTTCAAGGGACGGATTTTGCGTCTCTAAACTTTTGCTTGTGTGATAAGATGATACCATATTTACTGGTTTGACCTTCTAGATCAGATGGTCATAGAGTTAGCTTCAATAATTCATATATATTAACCGACTGAGATGAAGTGAATCATATAGGAATCTCGATTGTTACCGAAACAAGGTAAGAAAAGGAACTTGAACTCACGAGGAGTTGACTCTGTAAAGCCAAAATGTTTAGAGAATGTGAGCTTGTAATGCACCTTTCTCATTTGTATTTTCCTTATTGTCTAATTGTTTTCTAGTCTTCCTCCATGGGTACTAGATCTTGTTATTTTTCTGTCTTAAACCTGCTTGTCTTGTTTTTGAAAACTAAATTTGTTTGATTAATCTGTAGTTGTGATTTGCATGGCGATATTGGTAAATAATAGGGGTTTATTATGGCTTGAATCATGTGTTAAGAGATATGTTGTGTCATGTATCAAGCTTCAATCTTTTATCTTCATTGTTCAGTCTTTATGAACTGGTGTAGGAGCTGCATTTTAACTCTTGTTAAATTTAGCTTGTTTTGAGCGAAGTTGATTAGATTCTTATCGATGGGATCGTAGAAGTTAAAAAAAAAAAAAAAAATAATTTGCAAACTGACTTAGCTTCCTCAATGCCAATGGTGATCGTTGCCCAATGACCTCTCCAATGCTTTTAAGAGTTCTTAATTTTCAATCAGATTCTTAATTTCATTCGGGAAAAAATAACAAGGGATCACATCTTTCCATTAACATCTTAAGCTTGTGTCGAATAAATAATTCAGTATATACATATATAGATACACACACACACATAGTTGGTAGGAATAAAAATTGAAATAACCAGTCCATCCATAAGATATAAGATGGTTTCTAATACTGGTAATCTTAGCATTAAAATACTCGAGTTGATGATAGATTCCTAGCTTCTGGTGAAAGAAAGGACCCGTCGAGTCGCAGGTAGGACCAGGTCCAGAGCAACTCAAAATTGGCCTTTTTATGGTCGGGCCGAGCCAATTCTAAGCCAACTTTTGAGTTATGGGCTGACCATATTAATTAGTTTTTAAAAAAGTAAAATAAAAATGTGGAGAAAATTTTCTTTAATAAGATAAATTAAAATGAAGATTAAAAAAAAAAAAATATATTTAAAATTATATAACACAAATTTTCAACTTGAAACCTAATTAGGATTAAAAATAATCGGTTTTAGCTCATTTGTTGGATAAATAGTTTTAGATGTATATTTATCTACACATAAGCATATTCACATGTAGTTGTAAAATTAGTAATGTGGGATTATAAAATACTCAAGCTCCTACAAAGACAAGATAAGTCCCTCATTTTAAGAAACCTGAAATTACCTTACAACAAGTCCATAAAAGTCTAGGTAAACATCTTTTTAAGCATATTTATTGCATGTGTTAATAATATTAACATATTTAATGTTGTGAATAGATAATAAGTGTTAATTATTCACATAAAAATAAGTTTAAGTATTTATTTTTATTTATATTTATTTTTTTCTCACTTTTTTTTTCCTTTTCTTATTCTTCTTTTCTAATAATTTTGGCCTTGACTCGACTTGGCTACATGGGTTGCTGATCATGGGCATTGAACTGACCTTAATTCACTAACTTGCCAGGTTGGCATGTGGGTCATAATCCATATGGTTGGGTTGGATTGGCACGTCAACTTCACTGGTGTTGGATTGGGCTAATTTATGAGTACAACCTGACCTATGATGAAGTCTAATTAGGTTCATGAGCTAATTGACCTAATTATTATAAAACTCAAGCTCGACTTAATAAATACAGTGAATAACTGGATTTTGAATTCAACCAAGCTATTTTTTAATTAGATTAAAGCAAAAATTCAATTTAACTTAAATGTTTTATGAACTACTCTAACTGCTCGTTTACTTCGCTGTAATTGTAATTCCATTACATCCATATTCCTTAGGAATAACTATTACAACATTTAGATCACTGAATATGATTCCATGATGAATGTCTATTATATAAATATTGAATAGCCATTCTTTATTCAAATCCATGAAAACCAATTCAATGTGGAAATTGTATTTTTTTTTTAAAATACCATCATTTAAATAAAAAATTAACAAAGAAAAGTCCTTTATATCTTATTCCATTCCCTGTAATAAAATTTATTACAGCCTTATTCATTCAGCGAAGTGAATAAATTGTAAGCCATTTATATGCTGGCCCTATCACATGTACGAAATAGGGAGTTTTAAGAATTCTTTTGCTCATCGAATGTTGTGAAAGCCAATTAGCCCAAACAAGAAGAAATTATTGGTCTGCCTTTTTTCTTGAGATGTCCTGTCGTACCATTGACCTTGCCACGTCCAATAATTCAATTCTTTTAGTTTTATCAATTTTATGATTCAATTCATAATTTTGCTTATTCATAGATCTAGAAGCGGAAAAAAAATTGAATGTTTTAAGATTTTAAATTCTTCTGAAATTTATCTTACATTTTATTTTGTTTTAGTACTGCTTGTCAATTGTGAAGGTAGGTTCACAGATAAAAATAAACTTCCATGGAATATCATAAAAAAAAAGTTGATGTTTTAAATTGAATGTTTCTAAACACATCTATTAACTATTTGTCACTTTTAAATTCATATTGTCAGAATCGGACCGAAGTTGACCTGGATAAGTTAGGGGTTAGAGATCGAATTGGGTTCTATCGAGGATCAAACTGAAGTCACGAAAAAGTAAAAATATAAGAGATAATTTAATTATGAAAGATCAATATATATGACATCACTCAATTAAATCTATATTTGGATCATATTCATGAATTAATTATTAAATAAGCATGACATAATGATTATAATTTATAAATTTATTATGAAGTATGAATAAGTATATAAATTTCTAGTTTTTTTATTTGTTTTTTTTTTTCATATGGGTTTCTCGATTTGACCTCTTGGGTTTCCCAGTTCAACTGGTTTGACTGGGGCAATCTGGGTCTCGCCAATTTAATTAAAAAATGACTCATATGTAAGACTTGTCTTGACATTAATGCTGGTTCAAATCAAACCAGGTCGAACTGATCGGTTCGAATCGGTTTTGATAACAATGCTTTTAATACATTGGAGCCACTGTGATTAAAATGAAATTGAATGAAATGAGCAATAGCACCACAAAGTTACCCATGTATATACCAAAACTTCCATGGATTAGAATGAGAGGTTTGCATAGTGTATTTGTGGAAAATGTATTATCAATAAATATAAATAATGAGTATGTGATGTGGAGAGAATTAAAGAATTATGATTAAACGTAGAATCAAAAACTATTCTATGCCAAAATTACAATTCCAACTTCTAAAAGTATTTCCAAGTATAAAAAGAAGAGTAGAAATTAAAATTGTGACTTCTAATTTATCATCAGGTACACATTTCAATCTCAATTAAATATTTTGTATAAATAAAAGTATATTAGTATGAGAAATTACTTAATTTAGTATCTTAAGAAGTACTCATGATATTTTTCTCGTAAACCAAATACAAATGAAATTAGAGTAAGAAAAATACAATAACGAAAGAAAGAAGAGAACGGCGGGGGGCGGGGGGGCGGGGCGCGGGGGGCGCGGGGTGGGTGTGGGTGTGTGTGGTGGGGGGGAAAGGGATATCCAAGAGCCATTGGTGCCCTTTTTCATATAAGATTGGGTCAGCTAATAATTTTTGTATATTTTTATTATTTTTAAATAAATATTTATAAATATATATATATCTATAAAAAAAACTCATAATTTTATTTATAATATGACTAACAGAAACAATATAAATATTATATATTAATATAGAAATGGTAAATAAATTATACATATAGACCTATTATAATTATGATACTTAAAAATCAGATAATTCCAAAAGAGCCTATAAAGGCCGGAGCAGAATCTATATATAGCCATCTCACTTTTCGCATGGCTAGTGTCTAGTGGCTGCATGGTCTCTGGCGCATCTTCTCTCCATTGTGTTGTTTTACCGGTTTTTTTTTACGGGGAAAATTATTAAAAGTATTATTATATGTATTTGGTCGCAATTGGATTTTATTTATTTATTTGGTAGTAGTGGTGGTTGCGCGATTCACTAATTCGTGGCCATAAATCCGGCCACTCAAGGCCAAGGAAGCAGCCAGAGTATCAATATATATAAATTATTAGATTTTATATTATTTTTTTAAATTTAACTTTTCTTTATTTTTTAATCTTATTTAATTTATATATTTAGTTATATTATTTGTTTAGATTAATTATCTCAATAAATTGCACACTTCCATGTATTCAAATAGAAGATCAGCTAAAATGTTGAGGGGATAAGGAGAAAAATAATAATATTTTAATGAAAAATTAAAAAAATGCTACTTTAACAAAAATAATTCAAAAAATAGACAAGTTGAACCAATGTTTTGAAGAGACGAATCTTAATTGCAATAAATTTACCTCTTTAACATGAGTTCATATGTTAACTCATCTATTTATTAGGAGATAGGTCCAAGACAACTGCAATGAACTTGTCTCTTCAACAAACGAGTTCAATACAACAAATGCTCATCTTTTGAAGAGAGTTCAAGTTTCTAGTTTTGGGATTATTTTGACCCTAATAGCATTTTTGGAATTTTTAAAAAGCATTATTATTTTTTTCCCTTTCCCAATGCCAAGATTGGAAATACAGGTTTCCCTATATTATATTAATATAGCTTTATCTTTCATAAGAGTATAGTGAGGTAGATGTGATTGTAGTAGTCAGTGCATGCAACAAGTATTTCATGCCACGTGACCTTAAAGGAGTGGCGTGAAAGCATATGCAAGGCATGATTAAGTGTAAGAAGGTAAGGAGGATGAGCAAGAAATCTCATTGAGCTCAGACGTACTAGTAACAATAGAGGAGCTATATATAGCATCAACTTCACTGTTATAGGGGAAAGATTATGTGTTCTTTGCTCTCAGCTCTGTCTGATTTCTTATGAGAGTATTTCAGTAGCATGGCAATGTTTCTATCAAATTTTGGATTTGTTAAATGAGAAAGAGCTCTAGATATTTATGGAGTTTGACTCTTGATATCGTCTATTAGATTATATTGACTATCAGCAGAGGAGATGAATCCTCCTAATGACGGATTTCTCCATGGGCTTCTGGCCCATGAAAAGCCTTTTGAAGTACATGAGTCTTGAGAAAGGTTGAGAGCGGATGGATCGGTCCAGTCTAACAATCCTTATTTCAAGTCTATCATGTCAAATCTCCCTTAATCATCCCAATTTCATGAACTTGACTCTTTGGACTTTGTCACTCAACTAAAAAAGTCAAACCTAAGTTACTACCAGAGTGTAAGACCTATAATCGAGATTTGGTTCTCTACAAAATGTATGATTGTGTAACTCTTTATTAAGTAGTCATGATCATCAGGTATAAATTAATATGTGGATGCCTATATCTTCTCTATAAAACCCAATTTATACATGTATTACTCTGAAATCGAACAAAAGAATATAGTTTTTTCACTTTCAAATCCTAATCAAGAAGCTTCTTGACTATGTTGGTTTATCTTATTGAAGGTTTTTGAATAAGATATATATGATTTGAGATTCTATTGGTGAAGATATCGGGCCATGTGACATTTCTACCGAGGACCTATACTTGTAATGAAGGACAACATAACTTATTCCTATGCATTTGCAAATAGACAAAGCAAATGTAAGTAGATTATAAAAGCAGGAAGATATAAGTGTTTATATAATTTTTCTTTTGTAACGACGAACCTTATGAGATAGGGGAGACAATCTGGATGCAATAGTTTTGGATTTTAGCAATTATGCGGTGGTTGTAATATGTGGCCTGTCCTTCCTATGGAAGCTAATTTAATGGTTGTACATACATATTTTACTGTTAGATTTTATGTATGGTAGTGCTAATTTAATGGTTGTATAAACAAAATAAGGGACTTTCCTCTCTCTTACACTAAAAGGTTGGATCAATTTTATAGTTTTATTTTTCCCCTTCCTATCATTGCCTTACAGTCATAGTTACAGATTTTCGATATTTCCCTCGCTTGATTCTAATGTATGGTTTATTTGTATTTGATAACATGCATTTATTTTGCTGTATCTTGTTTGACCACGGAAATGTTTAACACAATTACATTAACTTTAATACAACTGCCAACATATGGCTTTCTAGTGGATTTTCAGTTTACATGCTCGTTGACTCTCTACCAGCAAATTGGAGCAACAAATATTAGAGAAAGGAATGGGTATATTATACTCTATCAACATCTACGAATAAATTTATTTAAAATATTGACATTAATAAATATTAAAAAGAAAAATCAAAATTTCACAAATAAATAAAAGGAGGTATTAATGTTTTGCAAAATCTATTTAAGGTATCTATATTTTCATTAATCTTTAACCAAGTTTCCTAAATTTTTGTCAATAGTTAACTATTAATATCTTATTTGACTTATTCTGCAAAACTTTGATGACACCTTAATAAATGAATTTATTTCCAAGTATTATACCTTAAATGTACCCACCAAACATTCATACATTCCATATAATTTACCCATAAAGAAATAGACAATTTGGATGTAAAACAGGACTCAAATTCCTTTATTTATATCTTCTTAATTGTTATCAAAATCTTAATAGAATAAGTTTAGCATATAAAGTTTTCGGGACATTTTTTATGAAATTAATAATAAGCAAGTAATATTTAATACGTAAACAACAAAAATATCAAAAGTAAGTAGCACAACACACACATGGCACGTGAAAGATGCCTAAATGATATACCGATGGCACAATCCGAGTACATGCCTTTGATTGCAAAGCTTATCTTTTCTCTCTTATGTTATTATAAATACTATCTTTTCTCTCTCATATTATATATACTATTAGACCATCTTTAACGTTAAGGATCCCTTTAGAGTCTTTAGATGCTAAGTCAATATGTTAAGAAATTCTTTCTTCAAGAAACTTTGAACTTTGATGGGAAAAAAAAAAAAAAAAAAAGAAACTTTGAATTTAGTCCTATAAATTTTAAAAAGTAGTTTTTAATACTTATTTATATTATTTAAGGAACCTAAGTAATAAAAGTTATACATAACATACATTAAAATAGAAAGAAAAAAAATTTTTATCACTTTTATGAGGTACTTGTAAGAAGATCCCAAATCTTGATGATAGGAAATTTAACAATTGTTGAAATAGGAGTAGATACTATGTCTATATGGAAGATTTTTTTTTTCCTAATTGTGTGGCGATAGAAGCATTTGGTGAGCCATTTAACTTTTTGAATTAACATTTACCTTGGTCTAATCTAGTAGCATGATTATAAATTCATGGAAGGTTGTGATTCCTTTAGTACAATTTACTGCTACGGGTAACTTTTTTGTATTGGCTTATTATTTCATTCCTTTTACACTGCTTAATGAAGTATTATCGATTTGTTTGCAAAACTCTATTGTTAATGACTTATATATATGGTCTAGTGGAAATATAAAATAAAGAAAATTTATCTAATTTCAGAGCTGTTGGGGTTTCAAATGAATTAGAAGATGGAAACGGGAGAGGATCTAAGTTTGCAATAATAATGGTAGTGGCAATATCAAATATGATAGGCCTCTTCTCATGTTTTGCAGTAATTTTCTTTTACAAAAACTTAGTTTCAATACTTTCTACTAGTGAACTAGTTTTCAACAAAGTGAATAGCCACTCCTTGTTTTGGGTAGCAATTATTATGCTAATTAGTGTGTTCAACCTTTGTTTCAGGTGGATGTTATTTCCATTAATCAATCATTAGGAATCAATAACATATTGGCACATTACATGTAAATATTGCTTGAAAACCTAAATCAAACCAAACAATACACTCTTTTCACTCTCAAAACCTAATCTAGAGCACGTAAGTAACTATTGGTGAACATGTAATGTCGTGTGAAATTTTTAGAATGGCTCATGATTGTTTATTGGACAACATAACAGTTTCCTATTCATTGGTAAATAGACAAAGCAAACGTAAGTAAATTATAAAATACTTATAAAGATATAAAAAAACCATCAAACCCATTAAGTAACGTTTATTAGACACTTAATTTATATATCATATATAAACTTCCTCAGTTTAAACTTTAAAAATAGAACACTATTTATATTACCAAAAACTTTATAATTTCACTTGTTAGTTACCATACAAATAAGACAATTTATTGTTCTTCATCCCTCACCGCCATTTTTAAACAAATACAAGAATATTTATTGTTCTCAAATTATTGGATATTTATATGGTTTTTATATTAGTATATATTTTGTTTCTTTATTTAGTCATTCCAAAAAATTTAGACCATTTATACATATATATTTTTTCTCGTATTATTTGACATCTGTATGGATTTATTTATTAATTAATATTTAATTTAAAATTTACATATGCCCATCACTTGTTTGTAGACGTCGGCATGGTTCGCGGTTTCGGACCCGAACCGGAACGCAGAGCAACTGCCGGCTCTAGTGGTTCGGTTCCACACGAACTGTGAACCTTTTTTTTTATACATTAATCGAAAAATGAAAAAAAAAACTTAAAATCAATTTATTACGTTAAGATTAAATTGAATATGCATTTTTAATTGTAATTAATGTGTCTGTATACTTTAATATCCAAATATGATACCATTTACTCATAGGAATGCAAATTAATAGCAAAAGTCCATGACTAAAAAAGAGGTATGTGTGCCAATTTAAAGCCCTTTTTTTTTTTCTCCTTATTGCAAACTCAAAATCTCTTAAGGTAGCAGTCTGCTATAAATAATTAGAATTATTCTAATGAAGTTACTCTTGTAAAGTAATATTTAATAAAGATTTAGGTATTATGATTCTCTTATTAAGATTTAAAGAATATTGATAAAAGTAATCAATATGGATGTTGTAATTGTAACTTTCCTTCAATTTTTTTAAAGCAATTCAGACCTTTCCCCTATTTGCATCAGAATTATAAAATTTATTTTATTTTTCCTTCTGTTTGTTATATAATTGTAATATTTTTTATTAAATTACAAAAATGAACAAGTGATTTGTATTTTGGGAGGGTTGATTTGAATGAATGAATTAATTAAATGATATTGTTAAATATTTTAAATAATTAAATTTCTTAAAAACTTGATACGAAATGCAAAAAATTTAAATGTAAAGACTGAAAAAAAGTAAAGAGTAAATAACAACCTATCGTTTGGCCAAAAAAAAAAAAAACAAATAATAACCTATCGACAACAAGATGGTCAGTCATATTTTCTTGCTTTTTTTTTTTTTTTTAAATTTTGAAAATTTTTTCACCTCCTTTGGTTTTAGTTCTTTTATATTTCTTAACTAAATTAAGTTGTGTAAATATATGTAAAAGATCATTTATTAATTTAATTATTTCATTATTTATTAAGAGGAAATTGCATGTCTTTAAGTGAAATCAACAAATAAATGTAAAACTCATTTGTTTGTCAAATAAAAAACTCTGTAAAATTGTAAAACACCGAAGTTATTTTTTCTAATTATTTTTTAGGGATTTCAGATACTACTTTCACTCGTTTCATCATTTAGAATAATGTTGACGAATGTTTATAGTAAATCTTCTTCAAACCTTTCATTTTTCTTTTTTTTTTTTTCTCTTCATTTTTGGGTCATGTAAATTTTTTTTATACTAATGTCTATGTATGTGCCATGATATGATTCCAACCCTTGGAAATAAACTGGAGTCCTACAAAAGACACTAGAACCCGACTTGAGGAAATAGAAAGAAGAAACTCTTTCTGGAAGTACTTGCTAAACAAAGTTAGCCCAATTTGTGATGTATGTGTTTTTTGTTTTTTTTTTTTTTTTTATTTTCTATACGAGCTGGGTCGGAACCACTGGTTTCGAGTCTAGAATGGCGGTTCCCGATCTAGCAGAACTGTAGTTCGTTGCGAAGGAACCGCTAGGACCTGCCGGCTCCAGCGGGTCCTCCGGCAGTTCTTAATTGTCCTTATGGGGCGATTCTCGGATACGAAATCTTCAAAGATGGTTCAGGACGATTCACGATTCAAAATTACAGTGTGAAGATCTGTACTTGTTTGCATCTACTAATATATATATATATATATATTATTTTTCCTATTCAATATTCTCTTTCTAGGGAATCTTGCAGATGGATGTGTGGGCAGTGGTGCAGCTTGCTTTGACTTTGTTTTATTCATTTTTGGCTCCTCATGGTTGTATTCGTTGATGGTAAATGCGGAGTCATCATTAGCTATATGACAAAACTCATGAATTATTCCTCTCGCAATAATGCAAAATGGACCCATCATCATCAATTCAAAGTCCCATTCTCTCCTTGGCCAAAAAAAAAAAAAAAAAAAAAAAAGTCCTATTCTCTCAATAATACATATAACGTACTTTATATGTATTTTTATTTAGCATGTCATGTCCAGTTTTTTTTCTCACTTTTCTGCGATGCTTTTGACCCTGTCCACCTTTTCCGTCTTAAAGTCTGTTTGGCTCATCATTTAATACTCATTTTTTTATCTTAATTTTATTATTTTTAAATACAAATAAAAAAAATAAATAATATGCAAATAAAAATCAAATAATCCAATCAATCTTAAGTTTTTTTTTCGTTGATCAACTAAAATTTTACTAGTTCTAGCTTCAATTCTTTATTTTGTTCCATTTTTCTACCTTATTTTCCCCTCTCTTCCTTGTAATCTCCTGGTATAATAAATTACTAAAATTGCAATATATATATACCATAGTACTTTCTTATTTTAATTGGATAAACTTCACACTTTTATTTATCTCAAATATTGTTTTCTATTTGCTAAACATTTGAAAACATGAAATATCTTGAATAAAATAGGAATGGGGATTTGATTTTGATATGGTTATATCATAACAAACCCTCCTTTATGAAATTAATAGGTAGAGAAAATGATTGAGTAGTAGTTATATAATTGAATAGAGGATAAATATTAATATTTTTTAAATAAAAATTATAATAATATATAGTTTTAGAAAATTACATATATATCATAATTTTATTGATAATTGTACAACACTGATTTATTTTCATAGTGTATTAGTAATACCAAAATCTAAACCTTTTTTATTAGATAGTGACTCAGCATGCACTCTGGTGCAATCATTTCTTTTTGGAATATATTTTGAGTTTTTAGATAACATCGACATACTCTTTTATTTACTATTAAAATGTCAATGCACTACAGTGAAAAGATTAATATAGGAGTATAGTGAAAAGAGCAACACCAGACTTCACAACAAAAGACACTCATTGGATCATGGTCTTTATTTTAGGAGGAAGAGGACGGGCACATCAGCTTTATGTGTAGGGTTCTGTAAAGCAATAGGCATTGCTGGTACTATGGGAATTTATTGGAATAAATCACCTGTTAGGCGACATTTTTAACTTCTTGGGACTAAATTTCCTTCCTATGTAATGTTTTCGATCCGATGTAGTATCTAGGTAACATTGGTCGTATAAATTTTTATGATATTAGATTGAATTAAGATCATTATATCATGTTTGCTTTACAAAATATATTTTGGAGTAGATAAAACTTTTTTATGAGATTGAATAAACCTTAAAATTTTTGTCCTTATATTTCATGATTTAAAGAAAAATAGAATTGAGCAAAAGTAAAATTTTTATATAGGAATTTTGTCTAGTGCTATGCATATGAAATATAGTACAAGAAAATTATTCAGCTCTTTTGTCCTATTCATTTTTTACAACAAATACTAACTTAAAGAGCAGTACCAACTTCCATCCATATGTAGTATATTTTCGTCTATATATAATATTGACAACTTGCGTCGATAACATCTCCGAAACCAAACACTAACAACAATGTTAATTGATTACATGCAGGTAAAATTTTAATATATAATTTTTTTTAAACTATTGTCTATCACTACTACTTGAAAAATCATATCGGTACTTATTATTCCTTCATTTGAACATAGGCGCAAGTACCTATATATATATATATATTATATATATATTTCCTCTGTAAAGAGCATGGTTCAATATTTATAAATAAACCCTTTTGGGAAGAAGCAAAAAAAAAAAAAAAAAAAAAATTATAAGCAAACCCTTGTTAATTCATTCAATTGCTTTGGTTTTTCCTATTTCCTTTTCGATTCTTTAGGGGCAGTGTTATCATACAAGACCATTAGGACTTTTTTTTTCAAAGATGTTTAAAGTTCATTAAAGCTTTGAAAGTGTATATATACATATGTGTGGAGTTTATTGAGTCAAGGCTCTTGTGGTATGATATAACCAAATTCCTAACCGAAGAAGTAGGTTATAGTAGTGATAAAAAAAGGAAAAACCTTTTGTGATGAAATGATGGCAAGAAACTTTCATTTTCCTTGCGCGAATTATGTAGCATTGACCAATTACAAGGAAACAATAAAAGTTGTTGGTGCTGGTTAACTTTATCATCTTTGGAGGAAAACGAAAAAAAAAAAAAAAAAAAACTCACTGCTCATTCATTTTATCATATGGAATATGGAGAGAAATTGAATTCTAATTTAATAGAAATATAATAAAGTTGTAATGATTGTTATAATGTTCACTTGCAAAAAATAAAACAAATAATTATTGAAGTAAAACATAAATTATTTATGATGCCCCTACTCTTTATTATAGAAAGAGGATAATTGCATAGATAATATTTTAAAAATAGAGGTATTTATGAGAAAGTTGGATAATAAACAATAACAATGATCATAAATCGCTATGCATAATAGCAATTCATTATGTGAATTACCATTCACTGTAATAGCACTAATAGCTATTAATGTTACGTGAGTGGGCTATTAATGAATATAACATGCTATGGGTTTGGGTGATAGATAATTATCAATATGTTTCAAATAAGCTGTGAGAATAATGTATAGTTTTTATAAAGTTATCCATATAAAAAAATTTTATAAGCTACTAATTATTTTACGTGATATATTACACTTTCAATAATTCTTTTCTCATGATTTTGACCCTCATAAGTTGCATTGTCAACAATGTTCTCACAAACCATAGAATGATAGTCAATAAAGTAAGTGCAAGTTGTTTGTAAATAATTTTCTTAGAGTATCTATATCTAGAGGTGGAAATAGTGGGACCGGCCCGCTTCGGTCCACGCGGGTTAAACGGGCCAGATTTTCTTGGCCTAAACCCGATCCGCATTGGCCCAAGCTTAAACAGGCTAGCCCATGAGCCAAAATTAATTTTTTTATAAGTTTTAATTTTTATTTTTTAATGTTAGTTTATGTAAAAATTATAATATTTATATTTTAAGGTTTAATATATATTAACGACTAATTTTATTGCTATTTTGATTACTTATATATAAATAAGTTTTTTTAAATGATTTATTAAATATCTTATTATGTTTAAATCAATAAATATATATTTTAGAAAATGTTATAATACTTGTGGTTCATGTATCAATATATTTTTTTCCATATCATACATAAATAATTACTAAGATGTTATATTATTCTTGTTTTTAAACTTCTCCTCTGTTGTTGTTTTCTTTTCTTTTTCCTTTTTTTTTGTGGGTTGGCCGGCCCCCCGCTCGCTATAGCACAGGTTAAACAGGCTGGGCCAATTTGGCCAGCTTTAAAAGGGCCAAAAAATTTTAGCTGCAACCCACTTTTTAAGAGGGTTAGTGGGCCAGCACGGGGCCGTGACCCATGTTTCCAACTCTATCTATTTCCCATAAGACCTCCAAAAGGTTTTTAAATGCTATATCAATATTTTAATGAATTTAAAAAACCTCACTACTTTATTTCTTGGGTTTTTTAGATGATGTCCTCTACATCTTTTTATGTTTTTTGAGTCCCATGTATTTTTACATAATACACTTAACAAAATGAAAAATTATAAAATGTATTAGGACGATAAAAAAAAATTATATTGATTTGGTATCATTCTGGTATTATTTTTATATTTTATGGGTCCCATGTATTTTTTTTTTTTTTTTTTTCAATATCACTGGTTATGTAACTATTCATTGATAAAGGGATGAAATGTATTAGGACTATAACATTAAGCACACTTTTTCATTTTTAGAGCAAGTGGAACAATTTTTTTTTTTTTTCAAAAGTCCACTGGTCGAACCGTTCCAACCAGTCGAGATCAGGAGTCCACTGATTGGACCCGTCCCCACCTACTCGGCGTGGTTATGAATTTTCATTATACACTGAAACGTTATATCATTGATCCATTTGTATAACACCAGTTCCTTAATCATATAAGACTTCTCATCTAATTATGAGTAATCAAATTATTATATGATATATATGCTGTGTTCATATTATTACTCAGCACATATGTAATTGTATGTTGTAAATTACATTATGTCATATTTACATAATTTCTTAAGTGTTTTATATTATACATCAATAATGAAATAATATTATTTTCTTTTTCAGCTTCCAGTTAATTTTTCCCTTGAATATTTCCCAAAGTAAATCGGACTAACGGACGGAATATTAGAGTTTGAAAACTTTTCAAACCAAAAATGAACTAATAAATTGCTGCTTACTTTACTAAATGAGTAAAGATGTAATGAAATTTATTATTGACAATGTGATAGAGCAATTATATAATATTTATTGTTAATTTTTTATTTAAATATTGATATTTTAGAAAAAAATAATTCCAACATCAAATTGTTATTCAATGAATAATTATTTCATTATATATATATTTATAGTAAAGATTCTTAAAATTGTTATTATGGTAAGCTGGTTCTTCATAAGGAAAAATGCTACAAAAGAATTGCTATTTCAACAAAGTCAACAAAAGAATTGGTTTTAGTTTTATTAATTTTCCGTTTCATTACTATCTTAATTAGAAAGTACATATATGTTTCTTTGTATTTCCCTATTATCTTGAAATTGGTATTGCTCCTTTTTTTTTCTTTTTTTTATTACTATTTTTTAATTAAACAGTTCCTTTTGTACTTGAAAGCCACCTTACAAAATGATGGCTCGCATACGGAAGGAAACAAAATGGCAGTGCTTATATAAGTGGAGCTCTCTATCTTCTCCATTGCCAAGAGAACATCATTAAAGATTCTTAGTAAGAACTAGGAGGTATCAAAAAATTCTCCATAATTTTATATTTTATTTCAAATAGATCTTTTTCTATATTCGTATCTATATCTATATTTGTATCTTTTTATTATTTTTTTTATTTGTATTGATCTTTTTATGAATAAAATTATTTATTTATCATTTGTTAGTTATCTATATTAATTTGTATCTGATCTATTTTTTTTTGCCAAACAGAACCTTAAAGCCAAGTTCAAATATCACCATCTTCCGGTTTATAACATGGCAAAAATTGCCCTAGGCACCAGCCATGAGGCGGCTCAACCGGACTGCATCAAGGCCCTCATCGTTGAGTTCATCGTCACTTTCTTCTTCGTCTTTGCCGGTGTCGGCTCTGCCATGACCGCCGGTAATCAATACCTTTTAACATATAGAAAATGTGCTTTCTATATCTTCATCGTATACATTTCCCTTAATGTACTTCTATTAAATGCCTCTTGTAAATATGCACAGATAGCTATATGATTTGATCGACACATAATTGCACATTTTAAAGGATTGATTGTGTTTGGTCGATTGAAATAGAATTGGCTATCCTGTCTTTATTATTGTAGAAAAATTATTTTTTTATTTAATTTATAAAAATTTCTATCATAGAATTCTTTTTTCCTAAAAATATCCCTAATATGAATTGTTATTCTTTTCCGACTTAGTAAATCGGTGAAGTAGCCTTTTAACCTATTTGAATACTGCTAAGGGCGGTACTTTAACCGATGGCTTCTAAATTACCAAACTCTAGTGAGAGTATATGTATTAATTTTATGAGAAATCACTACTTAATTGAATTTGGAAAAGTTACGCACCGATTTCCTAATTTTTGACCTTTTTTTCTTACTAGAAATATATAAATTAGCTAATATCGTTATGGATGCGTTATTGTTATTTATAAACAGAGAGATTAGCAGCAGATGCATTTGTGGGGCTGTTTGGTGTGGCTATGGCACATGCACTTGTGGTGGCTGTGATGATAGCTTCCGGCCATATCTCCGGTGGCCACCTTAACCCCGCCGTGACTCTTGGTCTCCTGTTTGGTGGTCACATCACTGTCATCAGATCGATTCTTTATTGGATAGTTCAATTGTTTGCTTCTGCGGCAGCTTGTTTCCTTTTGCAGTATCTCACTGGAGGCTTGGTAAGATATAAGATACTGTCCTCATCATTTTTAACCTTTCCCTAGTTACACCGGGTGCTTTGGGATTAGACGTCACCGCGGTTTGGAACAGGACCAAACCGGATTTTGGTTCTAGGAAATGGGGAACCGGAACTGGAACTAGGAATCATGGTTCCAGTCCGGTTCATGAATTGGCAAACCGTTTCTTTTTTTTTTTTTTGGCTCCTCTCCTAACTTCAACAACCGACCTTAATTAAAAATGAAAAAAATTAAAAGAAAAAGAATGATCCAAATAAAAAATAAACCGAAAAAAAAATGAGCCTCCAAGTTTGGATCTAAGTAAGAAAAGTTTAATATATAATAACATCCGCTATTATCAAAATATGATCTGTTACAATTGATGGAATTATTGGGAGTTAGCCGCAGCATGTGGTCAGTTTTTTTTTTTTTTTTTTTTGGAACCATGTTCCAAGCCACGATCCTGCCTGCACAGTTCGGCTCCGGTTTCGAAACCATCGATTTCCGGTTTCAACCCAAACCGGCAAACCACTATTTGAGATAGTGTTAAGTATTTTTTTTACACTCTCCATATAATTTATATAAGCCATATAAAGATGAAAAATTCTCTTACTTAAATAAAACTTTTTGTATTTTCTAATATTTATTATACATTTTCCAATATTAATCCAAAATCCGAATACGGTGGAAGGGAAACTATGATATTAGAAATTAACAAAAATTAGATAATTAAATTCGATACTCTTAAAAGTTGAAATTGTGATATCAGTAATTCAAGCTATGCGTTCAATAATGAATTGTAATTTTAATAAAATCTCACGTGATAAATACAATTCCTTTTTTAATTTTATGGTATCCCGTAAAAGAGTATCTGAAAGTACAAATTATGAGGCTTTGTAAGTAACTTAACCAACTTTTATCATGGCAACCACTGAAATACATTTTGCTCAGTTACTTACGTCTGTTTGTTTTGTTATTTTTATGTCATTTCGATTTTTTTTTGTCGTGTTATAAGAAACAAATACTGATAAATATATATTTTTATTTATAAATCGATGAAACAAATCAAATATTGATATAAAAAAAAATATAATATAGACAGCCAGTGAAATCGCTTCCAAATATTTTATAGAATGTAATAGTACAATCCTCCACAAGCCAAGGCTATGAATTATTGTCATGGAAATGAAAAGTACAGCTGGTTGCATTTAGACGAAGATGCTTTTGGGATTCGGTGATAGCACATGGCGGTCCATAATAATGGTAAACTTTATAAAAAGTTTATAATAGAAAATATAAAATATGATATCTTATATTCTTCATCATGACCTTATAGATAGGTAGGATAGTCTACATTTGAATTTTTCTTATTTTTATTGTATCATAAAAAGAGAAAATATATTTATATAGAAAAAATTATATATTATATTTAATAATTACGATTTAAATAACTAATAAATATGCTAATAATGTTATAATCTAATGATATATATTTATATTGATTTTTCAAGTGATATCAATAAAGTTCAAATCATCTCCCCTTATAACAAGGTTCTTCAACAGTTTCTACCTCGGATACTATTTTTAACCACCAATATAATAATAATAATAATAATAATAATAATAATGGGAATGTTGAAAATCCACTCGGAAACTTTTGTCGTATCGTATATGCTAAATTTACTTTTTTGGTATAAAACCATCAAGCTCACATGGAGGTCCTAAATAATGTTCCCCTATAAGTTGCTTTAGGTCAGCACCCATCTCTTTAGCACTACTTTTTAGTCATGTTAATGAAACAATTTCTTTAAATTGTACTGTCTGTCGTGGATCCAATTGTATATACTTTAATAAGCATCCAATGTTCTTAATGTGCATAACTCCTCTAACACTCATTACCTTATTCTTTTCGAAATTTGCGATGGAATACTTGTGAAAATGTCAAAAAAAAAAAAAAATTTATTTGAAGATTTCTAAAATTACGTAACTGGAAACTCAGTAAGATACAATTATAAAGTTTCGCCTTACCCAAAAAAAGAAAAAAAAATTATAAAGTTTCGGAATGATCAAAGTAATTTATCTTTCCTTCTTTATTTTTTTTTAATTTTTCTAAATTGTTTTAACTTGTGCAGAATACACCGGTCCATACCCTTGCAAGTGGTGTGAGCTACCTACAAGGAATCATTTGGGAGATCATCCTCACATTCTCTTTGTTATTCACTGTCTATGCGACAATTGTGGATCCCAAAAAGGGCTCACAAGGAGCCCAAGGTGCAATTCTTACTGGGCTTGTTGTTGGGGCCAACATTTTGGCTGGTGGGCCCTTTTCTGGGGCATCGATGAATCCAGCTAGATCATTTGGGCCGGCACTAGCAAGTTGGGACTGGACCGACCATTGGATCTACTGGGTTGGGCCTCTTATTGGTGGTGGACTTGCTGGTTTTGTGTATGAAAATTTTTTCATATCCAGGTCTCATGTTCCACTTCCCACCAGTGATGAGGCATTTTGACATGTTTTTAGCTTTGTTTGTAGGGTTGATGATGCTATTGGACTTTATCCTCTACTTAAATAATAATCACTTTTTTTTTTTTTTTTTTTTGTCATTTGTCTTATGTAAGGACTAGGTTTTGCTATCTATATATTGCTTGTAAGTCTTCTTAATGATGCTAATGGTATTGACAAGTTCTTGTACTTGTTAATATGGGCTATAATTAATACAACTAGTCTACTTGTCTTAAGTTCATTTATTATTTGTATTGCTATATGGATTTACATGTTTTTATTTATAATTGACGTATATCTAAGGTTTGTATTTATTTGAAGCTCGGTGTTTAAAAATCATCTTATGTGTGTCTTATCTATTTATATTTTATAATGATGGATAATGTTAAAAATGGCAACTGTACTTTTATAAAAAGTTCAATTAGCTACCTAAACTTTAGTTTTAAATAATATGGTACCTCGATCAAAGTTTTCACAAACTTTTTTTCCTATCTTAAGTTTAATTTTGAAAATTTTGGTATCGAAACAAAATTTTCGTAGACTTTTTTCATAGGTATAAAAATTCAGGTACTTGATTGAATATTTTATAAAGTTTAGGTATTACTTTTGTCATTGACCCTTATTATAATTATGATGAAGGTCATGACTGAGGGTGAGAATTGGAATACGAAAATTTAAGGATTTTTAATTAAAGTATTATATTTTGGAATACAACATTTTAATCCTTAGACATGGGGTAAGTTTCATTCATGGTAACTAAACTTTCTGATTTATAACAGAAATATACCTAAAAAAATTTTTGTATAAAAAAAAAACTCGAACTTTTTGAAAGCTTTACGTAAAATGCCTTTGGCTAGAATCTAGCAATTAATTAAGAGAATTGCTGATGTGGCAAGCAAACCTAAATAAAAAATTATTTTCTCTATCCTACTTGGTATATTTTATTTTATTTTTGCACTTCCCTTCCACAACTCCCCCTCCCCCCCCCCCCCCCCCCCCCCCCCCCCCCCCCCCCCCCTTCTACTCGTATCCATCACTTTATCACAAACAATCAACCAAATAAAACAAAACATAACATTATCTCTAAATAATCAAAACATAATAAAAGGACCCAAAAAAAAAAAAGAACCAACATAAAAAAAAAAAAGACAAACCTTAATATTAACAACACGACCAACATCTTCAAAAATCTTAGCAACCATGCTAAAGTTATCGAATACATCAAATTTCCAACATATAAACTCTCTGATTCACTCAACCTTGTATCTATCCCTCTTTCTCTTCTTCTTCTTCGTCTTCTTCTTGTTGTTGTTGTTCTTCTTGTTGGGTTCCGTATCCCTTGCTCCTTTAGAAAGACTCTCCTTCCTCACATTCTGAGCTTGGGTTGTGCTCGATTTTGAGTTCAAAACTATCAAAAGAAGTAGTGGTAGCAGAGAACAAGAGGAGCGACCTAAAATTAGAGAGATTGAGGATTGGGTTTGGGATTTGAGGAGTGTAATGGGGAGTTTCTTAGGTTTTAGAGAAGGAAACGAAAAAGAGAAGCATGGCGGAGAAGAGAGCTTGTTATTGTAGAGCTAAGCGGCATAGGAAAGAGCATGGTATCTATTAGCCAAATAGTGTCGTGCTCACACGACTCATCTTTACACGACTCACAACCAAGTAAACCTAGCTTTCTTCTCCCTAAACTCAGAATATGAAAACTCGAGCAAGCGGCACCAACCAACAGAACCATGTTGAGCCACGCTAGAACCTCTAGCCGTATGAGACCCAAATGCTCAAACTAACCCCCTACAGTTGCTTACCAAACTCATGGCATACTTACCACCATCGGAGTCGAGAATCATCCACTTCGAGCTCCATCCATCTTCACCACAACTGGAACGAAGATGATCAGTGGCAACGAGTGGTCAAGGTGACAAGTATTAGTGAATAACTGATGGTGGTTTGTTGGTGGTATATGATAAGGGGTCATTTAGTCTGTGAAATTGAGGCTAAATTATGTTTAATTTTCCTTTGAATATGCTTAAAGTTGAAGGATCTAATACTTAATGCTTAGATATGTTTATTTCAGATGATTAAGGGAAAATTCTCAACACTTAGGTGAAGAAGTCAGTTGGAGTTAAAAATAGCTTATCACCATCCTTATCACACTCGTGACACGAATGGTGATCACCATCATTACCCTCATCATTGGCGATGACACGGATGATGATCTCAACGAATTTAATATTTTAGGCTAATCACTATATTCATTATGCTCGTGACGCGAATGGTAATCGCCATCACCACCTCCATCACCAGTGATGATACAGATAGTGATCTATGCATATTTTTATCACCATCCGAGTCATGGCCATGATGGGGGTGATAAAAATATGCATAGATCACCGTATTTTAAAGAGGGATGAGCATGAACCAAGATGAGGAAAAGATAACTGATTGTATCTTATCATTTGGGAACCTTTAAATACTATCTATCCATTACATAAGAGAGAAGAAAACATCCATTACATCTATTCACAATATTTTCACACCATTCATCATAAGATACATCTTTTGGAAGTTTCGGGCAAGAGACATCCACATCCCCTTAGACTAGCGAAGATAAAGTAGAAATAAAGCATTTAAAAAAGGGGTTGTACATGTTTCCTTCTTACTTCTTTCAATATATTGCATCAATGAAGCAATAATTGTTGTAATTTAGATTTTGCAGAACCCTAGATTTGTCATGTAATTCCATGTGCTTTAATTTAAGTTATTAGTCTTTCTTAATTCAACATTTTGTCTTATTGCATCATGAATTTATATAGTGCATGATGTAAATCCATGTTAGATTTCATTAGGATAGATTGAGAGATCATCCCTTTGAATAGATCTTGACTATTGACAAGAATTGCTCATAATCTTAGAGATAGGATTGTGAAATTCTTGTGCACCTACTTATATTAAGTAAAGAATTCCTAAGCATAAAGCGATTCTAAGTTGCTATTAGTCTAGAAGAGATTTCAATTTATAAACTTAGAACTAGATATTAATGATCTTGAGAAAGACATTAATGTATTAATTGAATTCTGTAGTTAAGAAATCTAATAACATTATAATTGGTGTTCTTGATTCACATGATAAGTTTAGTGGTGAAGCAAGGTCTAAATTGCCCAATGTGCTATATAGTTTAATTAAAGTGTGTTTGTGACTTTAGTAGTAATAGGTAGCATATTTGTAGTGCAATCAATAGTTTAATAACATTACTTACTCAATATTATAAGCTAGATAACAAGAAAATGGTGAGTAATAGTACTTGGCAAGATTCTCGAGGAATACGACCCTATAATCCATTCTTGTACTACAAATGATAAGTGCACTTGCCTAGCATTTAACGTATCATAGGACATTAAAATGTTAAAACTCGATCAAGAAATCGTGCAACCATCTTGGTTCGAAGATGGAGGCTTGATGAGTCAAAGGAGGTGGGTAATTTGACCGTATAGTGGCCTGTGAATGGGTATATTGTCATGGCATTGATTTGCGTCTGCTGTGTTGGTTTGCTGGGTTTGTCTGCTTATGTGGTTGGAGGTATAGGTTAGGGTTGGTGACATTGTGATGACTCAGTGGTGTTAGTCGACCATGGTGTTGGTTGACTTTGCAGTTTCATTTAAGTATGATTTAAATAAATTTGAGTAAGATTTTTTATTTTTAATTTGATCACGTAGGTTTTTTTTTTCCTTATATGAAGAAGAACAAGTAGTATACAAGAAGTGAGAGAGAGAAGGGAAAGTAAAAAAAAAAAAAAATAATAATAAAAATATGCCAAGTAGGATAGAGAAAATAATTTTTTATGCAAGTCTACTTGCCACGTTAACAGTTCATCTTAAAAATGGCTGGATTTCGACCAAACGTATTTTACGTGAAACTTTTAAAAAGTTTAGATATTTTTGTTGTATGAAAATTTTTAGGTATATTTCTGTTAAAAACAAAAAGTTCAAGGTACTATGAATGAAACTTACTAAAGAGAGAGGTATAGCATTTTTTTTTAATAATATACCCACTTAAATGGACATAATAAAAAATACTAAATGAACAAAATAAAACAATCAAGTATACCTTAACTTTAGGATTCAAGACACAATTAGAGGAAACTATAAAACTTGAATGCGAAATGTGATTGGGAAATTAATAAGCTTAATTATTGTCATCAACTGATCTAACAGATGTATGTTACATAATTCTATGAAAGTTGACTATTTATTAATAATAAACATGAAATTATGCTAACTTTTTTTTTTTTTTTTTTTGCCATTACAATGGGAGGAGGTTCGAATAACATCACCATGGTTTGGGTTTGAATTGTCATTCGAACGGAACTGTCATCATTGGTTCCTAACCTAGGAACTGGCTTACATGTGATGCGTAAAGCTTGTCATATGAACTGTCGTTTCTAGTAGTTCTAGGTGGGTTGATGGTTTAAACTTAGTAGTTCAGCCGAGTAAAACTCAGACAATTGGAACCGTAGGTGGACTTGTATACTTGGTGGTTCCTCAGTTAAAATGAAAAGGAAAAACAAAGACTAAATTTGAAGAATGGTATTCCCTGCATGTGATGTATGGTCATTTCAATGAGTACACCATGCAAGCTTTCAATGAGTTCACAGACCTGCATCATATTTTGGAAAAAGCAAAAGCATTGGAAATAACAAAAGCATACAGATACATTACACCAAGTATGGAGACTAAATCCAAAATTAAAAACAGGAGCAACAATGTACTCGATCATTTCCAAATTCGATACCAATAATCATAGACGATATTACTTTGCCTCACAATTCAATCCTGTGAAAAAAAAAATCTACTATGAACGAAATTAGATGTGCGAAATTAATTTGGCATGTTGAAATTTTTTGAACTTTTGCAGATGAATTATTTTTGAAGTTTTAGGAATCTCACTAGGTAATTGGCTTTTATTGTTTATATAGTTAGAAGATTTGAATTGTTCAAAAGGCAAGAGTTGGCAGTAAATTGATGTTTTGTTTTCACAAATATCGAACTTTCCACTATTGCATCTTAATTCTCTATTACCCTTATTCCTATTAATTTGTAATTCTAAAAGAAAAAAAAAATCAATGGCTTCCTATTTCTTCGATGGTTTGTCGAAAAAATCTGCAAAGAAAGACAAATCAAAGGAGAAGATACTCAAGTGTTAGAACAACCAAATATTATTGTAGACGAGGATGCTGCCTACTATGACTTTAATAAGCCTCAAGCTTCCGAACTTAAATTCATGCTTGACTAGTTTCCTTTAGTTCCACCAAGTTTCAAGACGTTTAATCTTGTTTACTAACCACAAGCGGGTAATGACTATGACTCCTAAGGTACGGAAGTGGAATCAATTTTGCAACATGAAGTCGAGGATTATGGTAGTTTGGACAAAGAAATACACCCTTCGATTAGTCCCATCAGCTAAGCCATCTTGACCATATAAGTGTAATATATTTACTAAACATTTCAAGAAACTTGAAGGTCCGGACGAGAAGACGAGGGTGCACAGCTATTATTGCACTACCAAGTATGCCTTTTCAAAGGGAGACAATTATGAGATTCTTTCCAAGCATCTGAAGTTGAAACATCCCAATGGGTATGGAATAGATCCTTCACAGTAGCAAATATCGGTTCAAAGAAAGAAGTGAAGTTGTGGCAATTCAGGACGAATCGTATTGTGATGCACTGGTGTAAATGATAAGTAGGTTGCACTTGGGCTTCAATGCTAGTGAGAATGAAAATCTTATATATTACCATCAAGAAAACACTAACCACGGGCTCTTCAATGGAGTTTTGACAATGAAACGAAAATGTTTAAAAATGTACCGGAGAGGTAAGGTGCAGCTACAAGTTATGTTCGTTGATCTTGATACATGTATCTTCATCTGTTTGGACATTTGGATGATAGATGTTGCGAAAGTTCTTACATGGGCATTACATCTCATTGGATAGATCAACATTAGATAATGCATAAAAAATTGATTGCATTGTGTAAAATGGATGAAGTCCATATGACCCAAAACATATATGGTATAATAATGACAATTCTTGATGAATACGTTTTAACTAAAAAAATTTTTAAAAGGTTTGACAATGATGCAGCTAATACAACTATTATTTTCGACCTATAATTGTTATGTTAGCCTATGCTTGGTAAAACATTTTTCATATAAGATGTGCATGTCATATCTTAAAATATGTGTATAAAGGATGGAATTGAGCTTTAAAATTTCACACATCTTCGATAAAAGTTGTGGTTAACTACATAATGGACCATCCATCAGTTAATAGAGAATGACAAAAATGGTGTAGTGTGCATGGTTAAAAGCCAAAAAAATATAGAAAAGAAGTGTAACATTAGTGGAGTTTAACTTACGAATTGACAAGTACTTAAATACAATATTCGAGTTTGATGACATGGTTGATACATACAACTTTAACATCATTAACTGGTGGAAACGCCACAAGAAGACCTTTCCAATACTATCTTAAATCGCCATATAAGTATTGGCTGCACCAACTTTAACTGTGGTGGTTAAGTAAGTTTTTGGCATTGCGGTGTAGCAATTGGATGAGCATAGGTCTAGGTATACTTAACGATGGTTAAGGCACTAGCTTCAACTACGATTGGACAAAGGTTGATCGATGATAATAAGACTTGAAAGACTACTCGCACAAGGAGAACAAGTACTTTAGGGACTTTAACTCTTCCGTAGGGAGCACAACAACTAACTCATCGGGCACTAGTCCTGGTCAATGAGCTTTATGTTTATATTTAGCTATTTATTATTATTCTAGCATGGGTTTTAATGTTGTAGTTTTGGTCAATGAGCTTTCTGTTTATGTTTAGATGTATATTATTCTACTAGGGTTTTAAAATTTATAAAGATCAAATCTTTTACAGCAGAATTCAAAAAGAAAACCCTAACCTAGTATTCATGTGTTTTAATTAGATTAAAAAAAATAAATAATTCCAATTTATACCTTTAACTTTGAAGCTTGAAATCAATTGGCAAATCAGATCTATAGGTACTGCGAATTCGCAATCCCCTCATAGCATGGCCCTTAATCTATATTGATCTTTATAAGCTAATATGAAGATCAATGGTCTAATCCTAAGGAAAAAACAATCAACATGGATTTGAGTTGAAAATTTCATTGTAACTTCATCATGGCCCTCACTTCTCCATAATCATGGATTTGGAAAGGTCTTCATAACGTATATATGATGATCATAAATAACCTTAGATATATTAATCGAAAATATTACCATGCTCAATTACGTAGACACAAAACCATACAGGTTAACAAAAAACTATTTAATTAACTCGTATAAATATTGCATTTAAATGCTAGTCAACAAATATTCCAAACCCCACCTCCCATATTTTTCTTCTCCACTGTAGCCTAAGTCAAAAGTACCCAAAAGTAGCTAGGAATCCTAAAGGTGAAAAGAAAATTCAACTTTGACATGACTTATAACCATACAAACCTTAGCATTCATTTTGTCTCTTCTTTTTACCCACAAAGCATCATTATTCCCTGCTACTCTAAATCTTCTTCTTGCCGTCCCTAAATAAGAAATAAAGTACCATGGCAAGTGAAAACCTTAATGCTAAATGAAAGAAAGTATTCCCCTGAGTAAATGACATCTTCTATAAATTCTTTTTTGTTTACTATAAACAACTCTAAACCACTTGCACTTTTCACTTTTCTTTTCTCCATCGTGCAGACCATTCCCAACCTAAAATCCCAAGCAAGCAAACATAACTCCATCAATTTTTCTCTTCTTTCTCTCTCATGCTCATGAAGCTTCCGCGCTCAAAACACAATAAGTAAATACACAACAAAAACATCACCACCTCCATCTTTCCTCCGTTTTTTGTGGACCTTCCAAGGTGACAAACACATATCACCATATCCCTTTTCCATCTCACTTTCTTGACAACCAATAAACAACATCAAGAAGAACACATCCAACTTTCTTTTGTCTCCTTTCTGTTTCTATGAGCCCCATGTCTAACACATGTCCATCATGGCTCACTACAAGTAACTAAGTAAGGGTCCTTTAAGGAGCAATATAGAACTAGGAAACAAGAGTAATAAAACTACTAAGACAAGCTAAGGAGACAATGCTCCAAGGTTCAACCATGAGTTCGTTCTTCTTTTCAAAACCTAACAAAGTTATGTTCTTTTCTCATCTCCTCCATAGGTGTGGTGCAACTTACCCCAAAAGAGAAGTGGTGTAGAATCACTTCACATCTTTAAGGTATATCTCTAAAAACATCATTAGAATAATAGAAAATAAAGAAAACAAACAAGTTGATGGATATATGTATATGTATGCATTCGGCTAGCTTTTTAGAGGAAAAAGAGATCATATTTGTTTAACCTCACAATGGTCTACACATAGAATGAACATTTATAAAGTTTGGCAATGAAAAACACACATACATAAATACATGTATAAATCTGAGCTAACTTATAGTAAAATACTAGAGAAGACTTGTTTCCATGTAAACTCAAAGGATTGATATACATGTAAAATGGGACATATATATGTATACGTGCGTGCTTACAAAAGATTGGCTTGGATAGTTTAGGAGAACAATATTATTTTTACCCGCTTAGCATAGTCTAAAAATACTACAAAAATTCTTAAAAAAAAGTAAGATTAAAGACATAGCTATAAAGTAATAAAAAAATGGATGTTTTTAAGAGTTATGGTGTGTTTGAGTTCGCCCACCCCCTGCACAACCCATGCTGGTGCCCCTGCTAAGCTCAAAATGTAAAAACAGTCCTGCCCTACCCCATGCACAGCCTCTGCTGATGCCTTTTTTGAACTAAGAACGTAAAAACAATCTTGCCCCGCCCCGAGCATGCCCATACTAATGCCCTTGCTGAACTGGAACATGATTTTCAAAATTTTTCTCCACTTTGAGTCTTCCCTACCTCCAACACGTCCATGCACAAGGTAGTGTATATATAAAAAAATAAAACTAATGACCATGTTTTGTCAACTTCACCTTGATATTTTACTCAAATCATTTTCAAATCATCCCAATGTTTTCCTTAACTCCAAATTTATATTTAAAGAACCAAGCATTCTTTTATTGAAAAAGCACATGTAAATTGTAATCAAATGAGCACTAGTAAGGATGATTTATCAACACTTATCACTAAAAATAAACGAATAGGATAAAATATGATTTTAGAGTCCTAACTAACTAAATCATGATTACTATAAGTTAAATGAATAAGTATAAGAATCGATTCCACAAGAAAGACAAGTATAAGCAAATAAACACATAATGTGAACTACTTAGCTCCACAATAGGAATCATGATGATCATGTTGCCATGAACCATAAATAAGATAAACCTATACAATTTGTGAGTTAGATAAGTTCCATGACCAATTTATAACAAATAGGTGATTATAATAGAAGTTAGAGTTTATAATGAATAACGAGAAATATAGAAACTCCAATTAAGATCACACGAACACTTCTAGGATCTTATGATTAATTTCTACACATTAATATATGGTCATTACCTCTTATAGGTGAATTAGACCCCATCTTGGATTTTCTAGATGATTACTACGATCACCTTTGGTCTTATGGACATGTGAGTAACTATGACTGTACACATTATTTGTGATTGTAATGTAGTCCATCTATTTTTGTATTCAAATAATGAATTATATGGGGATTGGTATTGCTTCCTGTTTGATGATTGAATGATTTCCAATCTACCTAAATAAAAGTAGAATGCTTATTGAATTAAATTTTGCTTGTGAATATGATGATTGTCTGATAAACTAAGTGGTCACCCTAAAACTAAGCTAATAATAATAGAAAATAAATCAACATACCGTGCATTACATGATTGCATCATTATACCACCAAAGGTATGTATTACTTTTCGAGTCTATAGAAACATTAGGGGTAACTGATAGGAAAAAGTGGTTGGACTAAGGTTTTTAGTAGACTATTACAGAAACTAATTGATAAAGCAAGAAGAGCCGTCTGTGGTATAAGTCTTGTGAAAGTGGAATACTATAGGGAGAATCTAAAGTATCAAATTAGTGACACGTTTAAATATAAATGGCCCAATGATTAAAAGTTTTTAATTGATATTTTGAGATTTTCCTTTATCTTGGTGATATTGCTTTGAAACCCTGATGGGAGAGCATAAATCTACATCCTATTTGGATTCGGTCATCTAGGCTTGTCCTTGTTCATTTGTGTGATTGTAGCATTGCATATGTCTGAATAATGAACTTGTTTGTAAACCTCTATGTGTGTAGTGGTCTTGTTATCTCACTAAGCTGTGGTCTGCTTACCCCCTAACAGTGCTTACTTGTTTTAGGTCAATCCGTGGTTGGTATCGATTTGTAGTCTCGTCCGATACGTTGTCAAGGTCCATTAAAGGGCATCTACAGGAGTGAGAAGGAGTTAATCATAATTAATTTAAGTATCATTTTATGTTTAAGACAATGCTTAAGTATTATGCTATAGTTGTAATCATATATTGTAGTAATCATGTAGTAGTATTATTATTGGCTATATATGTATATGTATTTATATTCTTATTCTATACAACCTAATCTTGTATGTGGGATCACTCCCCTTTGGGAATCTTATCCGTGTTATTCTCATGAATTATTTTGAAGGTCGTGAAGTAGCTTAAATGGATGCTCAGAGCCTCAATTTGGATTCATATGACATATCATGTTTAGGATACCCTTTGGAACATGACAACAACTACTTGTAGAAAATAAATTACAATAAAACAAAATGATATGCATGTTGTATTTATGAAATTGCAACACATTAAACAAAGGAATAAAAACCTACCAATCACATAGGTCTTAGGGGCCATGCTATATACCATACTTATAATATAAGCATATATATGAGTCATACATAAAACTCGAAACACTTCAAATGCGTTTTTATGTTAAGTATCATTAATTAGAGTTTGTGGAACCAAATTGTGCACCGTGCAAAGGTCAAGGGGATAGTCCCCTTGTAGTAAAATTGAATCTTTGAAAATCTATTTTAAATCGATATGAAAATTTAAAATTCGATTTTCTGTAAAATTATTACTGCAGCAAATTTTTTTTTTACTATTAGATGTCAATTCAGACGCCGCAAACAGACCCGATAAAATAAATTTTAGTAACAGAGTTCTTGGGTCTATTTGTTTAGTTATTACAGATACAAATGCTTTTTTCAAACTTTTTCTAACAAATTATTTAAAGAATTAGATACATATAAAAAAAGTTGATAGTTCTTATTAAAAGATCAAATAAATCAAATATAGATAAAATATAAATATAAATAAGATATATTTATATATTATTTTAAAAAAATATAAATACAAATAAAAAACAACTGTCCAAACAAACCCCTCAACCGCAATAATGTGATGCTCGAATGTAATTTTTTTTTTTTTTTTTTTAGAAGCCATATATAGACGTTAAAAACAGACTTCCTTAGCAAAAAAGTCGCCCAAATAGATCAGTGTTTAAAAAAAAAAGAGGCTCAAAATCAGACGCCCAATACACGCTGCTCACGGAAATTATAGACGCCGGATTCACGCTTTTCACGAAAAAAATTAGATGCCACAAACAGATGTAAAAAATAAATACTGTGTACAGATGGCCAATTCTAATTCTAAAAATGGACGTCCAATTGCAATTCCGTGTAAAATAAACACAACGTACAAACATCCAATTCTGAAAAATCATTTTGTCCAAAATCCATTGTAATCAAATTACACCAAATCAATTCAATACTTAAAGCAACGTACTATAATAAAATTACAAATCTATATTTGTGTTGATTTAGTTCTTCATAAACTCAAATTTATTTCACAATTAATATGTATAAAAACGAATTTCATAAATTCGAATGTCATGACATCATATGCATATTAAAACTGATTTCACTCTAATAAAAAACACAAGTGGCTCTGATACCACTGTTGGTTTCCATAGGGTTTTAAAATTTATAAAGATAAATCTTTTGTAGCGAAATTAAAAAAAAAAAAAGAAACCCTAACCCAGTATCCATACGTTTTAATTAGATTAAAATAAATCAAATAATTCGAATTTATATCTTTAACTTTGAAGCTTGAAATCAATTGGCAGATCAGATCTGTAGGTACCGTGAATTCACAATACTCACTACAGCATCCACACAAATGAACACTTCAAAAAGATCCTTCATGTGCTAGTGTTATCTAGAACACTTCAAGATAAGATCGGGAAAACTATTCTCACGACTCTCGCGATTCTCCTTTTAGAGTTTACAGAATTTCTCTGCAGCTCTAATGTTGACAAAACATGTCGTTCACCCTAAAGAGACCTCTTATATCTTATTTATAATAATGTCAATATGAATAATGATATTAGTGCCCCTAATCTTATTATGGACAAATTGATTATAAATTAATATATTAACATAAGAATTCCTAGTTCAATTAGGAATTATTATTGTTCTTAATAAATTATTTTTTTTATTATTCGTAATAAATTAAGGTTAATAAATCACTTTATTATTCCCTTGGACTTTTTTGAATTTAGTCCATGATACCTTTTGTTCACTCTTTTGTATGTGACTCTGTGGGTTTACTTAATATTGGTAGTTGATCCAAAACCATTTTGGTCAACAAAACATAAGCGGCCTCTAGTAAGATATTATGTTTACCCAAATTAAGTGAAGATCGATGATTTGATTTTACCTTATCCATAGCTTATGTCATTATCCTTTTGACACATGATATCTAGATTGAACATAAGACATGTATAGTGTCATCCTTATATCGTTCAATCTTATATTTTTTTTATCTTCGAGGAAATTGGCAAAACAAATGAAATTGATCACTATCAATTCATTTGAGCATGACCATGTATTTCTCAGTTTCACTTATCGAGTGATCCAAAGATATCTCTCATAATGAGAGGGACAAATCCCATCTTAATCACTCAACTTACTCTACATGATTAAAATTATGCTCAATCTCAACCTTTATAAACTATCCGGTTAAAGATAACGTTTGATTGAGTCAAATCATAATGTTCCTCATATTGGAACCTATGGTAATTTCAGGTCTAAAGATACACTGACATTGTTATTGTGAGAATCACTTATGACACTTATCCATATAGTGATCCCATAGTGCTCTAATATGTGCTATGAGTTTGATTTATATCCCCATATAAATAGACATCTCATGACTGTTAATCAAAAACTCATACTAAATTTAATTCATTATCATTCCCACAATAATGAGCATCTAGGGACATTTAAATAATTAAATTATTCATTGATCCTATTATAAAGTAAATATGCAAACAATATAATAGAAATGTCTTGTACATAATGTATAAATGATAATATCTAGTAATTGGTTTAGGACACAATCACTAACATGTTTAATTGATAGAGAAGCAGTTTAGAAATACTTTTATCTTAAAAGTGTTTAGCAACACCATGTATAAGGTGCTCATGGCCTGTAATCACAAATGATGCACAAAAACTAGCCAAAAATGAATAAATAAATAAAAACTAGGTGGATATTACAATTTTCCAATAACAATAGAGATTTGAGCAGCTTCTTAAAAACTTCTTTAAAATATGAAATTCTTGATATTTGGAAATGTTTTTGTCATTCTTGATGGCTTAGTAACATATTAATTCTTTCATGGGCATCATATTCATTTTGCCTATACCAAACTTAATTTAAGATGATTTAGTTATTGTAGAATCTAGACATATATATCACATTAGTTGATACCTTCTATTTTTCATTTATAAGTCTTTAGAATTATAGGTGTACGCTTATATAAAGGCTATCTCATTTTCATTAAAAAAGATTAGAATTATTTTTCTTGAGTGAATTCATACTCTATTTTTAAATAGCGGGGTACTAGAATAGGTTAATCATGAGTGGTCTTTCTTGGTAGAATCAAAAAGCTCAACAATCTAAACTACAACTCTTGGTCTACATGCATGAGTTCATACTTGTATGGCTAAGATTTGTGGAAAATTGTCAATGGGAGTAAAGTCACAACACTAAAAGTAGAAGATGTATATGTACACTTGGAATATGGAAGATTAAAACATATAAAGCAATATTTGCCTTAATGACAATGATGCACATTTGAGATGCCAAAACTTCCAAGATGCTTGGTACACTTTTGCTAAGCAATTTTCAAAGAATAATGATATGAGAGTTTAAACTTTTGGAGAACAAGTTACTATTAGTAAAACAACAAGACATGATTATTGCTTAATATTTCCATTTATGGTTTATGATGAGAATATAGAGGCTTTGTTATTGTATTACATGGATAAAAAACTCAACAGTTAGTTGTTGAACTTGAGAATTTACTTTCTAATCAGAAAGTTTTAGCCAAACAAATGGGAAAATTTCAATGAAGAATGAAGAGGAAGCACTCTATGCTAACAGGTGAATAAGGAGTCTGAATCAATAGATTGCTATGGATAAAAAAGAAACGGATATGAGGTGAAGAGTCATCAAGATAGGAGAAGTGATCATATAGGGGTTGCATTGAAACACTAAGTTATTTTAGTATTACCATTGTGGGAAGCAAGGTCACAAGGCAAAATTTTGTTGGTCAAAGAAAATTTTTTTTAAGAGTAATGATACAATTCCGAGAAGAAGAGTGGAATATAGTGGTGCTCTATATTGCATAAAAAGAGAAATTGTATTCACTACATCAATATTTCAATCGGTTGATCATGAAAAAAAATAAATCATTGACTCATACTACTTAAATTATATGATAGGGGATAGAGAAAAATTAAAATTTTTGTCCAAATATAGGGGAAGCTATGTGATTGAGATAACTAACTACTTAAAATTATTGATGGCCTACATTGGTATTACAATAATATTTTCCAAGTATAATACAAAAATGTCACTTCAAAATGTCTACCATGTTTCAAGTATGATGAAAAATCTTTTTTAGATGCATAGCTAACACCTTTGTGTCATTTTCGCTTTATTTGGCCCATAACATGTGAAGGTATATCATGGTTTTAAGATTTCATGAAAGTCAATAATGGAGGGACATGGATTAGAATAAATTTATGTCATTGTAGAAACTGTATAAGTGGCAAAACATGGAAAGAATGAAACAACAAAATTGTGACATATGAGATCGAGTCATGTTAGCTACTAAGTAGTTATGATGATGAAAAAGAATCCATTGTTGAAGGAACTTCCTCAACTAGAGATAAAACTGATACAATTTGTGTAGGTGTCAATGGAAAAGTTCATAAGTTACCATATGAAGTATCCATGTTTCAATTTGGCTAAAAAAAAGAAGAATCCATGTTTCAAGAAAAGTAGTTATTAGAGTTACTACACTTTAATGATTTTTGACTTGTCAAGCAGTCATCAATTCGTGAAAAAAGTACGTGGTGACTTTTATCAATGACTTCTTAAGGTATGTGTGGGTTTACTTCATGAAGGCAAGATTTGAGGTATCTTCAAAGTTTGAAAAATTTTAAAGAGATAGTTGAAGTAAAGGTTGATAAAGGAACTCTTTACTTGCATATTGCTAATGGAGAAGAGTATAATTTAATGAGTTCTCTCAATATTTGCAAGATTGTCAAATAAATCACCAGTTTACTTATATTAACACACCACAACAAAATGGTGTGGCTTAAAGAAAGAATAGACATTTTGCAAGTTTTTATTGTATTATGCTTCAGGTAAAGGATGTTTTAGGTGGATTTTAAGAAAAATTAATGACACTGTAGTCTTTATGATTAATTGGATTCCTCAATAAAGATTCGGTTTTCTTTCACCTTTTGAAAAATTATGGAACATAAAACCCACATTAGATATTTTCGAGTTTTTGGTTGTGCATGTTGTATATTCATGCCGGACCAATTACATAATAAGATGGACAAGAAAGTTATTGAGTATGTTTTTATAGGATACGATAGTCAAAGGAAATGTTGAAGATATTGAGATCCTACAACTGGAAAGTGCTACATATAGTAATGTGGTGTTTGATGAAACTTCATCATGGTAGTCATTTATAAAGGGTGTTTCAGGAAAATATTTTGAAAGAAGTGTTGTAGTCTCTCAAGTTCAGTTGAGATTAGATGAAATTGTAGATGTAGTTGATGGTGGTAATATTGAAGAAAAGGTATAGTTAAAGTCCTTCAAAAACTAGAATGTATCAACAACTAAATGAAGAAAGAGAGGTTAGTGAAGTAGAAACACCAACTTTACTTAGAAGATTAAATGTGGTTAGTTTGCCAAATCCTAAATATGCCAATACTACCATAGTATAAGAAGTAGATGTAAAAGAACTAGAAACATTAAGTGGATTAAAGTTATGGAAGAGGAGATTGATGCATCAAAACATAATCAAACTTATGTTGTTGTGCCAAAACCAAAACACGAAGCTTATTCCTTGCAAATGTCTTCTTAAGATAAAGCATCATATCGATGGATCGATTGAAAGACATAAGGATTATTTAGGAGCATAACATATCAGGAATCAGTTGGACATTCGCTATCGTACCTCAAGGGGTACTCTAGTAGTATCAAGTTATTGTGAATCACATTGGTGTCCTTAGTTAACCACTAAATTTACTTAGTAGGACATCAAAGTGAATCACAATTACTTGATCTAAATTACTCCAAGGAATGTGACATTAAAATAGGATCGATGTTACTTTAATAAGAAATATGGATATATGTAAGTCACATAGAAAATTAAATAATATTATGTATCACTATTAGTCACCACTTATTACAAACCGAGTCTTAAGATGACAATGATAACAAAAGATAATTAAAAACATGAAATCCTATTATATTCCTTAAGCTCTTCAATCCATAGCTTTATAACTTGTACCTTTACAAAAGTCTTGGACGGCACAAGCCATGGATTTCCTTGAAACTTGAAATTTCTATAAGGAGGTGAGCAAAACAACAGCTCAGTAAAGTAATCAAATCATATCCTATCAAGCAATAGTAAGCAAGTTTGATTAGCAAGCATATGTAATCAACACTCAACCATATGAACATGTACAAGTTCGTATAATCGGAATCTAAATAGGTGTGGATTTATGCTCTCTCACTAGGCATTAGCAACAAATCTTGGGTTAATTGTGCCCAGGAGAGATTAAGAACCAAGAAAGGAGGAATATATGCATGCAATTACTTAATACTTAAAATAATTTAAGTCATCTCAACTTACCCTTGGAATTTAGAAACTCCACTAAGTGTTAACCACCTTCACCGATACCATGGGTGGTGTTCTTTGGGTATCAAATAGTTCTCATGGATTGAACAGAACTACAAGAAACCTTAAGTAAAACTAGGAATATCACATCTAGAAGTACTAAGTAAATCCATAGAGCTGAAGTGTTAACACATAGCAGAGTAACCTCGAAAATGATGCAACTATGCAAATCGTGCAATGAATGATAGTTTATTATAAAGTCAGATAGTTTTAGCTCTGGTTATTAAGGTGATCACTCAACTCAAACACTCAATAAGATAATCAAAACAAATATTAATAAGTAAGAAGTTTTGACTTTTAATATAGTAATCTAGCAATCAATACAACCATCGACAACACACAATCCTATATCCCCACGTATAATTTCATTTTCATTATCTTTATATTTAGTGCCATTATATTACAAATACAAATAATGAGATAGATTTTAATTACTCACCTGTTCATTTAATCACTCGTCGTAATAATCGACTGGAAAGTCAGAAAATTGGTCTATATCTCTTATAATAGACACTAATAAGAACAATGTTATTATAGAGATTATATATATATATATATGTATATATATACCTATTTGTGCTTATGTGTTGAAATTTAGGTTTTACTAAACTTATTGTTGTTTTCTTGTTTCTAGTCTTATTTTAGTACTTAAAATAGTCATTTTGAAGCTTATGAAGACTACTTTTTCATAAATTTCTTTAATTTAATCATTAGGGTCCGCAGAAACCTTATATTGCTAGAAAAAGTATCCCAAATGACTTTAAAAGTTAATTTTGACCACCTAAATTAAACTAGCTGTAATATATTCATTTTAAATCCGTTTTGAGCGTATGAATAGGTGTTAGAAAGCATTTTTCGCAAACTTTCCATAATTAATTTAAATTACATAAAAGGATTATTTTTCTTCCTCATACTCTAGGAATCTAAGAAGTATGCATCTATGTTGATAAAGCATATCTAGCTCATTTGCATGATTTCCCTAATAATTACTTTTCTATAGCCAAGCTAGTCCTAAATCTATATAATTTAGTAATTCAAAATGATTTTTTCTCTTAAAATTATATTTAGCTGAATGCTCCTTTAAGGTATTACCTATTAATTTTGTTCGTATTTTTCAATCACTTACATAAGCTCAATTATCAAGTAGTGTTAATTAATTCTTTTCTTACTACATGTCAAATTGAATTTATCACTCTTGTTATCCTAAATGAGTCAAGACATATACATGCATCTTTTTACATTTTATTTTTCTAGTTGGTTTAATCTAATAATTTATCACTAAACAGTTATATTGTGGGACTTAAATATAAGATTTGTAAATAAATCAACAAGTTGGTTTATTTCTCCTAAGGAAATTGTAACCCATACACCTATCTATATGATCGTATTCTCAAATCATCAAGTGATCATTAGCTATCAAGAGGTCATATTACTCTTAAACACTAGTCATTTGTCCAAAATAAATCAATTTTTCTTTCAAGTTTCCCTAAGAACTGAAACATCTTTGCACATATGATGGCATATCATCAAGCTAAACCATTCCTTGATTATTAATCTAAACAAGTTTTCCTTATGTTTTTATTATGGCCGAATCATCCATGCAATTTTAAGTCATTGTTATAATTTTGATCAATTGATTAACCACTTCATTATATCATTAAATTGATCATGTGATTAACTACTTCATTATATCATTAAATTAAACACGTCATTTACTATAACTAGTCAAGTTTTCCTGTATATTCTTTCATGGCCAAATACATATATAAGCAAGCATTCATGTTCATTTTACTTCCTTTGTCATGTTGTCTTGTTAATCATATTATTATTTAGTCATTTCCTATTATATTAACAATGTATTTAGAATAAAACCATTCTTCAAGACCTATCTACTATTACTTAGTTGAACCTCATAGCATGTGTTATTAGTTTAAGTTTGTTTTTCACTTGTTTTTCTTCTTGATTTCTACCGTGATCATAGGTTTTAGAATAATTACCTTGGTGAAAGTTGGATATAGTGTTAGATCCTCCTACTAGTGTTATTGCCGCTACTTTTAGGAGAAAAAAAATGATCAAACTTTTGATTTGAGTTTTCATGTATTCAAAATAGTTTGAGAGATTACCTTAACTTGTTAGTTAAGAGGCTTTGATAGATAATTCTCCAAATTTTTTTTGCTATGGATAGTGTAAGAATATTCTTCGAAAGATGTCTAAAGTAGAGAGGAAAGGTAGTGGATTGTTTCTTGTTTTGAATCAAAATGAAGAGAAGAGACATATGCCACAACAATGGGATGGATCATTGAAGGAAGATTGGAATGAAATTGACTTGAATTAATTTGATTTGATATTGATTTATTATTTTATAATGATGATATTGGAGTTTAGTTTTAGTTAGGAGCTAATAGGGAGTTACCTAGCCCAGTTGCCCCTTGGTAACTTTCAAAAGTTAACCTTTCAAAAATAGTAAAGGTAAGCATGACATGAACATTTATGGCAAGGATTCTCCTTATATTTTTCAATTTTAGAAGTTAAAGGTAGTGATTTCCTCATCCTCTTGCAAGACAAGACAATGCATGCATAAGAGGTTATTTTTACAAGTTTCCTTTACTAACTCAAGACAAAAACATTGATGTTGCTGATTATTGGAGAAGAAAAGAGAGAATGTGATAGTTATTTATAGTTTTATAAGGTTGTTGGGTCAAAATAGGTTCCTACATATCATGCAATATCCTATTTATCAATTTGAGTCAATATCTTGATTTTATATTTACGTGATTAAATATTTTTAGAGTTCATATTTACCCAATCAAGGTTTTCTAAGAATATTTAGGCACAAAAGATGAAATTTAGGATCTATCATAAATTGGAAGTATTTACTTTAAAGGTTAAGCTTCTAAGTTATTTACAGTACCTCTTTTATAATTTTAATTTATTATATAAAGTTTTAATCTTATGCGATTGGATAATATTAGGGTCTTAGCTTTCATGATTAAGGTTTCGAGGCTTTAGAATTTAAATTAGGATTTATTGATTCTAATCCCATTGTGATCTTCTATTTCATGATTATATTATTAAAATGTTGGTTTTAGCCATTTCTTTAGTTATTGATTTACTATGTGGTCATATCGAGTTCATTTCATTAGTAGTGTTTTATCTCTATAATATCTTTATGATATTATAGACTTTATAATTACATGCAATTACTATATTCTTTTGCTACTATTTCTAATTGTGATTTCTAAATTACAAAATTTTCCTAAGGTTTACATTCGCTATACCTACCCTTAAATAGAGGTGATATAACCTATGCAACCAATGTAATGGGTAGGTACGTGCAAATCCCAAGAAGCTTCATCTAGAAGTAGTGCGATGCATTTTGAGAGAATATACTTTACTGAAACTTATGACAAATAGATGACAAGATTGCATTTTTGCATGGAAATTAGATTGAGAAATTTGTATAAATAAATCAACAGGTTTTAGAATCAAGATCATCCTGAATATGTATGTAAATTTTGAAAGGTGCTTTATGGATTAAAAAAAAGCACTAAAGACATGGTATGGTAAGATTGTTGAATTTGTTACTCATTGTGGTTTTTCAATGACACTTACAAACTCTAACTTGTTTGTTAAATCTAATAAAGAAAAGCTAGCTATTGTATTAGTGTATGTGGATGATTTAATCATAACATGAGATTGGGAGGAATATATTCTTTAAACAAAGGGGAGTTTATCAATTCGATCTCAGATGAAAGAAATTGGACAACTTAGACATTTTGTGTCAAATTCATATTATTTAAAATAAATAAGAAAATTGATCGGAGATCTAATAGCATTCATAGCCTAGGAATTAACTCAAAAGCCTACAATCCATATTTAAGCCCAATCCACTACTACACCTTGTCCTAACATTTCAAGTAACACAACAATACAAAGAAAATAACAAAAGAAAAACCTCTTTGCCTCAATATGCCATAAACCCTGTCTTGTCTTAGGTACGAATTCTTGCTCCTCTCCTTACTCTTCTTATTTTTGGATTCTAGCTCCAACTAGCTCTAAGAACATAAGAAGGAAGAAGATGACTTTAGGTTTGTAACTTTCTGGCTTCCTCTCTTGTTTGAGATTTGATGTATTTATATTTGTATCCTTGATTGTTATTGAAAGTAGCTTGGCTTGTAACTAATCTTTAGCTATATTTTTTAGTATGCCTAAGTCTTGATTATGTATGCCAAAGCCCTGATTATGTATGCCTAAGCCCATGCTAAACTTCGATACAACTCAGAATCATCCAAATGTCTTAGTAGTTTATGTTTTATGCATCTCTTTTATCAATCCACCTTATTCACGTCCTTATTAATATCAAGATCCCAAACAATCTAGTTATAAGATAATCGTGTATATTCGTATCATGATCTTGTCGTTTTGGTATCATGTATATGTTATTTTTATATTTCGCTCTATAATCGTGTTTGTTATTATATCGTGTTTGTATTATTGTATTGTTAAGGAAATTGTCAACCCTTAATATGCCTCGAAGATTTGTATGGACAAAGTGTGTACTATGTATTTATTTTCCACTATGTTGGTAATTATGAAATAATAAATATGGCATCATCAATTATCATATAATAATTACGTATCCATCAATTTAGCTAACTGTGCTTATTTAAAAGTAGAGCGTAATAAAGCATTCCGGATAGGCTAGAAGTCCTAAGTCTGTAGGTTTAGTGATTGATCACGTACTCTTATTATTAACCTATTCAATGTTTAGTTTCGCCAATGTTTCTAAATTGATATTTACGAATTTTTGGTAGCATCATTTATTATCAAGTAAAATTACCAAATGCCATCAATTGAGGTCTTTGCTCTCATTTGTTTTTAATAATGGGAGAAGATATCTTATGATAGCTAGAGTTAAATTTATTCAATATATTGTCTATGTTACAATCAAAATTTTCTTTGGTTTTAAAGGGAAAAATGGAAATATTTATTTAGAAGGAAATTTTATATAGTGAGACTTTGGGTGATGATGATCCACTTTGGTTAAAGATTTGAATAAATATTGAAAAGGAAGGGAAATTAATGTACAGATATTATGTGGAAAACTATAAGGAAACTAACATGAGAGGAGATCAATAATTGAGGGTAAATTCAAATAAGAGGTCCACATTTTAAGTAATTAAAAAAATGATGAATGTTAAATAAAGTGATTCAAATATAATATTAACTTATTGAAAGGTTAACAATGTGATTAATGCTCTTATTATTGAGAAGCTAGTTGCATTTATTGCTCAATGTCTCCATTTGCGATTCAGCTAAAGAAAATTGGTCCAACATTTGATCTCGTTTGAATTGTACTACTAGAATATGTAATACCAATCATCTTGCCAAACTCTAAATAATCAATCATATTGATAAATACAAATAATGAATTAAAGAATTAATGGCTAGAAAATTATCAAACACCAGACATAATTGTACGGTGCACCATTACTACTATGCAACTTATATATGCACCCTAATGACACTTAACGATACCAATGGAATGGCTTAAAGTAACTCATTGATCACCTCTAACCCTCTAGCTACATGTCTTTCTTAACTTCAAAAGAGTGCTACCAAAGGGAAGCATGCCCTCTCACAACGACTCGTAAGTGCCCTATCGACACCATGGTAGTGCCTACTACTTGCTCATTAATGAGGCACAATGCACGCTCACCCTATCACTAATAAAAGTTACCCATTCTTTTATCTAAGCCCTAGTAAGTTGTAGACAACAAATTCCAAGACACCTTAATCTCTATTAGAATTACGAACCTTAAATCTCCTAAATTATTGTAATTATACTCTAATACCAAGATGATACACATGGAATTCAGGTAAAAAAATCTACATGTATGATTATAGTGTTTTTATATTTGATGAATAACTTAAACTAGAAAGATATGATTAATTTATTGTTGTTAATAAGACTAATGTCATTACAACTAGATTAATTTGAAGTAAATATTTATTAATCTAATTGATAAGTGAATTACGTCATAATTAAATTTAACAAGGTTGTTGATCACCTAAGAATTGATAAGATATAAGGTTTTGGATGCCTTAATTTAATGGAATTAATAAGTTTTAAGAAAAAGAAGAGCTAGTAACTCTTGAGAGTCTAGAAAATCAAAGTTTTTCTAAGAGAATATACATACACACACTAAGCTCTAATATCTTTAGAGGCATATGTGTTACAAAGAGAAAAATAATAGTCATGAATACTTAATTACCTATTATAGAAGGTTAAATTTGATTTCGAGCTTCAAATCTAGTAATTGTTTAGATTTGACCTTCTAAGCGAACATCATATGGTCCAAAAAATTAGACCTAGTTATCTTAGGATGATTAAAGGAAAAATAGCATGATGGACTTAAAGTAGACCTCGTTAAACCAGCCTATTCGTCATTCAATATTTTTCAACAACATTCATGCAATAAAAGAACACCCCTAATAGGTTTGGGTCCATAGGAAGATCTATTAGTAAAAGGGACTCATCTTGGCTACTGATTGCCCACATGATTTGATAAATGACATTGACTACAAACTCTATAGATACCCCTAGTTTCACTTCATTTAAATACCCCCAACTTCCTCATTTGTTACACATTCATTTGAACTAGTTAAAATTGTCTATTTTTCCTTCGTATTTGTTTCTTTCTTGATCATCCCCTACATACCATTCCACATCACTCCTCTAAGGCTACATGTGACACATTGCACACACGTGACAATCAAAGTCAAACCCATACATCTACACTTATTATGGTCAAAATGGTCATATAAAAAAAACTAACACTATTATAATAAATTATAATATCTAATATTAAAAAATAATTATATGAAATAACTAAATAGTATAAAATAAGGAGACCTCATAAATAAATCTACCTTCCAAGCTTACCATCTGTAAGATCCCATGCAAAGTTGATGATTCTTTCACATAAAATTAACACTGCGTAATTAATAACCAAGCTATGCGTGAATTCCATGCAAAGTTAATAATTCTTAACTAAGTCATGTAAAGCTCTCTAAGCCGTAAAAGCTATGCACTAAGCCATCAACTTAAAAAAAAACTAACCATATAACTTAAACTAATAAACTCTTTTAGATTTTTTATTGTAGAATTTCTATCTCTATCTTTTTAAATATTTCAAAGTGTAACAATTCCTTCTTACATTTTTTAAAAATATGTAATCATTGCCCAATGATTGATAAAATCAAGTACTATTAAAACATTCGTGTATGGTAATAGTTCTAATTGAACACTTAATAATAGTTGGCATAATTCTTCGAAATAGTAATATTTATTAGGATGAAAAATGTCTTCCAAGAAGACTTGTGAATACTACGATATCTATGTTTAGAAGAATAATTTTATTCATGGATACTTATTATCGAGGGTTAAATTTGATTTAGAGCTTCAAATTTAGTAATTACTTGGATTTGACTTTCTAGATAAATATGACATGGTTCAAAGAATTAGGCCCAGTTATCTCAGAATGATCAAAGGAAAATTAGCATGCTGAGCTTAAAGTAGAGCTCGTTAAACCAACCCATTCTTCATTCAACCTTTTTCAACAAGATTCATGCAATAAAGAACACCCATAATAGGCATGAGTCTATAAGAAAGCTTGCTTTGAGATCCATAAATAAAAGGGACCCATCTCAGCTGCCAATTGCCCATGTGATTATATCAATAGCAAACTCTATAAATACCCCTAGTTTCTCTTCATTTAAATACACTTAGCTTCCTCATTTGTTATGCATTCATTTGGATCAATTAAAATTGTTTATTATTCCTTTGTGTTCATTTCTTTATTGATCATCCCCTACATACCATTCCACATCACTCCTCTAAAGCTGTATGTAACATGATATACACATTGCACACATGTGACAATTACAGTCAAACCCATACATCGATACCTATTAAGGTCAAAATGGTTATATAGATAACATAGCGTAATTAAAAAACTAATACTACTATAATAAACCCTAATATTGTTGAGTTCTCTTTAAATGAGTTTTGATGATAACAAAAAGAGTTAATGATTTCTAATATATTTCTTTAATGAATATAGGTTATAAGATCTCAATTTATCAAACACAAGTTATTAGATGTGAAAAACAATGATTTGAGCAAGTTTAAAGATGATTTACAGATATTTTGTGGTGAAAAGATTTAGCAAAAGTTAGTTCATAATGTACAGAATAAAAATACATTAACAATATAATTTGTTAGAAGAAAGTTTAGAAGGTTTAGATAAGTTATATAAGTTCACAAAGTTTTAAGAAAGTATTTCAGAAGTTAAAAGTTTTGAAAAAGGTTGTTCTAGACAGTTAGAATTGTTTCAAAAGTTTTATTAGAAAAAAAAATACTGACCTGTTATCCTGTTAAAAGTTACTTCAGAAGTTTAGCATTTGAAGACAAAAGATGTTAAACAGAGTTAACAGGTATTTCAAAACCTTTTTTTTTTTTTACCTAGCACAAATTTTTCCAGAATTATTTAAAATATCTTATAAATTGGATTTTTTTTAATGATTTGAAGACCTATCTTTACTTTTTTTGACATATTTGGGTAATGTGTTTGATGCATTCCACAAAGTTGGATGAAAATATCATGGGGATTTTTTTTACAAAGATTAAATGAAATATTTATCAAAGCTTGTTAAGTTAACTCTTAAAGACTTGCTTGATTTAATTTGTAAAGATTAGGATGTTTTTAGGGCTTTTTTTGTGGAGATTCACAAGGAACGTGCGCAGATAAGAATATTTTTTTTGACAAATATGAATAAGGATAGAGCTTCCATAAATCAAGTGATATCATAACAAACCATATTTTTTGAAGGCTTATCTCCATAGGAAAATATCTTGTGGATAAATTATAAAAAATTTTAGTATTATCTATAGGGATTTCAAATTCAAATAACATGGAAGCTATCTATACAACCATGAGATAAGATTTTAGAAGATTTTTGGGATATTTTGTTGGAAATATCAAGAAAATGATGTGCACATATTTTTGGACAAAAATTTCCATACTTTTTTTATGGGATTTCAAATTCAAATTTATGAAAATAAGATGTCCAAAAAATCATAATCTTATCTGTTGAAGTCAATATATCCGCCCAAACGTTACAACAAGAAGTATAATAAGACAAGTCCTTTGGTTGCTTCACCACTTTTTACTATGCACAAAAATTGATAAACTATCAACTACATTTAGAAAATCTTAATCTAATATTCTTTATTCATCTTGAGCTTATATTTGTAGTGGATTTTAATATTTTTTCCTTTTTTTTTTAATGTGAGAAAACACTTGTGACTGAATTTGAGAGTTTTAATCATTATAGTTGAGTATTTAGCTAGTGTAGTTAGGGAGACTCAATAGTGAGATTTTGCTAGAAGATTGGAGTGATTGTACTATCAATTTTTTATTTGATATATTGGAACATAACCAATAAAGACAACCGGATGCCCAATGTGAAGCTGGAAGAGGGGACTGACTCACAAGGAAAAATCTCTACGTATTGTTGCCCAATCTTGTTTTCTTACTCTTTTATTTTTGCACATTTACAATGTTGATTATTTAATTTGTTCACACCATTTAGCGTTGCAAAGTCAAGAGAGACAATTAAATATTTTGAATAAAAAAAGTTTCACTTTATAACACAATCAATTTACAACCCAAAAAAAAAAAAAAAAAAACCAAATTTGCATTGGACCTACAGATATATAATTTTGAAAAATAATTATATGAAATAACTAAATAATATAAAATAACGAGTCTTTATAAATAAATATGCATTCCAAGCTTACCATTGATAAGATCCTATGCAAAGTTGATGATTCTTTCATGTAAAATTAACGCTATTGTAATTAATAACCAAGTTATGCAAGAAAGCCATGCAAAGTTATCGATTCTTTCATGCAAAGTTGATGCTACATAAATAATAACTAAGTCACGTAGAGCTCTCTGAGCCATAAAAGCTATGCAATAAGTCATCAACTTTAAAAAATCTTACCATATAATTGAAGCTAATAAATTCTTTTAGATTTTTTATTGTGGAATTTCTATCTCTATCTTTTTAAGTATTTCAAAATATAATAATGCCTTCTTATAGTACCCAATCATTCATAAAATTAAGTATTATTAAAACATTCATATATGGTAATAGTTTTGAAAATATAATAATAGTTTGGATGATTCTTCAAAATAGTAAAATTTATTAGGATGAGAAATGTCTTCTAAGAAGATGTGTGAGTGCTATGATATCTATGTATAGAAGAAAAATAATACTCATGAATACTTAATTACCTGTTATAAAGGGTTAAATTTGATTTTGACCTTCAAATCTAACAATTTCTTGGACTTGACCTTCTAGACAAACATAACAAGGTTTAGAGAATTAGGCCTAGTTATCTTAGGATGATCAAAGGAAAATTAGCATGACAAGCTTAAAGTAGAGCTCATTGGACCGACCTATTCGTTATCCAACACATTTCTACAAGATTCATGCAATAAAAGATCACCCTTAATAGGTATGGGTCCATAAGAAAGCCTACTTTGAGATCTGTTAATAAAAAGGACTCATCTCGACTGCCGATTGCCCATGCAATTTGATAAATGACATTGATAACAAACTCTATAAATAACCCTAGTTTCTCTTCATTTAAATACCCCCTGTTATAAATTTTAATTTCTAATTGATTCATATAATTTAAGTATTGATAATTGTTATCGTCATACACACGGTGATGATTAGTGTAGTATCTAAGAGACAATTATCGGGTGTAAATCCCTCCGTGCCAATTCGTTAAAATTTAAGTATTTTAGTGTGTTTTGTATATTAGTAAAAGTCATATCTCTTCATGAATCATTAATGGATACCTTCCATCAAGATATCCTTTCATGAAAAGTCATGTCATTTAAATTAAAAGTCATGACTCTTCGTAATGGAAGTTATATATTGGGCCATAAAAATAAAAAAACAACAACAACACACTACTTTTAAGGTTTGATTCAAAATCAAGAATCAATCAAGTCCTTATATCATCAAAGGGCGAATTTAAGTGATACGGATTTGGCATAGGAAAACATATATTATTACTTGGGATATTAAATTATCGTGATGGATTCTTCAAGTAAGTTTTCTTTTCATTTTACTGTAACTTTTAATTATGCCATGATTGTTGATTTGGTTAATTTAATTGTTTTTAGGATCCGTATTGTTAATCGCTTTCGCTTTTAATGTTTAAAATTTTAACATTTTGGTATCAGAGCGGGTCTAATAGAAATTAAATTACCAATTTAGGGTTTATGCGAATTTGGGTATTTTCTCAATTAAAGTTGATTATAGTTAATTGATGTTTTAAATTAACTGTTTATGGCATAATTAAATTGAGTAATGTTGGGTTTTAATTTTGAATTTAAATTTCGGTTGAATATTTGAATTGATAGTTCGGCATTCATCGTGTGAATTCAATTGTTCTCAGAATTGTGATTTTGAATAGTTTTATATAAAATGTTGCTGCTTTGTTTTAATTGACCAATTGTCGATTCAAATTGTGATGAAATCGGAATGTGGGCTATGCATGCGTCATCAATATGAGTAACCTATGAATGCATGCTGTCTGTGAAAAGAATTGAAGTGCATGTGCATATGCATATATGGCTTATGCAAATTTCAGGAATTGTATATGCAAATCTTTTCACATAAAACCAATTTAATAATGTAAATGTTATATGTTATTATTTGAGCTTTAAGAAATAAGTTAATAAATTAAGAATAAAAGATATTAAAGAGTAGTCCTTTATATAGAGGTATTAATTTAATATTTCATTAATTTAAGTATTGTAATGATATTATTAAACTTAATAATTTAAGTTTATATGATTTAAATCTTTAATATTTTAGTGAGTGCGTTAGTCACCAAAGTGGCCCACTCAGAGTTCATTAAATGATTTAAATTATGTTTATAAATGTTTATTTGATATAGCATCATAAATGACATTTAAGAATAATAAACATTTATAGTTATTAACATGTAGTTATACGGTTACCAAAGGTAGATCTTACTCATGTTAATAACAATTGAAGTAGGTTATGAACCTTATTTAATTAATATATAGTACATCCAAAGATGACTTGTATGTTAAATTAAATTTTGTGATTGACCTTATATATGTTATATGAATGATGCATATTTAGTGATTGTTAGTTGTGTTTAGATTTAGCCCAAAGGTGAATTTAAATGCAATATTTTGGTATATATATATATATGAATTGTGGTTTAAATTCAAAGCAATTAATATGTGAAATGTAAATGTTTGCAGTGGTCTCTACTATATGACTGCCAATGGTATCAAGTTTAATGGGCAAAACTATGATGATTGGATTGAGTATGTCAAGCTAAATGCTGGCCTTTTGGGACTCGATTCAGCTCTAATTATGGATGAGCCCACTAAACCGACCGATACTAGTTCGGAGGCAGACAAGAAACTGTGGGAGAACTGGGAGAGGTCGAATAGGCTTATGATGAGCTTTCTTAAGCTTAGCATAGCGCCTAATGTTAAACCTTCCCAGCCCAAGACTGAAAATGTGAGGGAATTTGTGGCTGAAATTAAGAAGTGTACTATGACAGACATTGTAGATAAGTCTGTTGTTGCTGCTCTTATTAATGATTTATCTAATAGAGAGTACACCATAGCTCAGTCAATGGAGGAACATATTACTCACATGGTGAATACCTACAACCGGCTTAAGAGTTTGGATATGGATCTTGGTGAGCGAGTGTTGGTTGAGTTTCTGCTAAAATCATGTAAGGGTGATGATTTCAAGCAATTTCGGAGAACTTACAACCAACTTAAGGAAAAATGGTCTCTTTCGGATACTAAGGCCATGCTCATGCAAGAGGAGGCAAGGCAAAGGGAAGACCTTAAGGTCAAAATTCCCCAAGCCAACTTTGCCTATTATGGTAAATCAAATGCTGGTTCTAGTGGCGGCAAAGCTCCAAGTAAGAAATGGAAGAACAAGGGAAAGCAGCCATTTAAGGTGCAGCCCGGTAAAGGGCAAGGAGAGGTTGAAAAGATTCTGAAATGTTTCTTTTGCAACAAACCTGGGCACAAGAAGGCCGATTGCCTAAAGAGGAAGGCATGGTTTGAAAAGAGAGGTATACATTTTGCTTCCGTATGCTTTGAATCAAATCTGATTGAGGTACCTTCTAATACTTGGTGGCTTGATACTGGTGCAACCACTCATGTTTCTAATGTTATGCAGGGTTACCTAAATCTCCACCGAATGCCGGAAAGTGAAAGCTTTCTATTTATGGGAAACAGGATGAAAGCTAGAATTGAAGGTGTAGGGACATATAGAATTGTGTTAGATACGGGCTATTGCCTTGATCTAGAGAAGTGTCTATATGTTCCTGATTGCTCTAGAAATCTTGTTTCCGTTTCTAGGTTGGATGTTTTAGGATTTGATTTTAGGATTGGACATGGTTGTTTTTCATTGTATCGTGGAACAAACCTTTGTGGTACTGGTTTATTGTTGGATACTTTGTATTGTTTCAATCTGAATTCTACTTTTGTTAATTCCCTGTTTAATGTTGATGTTGAATGTGATGTTGGTATGAAAAGGAATGCACTTAATGAATCTTCTGCTGACTTGTGGCATAAAAGACTCGGTCATATATCCAAAGAGAGGATTTTGAGGCTAATTAAAAGTGGAGTTTTGTCTCAATTGGATTTTACCGATTGGAATGATACTTGTGTGGATTGCATTAAGGGTAAGCAAACCAAACATGTATCAAAACAGGCTGCCATAAGGAGTAGTGGATTACTTGATTTAATACATACAGATATTTGTGGTCCTTTCGATGTACCGTCTTGGGGCGGTGAGAGGTATTTCATCACCTTCATTGATGATTACTCTAGGTATTGTTACCTATATTTACTGCATGAAAGAACTCAATCGGTTGATGTCCTTGAGATATTCATTACAGAGGTTGAGAGGCAGTTAAATAGAAAGGTTAAGGTAATACGTTCCGATAGAGGTGGTGAATATTATGGAAAGACATCGGAAGTTGGACAAATTCCAGGTCCATTTAAGAAACTCCTTGAGTCCAAGGGCATTTGTGCGCAGTATACAATGCCCGGATCGCCACATCAAAATGGTGTAGCAGAAAGGCGTAATCGTACATTGATGGAAATGGTAAGGAGTATGGTGAATGATAGTTCTATACCTGTTTCATTGTGGATGTATGCATTGAGGACAGCCGCATACATATTGAATAGGGTACCTAGTAAAGCAGTTCTTAAGACACCTTATGAACTGTGGACATCTAGGAAGCCTAGTTTAAGACATCTTCACGTGTGGGGCTGTCAAGCCGAAGTGAGGATATATAATCCACATGAAAAGAAGTTGGATTCCAGGACCATTAGTGGTTATTTCATTGGATATCCGGAGAGGTCAAAAGGGTATAGATTCTATTGCCCTAACCATAGTACGAGAATTGTAGAGTCCGGGAATGCTCGCTTCATTGAAAATGGCAAAGTCAGTGGGAGTGTGGGAGCACGTGATGTAGAGATAAGAGAGTCATTGATGGACCAAAACCCATCAAATGATCCATCTCAAGTTGATGTTCCTATTATTGTAGCACAGCCACAAGGCATGAATATGGAACAACAACAAATAGATGCTCCAAACCCAATTATGGATGCCATTGTTCAAGAAGAGGAGGAAAATACTCAAGTTAATGAGCAAGTGCAACCTCAAGAAGAAATAGTATTAAGGAGGTCTACTAGAGAGAAAAGATCGGCTATTTCGAATGACTATATAGTTTATGCACTTGAGCATGAAAGTGACTTGAGCATTGATAATGACCCGGTCTCTTTTGACCAAGCCATGAGCGGTAAAAATTCCGATAAGTGGTTGATGGCCATGAAGGAAGAGTTGAAATCTATGGATGACAACAATGTTTGGGAAATGACGGAATTGCCGAAGGATTCTAAAAGAGTCGGCTGTAAGTGGGTCTTTAAGACCAAGCGAGACTCTAAGGGCAATGTCGAGAGGTACAAAGCCAGACTTGTTGCCAAAGGTTATACTCAAAAGGATGGCATTGACTACAAAGAGACTTTCTCTCCGGTTTCTAGAAAGGACTCTTTAAGGATTGTAATGGCTTTGGTGGCTCATTTTGATCTTGAGCTTCACCAAATGGATGTTAAAACAGCCTTTCTCAATGGAGATTTGGAAGAAGAGGTATATATGGATCAACCTCAAGGTTTTGAGACCACAAGTGAAGGAAATCTGGTATGTAGGTTGAAGAAATCAATCTATGGATTAAAACAAGCTTCTAGACAATGGTACTTGAAGTTTAATGATACCGTATTGTCATATGGGTTTGTAGAAATGACCGTTGACCGGTATCTACATGAAGGTTATGGGAAGCAAGTTTATAATCCTTGTGTTGTATGTAGATGATATTCTTCTTGCCGCTAGTGATCGTGGGTTATTGCATGATGTTAAGGATTACCTTTCTAGCAACTTTGAGATGAAGGATATGGGTGAGGCTTCCTATGTGATCGGAATAGAAATATTTCGGGATAGATCACAAGGAATTTTGGGATTGTCTCAAAAGGCTTACATCAACAAAGTTCTAGAAAGATTTAAGATGGAATCATGTGCACCTAGTCCAGTTCCCATCCAGAAAGGAGACAATTTCAGTCTATCCCAATGTCCCAAGAACGATTTGGAGCGTAAAGAAATGGATAATATCCCTTATGCTTCTTTAGTCGGGAGTTTGATGTATGCTCAGACTTGTACTAGGCCGGATATAAGCTTTGCGGTCGGTATGTTGGGTCGTTATCAATCAAATCCCGGACTGTTTCATTGGAGAGCTGCAAAGAAAGTTTTAAGGTACTTACAAGGCACTAAGGATCACATGCTCACATATAGAAGAACTAGTAACCTTGAGGTTGTTGGTTACTCGGACTCAGACTATGCCGGATGTTCGGATACCCGAAAATCCACATTTGGCTATTTGTTCCTTCTAGCTGATGGAGCTGTCTCATGGAAGAGTGGTAAGCAGTCTGTCATTGCTACTTCCACTATGGAGGCTGAATTTGTAGCATGCTTTGAAGCTACAGTTCAATCGTTGTGGCTGCGCAATTTTGTTGATGGTTTAGGCATCGTTGATACCATTGCCAAACCAATGAGGATTTATTGTGATAATGCGGCAGCTGTATTCTTCTCTAAGAACGATAGATACTCCAAGGGTGCCAAGCATATGGATTTAAAGTTTCTATCTGTCAAAGAAGAGGTGCAAAATCAAAGAGTTCAAATAGTGCACATTGGCACCAATGATATGATTGCGGATCCGTTGACTAAAGGACTAGCTCCTAAAACATTTATTGGCCATGTTAGTAAAATGGGAGTAGTCAGGAAGTCCTTGTATATCGGATGATTGGTCATACATGTATGAATTTATGTTTAGCACATTTATGTTTATTTGATACTCTAGATATCGATGTTTGTTTGGATTTTGCTTATCTATGAATCATATTTCAGTTATGCATATTTTATTATGATTATAGATATTGGGTCTTATTTTACGACATTGTGGGATAAGGTATTTTTAGGTGTCTACTTTATCAAATTGTGACTGTTTGAATTGAATTGACTTGTGATACATGGAAGGAATCGGGACGTTTGTCAGGCCCGTGACCGCCATGATTCGGTCTGTTTAGTTCTTACGAAGTTGTGACTTATATACGACATTATTTAAGTGAGCTCACTTTATGTTAATATGTTGTATACTTGTTATATATGAATCAAGTGGGAGAATGTTAGAAATTTTAATTTCTAATTGATTCATATAATTTAAGTATTGATAATTGTTATCGTCATACACACGGTGATGATTAGTGTAGTATCTAAGAGACAATTATCGGGTGTAAATCCCTCCGTGCCAATTCGTTAAAATTTAAGTATTTTAGTGTGTTTTGTATATTAGTAAAAGTCATATCTCTTCATGAATCATTAATGGATACCTTCCATCAAGATATCCTTTCATGAAAAGTCATGTCATTTAAATTAAAAGTCATGACTCTTCGTAATGGAAGTTATATATTGGGCCATAAAAATAAAAAACAACAACAACACACTACTTTTAAGGTTTGATTCAAAATCAAGAATCAATCAAGTCCTTATATCATCAAAGGGCGAATTTAAGTGATACGGATTTGGCATAGGAAAACATATATTATTACTTGGGATATTAAATTATCGTGATGGATTCTTCAAGTAAGTTTTCTTTTCATTTTACTGTAACTTTTAATTATGCCATGATTGTTGATTTGGTTAATTTAATTGTTTTATTAGGATCCGTATTGTTAATCGCTTTCGCTTTTAATGTTTAAAATTTTTAACACCCCCAGCTTCCTCATTCATTATAGATTAACTTGGACCGATTAAATTGTCTATTTTTCCTTTGTATTCATTTCTTTCTTGATCATCCTCTATATATCATTTCATATCACTCCTCTAAAGCTATATGTAATATGATACACATGTTGCACACACGTGACAATCATCATTAAACCCATATACTTAACACCTATTAAGATCAAAATGGTCATATAGATAACGTAGTGTAGTTAAAAAAACTAATACTACTATAATAAACCTTAATATCTAATATTGAAAAATAATTATGTGAAATAACTAAATAATATAAAATAACAAGTCTTCATAAATAAATCCACCTTCCAAGCTTACCATCCTTAAGATCCCATGCAAAGTTGATGATTCTTTCACGCTACGTAATTATTAACCAAGTTATGCTTAAATTCCATGCAAAGTTAATGATTATTTCATGCAAAGTTGATGCTACATAAATAATAACTAAGTCATGTTGGCCAAAAAAATAATAATAACAATAACTAAGTCATGTAGAGCTCTCTAAGTCATGGAAGCTATGCAACAAGTCATCAACTTTAAAAAAAAGTAACCATATAACTAAATTTGATGGATTCTTTTAGATTTTTTTATGGTAGAATTTCTGTCTCTATCTTTTTAAGTATTTCAAAATATAACAATACCTTCTTATGGTTTTGAAAAATATATAATTATTGCCAAACCAGTCATAAAATCGACTATTATTAGAACATTCACATGTGATAATAGTTTTGAAAATTTAATAATAGTTGGGATGATTCTTCGAAACAGTAATATTTATTTGGATGAAAAATGTCTTCCAAGAAGACTTGTGAATGCTATGATATCTAAAACTTTTTCCCGGTTTCTTAGTGTCATGTCATTCAGGTTCTTTTTAGGCTGTCTTCCTCCAAATGGGAAATTGAGTATTCTAGCAATATCCTAGTTTACTTTGTTATCTATCTCTCTTACATTACATAAGTAAAAATTTTTAGTACTTTATTTGTACGGAATCAATAATTTTGAAAATAGGCCAGTTGGGTATGGCTTACATACAGCTTTTGGGCAACCTTCTCAACAACTAATAGACCCATTCAAGGAACACGGAGATTAGTTAAAGCAACAAAATGTTAAAATGTTAAGTTTGTTCCTTCGGCTAGGATATTAGGTTCATATGTCCAGATCCCATCACCAACTAAAATTATCAATATATTCACTATTTGAAAAAAAAAATCTAAATTTCGGGGAAAATATTTTGTGTTTCTGAAAATAAATTTTTATTGTAGAAATCATTATCATTAATTATATCTATAAAAATAGAACTTCTTTTAACAATTTTTCATCTCATAATTTATATTTCTAAAGTCCAAGTTTCTATTGTTTTGTTAGATGCTATAAATAATATACATCTTATGATATTATTCTATCACATCCCGGAAAATTAATCTGTACAGTCCCGTCGTAATTATCAAAGATTTATGGAGTTCGGCTAACTCATGGTTCATAAACATCTGATAACTACTAGGCTCACTAAATAATGCCACACTTAAAAGATACTTACAAAAATGGAGACTATAATTAAGTTTTTGGTACTTACGGGTATTATTCCAGGCATTTTGTGTTGTTTCTTATGAATTTCCTGCAATAAAAACTGTAGGGTGGTGAGCATAATTCCACGTGCTCAGTAAGTGGTTAGAATTTTACAATACTTTTTAAAGCATTTAGCAAACACGTTTATTAAATGTATGCATGATCAAATATTATGCCATCCACATGATGTAGATCGATTCATCACGAGATTAGAGAAATTAACCCTTTTCTAATTTGGGTTTCGAGAAGTTTAACACAAATTCATTTTCCATAAACCAGGAATGTGCATGGACCGCGTCCTCCAAAACGCTTAAGACTATCCCTCATATAGCTTGTAACCTTATGGCGACCTCCTCTCTTGTCACTTAGTTCAATAAAGATTAGAAAAAGAAATCCATTCTCACTTGATGGTCGGTTTGATGGACGCAGGATGTTTGATGTCTTATATGTGAGTCGTTTTATTAATATCCAAATAAATTATTAATACCTACTTTACTTTAGATGATACCCAATTCATCAAATCACATCAAGCAATTACAAGACAAACAAACATTTAATCAATCACATGCATTTATTTTCTAGGTTACCATTCACACACAATGTATTGAAATAAAGATTCTTTAAGAATAGCTGTGAAGCTGAATCACTTACCAAAATGGGTTTTGTGTATGGAATAGATTGCTGTGGAGTATTACCTAAGAGAATGATTTTGATAAGATGAATTAATATTATGATGCAAGATCTTGTTTTAGTTGTAGTATGATTATACTATAAGGTTTATTTAAGGAATAAAATAACTTTATTAGAAGATTCATCATCTTTATAAGTTAGTATATAAGGAACTAATGAGCTTATTTTGCTTTTATTAAAAAGCATTGTGAAATTAAGCACGTTAGGTATTTAATTAATTTTTGAAAAGTTATAATTTTGTTTGAAAGAATTTTGAATAGTTCGATAAGTGGGTATAGCTTGAAATGCTTAGAAAAGTTATTAATTTATATGACATATGACATAGTCGTTTAAGTTATAATTTCAAAGTCATTGTTTCTAAGAGTTGCTAAACTTTAAACTTTATAACTAATTATTACATTAATATTGGATAATCCTTTTATTGGGGTATGCATGTCATTATTGGTACTAGTATACTTAGTAAAGTATTAAGGTGGTTATGAACATTTAATATTATTTTCATAATTTCTTTATTTACTAGCTATAATTGATATTTATTAGCCATAATTGATAATTGGTGTAAATATTCAAAAAAAAAAAAAGTGAAAAAAATTGTAAGTGTCAACAATGTCAGTATGAATATCTTGGAGTAATAATATAATATATTTTTTTTTTAGAAATCATTTAGGTATTTTTATACTGGAAGTTCGGATTTCATTATTCCTAATATATTTGTAGCTATAATCATGTATTTTTTAAAAATATCAAAATTTCATGAAAAATTCTGAAAATTTTATATGTTGTAACTAATATTATATTGTACTTACTGTAAAATTTTGGAACCGAACGAACAAGTTTTGACATTGCAATTAACCCTCGTCAGAGATCGGCTAAGCTTCACCGGTGCCACCTTAAGACGGCGGATTTACTTCCTCCACGGTTGTCGGATGGACTTCCCTAATTTTAGACTCCTAACTTCCAAATTTGGTGATTTTCTGATTTCGGATGTGGGTTTGGTGAATTTTACAAGTTCTAGTTGTATTTATAGCGAAATTCTAGAGTCTGTTAATTCGATAAAAATTACCAGGTGTCAAATTTTTTTCATGCAAAAATTACCACGTAATCCTTACATTTTACACGTTCATACTGGTATCTATAGTGATTTTTGACAAATGTTAGGTAATTTTCCTAAATTTGGACACCTAATTTGCATTCATGCATAATTATTTTTAAATTTGTTATTATGTAAAAAGAATATGCTATCTGTTTTCACGAAATTCCTAATTTTTCTTGATTTTTGCAGAGTTTTGATTGATGTTTATGTCTACATTTGGTAATTGTTTGGTTAATTTGCTACTTTTTAAGTAAATTTGTTGTTTTTTTTTTTTTGGAGTTTCCTTCAATTTTTTCAAAATTTAGAGTTCTAGGTTTTCAGAATGATTATGAAATTTCTAGGAGCTTGATAATCTTTCTCTCCTATTTTTGGTGTTTTGTAGGGGAATTTAGGGATTTTTAAGTTAATTTATGCATATTTTAGTTTTTTTAATACTTTAATTTGGCTTTATTTGATAAATTTAGCCAAATTTTACGCTATTCATTGACTTGTCTGCATCTAATTTACCTTAATTTATGTTTCATTCTTACTATTATTTAATTACAATTTACTATATCATAATTTGTTATCTACTATTTATTTTACCATTTACTATTAACCTTTATTATTATTTATTTAGTCAAGGAGTTTTGTTCATTTATTTTTATTTGGGTTTTAAATTTTTATATTAATTTCTAATCTTTGATAATTTCTTTTGATTTCTAGGAGTATCATATTCTTAATATCGTTTTTCCTTTTCGCTTATTTCTTCAATTCTACCTATTATCTTACTTAGTTTATATAGACATTCTTATATTATTTTAGGTTTAATTTTTATATTCTATGAAAATCGGGGTATCACATATTCTTAAATGCACCCTAAAAACTTTGTAATGCTTTCAGTCAAATATTCGAAACTATATATGTGTAATGCTCATTATTGGTAAATTTACTATAAGAACTTTGCAGTACTTCCAGTCAGATTTTCCTAATTGGTTATATATAATGCTCATTATAGTTAAATTCATAGTAAAAATTTTGTAATTTGTTTGTTGCAAGCACTATTCTGCCATAGAAATTATACAAATTTAAATAACCAGTTTTTCATTATAATTATCAGAACAAAAAATTACCAATATTAGTGATGTGAATAAATTAGAAAGTTACAAGAGAAATTGGAAAGAAATCGGAAAAAAAAAATGCAGATTAATTAGTTATATTAAAATTTGTATAGATTTTTTTTTAAAGTGTCTTTTCTTATAATTAGCTCTAATTGTTTAGTAAGTTTTTTTTTTTTTTTTGGGCCCAATGATTGTTTATTAAGTTTATATAAGTCTAGTTGTCGGAAAGTTTACTTATTAACAGGACCAGATGCGTATTTCCTGTTGTGCTCATTCAATGAAATTTCTATTTTTTTTATTGAAAATTCGCAGATTGCTTTTCTTTTTTTTGTCCTTAATGATATTTACTCCTCAACGTAAAGGTCAAGGGTAAGATATTTATGCTTCCATTTTTCCCATGATAAAATAAAAAAGAAAAAGAAAATATGGCAGTAAATGTAGCAAAAAATTGTAAACTTAAACACAAAACATAAAATTACTTCTCTTTTCTTTTTTGATTTTCCATTTTTTTTTGTTTTACTCTATAAACTTGTTATTGTTCTTTTACGGATAATTTGATCAGAAAATGATCTAAAGTAAGTTGTTAAAGATTGTTTTGTTCAAAATATTCATTTTTAAAAATAAGCTGATTAGGGGCCAATAAAACAATTATAAGAAGTACGGTTGTGAAGGAAAAAACCTAAATCGAACCGTGAATCGAATTGGATTACATTGTAATTTTGGTTCTTTTTCAAAACAGTTTGGTTTGTAAAAAAAAAAAAAAAAAATCAAACATACTTTTTTCTTTTAATTGTTTTATTAAAAAATTTAATTCTTTTTGAAATTGTTCATGAAAATGAAATTAGAATGGTCATATCATATTTTGATTGTTGTAGTGTGTCTACAAATAACACAATTTTTAGATTTTAGCCTCTAGTGTCCTAAACATTTTTTTTAGCCTTTTGTCTTATTAATTAATCACTATTACTAAGTTACTTGTTGATTTATGTAATTGATAATATGTTAACTAGAAGTATATAATGAATTAAAATATGCATGTCATATGGGGATAGCAAAATCCTTATTTTATCGAGTTTAATATATCATTATAATGCAGTACGAATATAATTTTATGATGGATGAAATCTTTTCCCCCTATAAGTTTTACATATTTATGTAGGTGAATAATTACTTTCAAGTATTATTGTTTATATTTGCACTATTGATAAGAAATATGCAATTAAAGTATTTAAGTGAATGCATTGTAATTTAAGAATAAAAAAATGGTTTGAACTGCAAAGCAAATCGCACCAAATCATATTTATTCAATTTGAAAAAAAATTATGAATTGAGCCGTATGATTAGGTTTGAATTTAAAAAAAAATGAACTGTAATATAGCAAACCAAACCATTCCGCACCACTATTAATAAGAAGTTATACATTTATAGTTCATTTTTTTCTTTTTAATGGGCCATGGATTCCATGATTATAATAAGATAAATTACATTAGAAGATATCAATGTTTCAGATAAGTTTATTTAAGTATCAACTTTTTAAGCGGTCAAAAAGATGTATCAATGTTTTGCAAAGTAAATCAAATGAGGTATTAATATTTTGCAAAGTTCATTTAAAGTATCAATGTTTCGATTAATTTTTAATTAAGTTTCTAAACTATTCATTAATGGTTAATTATTAATATATTATTTGACTCATTTTGTAAAATATTGATATCTCTTTTTCAACCACTTAAAATGTTAATATCTTAAATGAATTTGTCCTAAAATGTTGATTTCTCTTTTGAACTACTTACAACGTTTATACTTTGAATGTACTTATTTTTAAACATTAATGCTTTTAAATGTAATTTACCTAATTATAATATCTTTTATTTTAAAGAAATCACTTTTCATCTAGCTTAATGATAGCAAGCGCATATAGCAGCCATGCGGCACCACTTGAAAGCTTAGATGCGTACCTTATCAATCGTCTTTTGGACATTACGTAATGGACAAATTGACTTATTAAACGGTAATAATGCAATTACTTGTCATATTCATCTGAAGTATTGAACGATTGAAAAACAATTAAATAATGAGAAGAAGAAATAAAATAAAATTTGCCACTATTTAAAAAGAGTGGTGCCTTTATTTGATAGGCCTTGAATAATCCATAATTAACCACCTAATAGCTTTAGGAGAAGTGCCAAGCTAAATGTTTGGACAAAGTGTGTACTATGTATTTGCTTTGCATGATGTTGGTGGTTGGTGAAATATGGCACCATTAACTATCATATAAAAAATATTTAATCCTATCAATACGAGTGAGCACGATTGAAAATCAAATCATTCCGGATTGGTAAGTCAAATGTCCTCAATGGATAAGTTTAGTGATTAAGAGAATCTTGTACTTGTAGCACTAATCTATATTATACCTACTTTAATTTTGCCAATGTTTCAAGACTCTGGTTTAAGAATTCCTACTTGCATCGTACGTATCATATAAATATTGCCTAATGCCACCGTATGAGGTAACCATGTTTGTCTTCAAGTTCTCATTTGTTTATATTAATGTGAGAAAAGATCTTATGATAACTATAAGGACAAGATCATCCAAAAACAATGTCGATGTTGCAATTGGAATTTCATTAAAATAAAATTTTACACTATAAATCTAGATACACCAAGTCGACACCAAATTGACGGCGTATCAATCAACCAATGTACTGTTAACTTTGGCTACAGTGATGAATAAAAAAAAAAAAAAAAAGAAGAAAGGAATCCATATAAAACACCAGCAAGATTAAAAGAGACAATATAATTTTCTAATACAGGTACAAGATTCTCTCAATCATTATGGGTGAACAGGCCTGCCGACATAGGACACTCAGCCTAACATCCTAGGACTGCAAATTTGAGTTCCATGTATATCATTAAAGGAGTAATAAACAACAATCTAAACTAGAGAACTAACTACATTCAGTAATGTCACATCATTTTAAGGAAACTGCTAGAAATTGCAAATCATGTGGTTTATGTTTCTTTCGATTTGCATGTTAAAACATTATCCGACTAGATGTATTTAAACATTTTAGATCAGTTGATTGTATACATAAATTCATAGATTTGATTTATTGTTTCAGCTGCAAATGGCCTTAAACTGAAACTAAGCTTCTTCTTTTTTTTACTTTTCCTATCCAACATGGTCATACATTGGAACTGTGAAGAATCGGACCGGATTGTTTTTCTCGACCAGCAAACCATTGAAGAGTTTGTCGAACAATTGGCAGCCAAAGCCTTCTAGTTCTCTCTTCAGATGGAGAATCCCTGACTCTTGATTTTATACCAAATTCGAGTCTTGAGAAGTTTGTAATTTCCGACATGGACCGCTTCTCAGCCGGGTTCAATATCCTTGAAGAATTTTCATCAGGATTGCAAGGATCAAGGCTTGAACTTGTACCAATCAACGCATCTGCATTGTTGATTCTGCCAACTCTAGAATCATGTGATGATCTCTTTGTTTCCATGTCCTGCTTCTTCATCAATTGTTCATTTTTGGTGAAGTCCTGATGGAACCTTAGGTTGGGAATATAACAAACAATCAATATCTAGTCAAATTAATCAATAGAAATTAAGAATGATAAGTGGAAAGGGCTCAAGGCATTAAAATTCAGTATTCTAGACCCATAGGGTCGGTTTTACTCTAGAATCATCTGATGCTCCCGCCTGTGTTTAGAGTAAAAGGGAATTTTAGACATGACCCCTAAAGGGCAAAATCTATAACCTATAACCTATCAAAATTGAAAAACACATACCTCTCACTCCTAGAGTCTAAAAATCTCTTGCTTGACGAAGTGCGGAGCATCTCGGATCTCAAGAAGAGCATGTCTGAAGAATTAACATCGCTCCATCGGTTCTTTACGACAACGTTAGACACAATCTTATGCTTGAACTTATGCAGCAGTTTCCCATCTCCGTTGTAACAGTCACTGTCCAAGCTTAACAGCTCTTCCTTCTTTCCCTTGTCAGGTATCCTAGAACTGCTTCCAATGCTAAACCGTGACGATCCACGGTTGCCTTCTTCTTCTCTCTGAATAAAGAGCTCAACATTCGGATCATCCGACATATCGGACGGATTCTGCAAGAATCTCCAGCTTTCCGAATAAGCAAAGCTGTGGATGTCCTTGGCATCTAACCTGTCTCTACAAAGAGGGCAACTAGAGTGCCTGTCCAGCCACTGATCAATACAGGTCATATGAAATGCATGCTTGCAATGAGGCAACAGTCTTAGAACCTCGCTATCTTCGAATTTGTTATGCAAATAGCACACTCTAGGCCCTCTTTCTTCCCTTTAAGTCTAGAGAACTTGAAGAAAGGAAGCGAGTCGATCGCCTTCTTGTCGATTCCCGAAAATCGTGATCCTGGAAAAACAAATCCAGGCGGAACGTTTTGCCTAAATAGGTTAGGAGGATAAGGGTTATTACTATGAAAAATTTTTGCATAGGCAAGCATGACAAATAACAAGGCCAACATGACAGCTAGTATTGCAACGATGACCGGCACGGTTGGGTGGACCGGACGGAAGGAATCTGGCCCAGAAACCTTCATTTCCTGACCTCCAATCTTGTCCACTAAAAGGGCAATTACCAAAACCTTAGCAGAGTTCTTCATGTGAAGGTGTCTAAACTATAGTGTAGTGAAAACTCAACATCTCTATAAGTACATTGGATGCAGTTACAAGGATACACATGTCATGATGGTTTCTTTGGTTTTTGTCATGTAGGTCTTGTTAAGGTTTGTGTTGTCTCTTTCTGTCTTCCTTTTCAATCTTTATTGACATTTGATAGGATTACCATATTTCAATTATATATTGAAAGATTCAGATGATTCTTTCTTTTTTATATATATTATTAGTTTTTGTCCTTTTATTAATCATCATTAACTTTGCTTCACATGAAAATGATGTATCATTAATAAAACCATCCTCGTCTTTTTTTTAAGGGAGAAGGCAAATATCAAACACCTATTTTTGGAAGATTCCTTTAGGAGAAGTAATCGAAGGAATGCAAAATAAGAGTAATTATAACATTGCCACTCTATATGCACCCAACATAGAAATGAAAAACATACCAAATTTGATAATAGTTAGATACCAAGCCTATTTCGAGCTTCAATCTGCTTAAATTGATAGGTCATAATCAATCTTTAGTCGAGTTTAAACTTCTATTGAACTTTATAAAATTCAAGTCAAGTTGGTTAAATGTTTTAAATAAGTAGCTTTACGAGTCTAAGCAGTTAAGTAATATTTGAGACAAATTTAAACTTTACATTAAATTCAAGTTTGAAAGTCGAATTCAAACCCCATATTATTTGATTGGGTTTGGCTTATTTACGGTGCTAATAATAGATACGTGTGGGTAACTTCTAAAACGTGGTGATAGAAGTGAGGTTTAAAAAAAAAAAAGTGATATGATAATCCAAGGACTAATCCAAAATTTGATTGCCAACCAATGACTATTGCTAGTAAAGTACCTTCGGAATAATAATTGTGTTTGTATCTTTTTTTATATTTGAATTCCTCTTAATACAAAAAGTTAGATTAAAATTGAATAAAGATGACAAATAATTAGTTTACCATACAATCATGTTATTTGTATTTTGATTGTTCTTTTGTGTCATGTGTTACTTCGGTAATTTTCGCTTGTTGTTATATTTTGGATCGTATTTTATTCATATTCATCTTATCATATGGTGATTCGTATATATAATCATTCTAAGTAGTAGTAAATCCCAAACTATTATATAAAGTATAAAGTGGCGTCGGATCGGAATCTTAACTGAAGATTGGACTGTTAACGGAAACGTGGATGTGCCAAGTTTGCCAAATGGGAAACAAAAAGAAAAAAAAAAAAAAAATATATATATTATATCCTCCTATAAGAATGAAAAACATGTGCCAAAAACGTGACGAACATATTTCTTCGTTTGTGTAGGAGGATAAGTTGTGCGCCAAAACTTTAACATCGCAGCCTCCTTTACCTTTTTCTTTCGGTGGAATTTTCCCCATTTTGCTTCAGCAAGATTTGCAATTAATGCTCAAATTTTTTGCTGAGTAGATGATATTAAAGTATGGCAAAAGTTGTTACTTCACAAGATTAGGTCCTTCAAAATCGTCCCATTCTTGGATGAGAATATAGGAATGATCTTTAGGGGCAACGTTACATTATGTAATTGATGAATGTGAAATTTTAATTAATAATAAATTGCCCACACTTCTACATATTCACCGCAAGAAAATTGGTTTTTAGAGATAGAAATTTTGAAACGAAAAATGAGTAAAACAAGTATATTTCCACAAATAAAATAGCAACAATTGTTTTTGCAACAGAATTTATGTTTAGGAATAGAACTTTTATCTCACAAGTCTAGATTTCTTATAATGATTAATTGTTTTATTATTTATGTATAAATAGTTTCCTCCTCACATAACAATAAACTCCATTTAAAAGTTTAAATAGTAAATGTTGACGTAGTTATATTAGAATGTGTGGGTATATATATAAATTTTATACCTGGATTATTTTTCTATTTACCCTATTTAATATGATTGCACCAAATATGTTGATATCCACTATGATTTTGTCGGAAATGGTTTCCACTAGTCAAGTTTTGATTTGCTATATTCTTACATGCTATTATCAGACTAATATATCTTCACAAAAATTCTCTCTACATCAGTGTTTTTTAATCATTTCTCTTATGTCATGTTGACTTTCCTATCATGAGATTAATGGCATATTATTGTATTTATATGTGTTTTCGTACATTAGACTATTCTTTTCTTTCTCCATGCACGTAGCATTCGACACTCATGATCGCATTAAACTATTGTCAATGTTAATGAATTCAAATCTACACTAACTTATTTCTGTGTTCAATCCAATGTAGACGGGTAGAGAAGGCTTTTGACTATCTTTCTTTCGCCTTTTGTATGTGAATTCCGCCTACAAACTACACGAAGAGTGGGTATTATGTGCCTCGCTCGTGATGGTAATTATCGCTCATAATGAAGAACTTACAATTAAAGAAAGTTGCAACTAGGGTTTTGTATTATATTGGATATGAACGACTTTTAAGAGCATGATATGCACCAACAAAAATCAAATTACGCTTATGAAAGTGACAAGCACGAATTCATAAAAATGAGGGTTCATAATCAAAAGTGTACTATTCGTAATGCAATATTAATAAGTCCTTATTGTCTCGTGATTATGAGGAAAACAGTAATAATAAACTAAATAAAACGTAAATAAGGAAAGTAACACAAAATATCGTAAACCACATGAAGAAATCAAAGGAATTTATAGGAAATATGCAATACCTCTGGGCACGGAGTTCCAAAACATTTTAAGAAGAGTTAGGAAGTTTAGATGCGCTAACTTGGGCTCATCTTTGATCAATTGAATGCGCTAGACATTTCAAGAAAGGTACGGAGATGCCATTTGGGTCTTCCCTAATTTAACTCGCTCCTAGCCTCTTCTAAATCCGCAACCACATTACTCAATCATCAAAGGACTGAAATAAGCTTCATATATTTTGAGATAAATGCGAAAACACCCCTAAACTTTAAGGATGATACGAGTTGATCTCTGAACTTTGAAAACATAGTTTCTGATCCTGAACTATAAATAATTTGTAAATTTATGATATTTTATACTTTTCTATCAATAAAGTATAAAATTTGTACTATTTTGGTTGTATTTTTTTTAACAATATTGTATTAGTATGGAAAAAGAACAAAAAAATGATGAATGTTCTAAACTCACAAATTGTTTATAATTTAGGGGTCAATCTGCGTCACTTTTAAAATTTATGGATGTTTTTAATTTTTTTTTTCTCGATTTTAAGAAAAGTTCTCTCATCCTCATTTGGTATGAAAGTCAACACTTTTGAGTTAGGTTATGTACAAACCATCTATTTGACTCATGTTATAATTTTTCAATTCTCTTAGATCTATCATTGTCCTACTGTTGTTGAAAATTTACCCTTTCCTTGAATGTAGCTTGTTAGCCATTCTCTGCCTCTTCATGTACATAAGGCAATAAGGCTGACACATTAAATGTTATAGATACTCCAATTTATAGCCATTATCATTGATCTTATCAAATTTTTTGGACGGTCTATTTACTCTTAATGTATGAAAGTCTCTCTTTCTTAAGGTGAATGATCATCAACTTTATTTCATGTTCAAATAATGTATCAATAAAAAATCATCCTTATCGATTTGAAGAGTGAAACAAATTCAAACACATATTCTTGGAGGATTTCTACTAGTTTAAGTAATGCAACTCATCAACCTAAGAGTAATTATAAGATTGACATTTTTGGTTCTTCCAATTGAAATGAATAATATACTAATTTCATAATAGTTGATGAACATATAATCATATTTATTCGTATTATAATTGTGTTATTTATGAACATGTTTATGTTCTTTCTATAAAATTGTACTTTAATCATATGTTACAATATCATATTAGAAAAGCGCAAACCCTAATAGGTATGCATATCTAGTTATTGAAGCTGTAGTACCACTCTAGGGTTAAAATTTCTAAACTATTGTATAAAAATAGGTCAATATCATATTTATAGCTAAACTTTTGTAATTTTTGCAATCAACTCTAAAAGTTTAAAGATATCAATTTGATAAAATATACTATTTTGTAATTTACCTAAATTTTGCCAAATTTTATAAATAGTTACCTACATTTTGCCTATTTTTGAAACTAACAACGTTATTAAGTACAATTTATATTTTTGAAAAGCTTGTAGATAACAAATTGACATTTTTGAATTTAAGATAGTTAATTGTATGAATAAAGTTTAGGTACTAAATTCAATATTTTCTAGATAAAAATGGCAAATTGACCTTATATATATATATATATATATATATGACTGGATTCTTAACGAAAGATTAGATTGGTAATGGTAAAATAGATGAGCGTTTTCTTTTTTTCCGTTTTGAACGTATAAGTTTGACCAAAGTGAAAGGCAAATTATTATTATTATTATTGTCCTATGAGCAAGAAAAACATGTATGAACCATGTGTAAGATAGAAAGTCGTTACATTGGATAAATTATCACCTAGATTAAACATGTGAAAAATCAATACAAACGATGTTTTGATAATATTTAGTCAATGTGTTAATGCTTAAATACAAACTGGAAGCTAAACGTTATGTAACCGTTTAGGTTATTGAATTTAACATCACGGTTAAATTCAAACAACCGATATGAGGATAAGTTTTTATCTTGCTTGCTTGTTTAGTTTTAGCTCTTAAAGAACTAATGGATTGGATGCCCCCCAAATAACTTCTCTAATGATGTAAATATTTATGTTGGTTTGATGGAGTCATTGTCCATCAAATTAGGTTTTAGAGATCAATTTTTTATTCTTAATTATTTTCTTTCTTCTATACATTCCCCTCTGGAAATGCGGGTATGATTGGGTCTTTGGGAGCAACACTAACATTATGTGCTTCGTGAAAGATCAATAATTTAGATCCATCATTAACTAATTGAAATTCTAGATATCGATTGTTTTCGTTTATGCTTAAACAATTTTCATGTGTAATAATTTGAAATTATTTCTTGTCTAAAGTACTTATTGAAATTATTTACTAAATAAGATTGAAATAAAATTAATTATCAAAATACCATATTGAATCGCCTTTAAAAATCACGATATAAGTGCTTAATGTTTATTGCACTTGCAAGACGTGATATAAAATGTCATGCACGTAGATCATATTTGAAAAGTGCGATTTATTGCTATTATAATGGACACTGTATTCATTCGAAAAGCAAAATTGGCGTTTTATGGAACATAAACAACATGCGGACATTCACCTACCGCTTTGCCGTCTGTTGTCATCCTTCGTTACGAACATTCGCAGGAAGTTTAGGAGCAGAGGCATATCATGGTAGTAAAAAGCAAAATAGGTAAGCTATTCAAATTTAAAACTTGATATGTCGATTTACAACCGCGATTTATATGTAAATTTTAGTATTTTATTTTATAGACTCGGTTTTATAATAGTATTTTGGTGTTATTTTGTTAATTTTGTATATTGAAAAATTTTTTCAGTAACGGTAGCAATGTGTTATATTCATTATAATTTAAAAAATTTAATAACAAATATCGACAAACTTTATTATTTAAATTTAGTGGAAAACTGAGAAGTCTTGGAAATTCACTAATGTTTTCTTTTGTATTAATTTATAAGTATTAATCTAAGATTTCTCATTGAAACCGCATGTTCAGTGAGTATTCTTACTATTATATTGCGGAGAGATTAAGCTTCGTACTCTTTAGCACAAGATATTCATTTCTAATGTTTATTATAATTTAATATTTAGAATATCAAATCTTCTCATAATTTTCTTACAAAATTTAGCATCCAGTTTAAGTAGGCCATGATGGAAAAAATACAACAGATTTTCATTTAATGAGGGAAAAATATTCTCTTTACACGTTTTTCATGGCATTGACGCTTAACCGAAAACAATCAAATTTCATTTAACCACAATCAGGTTGAAATTTTCTACAACCCAACACCATCACCACCACCGACGAGCGACACCACCCGCGTCATAAATGTTATTGATAATAAATTGGGTAATACTTAGATATTTGAACTTTAAAAAATCTAATTTTCATATTCAATTAAACTTTTCGTACTCCTAAACACTAACCTACCTAACATCATTAAATCGTTACCTAACATGTGTCTATTATTTCAAGAGGCAATAAAAGAGTGGAGCAATATTTAGAGGTACCGAAAGTTGAATTAAGTATAAAACTAGACTTTTAAAGTTCGGTACCTAAGACCTTTTCGTCAAAATTCAGATACTAAATTAGGCATTTTCCTTAATAAATACAAAAGCAATACTTGATAAACAAATTAAAGTATTTAGTTAATAAGTTAGATATAATATGTTAGGAAAGTAGGTTTCAAGAGCTCGAGTTGTAGTCTTTATATCCATATTTAGTTGTGTATACAAATGGATCTCAATCAAAATATATGAAGCATCTATAATATCGTCATAACAACAAGTGGCTTCTAACAACTACTAAACTTTATACATTAAACTCAAATCTCCAATACAAATTTGATTTTTTTCGTAAATTCACAACAGAAACAAAACTACTTGATCTAAAATTATTGAGCTGAAATCTCTCTTTTCAAAATGTCATAGCAATGCTTTTAAGCAATATATTGCACCTAAAGTTATGAGTCAAATCTAGTTACAAGTTATTTGAAGTTAATTTAACTATAAGAATGGCCTAGTGGGTATGAGATCGAGCTATCTAAGCCATCTATCAAGTTAAACTTGAATTTGATTATGTTTAGCTCAGTCCGTGATTAGGCTCAAACGAACTCACCACAATGACAATTTTTTTTTTCCCCCTCCCGTTTTAACTAAGTGGAGACCGAACTCATTGAACTTGGCTTAAAGGTGGCACGAAACAACTTTAACAGTGAACTCAAAAATTTTTACTCGAGTGTTGTTCAAGCATAAACTCAACATTATAAACCTCTGTTCAACTCATTTCCAATCCATGTTTTGTACATAAAATTACAAGACTCTTCGGAAACTTTTCACCTCCCAGCAATTAACTATCTCTACGTTGCTCTACTATTTAGCTTATGTTTTCCTAAACCAAAAAACTTAATTACATATATAGACCAGAGATGCTCACAGATTCCAGTTCATGAAAGGAAGAAGACTTTGAGGTTGTCTTCGGCAGCCCACCGCAAATAAAAGACATCGGTATAGGTGTTTCTTTCATATTAATGCATGGTTTGACGAATGAAAGTTCCATGAAAACCATAGGGAACTCTATAAGGCAAGGTGATTTTGGCAATAGGCTTATCCAAGAACTTCCTGGCGTCTATTATGTACACCTACAAGTGATAAAACTTAAAGATGAATTAGTTGTGAAGCTGAATTTAACAAATACAACTTATGTGGCAAGATCATGATGGTGTAGAGGGGAAAAATCTTTTGAGAAATGCTTACTTGGGATATATCATTGCATTCATTATGAACATAACTAATGATCCAACCATCATCCTCTTCCTTGACACCTTCTCTTGGAATGAAGGCAGCTCCACTACAAAAGATGTTCTCTTCAAACATATGATACTCTACCCTGATTGCATCTTCGTGGTTCTTCTCCTGGTAGGTAGAATTGAGATTACATTAGTTACACATTCAAGAACAATAGAAGAAAATTGGATAAAGCGATTTTTACCGAAGAAAACCTTGTTTGGGTTCATCAAAGTGTAGCTTAGCTAGACCTCCATATTTTACCATGCCTGAATTTGACAAGTTGAGATCAGTCCACATTATTATAGGCAAATCATTTGGCAAACATATCAAGGAAAATTGTAGATATGTTTCAAAATTATTAGTTGTTTGCAATTATCCATATTGGCCGTTCCTTCTATCTTTCAAAACTTTTGTAATATGTATTTATGACTTTAACCATCATTCAATTCCTAAAACCATCGTTGTATGATGTTTTAGCGAAGTTTGAGGACGGGAATAGGAAAATTACATTAAAAGGTATCAGCGTTTATAATGTGGGTCAAATAGATAACATAATTGACATTAATAAAATTTAGAAATCTTAATTGAAGATTAATCAAAATAAATACTAAAATAAATTTACCTTCAAATGTTATACCTTCTGGTATAATTTACTTAGAAAAAACATCTTTTCAAAAGTTATGGAAAGTGAAGATACCTTTAGGAATTTATCTACACTTAACTAATCGTTTTGAGTGCATATCACCTAACTTTCTGAAGTAAGTGTAATAACAGTTACATGAATTGGAGCTTGCTAAGATGTCAACAACTTGTGTGTAACCGTATTTATTTCTGACTCCTGTAAATTTTGAATTGATCATTGGGAAGTCCATCGAGTATTTGTTTCCCAGTTAACTTCTTTCCTTAACCTCTCCCGTCTTCATGTTTAATCTCCATTCATAAGCATTAGAAAACAAAGAATTGTTTTCAGATGAGGAAACGGTATTCTCTCCGGATGATTTTATTGGCATCAATCTTTCAAAGAACCAGTCGAACTTGTTTGAACCAAAATCTGGGCCAGGAATTACGGATTCAAGTGCTCTGCACCCCAATACTGCAACCTGATCATGCCACAAGCTGACGGTTAATAGAACATTGTATTACAGCTTGGTTTCAATTAAGATTTTATTACCTCATCACCATCCTCAAAGCAGTTTATGATGTGAAATGTGCAATTTAATTCCACCTTAAACCATTTGACTGTCCTGGCATCGCCATAGCGAGGCATTACCCCTATCTTTGCGTATTCATTCTCTTCGAATCTTATTAACCTACATGGATCAAGTTAGCAAGACGTTATTCTAAAATGGAATCTCATGATCAATTTGAAGTTGTAAAGATAGCAATATTTACGGCCCCCCTTGAGCTAGCCGGATGAGGTCTATTGTTAGTGGAAAATCCATTATCACATTGTACCTGAAAATCAGTTGCTACATTAGTTGTTTTAGCTTAGCAAAAATATCACAAAGGTATAAGGGTTTTTGTAAATTACACGAAGTTACAACATTTGAGTAAGTTTATTTGATCACAACGTTTCAATAGTTCATTTGAGATCACAACGATCAGGAAAATTGGTCAATAAGGTCTTATTGACATGTGTTACAATATGTCTGATCTTCTAACTTTTAATCAAATTTTTCTCTTGTTGACACATGTCAACGGTGAACTTAGTTGACTTATTTCTCTAAACGTTGTAACTTCAAATAAATCCACTCGAAATATTGTGACCTCAAATGAACTTATCATTAAATATTGTGACCTTCCAATGTAATTTGCCCATTTCAAAAACACAATGCTCCTGACCTCCATGTGACCCCGATTTCATGGCAAATGCTGCATCTGTCAAGGTTAAGATCCACTTTGTGAACTAGTTTCTTTCCATCAGCTGATACAAGAATCACAATGCTAATCAAAAAGCCAAAATGGTTACAAATGAAGCAGCTTATAGGGTTTCAGATAATAAATATAAAACCAACACATATCTAATACGATCAGTATTGCAGATCAATTATTTATAAAGATAACTTAGTTGAACATATTAGCAAAAATTAAGTACAAACCTGAAATGATTCCAAGTTCCATGTATGGCTTTATGGGGTTGACCCCGATGATAACGAGCTCCCCGGTTTCAGGTGCTCTCTAGGGAAAAAAAAAAAAAAAAAAAGAATCAATAGACAATTGACATTTCTAATCCATAATCATAATGTACTATTTTTTGTGCAAATTTGAGTATAGCAACCTTTGGATGGCTGGTGAATGGTCTTTTCCAATCCCCATTTAATTCCAATTGCCTATAGTTTTTAGACTATTGATATTGATCTCATGAGGCATGTGGTTTTCTGCTATCGAATAAAACTTCCCACCATGCTCAAAGATATTTGTGTTGCTGAGAATTTGTTCACCTCACCGAATCTCAACTGCCAAACATTACAAGTCCAATGTCAAAGAAAAGCTAATGCAACGTGTGATCCGATGGAAAATTCAATTTTACATATAGATAAAAGTGCATAGAATCTTGCTATCATATGTCAAATGTCAATGTATACTATAGAGGGTGAATAACTCGCCATATTGAAAAGATAAGCAGACAAAACAGCCGGAGAATCGCCCTGAATGGCAGGAATAAATGATGGTTTGTTTCTTTGTTTTTCTAGCTTGAATGTTTCTGTCTCTACATATCGGTTATTGTATTGGACATTCCATTTCCCATCACTATTTTTCTTAAAATAAACAGCATGTAGCATTCCTTCTCCTTCAATCCATGTGTGACTTGACCTTCCAAAAACAGATTCAGCCGATTTTAATCCACCAAATAAAGGATTGGATCCTAAAGATTAAAAAAAAAAAAGTAAATAAACTTGTAATGGCATTCCTAGTTTTATAACTCAAACTCACTTCAAAAGCTAGCTTTTAAAATGGAGGGTTCAACAGGTACAACAAGGCCAGACGGTTTTAGTGAAAACTGGCTCGGATACCATGTTTGAAATGCAACTCTACTTAAAAAGCTAGCTTGTAAAGTAAATGGTCCAAAGAGGCACATAAGCATTGTGTGAAATTTTTGAGTAAGACAGTATAAACTTTAACACTTAGGACAGCAAATGTAGAACTTTCTGGCTAAGGCCTAATAAGAAAAGACAGCAAACTAAGACAAAAACAAGCATGCTGCCAACTTATTGTCCTATTGATGTCTCTATGTGGAATTGTCTTCGTGTACTCAAAGGCTTGAGAGGAAGAATATGCTATAGACATTCACTACTAACTCTTGTTTTCTCCAGTTAATTAACAAGAAGGACGTACCATTTCTGATATAAACACCCTCTGGAAAACCATCTGGGATTTTGCCTTCGATGTTATTGATGACAATAGCCTTGCCCAACTCATTAACAGGTGCAAAGTTCTTCTGAATAAAATTTACGAAATCAAAATGTTTAAGGTTTTTGTTCACTGTGTAATACAATAAGGCTGCTGATAAGCAAATGTCAGGATCTTTTAGGTACCTGAGAAGGCAGCAATGGATGGTCAATGAATACAAAAACTGAATCGACAAATGAATCGATTAAATTGACAAATGTCTCCTTGATTTTACTAGAAATCTTTATTTGCAAAGGAACATGGAAGGATTCTTCCAAAAATGGCTGCATAACATTATGAAAAATCATAGTTTAATTAACAGTACTGTACACATATTTACTCCACCATGTTGATGCATCATATGCACTACCATGTGCAGCTAAAAACCTCTAATATCTGTAATCTCCTGGATTGCTATGATAAAATGTGTAAAAGATAAAATAGAAAAGGATGGAGAAAGAGAAGGGAATTGGAACCTTGAAAGTGGAAGACAAAGAAGCTCTTAATTGACCAAAGTTGGGGAGTGGAGCATGAGGCTTCTGTACAGAACAATTCATCGGAAAATTCATAAAAGAATTTGCCATGTCCGTGTTTTTCTCTCCTTAAACAGCTTTTTAGCAGTTGATGTTGTTTCGTTATTTTGAAACCTTTGATGACATTGGACAACTATAAATAATAGCAGAATGTATGTCCTTCAATGAAATTTGAAATATATGGAATCAAGATATAATCCAGCACTAGGTTTGTAAGGATTAGGTGTTGTATGTGTAGGAGATACTGAAAATATAAATACAAAAAACAAGTCAACTTGATACAATTACGACAATATCAACATATTCAACTTAATACCAAAATGGAGCATCAGAAACAAGATCGATTTCTCCTCCTAATAAATATAAGATGAAATAGTTAATATAAAAAATCCATAATTATCCTTATTTATCTAATATCAAGGTTAATTAAAGAGAATTATTAACTGTTATAATATGCAGGAATATTGATTGAGATGTATTTGTCACATTTATCTAGTCATGCAGCTTATTATTTTTTAAGCCTAGGGCTGTGGTGCTAACTGCTAAGCTTTATCTTCTGGTTTAATTATTTTAGAATGTTGGGGGAAGGTCCTTCGGCTTTGTCCACCACATTTAATGTTTGGCAGTATTGTCACCAAGAGGAGATTGGAATATGCCACACTTTCTTTGCTCTTATTATAGTGATTTAGAGCTAGCAATCCGACGTAGACCAAATTGGTCTCTTTGGCACCATTTTCATAAAACTTTGATGATTGGAATTACAAAAGCAAGAATAAGCAACACAAGATTATTTCAAACATTGCTGGAAAGCTTCATATAAGAAGTATGGAGGAGGTTTCCTAGAGAAGTATATATACATGTACATATATATGCTCCTCAAAACTTTGATAAGTTGATAAATAGCTCTAAAAGTTGTAAATGTGATTGCTTTAAATTTTGATCTTGACATAGAAACATTTTTAAACATTTCAAACTGTATTTTAACACTCCCTAAACTTTTATCCCGATGTGTTTATTAACTCAAAGATTAAGTGTTTTATACATTGCCAATTTATCAAAATTTAAGTGTTATTCAAAATAATTGAAAGTTTAGAATGTATTACATACTTAAGTCAAAGTTTGTAAGGTTATTTGCAATTTTCCAATAATTTTAGGACAAAATCTTCAAAAGATAAAGTTTTAAAATCTTTGTATGTTAAAGGCCAAGGAAAACAAAAAGAAAAAAGAAAAAAAAAAACAAAAACAAAACAAAGAGATCTATATATAATTTTTTTTTGGATAAATTACGTTGACTAGTCTGGTAAACTTTGTAAAAAACATTCAGACCTTACTTCTTTTAAAATACAACACTTATCTTCTTATTTTTGTCTACATCAATGCTGATGTGACATAAATGCTTATGTGTTATTGCTACATTATTGCCACATCAATATTATTAATCTTTATTTAAATATTATAATTATATGTATTAATGGCTAAAATAATAGAATAGTAATATAAATTTAGAAAAAAAAATTATTTTTGTGCAAAGAAAGAAAACTGCACAAAACATGAAACAAGTATTTACTCATTAAAATTGCTATGTCTCTAGTATATTTTTATTTTCGTATTTCAAGTGTAATAAATTATTGTTGAGATCCTTCGAGAGCTTCCTTACAATCTTTTTCCTATTTAAATAATTATTATGTAGGCATGCAATTCTCTCTTTTTTTTTCCAATTTTTTTTATTAATTTCATGATTAATACTCAATTACATGGTTGTTAATTATTCAAACCCATTTCATTTTTTTATCCAAATTTTATGGTTTTTTCTTTTTTTTTTTTTAAAGAAAGGACTTTACTTTATTATACATAAAACTAAAGAGTTCAACTCTTTTGGTGAGTCTTATTTACTCTCACTAACTGATGACAAATCTAGGTGTTCTAATTGCATTCCTAGAGATATAACAGTAACATGATGTGTAGTTTCCTTAAGATATATATTAAGAATTAAACAAAATAATTGTTTTATGTTTTGTGTAGTTTTTTCTTTTTGAAGGATAATTTTTTTCTTAAATTATTTTAATATTTTTACTATTTCAACCATTTCTATATATATTTATGTCGCATTAGTATTGATGGAGACGAAAATAGAGGGTTACGTATTATATTATAAAAGTGGGATGTCAATGTTTTTCATTTTTTTTTTTTAATTTACAAGGGTGGTCAAAATAATTTACTCTAAATCTTTTGAGAGAATCCATGGAATCATTCATACAATAAGTGTTTTATATTAAATTGTTAAGGTTAGTACCAAAATCATTTGATATAAAAACTTCTACTTAAGGCCATAAATATGACATGCACTGTTATATTTTTTATATAACACTTTTCTTACTTATAGGATGGGCCTTTGACTGAGGCCCATCAAGTAAACAACTTTGATTAAATAAGGTCACTCCACCTCACTTGTGAAGTCGAGATTTTGACCAAGACATCAAGATGACAACTTAATTAAATGGGGTTCAAACGAGTGTGTAGACATTCGAATTTATGACTCCTTAATTTTACTATTAATACTATGTTCAGTTTGGTACCATAGTAACTTCATCTAAAATCTTAACCTTAAGGTTATAGATAACATGTAAACTATATATTCATTGCATAATAAGAATTATCACATAAATCTCAACAAATAGATTCCAACTAAGGTTAGACAGCACAATTCATCTTAAGTATTACTGTCATAGCAAAGAAGAGAAAGCTATTAATGATATAATGTCATAGCAAAAAGGAAATCTATTAATCATAGTCTTCCTTTCTTTTCCTTTATTTTAATCTATGAACTGTTGCATAGCTTTCAACATATAAATGAAGAGACAGATGGATCATGATTGAAATAGACTTTGAAAAAGCTTGGGATATAGTATCCTAGGGTTTTATCTAAGGGTCTTTGCATTCATAATTTTCTTTAAGTAATGGATCACTTTAATGTCACAAGTATCATTAAAATCCATTGAAGTACTTGTGAATGGATGAGTTTAGAGATCATTTAGTCCTCTTGTGATACATGACATAGTGATGTAAGTTCACCTTATCTATTCATTATGGCTTTAAGATGCCTAAATATAATGGTTGATTGGTTCGATTATAATGATCATTTTTTTCCTATAGATATGATTATAATTTGTAATGATAAGATTTTTTTTTTTAAAAAACATTAGATAATTTTTAGTTTGAAATAGATAGAATGTGGACTATTATATTTATCATATAACAAAAATTATTACAAAAATCTCAATAGTAGACTCAAACCAGGGTCAAATAGCATATTTATCCTAAGTAGTATAGCATCATACCAAAGAAGAAATTTTTTAATGATATTCTTTTTTATCATTGAACTATTGCAAAGCTTTCAAACATATAAATGAAGCGAAAGACGAATGGTGATCATTAAAATAGGCTTTAAAAAAAACTTGGGATATAGCGAATTGAGGTTTTGTCGAATGATCTTTATACTCTCTTAATTTTCCTAATCAATGGATCACTTTAATTATGTCACACGTATTATCAACATCCACTGAAATACTTTTGAATGGATATGTATAGAGATCATTAAGCCCTTTAGTGGTATATGACAAGTGATATAATTTCACCTTTTCTATTCATTATGGCTCTACAATGCTTGAATATAATGATTGATTGGTTTTATTATGATGACTAGATTTTTTTTTCCTATAGATATGATTATAATTTGTAATGATAAGATTTTTTTTAATAAAAAAATTACATAACTTTTAGTTTGAAATAGATATAATGTGAACTATTATATTTATCATATAACAAAAATTATTACAAAAATCTCAATAGTAGACTCAAACCAGGGTCAAATAGCATATTTATCCTAAGTAGTATAGCATCATACCAAAGAAGAAATCATTAATGATATTCTTTTTTATCATTGAACTATTGCAAATCTTTCAAACTTATAAATGAAGCGAAAGACGAATGGTGATCATTAAAATAGACTTAAAAAAAAAAAAAGCTTGGGATATAGTGGATTGAGGTTTTGTCGGATGATCTTTACATTCTCTTAATTTTCCTAATCAATGGATCACTTTAATTATGTTACACGTATCATCAACATCCATTGAAATACTTATGAATGGATGTGTATAGAGATCATTAAGCCTCTAGTGGTATATGACAAGTGATATAATTTCACCTTTTCTATTCATTATGGCTCTACAATGCCTAAATTTAATGATTGATTGGTTTTATTATGATGAATAGATATTTTTTCCTATAGATATGATTGTAATTTGTAATGATAAGATTGTATTGAAATGAAAACATCATATTACTTTTAGTTAGAAATAGTACAATATGGACTACTATACTTATTACAAAACTAAAAATTATCACAAAAATCTTAATAAATAGACTCTAACTAGAGTTAAATGGCATATTCATCCTAAGTAGTATAGTGTCACACCAAAGAAGAAATCAATTAATTATATTCTTTTTTATCTATCAAGTATTGCATAGCTTTAGACATATAAATGAAGCAAAAGATGGATATGATTAAAATAGACTTCAAAAAAGCTTAGGATATAGTGAATTGAGGTTTTATCCAATGGTCTTTACACTCTCTTAATTTTCCTAATCAATGGATCACCTCATTTATGTCACATGTATCATCAACATCCATTGAAATACTTTTGAATGGATGTGTTTAGAGATCATTAATCCTTCTTGTGTTACATGACAATGTGATGTAATTACACCTTGTCTATTCATTATCTCTCCAAGATGTCTGAATATAATGACTGATTGATTTGATTATATAGGGTTTGTTTGGATTGTCTTATTTTCATCAATATTTTATCTGTATCCATATCTATAACTTATATTTATCTTATATGTATCTGATCTATTTGATCTGTTTATTAGCAAAAATATCTTTTTTTCATCTGTATCTATTTTTTGACAAATATTTGTTTGAAAAATACAAAAGCAAGATACCAAAACGATAAAAATAAGATGAAACATTAGACCCATAATGACTAGATTTTTTTCCTATAGGTATGATTGTGATTTGTAATGATAAGATTGTTTCGGAACAAATACATTAGATTACTTTTAGTTTTAAATATTGGAAGGGGATCATGCGAAATGCTGGGTTTTTGTTATAAAGAAACGTCAACTATTTTTTATAATTGGAGAACCAATCCATTGGGCACCTTCATATAATGATGGGTAAGATTGAATACAATGGTTGTTTCGTACATCACTAGGTAGAGCTCCCATTAGAGTTGTCGTAAGAGATTGAATACTATGGATATTAGATCCTATGGTTCGTGAAAAAGTTAGATGGATAGAACAGAATTTCGGGGGGTTTATTGGAACTGTCAACTTTGCTCGAAAATGAATTTACTGAAAGTGGAAATTCAATTGAACTTAGCACTGGCTGCAAAAAGGGTTTCGCGTGATATTCATGGTGTAACTTAAAGTAACATATACTGCCATTTTTGTGTAATCTTGCAAAACTACATCATACATCTAAAAGGAAAAACAAATTTAGAGGCAGAAAAAAAAAAAAAAAAAAGGAGAGAGAGGGAGCGGAAAAAAGAAAAAAAAAAAAATATTTGCTGATGCTATGATTTGATATTGTGACTTAAACATTGTGTTTACAACTTAAGGAACCTCAATAGTAAGTAGCTATTACGTAAGAATTTGCACAAATTAATCTAGACAAGAAAGGGGGAAAGATGTAATATCTCGTAAATATTGATTTTGGTGCAGACTTATTTTAAGCATAAGTTATATAAAATTAAGGCACGTGTCACTAGCTAGGTTCCAATTTGATAAAGTATTAATAATTAATTTATCAATTAGGAATTTATACCGAAAGTTTAGGAAAGATGTTTAGCAGATCCGACTTTAGGTACTAAATTAATTTAAAGTGAATTAAGCCATAACATTTATTAGATTGTCACCATGATGAATTGAATTTTAGAAGAAACTTTAGTTAAACAATATCCCTTAGAAAGTAAGCATAGCATTATTAAACAAGTAACACTTATTAAAAATGTAGAGATAATATTAAATTATTTATGATATATATATATATTTTTTTTTTAATTTTGTTTGTAGTTTGAAGTTGCTTAATGCCGTCCCCTATCGAATTTTGCTTGTTAAATTTTATGTGTAAATATAAAATTACTTACATTATACCCAATCCTTTTACATATCAAATTTACTAGCTTCACTTAATTTTAGAAATATATTGTAATTAATGTTGATTGAAGGAAAAATATGGTTAAGAGCGTCTTTAATCCTAGGTTGCTTTAGCTAATTGCTTTGCACTCTAGTGGCATCTCCATATTCTCTCTAATGACAAATACCAAGTTCGAATCCCTCCCCTATTGTACTAGCCAAGCAACTCTTTAAAGAGAGATTGTATTAATCAACTTTCCAAAGAACTCACCTTATTGCTGAAGAGAATTGCTTGGTATATATCCATTTGTGTTAAGCAACTTACAATAACGATACTCTAGGAGGTGTAACAATAGCAAATAAGCATTTGCGATGTGTATGCATGAAATAAAAAAAAAAAAGTAAGTACTATTAGCTAAATGAATAAAATATAAAACATCTTGTAAAATAAGAATGAAGAGAGAAAAAGTCAGTATGAAAGATTTGATTAAATTTGTATGATTCTTTTTTTAGTCAATACAACAAGAAGTTGATTCAAATCCGGTAATTCTCACTTAAGAGATCTTGTTGATGCCACTAGCTTATAACTATAGATACTAATCTTTCCTTACTAATGACATTTTGGCATTGTATTTACAGCCAATAATAATATAGTTAGAATGACATTGTTAAAATTAAATATTATATGGCTTTCAAGAATTAAATACGTTCTTAATTAAACATAAATACAAATGGTTGAAAATGTATCATAAATGTACCATAGTGTATTCTCCATTTTGAGAGTTAATAATAATCAAAATGCAAAATTTTAATCTTTAGTAGAATTGTATCTCTTTTGAAGACTTATATAAATAAATCCAATCAACAAAAATTTAAAAAAATTAAATAAATAAAATATATCTTTATTTGTTTATTTTTTAATAACACATTACTACATTGCTACAAATCAAATAAATGTATTTTACTAGGCATAAAGATATTGTCTTACTGGGGTAAAATAGGTTCAATATTTTTCCCTTTTATGATAGCCTAATTAAAGTATATAGTTGGGAACAAGAAGAAAACATCCAATTTAATTTTTTGGATGATTATGGTTAGGATGGAGAAATCGAACAGCTTTATTCTTTTGATGGGAGGTCAGTGTTACATGAGATGATTTAGAAAAGAATAAAAGCAGGATGATTAATACAATAAAATATCGGATCGATCAATACATATGTCAAAGTACCAATCAACGAGTCCTAAAATTTGGACTTTAGGATCGCCTTTTTGTAATATTTGTGTGGCGGAGAATTAGGAAATGCTAATTTACATAAGGAGGATTAAAGAAAATAATAATTATGATAAAAAGTGGGCTGACAGTTTTTAAGATATGATAAAAATATTGATCAATGTCTAACTTATATTCTTGTCTTTTTTTACATGCTTTTGCTGTTGTTGATTAAATTTACTTAAGTGCAAAATCGAAAGGGCGAAGTGATTGTACCTGTCAATGGCCACTTAAATTCGACTTCTATCTTCACTTCTGTTGCTAAACTTGATATATTCCTCGTAAGCTGTTATTTTGATGCCACAAAATAGTAAATGAAAAAGACATAAGTTATGATGATATAGGAATATCATCTAATGGCCATAAATATATATATAGATACATCTAAATTCTAAATATTTTGAAATTTATTTAGAGCTTATAATCAGATTGTATAAATACTAATCTGGTAGATGGATTAGATTTGATTTTATACTTTTTTTTATAATTATAATTGTAGTTGGAAAGAAAAATTAAAAATTTGGGAATATTTTTTGTACTCTCAATAAATATTTATAATAATAAAATGCAGGCTAGCCTTTGGTATTCTTTCTCTCTATATATATATACACAACTGTTATATGAGATAATTGCAAATTTACTCTTAAACTTTAAAGGTAGTGCAGGTTCACCCTCAAACTTTCAAAATGATATCTTTTACCTCTTAAATTTTCAAAAATTAGCACCACAAGGAGAATTAACTATTTTGAGGGGGGGTTGGGAAGGAGGATAATTTGTATATAGTAAAAAGTTATGAGATAAATCTGACATAATTAAAAGTTTATGGTGAATCCACTCTTTTTCCATTATTTTAACAGAAAATATGATGTATCCTTAACTGTGTACGTAAATAAAAGTTAAGAGGTTAAAATTACGCTTTCAAAGTTGGAGGATCAATCTGCACTATCTTAAAGTTTATGGGGTGTTTTTGCAATTTTCCTTATCATATAAAATATAAAAAGCACACAAAACAGGAGAATATGATACATTCCTTCAATTAAGCAATATAGGTTGCATTATTTTCATAAATTGTTATTGAGATTTCACTATTAAAGATCAACTACATGCTTCTTGAATGTGTTTGGTTATTAGTCTTAACCGAACACGTTTTCTACTTGCTTCATGAATAACTATTATCTTATAATGATTTGAAAGTTCTAAAATATAGCTATATTTTCATTTGTAAATAAATATATTTGTGATCAAGCTTTAAGTGAACCAGATAATTATCCTACATTTGCATAAACAACTAATTGAGGTACATGTTCATTTGTGTAAAACAATATAAATCAGTAGTTCCTTAGAGATATTGCAATATATGCTTAATGTCATTTCGATGTTTTTTAGTTAGTGAAAGATTATAGCTTGCTAACAAATTAACCGACTAAAAAAAAAAAAAGCAGCATAGCCTTATATTGTTAGCAAGACATATTAGTACACCTATGGCACTAAGATATGATACTTCAAGACTAAGGATTTTCACTATCTTCTCAAGGCTGAAAATGGTTCTTATTTACATCAAGTGATTAAACAACCATTAGACTACTTAATGAATCTGCTTTGTCCATATGATTTCATTTTGAATTTTGTATTTAACAATAATTTTAAATCTTGTTGGAATATGTTCGATTAATAAAGATGTTTTCAATAGGAGGTTCTGCAAGTCGTCTGAAGATATTTTCCAAACCAAGAACTTCTACAATCTCGTTAATGGGACCATCTAGTTAATTTAACCATTAAAATAAATATAATAATTGGTATATAAATTATTTTAATGGTACAATCACGGTTAGATATGAATTAGAGCCATTAAATAGTCAATAGCCAATCTAAAAATTAAGGACGAGACTAGAGAATTTTCCTTTCCAAGTGAGGACATGAATTTGAAGAGAGTTATAACGAGCAAAACTAGCATATATTCTATTTATGGAATGAAATCTTCTAAACTTGGTATACCATCTTTTATATTTGACTAGATTTGAAGCTTATCTTTCGATAAGAAAAGCAATAACTACAAATTAATTATGCAAGATTTCCAATAGCCAAAAACAAAATTTGATGAAGATTTTCAAATTTAAAGAGACAGGGATTAAGGAAAAATATTATCTATAATGGCTAGTTTGATATGTTTCTACTCTTAAAGAATTTTGAATGTCAGAAGTTTATTATAAGCAGGAGCATAGCTTGAAAGTTTCATAAAACATATAGAACAAAAGAGGAAACTATATGGAGAAAACTCCAAAGATTAATTTTCAAGAGTTGATTTGATTAATATATTTAATAAGGTAATTTTAGAAGCAAATTCAAAAGCTACCAACAGAAAAAGTTTCAGAAGTTGCTGAGATTTATTTTGTTTAAAGAGTTTAAGGATATCTAGTTTGTAAATCCTTATTATTGGACTTGCTGAAACTTTTAATAGTAATGTTGTGAGTTAGAGGTGACAAAGGCTATCATAAGGTTATGTTAGCTTCGAAAGAAGCTAGGTAGACTGTGTGGCTAGTTAAATTTGCTTAGAGACCAAGAGAACTTTTCACCTTCAACAAGTTTCTTGGATTTAGTCGAATAAACTAGTGAAGAAGACCAAGACTCTGGCATGAAGCTAGAAGAGTGGATAAATACACAAGGTAAAACTACTATATATTCTTGAGCAATGCTTCTCTTACTATATCTCTTTTAAATTCCACATTATTATACTCTATTAATACTATCTAAATTGTTTTCAGAACCTTAGCACGAGCAATCCTGCTCTTACTCTATCTCTTATTAATTCCATATTGTTATACTCTAACAGTACCATCATGAATTATTTTCAAACATTAGCATATGTCTGCTAAGAGATAGAAGTAATAATTTCCGGATCATAATTAAACTAAGCAATCAAGAGAGTTTTCTAAGTTTTTTTCACATCTAAGCAAAATTTTTCATAATAATATAAATTAATCAATTCCTCCTCTCCCCTTTTGGTTACTTATGTTTCAAGACCAACAATTTTCACTCTACATTTTAAAAAATCCATATTATTATTTAGTAAATTTTCAATGAGCTTTCATTGGTAGTCTTTGTATAGTAACTGTGAAGAGGTGTGTTAACTAATGCAAATGGTGCTTTAGTCAACTTTGAGCTATTTTAACCATATACTATTCCTTTAATTTTAGAGGTTACTTTAACATCGATTTGATTGTTGATTTCATTTTTTTTTATTCCTTTTATGAAATTTTATGTAATTCATTTATTCACTTATTTGCCTTCTAAATTTATTATCATTACTTTTACTTTGTCAACATAAATTCATTTGACTTTATTGACTTGTTACATATGAATGTTCACTTATAGTGTAGTGTCTCTACATTTGAATACATTAAAGTGATAACTTTTGAATATAAATCACTCTTAGGTTTTGGTTGAGTTTGATTGTTTAAATGGTTACTCTTTTGCATATCTTAGGGAATAGCAACTAAAGTGAGAAGGAAAATACTAAATGTAAACATATAAAATTATATGTGGAAATTTAATGGCACAAGTAATATATATTATATATATAGAAGCATTAAACTGAAAGTTAAAAAATAGTAATTCATCATAAGTATAGAATAAAGTATATCATTAAGGAGAACAATTATAATTTTTGTTAGCCACTAGCAGTCTCATGATCTATGTAGTCTCATTATCTCAACATCCTAAAGAGTTCTTAGCCTAAGTTTCCTGAATATCTTTAAACCAAAACTTCATGCTGCTTAAATTGTAACACCCTAAAAATAAGATCATTTACAGCCCACATGTATCCATAATGAGTATGGACATGTTAAGGCTTAAAACCTGGTAGGAATCCATAATTTACTCCATTAATAACTCCAAAATCACCCATATATAAGTAACTTTGAAAAATGTTGGATGACATACATCATATATAACCACATAGATCTTATCTCATAAAACTACATATATTCAACTAGCAAATGGCCTAAAGAATCCATCATAGCAATGCTACAAGAATTTCACATTGTAACTATAATCCTTATTCTATAATGAACATTAAACACATATTATCCTTCGAACTAGCAACACATGTCCAAAGTCTCTATTTTCATAAATGAACATATATATTTCACCATCTTGGAAGTCTTCCATGCTAACAATGTTCCTAAAACTCACTAATCAATCACAACTAGCAATACAATGTTATATACGTTCACCACTTGTATTTGAAAAAAATGAAGGAATGAGCTAGGGCCCAGTACTATATGCCACAAGTACACTCGTGTGTACAAGAAATCAATCAATGACATGTATACTTGCATGTCTAATGCAACAAGTATTAAGTTTGTTGTCTTTAACATTTAAGTCGAGTAAGTAACAAAGGGATAGCCTAGTATCCCGCTGCAAATATATGTCATCTATATACATATATAATGTTGCATATCCCCCAACATACATGAGTCCATGAATTCAATCCACCTAAATTTACATAGATCATTTCTATGCACGACTCCATAGGGACAATGTCATACATAAATCATCAGGTTGTCTCCTTAATAGTAGGTACTCTTTACCTATTAATAATAGCCATGCAAACACAATAAGCAATTATTTAACCCAATAGTCATTTAAGATCATTTTATGAACTACACTAAATAAGCATAATATACACGTACCTAGAATGTTGACCTATCTTGAACTTAAACCCGTAGAGATTTCTAAACCTAGCCATCATCGAATTGAAGTAACTAGAAATATTTATACATTTAAATTTACCTATAGTTCTATTCCTATAGTTTTCGCTCTTACACCACTATTGGTGTAAAAAATATATAAAATAATAACTAAAAATAAAGAAACTGTAATTTATTTAAGAATATCTAGTTTTCAAGGTCTTAAATTAATCAAGTATAAAAAATGAGTTTAATAAGTTTCAAGGCGTTTGAGTAAGAGAAACATGAATTTCTAAAAGTTGTGCTAACATAGGTCATGTTCGAAACAAAGGGTAACACAAGTTGAAACATGAGTCGTGTTTTATTCATGTTCAAAATAGAAGTACAATATGATATAACATATGCTAGAACATAAGTCATGTTCAACTCATGTTCAAAACAAAACTGTTATATGATGTAACACAGGCTCAAACACAAGTCATATTTAACTCGTGTTCGAAACAAAAACATCATGTTAATGTAATAGAGATAATGTTTAACTCATGTTCAAAACAAAAACATATAGTATATAAGACAGGTTTGAACATGGGTTGTGTTTCACTTGTCTTCACCCAGATGACTGTTTCAACGTTTATGAAAACAAAACACCCTATTTCCATTATAAATGTCTATTCCACAACAATTCATCACTTGTAAGTCTTCTCCAACATATCTAACCCAAAATTTTTACAAATATTGCACTAAACAAAACATTCCATATTAAATTCTTGGTTACTTGCTCAATATTGGTCAAATCCTCTTCACACAACATGTACACCAAGACTTTATACCATTTCTCTACAAGATAGTCTTGAAATCCACTATTTTAATCCTATTTGATTTCTAGAGTACACTCAAGATTAGAGGGCATGAAATTTTGGGAAAGAGGGTTGCCATGTGATGGTGTGTGGAAAACTACGAGGAAAAGAACTGTACATAGTTTTTAAAATAAAGGGCAGTAGTAAGGGTTGGAGTGTGAAACAATTCCATCATCCCCAGTTTTATATATTCATGTATTCATTGATTCATAAATTGTTTAGGTTATTTTAATTAGGTTTTCAAAAATTTGTCCCTTAAAAGAAGAAGATGTAGCCAATTAGCACATAGAGAAGGTCATTTGCTAATATGCCAATTGGTAAGTTGTTTTAAATATGTAAAATTCCAATATTCCACTATATTTAGATTTGTACATGTGTTACTAGTATATGTGATACTTTGGTTTTCATTAGCTGTAAAATTATTCCTAAATCGATATTGAAATATTGAAGCGAGTATGCCACGAATCAAATTTAGGCAATAATTGGAATTGAGTAGAATAAATAATAAGGAAAAAAAGTACCAAAATTATGATAACTCAAAATAAAAAAGATCATTCAAAATAAAGACTTAATCAAAGTAAAACAAAGACTAATATAAAAAATTACTCTAGGAGTCAAACTAAAGTGAATTTAATTTTAGAAAAATAAATAAAATTTCTTAAGTAAAAAGTGAAAAAAAAAATGTAATGATAGATGATAAAAGTAATTACTATAGCACTCAAAATGAACGTGTAAAACTCTAGGAGTATGTGGTAAATTTTTCATGATTTTAGGAGGACACCTGATATTTTAAAAAAAAAAATTCAAGAAAACCTTAAATTTCACTATAAATACTAGGCAAACATTCCAAAAATCACCACACACATATATACGAACACCTAAAATTACCAGATTTAAAACTTAGAAGTCTGAGGGCCCTGAGCGTCTATCCGACAAGATTAAAGGAGGCGGTGCAACCGTCTAGTAGTGGCGCTGGTAGAGGTTATTCTAACTCCGGCAAGGTTTAATTGAAGCGTCAAATTGTGTTGTTTCAAGCTCAAATTATTATAGTAAGTACACTTAAATATATGTAATAACATATGATTTCTATAATTTTTCATGCAATTTTAATATTTTTAAAAATTTGCACAAATATAGCTATTATAATGCCAAAATATTTAAATCGGAATCATTAATATAGACCACTTATACTAATCTTATAAATCACCTGATTGCTATATAATTACTATATGATATTCATACTATCATTATCTAAAGTTACCAAATTTTTAAATATTTTCCTTAATAATTATGTTAAATTATCAATTGCACTTAGTAAAATAGGGAAATTGTGAATAATATGTACATCATGGATATTAATAATTGATTAGTTTAGAGGACACTTTAGTATATGTATGAAGTATAAATACATATATATTATAAAGGAATGTTACTAAATATAATAGCTAATTATGGGCTTAATTCTACTAGTTACTCATTTAAATCCTAAAACAACATAAACGAGCTTAAATCTAAATACTATATAATATGATTATATATATATAATATATGAGTTGATAATGAAACAATGGTAGTCACCCTAAAAGACCCTAACTCGAATCTTACAAATGTTAATACAATTTTTGGAATAATCAACACTACACATAATATTATAAGAAAAACCAATTCAAGATAAAACTTAAATTCCATATCATAATACTAATGTATTTATCTAAACTTTCTCTTCTAGGCATCCATTTCGCAACAATCTATGTAATACCAAAATCAATTTCAGGTAAATGATCCAACTTCACAACTATTCTTTATTCTTAATAGAATCCTTAAGTTAATATATTGATTGTGATTATAATTAGCAAATAAATGTATGTGTTTGATTGATTGTTTGATTGTATTTCAATTACTTGCTTTGGTATTAGAATGAGGTTAATTTCTTTAATCTTGTTTTGAACTGGTCAACATCATATGGATGGCATATTGATTGATCATGCATACACTTAATTTAATTAGGATTATTTGTTGGTTTCTTTTATAATATATCACGAGATTCTAACCACTTACTCAACACGTGGAAATTTGCTCACCACCTTATAGCTTGTTTTGTAGGTGATACCCAAGAAATTAGCCTAAAATACTTGGAATCATACCTATAAGTATCAAGACTTGATTGACTCCCATTTTTATAAATATGTCTTAAGTGTGATAATATATTGTAAGCCTAGTAATTATCAATTGATTATGGAACTTATTTATCTTCATAAACACTTGAATATTATGGGGGAACTGTTACTAAATAAATTTTATACGATATGATAGTCTTTATTAGGGGAATATAAGGAAAAACTTTATTATTATAATACGTTTTTTTATTAATTATTTAATTTTTAGAAATATGTAGATATTTGATTTTTAGTGAATAAGACATTTTAATGGTTGTTGACGATATACTAACCTAAAGAATTATTAATATTACATACTCATACAAATTCAGTCAATAATAGATCTAGACTATATAGGACTTTTAATTCTGTTAAGAGGTTGTGTTGTATATATGGGTTTAAACGAATTTGTGAGTCTCCCTCAAATATATATACAGTTTCTATGTTAAATAGCTTCTTATATAGGTTTAAATGCTAAACTTAAACACATACATATGTATGTATAGGCCAGTTTAAATGGATTTGATATGCTTCTTAATTACTTTACGGATTAATATCAAAAATAGTACCTAAACTTTCATAAAATTAATTAAGTCCTTGAAGTTTGATTTTTGGTACATATTCGTAAAAAGATCAATCAAATACCTAAAGTTTAGTTCGAAACATTTTGATACCTGAAGCAAGATTTTGTGTATATTTTTTTTTTTTTACCTAATTGAACTTACTTCAAATAAAAAAAATTATGCAAAAACTTATTTCAGATACCAAATTATTTAAAATCAAACTTCATGTAAGAAAAATGTATATGAAAAATTACTTCAAGTACCATATCGTTCAAAATTAAATTTCAAATATCTAATTAAATTTTTAGTTTTTACAAAAATTCGGGTAGTATTTTTAATATTATTGCATTCCTTTACTGACCTGTATACTAATTACTGGCATAAATCTTTTTTCAATGGTTCTCCTATCAATGCAGAGTAGCCAGTTGGACAGCAAATTACTGGATCAATGGTATATTGTAATGTCGATACTTTTGCTGTGTAAATGTTCCATATTCGAAATTCCATGACATGACTGTAATTTATCTCTTTCTTTTTTTAACTTTTTCGTTCCCACAATTCGAGTCCTTCCAAAGAAGCCGACAAATCTCCGTGTCGTGGCCTGAACATTGTCCGGTGGAGGACTGATTCATACAAAATAACAAACGAAGGAGACATTCCCACGTAGTTGTCCGCACGAGGCTAACCCGATCCAGACCCAGCTCGGCTTCTCCGGGTTATGGGTCCAGCGTAGCGAGGCTTGAAACCAATCCGGCCGGTTTCAGGCTATCCCTCGATTTAAGAGCCGATTTATGGTCATAGAACCAATCAATTCTTTAAAATTTTAAAAGTAATTTTAATAGATAAAATGAAAATTTGTAAAATCATAAAATAAAATAAATTTTAAATTAAATAAAATAAATTGATAGATAATAGTCTTTAGCCTTTTGTTCAAATAATTATTCAAGGAGCATTTAATTATATATAAACACACTCAGTTTTAGTTGTGAAATTAATAATTTAGAACTACAAAACACTCAACATACAAACCACTTCCAAAAAAATAAAAAACAAAACAAAAAAAGTCTCACATTATTAAAAAATAATAAATCACTTTTTAATTAGAAGTCTATTAAAATCTAATCAAACAACTATTTAAACATATTTATTACTTCCATTGTTTACAGCAATATATTTAATGTCGTAAATAGTAATAAATTTTTATTATTCATATAAAAATAATTTAAACATTCTTTTCTTATTTATATCATTTTTTTCAGCTTTTTCCTTTTTAATTTTTTTTTAAATATTGGATTCACATGATCTAATATGGCGAGATGTAAGATTTGAGACTTAGCCGATCAAGACCCAACAACTTGCATGATCAATCATGACATGTATGATTAGACTAACAAATCATGCTCGCCAGTGCTGGGCCCATGATCCGGCTCATGACCATGTCTATGCCCACTAAAAGTTGGTTGAAAAGACAATACACCAATCTAAGAATTCCACGGTCTAAACATGATTATCTTCCACTTCCAGGTCTAAATTTAATTACTACAACTCAAAATTCCTTTTGAGCAACTTTCTTTTGTAACTTAACGTTCATCAATTGCACAAGGGAGTAAAAATTAATGAAGTGGTTTCGTGATTTGATAGTTTCTTAAATTTGATTTGATTATAACTATGTTAAGTTTAAATAAGAGGAGAATAATATAAATAAAAAAAAATAGAATTATAACATTTTAGCTGTAGTTTCTTCTAAAATTTACTTATTTTGTTTCTTTCTTTTTAATAAAACAATCGAAATCATTTTAAATTTTGCACCATATTAAATTAGGGTTATTTTTGTATAGAGGAAATCCAACAAAAAAAAGACAAAATGAGCACCAAGGAATTTACAATATGGAGCATGTAGACGATCTTTTGAGTCAAAAGGTTACCTTTTTCTATTGTAACACATGATCGGATTGACATTGACTAACTATACAAATATAATAATAACTATTAAGTTACCTTAAAACAATCATGACAAGCATAGGGCATTAGGACAGGGATCAATCATGGCGTGGCTCCATCGGAATTTAATTGCACACATGCAAGATTAAGAGAGAGATTCAAAATCTTTATTCTTTTTCTACTATTATATTTATTGAAAACTATCACCGTATGTGTGATTGATTTATAAAAATAAAATTAAATAGCTATTTGGCTTTACAAATCTATTTTTAGAAGAGTTATTTTGTCCAGTTTGTATTACTATAAAAGCAAAAATTGCAATTCTATCAAGTTATAAATTAGTATAAAGGTATAGTGGTACTTTAAATTTTCTTTTTAACATATCATTAATATCATTTTGAGTGGAACCAAAATTATTAATACAGTAGTAGCTACTAGTCACTTATTCAATTTCTTAAAAACTACAAATAATATATATATATATTAATCACAATCAATCCACAATCAATATACATCCAAAGATTAAGTTTCTAGTTGGAATTATATTATTTTTTTCCTTTTTTTTTATAATGTCACTTTCAATTCAATTATAATTTTCATTTACATACTATTACGTTTTCAGTTTCAACTTTCAAATATGAATAAATATTTTTCACTACATGTAAATTGCATAGATTTCCATGACATAAAATCCCTCTATTACTTTACTCCTAATAGTATCCATGAAATAAAGAATGGGAATTTTGCGTTTAAAATTTTTTGGACGCCTCTGTTATAACCCGACATAAATTTAGATTCAGCTAGCTTATTTATTTTATTATAACATATAATTTATTAGGTTTTTTCCTTTTCATCCATTACATTTTTTTATTTGTTATTGATATTTAGAATTAATTTTCATTTTTTACATTTTCCATTAATTATCTCTATATATTTTAAATTAAATATCCAAATAATATTTAACTAATATCAATAAGTGATTCAATGTAAATTTACTTTATTTCTTAATAGTACTGTCAAAAGCCAATCTTTTTATACTCCAAATTTTCTCTGTTATACTATTTTCATATCCATCATGATTATCTTCGTCATTTCTATTTTAAGCTTTTCATGTAATTACGAAAGAATTCTTATTATCTTTCTAATGTCCCCCACAATTATCATGTGTTGCATTCCCTTGTTGGGTACGAGGTCTTTATTTCTTATTTATTTATTTATTTTTTCAATTCTTTCGATTCATTTAAAATTTGGATCTTATATAAATTTATAAGGATATAGAGATCTTTCTTGTCATTTGCACATTGCACCGTTCTTAATTAGTTACTTAGATATTCAAATCTTTTTCTTGCAAGCACAAACAAATTGAGACATTAAACTTCAGGAAATAATAGTAGTTTTATTTGGACATCACATCTCCCCAACATAACATTTGTTGTACTAAAATTAAACAATACAACACAAAAAACACTAGATACCACAATTCACTTGTTATGCATTTGGTAAGTAAACCGATAAGAGATTTATGTTGTGTCATTGTTTAGTATATACAAGTATAGCCGAAAATATTATAAATGGTTTATTTTGTCCATTGGATTTGAGTTGTTCAATGAAAAAGAAGGAAATAAAAAAAAAAAAAAAAAGGATTAATCTCATCCTCACTATTATTCCTCATATATGTCCAAGACTTAAGATTTGGTATCTAATTCTAAAGCTTATGAAAACCAAACAAGGAAATAGAATTTTTGTCTAATCTATTTTTCTAAATTTATGTGAATCAAACATCCCTAGGAGAGAAAACAGTACTCAATGTCTTGTTACTGATCTGTCTCTTTTGTTTGTTTTCACCAAAGACCAAAGTCAGCTATAACATTTCTGCCGACCTCATTAACATTCATAAATTGTCCAACATTCAATTGCATAATGGACTTTTTGCAGAAATGATGAGCCGCAAGCACTACAATATAAATTCACTAAATAAAATGTAAACATATAGTAAACATTCATAAGCTTTGCACATTTAATAATGTACAGGATTTCCATAAGTGTTAAGCAGAAGATCAGCAATCCCAAATAGTAAACAAAATCTTGGGATGTTCTGCAGTGTGTTTCTCAAATCAAATGTTTCCTAGTTGTGCAAGTCTGATTCCCGCTACCTAAAATTTTCAAAAACAAAACGTTGGATACATACAACAGCTGATACGTAACAACAGAAGTGAAAAACCTTGCCAAAGGTTTCACATATCTAATGCTTCTGCAGGGATCATGAATCATGTTTCTTCAATCAACCAGCCTTAGACGAGTCATTTGGAAGGAGAGGTTGTAAATTCCGTCGGAGAAAATCAGACATTTTTGAGGTTGCCGCACGACCTCTCTCCAGACAGTGAAGATAATCATCCACTAGAGAGGTTGAACGTAACAAGTCAGAGGCTGACATAGACTATTATTTTATAAGTTGATAAATATAAAATAAAAACATCAAACAGTAATTCATGACAGGAGTAACCTAATATTAGACACCCTTAACAAATATGCAGCATAAGACCCATAGAAAAACTTGCAATGCTCTTGAAATTGCTTCAAGGAAAACTCATGGTACAATGAAATATGGAACTTCCAATGTAATTGTTGACCCATGAGGTCAAGCAAATGGTTTTCCTTTTCTATTTCAAATTCAAAGATGACTTAAGTTCATGTCTAGTAGGGAGTTAATGAGAAAGACCCACAAGCCACACAGCTTCCGCTAATTGTTTATTTGAGTCCAGATTGACCATAGTCAAGCTCAAGCTACTCAAGTAGCTTAGTAAGCTGAACTCAAGCTTCAATCTATTTGGTTCCCTAAGCTCCAAAACCTAATCGAGCTTGAGTGAGAGTTTAACAATACATCAAGTTTTGTCAAATGAGTTAAGTTTGAACTTGATATCAATTTATTAATTTTTTATCAATTACATATTTCTAATTAATTGAGCTTAAACAAGCTTCTCAAGGTCAAATTTGAACTAAATGATAAACTTTGGGCTGAAACTCAAGCTCAAAATATAAAGCTCAGTTGAGCATGAGGCCAGCTCAATCTTCAAACTTTTGAATCAGCTTGATCAGTACTATTTATTTGATTCAATTTATTTTACTGCTCTTTCTCTAGTTACATAGGCAAAATTTAGCTAGAGCATCTAAACTTGGGTTAAAATGTAACTGCTGGCATTGGCAGCATTTTTACTTTACAAAACATCATTTCAAGTTGAGACCATCTACACAAGTCGCCTTTCTCCTCCCCTCAAGTTTTTTGTCTAATCAACAGAAACAAAGTGATGAATCATACGAGTCCACATCATCTTAGTAGAAATCAAACAAGCCATGCTATTGAAAAAGTTTGTCAGGCTTTTCCACTACAACAGATGCAATAGAGTCAAATATCAAAACATTTTTTTTTTTTTTGGGTGATTCCACTAGAGAGAGAGGATTCAATCTAGTCTATCTAATTGGAAAACCAATGTTCATGCTACTAGACTACAAGGGCCTTGGCAATTTAAATATTAAAGAATTCCTAAGCTAAAACAACAAGTCATTATATTACTCTTAATCAGGTGCCATTGATTTTGACCTCAACTTGAGTTGCTCAAGCCAATAGGAAATACAAGCTGAAGCAAATCGCACTATACATTAAGTGATCTTAAATATTTTTGAGTTTAGCCATCCCAATTACATTATGCCGACTTGGCTGGGTACATTTAGCATTAATCCATTCTAGTTAAAAAAATTAATTAATAAAAATAAAGCAAATTATCTCATTATCTCTTCATATTCCCCAATTCATCATTTCAATATGATAATCTACATCAATGTGAGCGATATACAGAAAAGCACGCAACAATAGTACTCCAAAATTATACTGAACAAGGACCATGGGCTGTTTCATGGAACTACCTGACATAACACCATGGGTAACGGATGTGATGATACCATGTTCCAACGGTTCACTTCTTGGAGATGGTTGTTGAGGAAGGACTGAGAGAGTTGAGTTTGGAAAAACCAGATATGCAAATGCCTTCATTTTCTGATACCACATAGAAAATCCATGATGTTAATGGGAAAGCAAATCTTCTAATAGGTGCGCTCCCTGGCAATAACTTTAGATTTGTATGTCATGTGTATGTTTATAGAATAAATCCCCCCAATTTTTTGAGCAAAGTTCCATAAGAATTTTAGTAGATCAACCAACAATGAATTATTCAGATATTTTTCTTTTGCTCAAATCACCAGTTGTTACTTGTAGTCATGCCATTCATAGCTTGTATGGATCAGTTCATACGACAAATCAGTTGAAAAATCTATGAGAATCTAATCAGCATGTTTATGCCACACATCTATCAATTGACTGCAAATACTTCCAAAGGGGTAAAAAAAAGTTGGTTGGCAAAATGAAATAGAATGTTCATCATCAATGTCTGCAAATGAAAATAACATTTAACATGAAGATAAAAATAATGTGAAATAATGACCTCCTCTTCCAGCTTTGTGGGATCAAGTATGACATAACCAGGTTCTGCCAAACAACAGCAAATTGCAACTGCACAAATTAAGTAGATTATCAATATTGACTTCCATTTTAACATGAAAAAGAAAATGGTTTCAGCAAACAACAAAGCATCACCAGCAAGATGCTTCAAAGGAATTCCAGCATCTACAAGAGCAGCACATGTAGCGTTAATGGCACAGGGGAGAAGCTATTGAAACTTGGTCAAGGAAACTATCATTACAATATTACGTGAAATGAAGTTCATTGTCTAGCACTGTGGATGATCTCAATAACTAGACTATGATGTTTTAGTGAGTAATAGATTAATTACTGCCACACTTTTCTTACTTTTTCCATACTTGAAAAAATGTTAACAAAAGGATGCTATCCAGCATCCATGTTGAAAAGTCTGAACATTTCGAAGTCCCAAGATTCATAGTACTCATACACACAAACACATATATATGCACGTATGAAAATCTTTATTTATCTATCAGCATCTGCAAGATGAGATGAAGTATATTCATACTGCTGATCTTCACACCATCAGTTCATATTGGAACAAAGCAAGCAACAGTGAAGGTAATTTTTGACAGGGATTATTGTCAAATTTTATTTGTGATATAAGCACATTGCTTGTAGAATTCAGCAAAAAGTGGCAGAAAGAGAACTTGAATCTTTTACAAGTTTGCTTTCCTTAAAAAAAGTTACTAGAATGTCAGATATCCAATCCACCACTAATATATGCTGGTCTGGTTTTGAAATATGTGAAAAATGTTTAAAAGACCATGTAGACCACTTGATTGTACAACAAGAAGAACAAGCTTTTTCCCATTGAGCAGGGTTGGCATCAAGAGTACATACAAAGAAAAAGGCAACAAGGATACAGCACCATCGTCGTGTACAACCTGAAATGAGGAACCATTTCCAGATGTCAGAGCAATAGCGAACAATCAAATTTGTGCATTGTTACCCAAAATCCACCACCAACATGGTAAATTACTCCACAGCAAAAATGATGTCGCAGAATACTGCATACTGTATAACCACAAACAGTACTTCACATGATATGGTCACTAAAGAATGAGATGAACACCTAAGAGCAAGTACAACAAGCTAAGCTATGCATGCACTCCAAAAATGACATATTCTTAGTTTTGCCAGAAATTAGCCACTAAGAGTCCCAGAACCAGAGGGTATTCCAGAACAAACTGTTAACCGGTGTGGAACATCTTATGCTATAGTGCTTTTTCACATGATGCAGTCATTCATCCAAATGCTTGGATGATTGGCTTTGGTATACAAGAATAAAGCATTTCTGAAGCAGGAGACGTATTCTACATCAAAACTTCGTACCACCTAGGCTCAATCAAGTATCAGAATGCCTATCTCTCTGAAAAAACCGATATATAATACTGAAAAATGATAGCCTCACCTGAACTATCACTGAAGTTGTCGTATTTGGGTTTATCGTCAAAATGCAGATGTTCTGCAAAGTCCTCTTCAATATCATCTCATATTCTTTCTCCTGTTTTCCTGAACCATCACCCAATGCGAACAAAATGTCAAGTTCAAAGGGATAGTTCAGTGCACTTGTTATGTTTATGAAGTATCTTCAGGATAAGTTTCTATGACCATTCCAGATCACAATTTCAGCATAAGACTAATTCTTCTCAACTCATAATATAGCATAAGGATGACCAGCAGCTCATCTAGGTATTCAACATTTACAATTAAAATGTTATTATCTAATTTTATAAATTTAATACATATAACGATCACCAGCAAACCTTGTTCTCATAGGAAAACTGAGCAAGTGTGAAAAAATTTTTGGAAATCATTTTTAATTCAAATAAAAAACTCCATCTAAAGGTATATTTGAGGTGCTTTTTTTTTTTTTCTTGGGGTTCAAATTTTGAATAACAAGCCTTGAAACAAAAAAAATTTTCAAGCTCCAGAAGCAACTTTTAGTCCTTACCAATCTGCCCTGTTTTAGGCTTCCAGATGACTTCAAAGCACGCTCTCTCAGGATTTTCATTCTTCTTTGTTCCAGCCTTTGGTCCATAAACTGCAGCAAGGACTTGTGTCTCTCCTAACAAAACATGCACCACAAGAAAGATAAGAAAATACCCACTGACAACATAAGATCAGAAAATCTCAAACAGGTGATACAAAAATGCCCAAAAAAAAAAAAACAGATGATACAAAAGGGCAAAGCCTTACGAAAGTCCCAGAAACCTGATATCTTAAAACAACTATTATAAACAGTTCAAGAATAAGCAAGCACCAACAATATCGCGATTTAAATACCAATTAAGAAAGCATACAACAAACTAGAAATCAAATCCTACACATAAAATTGATTAAAGTGAGTACAAAAATTGGGTATTAACTTCTCTAGACAAAGTTTTCCCTCCCTCAAATACTGTCTCCATCGGTGTCTCCTCCAATAATACATCTTACATGAATAACAGTGGCAGAAGAATAAGGCCTACATTACATATGCACACATTATAGTGTGAGATTGACAAGACACAAATGGGGACACCATTTATAGAAGGGGAAGTTTTCATCAAAGCCCTACTTATCTCCGATCACGATACCAGCATCATAATTGCTCCAGTTGCATTCTATTATATATGAAGAATATTCCATATGTCCCAAATTTTGTCTCTCTTTTTCACACCAACCATGTGTATCTTCCAAACACAGGAACATGAAATAAGAAACCCGGTGACATGTTTCACATACCAATGAATAAATCTCAGATGGGCAGTGCTCAAAATCAAGTCTTGACGTGAAATTAAAAAACTTGACACTGCTGGGCAAGTGGAATCTTAACTAAAGATAGAGTATAACTATAAATTGTCATATAGTAGCGCCAATAAGCAAGCCATATATATATATGTATGTAAGTATGTATTATAGTACCTTGAGACCAAGAAGCGGAGCCATGAGCACGATTAAGGACGCCACGAGAACATGCTACAGGTCTCAGTTGGTTCGGCGAACGACTATCTGCTCTCTCTATCTCCATTTCTTCAGTACTCTCACTCACTCACTGTCACTCTCTCTCTCTCTCCCCCTCTCCCTCTCCCCCCTCTTTCTCTGTCTAAGTGAGAGTATGTATGATTTGGATTTAGGAAGAAGATGGGCACCAATGTCAATTGGAGAGTTTCTTGTCGTTTGAGGTTTTAGGGGGACAGGAGGAGGAGGACGCCATCAGGGTTTTACACAGAAAGTGAAGAAGGCTGCAAGATCCGAACCGTAGCAAAATGGGTTGGGTTTTTTCATTTATAATTCACAAGCACGCCATGCACGGGGCAATGCGTGTATAAAATTTAAAAAGTAAAAACTTAAGTAATTACATTAATACTAACACAGATACTGTTACAAACATAAAAATTTAAAGATTAAAAACAAATTTAAGGCATATGCTTATTTTTTATAGCATATAAAGGCTAGATAATTTTTGTGAGTTTTAATTGTTTTAATTTTTTATCTATGTCATTTAATCCATCAATTTAATGACCATACAAACAATGAAAAGGCTTTAGAATGTAATTGCATTTGCTAAATTGCAATGAAAATTATAATTCAATCAAAATCTTTGATAGTAAATGTAAGTAAATACACAAAGTTTAACTCATAACTATATAAAAATAAAATCCCTTGTAATTATCCTTAAACTTGCTAAAATTAGTAGTTAAACGAAATGAACCTTACTCGTAATGCATTTTTAATCCCTAGTTGTAAAGGAAACAAAATAAGAAAAATGCCAAAATATGGTATGCAATCCTATACTTCTATTTAGGCAATATGGTTTAGAGAAAAAAAAAAACTATTTAAATGAAATTTAATATTAAATGGGTGTTGCAACCATCCAATCATCATCATTATGTTCATTTAATCTGCAAGGAAAAAAAAACTTTTTATAACATAATACAATTGGAAAAAAGGAACATGATTAATAAAAAGACTTTAAGTTTCAAATTTTAAATTTAGCATTCAATTTTATGCTGCTAGGATATTCACATAATAATCGGACTTTTTTTTCTTTTTGATCATTTCAACTTACATTAGGTTATTTTTTCTTTTTGATCATTTCAACTTACATTAGGTTATATCTATTATTATAAATGTGAATCATTCCAAAATACTTTTTTTGACACCTTGATATTGGTTTATAGATTAGTGTCCACCGCATGAAATGATATAGAAATTGTTCACTCTCCAAAAAAAAAAAAAAATGCAAATACAAAATCCATGACATTGCAAACTATTCACATTATACTAAATAGAAACACATTTTTAGTATGCTTGTACATATATGGTTCCTCGAGATTTGCTAGGAAGAAAAATAAATTTATAAAAAAGAAAAATAAAGTTACATAAATATCTAATTATAATCATGGGTTTATTTTATGTAAGAAACAACAAATGAAAAACTTTTACACAATATTACGAATGGTCATAGTTAATTATTTACTATTGTTATAGCATATTCATGAAAAATATTATGTACATGCGAAATTAAATTAGTCCAAAAAATCTAATGCATGGAGAAAAACTCAGTATGTATGTATGTATCATATACCTTTTTTTTATCTTTAGATGTCAACCACTTGCTCCACAATTACTTACCATTTTTTTCACAGCAAAACCTGTAAAATATTACATAGATAAGAAATGTATTAGAGTCCAATATGTATAATATAAAGAGAAAAACTCATATAAAAAGGCAGTGTATATAGATCATATATATTATATTATGGATATTTAAGCAAGTGAAAGAATATCATTTTGTTCTTTTCTTTAACTGATATCGATTTGCTTTACACAACTTCTATATACAATGAAACTGAAATTATATATGCAATTGGATATAAAATGCGAGAAAAAAAGAGGGGAAAAAAACCGAAAGAAACAAAATCAGTGAAAAGAAATTTGGATGTGAAAAACCTTATTATCCTCTCTCCCTTCGTTGCTGGTGATTGCCATTCTTCTTTGTGGACAATACTTATTTGTTATTGTCGATAGAATTTAGGTAGTTCAAAAAGACATAGAGAGTAAATATGAAATGGAAAGAAGTGATGATTGATAAGAAAGAAACTTAAAACCATTGTAGTATGAATATAGGGAGAGAAAAGGAGACCATTGTTCTTAAAAAATGGTAGGAATAGTGGAAGCGAAAATATCGAGGAAAGTAAAAGAGAGAAGATTGGATGCAACCAAACAAGTAAAATTAATACTAAAAGATGGTAAATAAATTATGCATGAAGGATTAAATAGTAATTTCAAATTAATAGTAGCCGTAAAAGTATAGAATATGTCTTTTTTGACACCAAATATAAAAGGGTAGGTGGATTGGCATAATAATAGTAATAGATATATCCAATTTGGTTGAACTAATCTATGATCCATTTTTTTTAATCGTATCATAATAATTAGTTTTATCATGAAATATAACTGCTTTACTATTAATGATTAATCATCTTAACAATTAATTATTTTTAACATTTTTAGTTTTTCACTATTTAATATAATGATTAAGAAAAATTTATAACTAACCGTATTTTTTTGTTATAATCATAAAAGAAAATTATACCATCCTATGGTAGATTAAGAACGTAAAATCTATTACTACATCAGTTGGATTTTTACCAACAATATTGAAACTTCAACATTCGCCCAAAGTTGCACGGTTGGATATTCTGCTGAAAAGACGTGGGTGCCGTAACTCTCCAAATGCTAGAATGCACCCATATGAACCATAGTTTCAATCTAGTCTTAGGAATCATTGGAGCCTGTAGCTTCCCATTACTTGAAGCTTCAGGGACAGCATTTAAAGTAGACTTAGCAAATTCTCCATTATCCTAGTGCCAGATAGAATAATGTAAAAATACATATATGTTAGATAATAATGATAAATAGCTTTTCTGTTACTCCTCTTTTTTTCATATTAACATTTCATGTGAAGAATCTCTAAGGATCATCACTCATTACACCATTCTTTAAGAGAATGCAACATATACCCACAATGTACGATAATCCCATTCTCACACATCCCCTGATTGTCAATAGTTTGTTAATATGCAAACTCTTCTAAAAACAAATTTAACTAGCTACAATAAATGATAAGAAATATGTAACAGCCTAAATTTAAGGCACTTACAACCCACCACATGTCCATATAGAATATGAACATGCAATTGATCTAATCCTATTAATGTCCACAAAGGAAGATATTTAATACCATCAACACACATAAATTAATTACTCCATATAACATCAAAAACATAAATACTCATCTGTAGTTGCATGGACGTTTTCAAATCCTACACAACACTAACATAGGATAACTCATAGAGTCCATCTAAACATATACTACTATAAATCAACAACATATCTATATCCTAACATACTACCTAATACATACGAACAAAAATACATCATAAACATAGTAGGACTCTATGTCTCTATAGTTTATCAAACTGATATTAATAATTTGCTTATAATCCTCAGCACTAGCGTCCTCCCCATAGTCCAGAATAACGCCATATCCAGTTAAATCAATAGCTATAGGAGTTTCATTGTACCTAAAAAGGTAGAGGTTGAGCCAAAACCAGTATTGTAAGCCCCTAAATTTTACTATTTATTGGGTTCATAATTCGAGTTTATTTCATTTTTATAATTTATTCCATATTTTAGGGTTTTATAAATTGTCCAATCAAGTTTGAGGTTTTTAAAATTTAATGTTGACTCGGTTTGACTTTGGGGTTTCGATCTCATTCTCAACTTCAAGGTTTTACCTATAAGATTACTGTAAAATTCTTAGGAAATTATTTCTTATTATTTTATTATTATATATTATTTGGAAATATTGCATCTATTTGCGTGTTAGAGGTCAATTAGGTAAATCGTTTAGTGTAAGGTTCCTAAGTCAACTGATTATCGGATTTTTGTTTTGTTTTTTAAGGTACTTGCTGTCTTAGGGTTTGATATTTGGGATTTTCTATTCCAATTTTATTTATTAGGCATTTAGGTTATCCGACTTATCTGGTATTATTCAAGGTTTCTAGAACTTTGTGATTGGTATGGATCGATTCTAAGGTTATTAGTTCTTTATTTGATCCCATCTATGGTTTCTAGAGCCCGAATTTAACTTGGGTCAAATTTAGGGTTTCTTCATTTCTAAGTTCTGGAGAGCTTTCAATATAATCTAAGACTCCCTTATTTTTATTATCTATCTTAATTTTTAATTATGAAACTTGATTTTCAATCTCGGGAAAGCCTTGATAAAAATTTAAGACTTCCAATTTTTTTCTTTACACTTTGGTTTTATTATGGTGACTGAATTATTTCAAGTCTTAAGAGGCCTCGACTATAATCTAAGACTTTCATCTTTCTATTTTGATTTCCTTGTATTTTCATCCATGTTCTCATTTATTTATTATTTTTAATTGAGCTTGCTAAAATTAAAAATTAATGTGTAGTTAAGTTCATGTACATAAATACTCATAGTGATATTGATAAAGAAAATCTCAAAGATTTTAATGTTGATAATTCTTTATTTTATGCAAAATATTTTTCAAAAATCTTATTTTCAATGTATGAGAAATCTTGTCCTCAAGAATAAATATTTAGAAAAAGACATTCACCTAAAAATTTTTTTCGAAACATGAGAAAATTTTTTATCAAAGGAAATTTTAAAACAAGATCATCCTTTAAAATTCCTTAAAATGCTAAGATTGAAAACATAACTATAGAAAATCTTACAACTTAAAATTCTTTTCCCAAATACAAACGAGAACCCTTTTTTCATAAAGAAAGAAAATTTAAAACAAGTCATTTACCTAAATTTTTCTTGAATACCAAACTTAAGAAAATTTCAAAGAAAATACAACTTAGGATATTTTCTTTGCTAGCACCTAAAGCTCATGTTTTGAAAATAATTGGTTAAATAAAGTTCTATTATATATATGAGATATTCAAGGATTCAAACTAAATATAAAACTATAATTTTTAGTTTAGTTTCATATTTACAAAAAACTAAGATTTGAAATTTTATTAAAAGTCCAAGAGTTATTTTTCATAAACTTAACTTTTTTATCTTCCATAAAAATTGTTTTAATAAGAATTTCTATTTTGAACAACATCACTAGGATCATGCATGTGTTATGAACTACTTTTTGAGTTCTTAATGTGTTTAAGTAGAGGAATAAATTATAAACATATCTTAAGAAATCTACTTAAGATCAAACTTGCAAAAAGTGTCAAATGAACTCGAGTTTAAGTCCGGCCGCAATCTGACCACTTCAAACATTTAAAATAACCTTAGAAATGGATAAAACATCCTAATTAAGTAGAAAACGACTACTCATATGTGAAATTTTGAGTTAAATTGAGTAAGTTATATTCATTTTAGGTTAAGACTTTCATAACTGGGAAAAATGACGTGAATAGAATAAATAGATATAGAAATTTAATTAGAACCTATATGAAATACTCATTCCGGGTATTTATTTTGTTCAAGTGACGAGGATTACAAAACTCCTTTTCTAAAGATTATTCGATTGGGAAGTACTCTAATGGATGAGTAAATTCTTCTCTTAATTTCGTTACCTTATGTGTGCTTGTACAGTAGAGTACTAGAATCTTAGAAAAAGATAAAATGGTTTTGCATGTGGGATATCATGGAGTTATGTCTGTGATTTTTCTATCATTGAACAATGAATAATAAGTATATCGAAAACTTGAAATGGATGACTAATGCTTTATGTTCTCTTTATCATGATGTTATGTGTGTTTTTATCTTAATGATCACCCCTAAAATGAAAGTAACTTGATTGGAAAATTGAATAATAAATTGAGCATGCATAACCTGCCATTGAATTACATCATTGAACACTGTTACTCCTACATGAAGAGCCGGAAGACCTATGAGATCCTTCCATAGGCGTAGATTTGCTTCTTATCAGGAAATTATAGACGTTTGGGGAATACATTCTTGAGGAGGAGCCGTGTCGACCGATCGCTATGAGCAAGTACTTGTGGACTAGCAATAAAGGATGTGGAACCTCAATTTGAATTTCCTAACCTTTGTTACGAATGGGTAAATCCATTCTATTTATGATTTCCACATGACCATACATATTTATGTGTTTCATATGGTTGTACTTTAACTAATAAACTTGTTTACTAATGGTATTGATGTGTAAATTATGGGAAGTATCTCACTAAGCATGTTGTAAGCTTACCCCATGGATCTTGTTTGAAACAAAAATACTTGAGATTTTACTTGAGGAATAAGTCGATGAGGAGATCACTGGTGGATTTTAGGACTATAGTGAAAGATCCGAGAGCTTGGGATAAAGTTTCATTTGGAAAACCTTTTAAATGAATTTTTTTTTTTTTTTACTTTGGAGATTATTATTTATAGCTATATATCGTAATCATTTATGGACATTAGTGGGGTATGCCCCTAAGAAATATAGTATACTTTGTCTAAGTTTAATGATATATAGTTCTCTTGCATTACTACTTAATTGCTACCATCATAAATTATGTTACTCCAAAGTGTTTCCTTTATTTTGAAGTAAGGCCTTGTGCATAATATGGAGACCTTTGCATGACTAAGGTAATAATTCCTAAGCTTTAATATTATGTATGGCGGACTGCCACATTTAGGGTAGCCCTTGAGCTATGACAAGTACGGTATACTAATTATTAACATACACATGTGCATGTACTAACAATTATAAGATCACATGCATCCACATCATATAATGTAGCAAACAGCCATATATGTATTGTAACCTTTAGTCTAACATCTAAAAGGGGTAACTCAGTATCCCGAAGTACGCATAAATATGTAAATATGTATTGGTTATTGGTACTCTTAATAGCTACGACGCCGATACATTCTAAATTACCTAGATCATTTTCATGCGTAGCTCTACTCCCAAACAACACCATACATAGATCATCAGATACCATGATAATAGTATAGATACTCTCCACGTATCACCAGCAGCCATGCGCATGCAACAAGCATATCATTAAAGTTAAATAGATAATTAGTCTATTTCAATTTCTAACCTAATAGCCACTAGCAACAAATAAAGTATACACATAACTAAAAATCATCTCATTCCAAATTTTAGTATCCACTACCTGGATTACATACAAATGGTTTCTCAGAACTTCTATATCATAATTTATTATAAACTTATTATAATCCTATGATTTTTTATTCCATATCTTACTATTTATGTTCCTATGAGTTTATAGTTCATCCAAGTCATTAAGAGAGACTTTGATGGTTTTCCAAGGTATTAAAGTGTTTTTAAACCTTTTTGGATGGATTTGAATAAGTTTCAAGGTTTTTAATAAATAAAACACAAGTTGTCAAAATTTGTTTTTTACACAGTGGCAACACCAATTGTGTTCTCACTCGTATGCTTTTACATGAGCAAGTACACCAATCATGTACTCATTCGTATAGGGAACAAAAGCATGATTTTCAAGCTTTTAAGGTCACTATGTCCAACACGACTCTCAACACAACTCGTCTACTCTCCCATGTACTTTCCATGTAGGAAACAAAACCATTAAAACTTAAAAAACATGCATTATAAAGTTTTACATGAACCAAAACACGAATTGTGTACTCATTGGTGTAGGAAACAGAACCTTAATTATACAAAACAACGTTTTACATATTCAACACAAGTAAGTACATAACTTGTGTACTCATTCAAGTTGAACACAGATGCATGATTCCTTCATGAATTTTTACAAAAGTTTCAACATTTTCTCTGTTCTTAACATCAAAATATTGAATAACCAACCCAACTCTTCTTCACATGCCCAAACACCTTTCCAATAATTCTTGCGAACTAAAGTTAAACACTTGCATACAAGATTTGTGTTACCTTTTTATAAATATAGCTAATCTTTTGTTTCTTCCAACTTCAAAGTTTTCCCTTTCACAGATTTGTCAAACTCTCTCTCCAACAATTGTTGCCTATATGGAAACACAAAGATTGCTAACACAACATGAAAATGAAACCCTAAAAATCACTTTTGATAGAGACAATGAAAGGAAGGAGGAAATAGATTTTACTTACCGAGAATTCTATTGAATATCCAAGATTTCAAGAAATATGAATGTCATTTAGAGAAGAAGGGATAAAGTTCTGCAACGTAGGTAGAAAGAAAGACAATTACTTCTTTAATTACAAATTTTATATAATACCATAATTGCACCTTTTGAATTCAAATGTAGTTAGACAGTTTTGCCCTTATCTTAATTATTATTATTACATATATGCCCATCTTTATGATTATATTAATCTGTTTAGTTAACTTGGTTATTTCAGAATATTAATATTTGTTAAAATAAAATTAAAAAATAAAATAAAGAATTACATATACTAAAGCTATACCATAATTTATAATAATTAGTGGAGTAATGACTATTGATAAACGAAACCCGTAATAATTTGAATGAATTTGTAGCAAATTGAAAGAAATAAGAACAAACTCTAAAAATGAATGAAAGAAGAAAAGAGAATTTATTATTTTAACATTAATATAATAATATAATGAATGGAGCTATATCTTTCAGAGTGTATGTCATAAAATTTATGCTCGACACCAAATGGTGCAGAGAGGAGGTAAGTAACGCCGTGAGCTTGGAAATTGTAAGTTGAGAGAGTTAGAACTTAGAAGAGGAAGAAGAATGCTACGGCTAGGATGAGAAGTGAGAAGAGAATGATAAAATTAGGGTTTCATCTATATATATTTTTTAAAATTAATTATATTATTTTATAAATACTTATATATATCGAACCAATTAACTATTGATTTCTAGTGGTCATAAATTGAAACCAAAACTAAAAAAAAAAAAAAAAAAATAGAAAATGTAATCCTAAACTGAAACAAATGGATTGGTTAACTCTTTATTCGAACTAATTTTTTGGTTTTGGTTTGCTTATCTTAAACGATCAGTTTTTTTCACACCCTTAGCCAGATGCATATAATTGTATTATGGTTCATATTTTAAATATAGACACACATCAAATTTAAATATAAATTTTGTAAAAAAAAAATTAATTCGATACCTAAAATTTGAAATTATCAATTTAATACTCAATAGATTTTTTAATTATTTTTAATTACATATTTATTTATTTATTTTTTTAGTGAAAGTAGTGCATTAAATAGAAGAAAAAACATTACAAAAGAAAACAAGAAAAAAGGAATCTCGATGGGGGTTAATTAGGTAGCATCCCAAACAAAACAGCCCCTTAAGCCATCAAACAAAAGATTTTAGACTGTTAACATCTCTGTGCTCAAAGGATAGGCCTCTAGGTCTGTGCTTTTGGCAAAAAAAGAAGAAATAATGTTCATAGTTTTTTTCTCAAAAAAAAAAAAAAAATGAATACAAGATGCAAAGCTCGAACTTGCAAAGTCTGTACTCAGCTAGTGTTCTCTTCCTTGGTAGATGGATCATGGCAGTCCAATTAGCTTTTCTATTAGTCCACAACAGATTCAACCTCATGTGCATTGTTTGTTGCATCTTCATTATGTGCCTGCATTTAATAACAACATTAGGAATAAACTTTCATCTTCATTTTATCTAAGAATCCATTTGATGCATTTCTGCATTTGTATCTGTGATTCCATCTAATATCTCATGTTCAATCATCCTATTTAAGCTATGGAAAATAACCTAAATTTCTACTATGAGTGGGGATTTAACAAGCAAAGTTACAATTCTACCTTTAATACATTGACCAAGGTGATTTTTTAATAGTACTAAGGGCGTATGGATCCTTGAATGACATATCGTACTTTATCTTCATTTATGGGAAAGGAAGGGGTTGTTAGTAAAAGAGGGATGGTGGTTTACTTTGGAATTTTTGTATTTTGTTTTAGCCCAAAATTCATTATAGGAGGTTCTAGATTCATCCTCCCATTTTGGATTAGACATACCTTCAATCATTCATTCGTTTCGTTCACACTGGAAATTCCAAAATAAAAAAGGGCTATCACTTGTGTAGACAAGCAGTTTCATGGAGAATTATCTATCCCACTTCATTTTGTTATTAATCTAGTTAATTAGATCTAGGTTAGAATCTTTAATCATATACTAATACACACCTAGTTTCCTCCATACTCTTTTCATTTCCTCACATTCTCGTGCCAGTGCACAAGAAGGCCATAGAAAGTGCAAGCATTACTCGTGTTATACCCTCTTTTAGTAAGATTATCTTTGGTAGGCAAATCACTTCTTAATATTCTCCATATGATCATTTTGTATCTTTAGAAAGGTATTCTTCCAAACCTAGATGGAGTTTCTCTTATCAAGCATATTCTTTAGGGCGTCATCAAAGAGGATTTGAAAGGCAGAATAGGTAGAGAACTCACTAGTCGCTTCATCTCCCCAAAGTAATTGATTCTCCGTGTCAATGTTCAAGAGAATGAGTTCCCCTAGCCTGTTTTTTAGTTGTTGATGAAGAGGGTAGGTGATCACTTCCTCATTCCAACTATGGTTAGCATCCCATGTTTGCACCAGTGTGGCGTTTTCCACTTCAAGTTAAAGAGGTCCGAACAAGAAGGATGCGACGCAATCTTCACCCAACCATTTATGTTTCTAGAAAGATATTTGTTTCCCATTCCTTGGTCTCCATTGGCAGAGCTTTTTCATGCCATTATAGTTTCTTATGATTTCACTAGTCGTTTTTAGGGGTGGGCATGAATTGGTTAATCAATCTATGATCTTGTTTTTTAAACCTAATCATTATAATCGGTTTTTTAAAATACCATACATAAATCGGTCCATTATTAACGATTAACTGCCTTAACGGTTAACCCTTTTTTTTTTGTTTTTAACCATTTAGTATAATGGTTAACTAAAAGTTACGGTTAATCATATTTCTAGGTTGATCTATAAAAAATTAAACCATTATGTTTCTTAAAGTCACATACTATTAAAACCTTCTCTTAATTTTATTGATTGTTCCATTGTTTAAGTGGTCTTCGATCAAAACCAGTTTGAACGTTTGTTAGGTGTTGATTGAGGACTAGTTATTTTTGCTTAAACGTTTGTTGTTGCTAGACATTTGTTATGATATCATGACGCATGAGAAAACTTTGGCTTGTATGATTTGAGTTGGAGATGATTCATCAGATTAGTGGTGGAAACAGGAAACATGGAAGAGGTGGAAAGTGGTGGAAACAAGAAAGCGATTAAGGTTTCCGGTTTCAACTTTATCCTTTTATATTCTTAAAAAATTAATTATATATAATATTATATATTTATAAATATCAGTTAACCGTCAGTTTTTATGGTTTTGAATCGAAACTAAAACCAAAAAGCTAAAAAAATTAAAACCATGATCCTAAACCAAAACTGATGAACTAGTCAATCATATTTTTGGATTGGTTTTCCGATTTCAGTTCGTTTTTTAGTTTAGTCAGTTTTTTTTCCTACCCCAAGTAGTTTTAGATTAAATCCCAATAACCATTGGACCATTTCATGTAAATTGTTTGTTGAAGAATTTCATCCAAAGGAGGTGTATCTTTCACAAGTTCTAAGCAAGCCTTATTTTTTGTCTTGATGTTCCATATACCTATGCCTCCTTAATGCTAGCATCTTTTGATTTTGTCTCAACTCACACCAATAATCCTCTTGTACCTTCTTTAAAATCCCAAAAGAAGTCTCTCTTATCTTTTTCAGTTTTATCTATAACATCTTGGAATCCAAGTGGCTTGTGAATATTAGCTGAGTATTCCATGAACCATTGATTCCAAACAACATTCCTGCCTACCATGCTAAGCATATTTGCTTTCCACCTGGTGAGCTTAGCTTTGATTTTATCTAGGAGAAACAGGGAGTCTGTCATGTTTATGTTTTATTTTCAAGATGGGAAATCTAATCGACTTGCCCACTTTCTTATCTTCTTTTAGTTGTATGAGATTAAGCATCTAATTTTTTTTTTGCATCAGTATTTTTGGAGAAAATAATTCTTGATTTCTCAAGATTTATTTTCTATCTAGAAATATGACTAAAAAAACAACATAAATTCCCAATTTCAACATTTCTAGTGAGGCTTCACCCATTATTAATATATCATCTGCAAACAATAAATGAGATAGTTTTAGCTTGGCATATCGAAAGTTAATTGATATCACTACCTTATATCTACAAGTGCAGAGATGGCTTGACTAAGCCATTCTATAGCCAAAATGAAGAGATAAGGTGACATGGGATCACCCTAATAGAGTCCTCTGGAACCCTCAAAAGCCTTAGTAGTAGCACCATTTAGGATTATATCAAAGTAGTAGAGTTAAGGCAAGAGGCAATTATTTTAATCCACCTTGCTTTGTTTGTTTTCTTATGCATTATAACCATAATTTCCTATAAGAGAATTACATTATCTGTTGCAGCTTGCCCTAGGACAAAGCTAGCCTAACTCAGGCAAATCAAGTCATTCAAGAAAGGTCTTAATCTTTTTATTGTAATTTTAGATAGAATATTGTAAAAAGTTGTACAGATGTTGATTAGTCGAAACTTAATCACATGAAAAGCTTGCATCTTTTTTGGGATGGGGAAATCAAAATTTTATTAATTTTAGGGTCGATGACTCCCATTATTCACATCTTGTGGATGAACAAGCAGATATCTACTCCAACTCTATCCTAGCAATTTTGATAAAAAGCTACATTGAAGCCATCCTAACCTAATGTTTTCTGTTATCCTATGGATTTCAAGGCAATCCAAATGTCAATGAAACCAATTGGTTTGTCAAGCATATCTTTTTAAGAGTCTGTTAAAGTCTTACCAACCCTATCAGGTAACTCTTCTAAGGTAACCAGGCTTTTATCAGTTTTAAATAGGTAGAAAAATGGGAACATATCATATTTTGCATAATCTCTAGATTATTTTGCCAGGCATCTTATGAATCCAACAAACCATGGGTATGGTGCTTAGCTTTCCTATTAACTGTCAAGGTGAAAGAATCTATTATTTTGATCTCCCTCAACTAACCACTTGCTTCTAGCTTTGGCAACCTAGAGAAGTTGTTCTTTATGTATGACCTCATTCAACTCTGATTTCAAGACATTGAGAAGGTTCCAATGGTCTTGTCCCTTAGACCAACAGTCTAAGTGGTCCAGCTTTGTATGCTATCTAAAATGGCTCTTTTCCTTTTAGAGATGATGTCAAAGGTATGTTTTTTTCCATTTCCTTAATTCCATTGTAGTGCACTTTAGCTTAACATATGGATGTTGTATAGGAATCCAATTGTCCTTTATTGTTTTTTGAGCACATGTTCTAAAATCTAAAATGTCTATTCTTTGTTTTTATTTGATTGTTGACGATGGTGATTAGAAAGATGAGTCTACGATTAAATTGAGAGTGACTTAAATGGAATAATTTTGTTTGAGGGAATAATTCAATCCAATCTTTGTTGGCCCATGCTTTGTCAATTCTAGTCTTGATAAGATGGTTAAGGTCTTTTTTCACGTTAGTATAGGTGAAAGGTGGCCTAGAGAAGCCAATATCTATTATTCCACATTCATTCATACGATTCTGAAAACGTTAGGCTCTGAAAGAACGTAAAGGTCCCTTACTCCATTTTTAAATTAGTAGAAATAATCTCATTGAAGTCACTAGGATTGTCTAAGATCCAACAATTATCTTAGCCGCCTTTCCAAATTTTCCGATAATAGACATTGTCAATTAAATTTAACTTTAAAGAACTTTAGTTTAGAAGGAAGTATGGATGTGAAGGTGCATGTCCTGGTTAGACGTGAACAGATTCTAGATAGAAATCCCCTTATTGTTCTAGAGAGCAATGATACCTCCTCAAAAACCTATTGCCTCAACACAACATTTATTATCGTAATGCAACCTATGACAGAGAGTTTCAACATCTACTTCATCCATACGATGTTCTAGTTGCACCAAAATGTTTGGCTCATACATATCCAATGATGCAAGGAAGATGCCTGTTAAGAGGTAATCCTCTCGTATTTCAATAAATAATTTTAAAATGGACTTTTAAAAGGCCTTGAGGTTCACTAGATCGATATCTATTATGGTAAGATTTAGCATGGATGCATGGACATGATATCACAAAGGATATTCATCATTTGGCATCCTATAGCGGAGAATCTCCAATCTGATCGCGTAAGGTCGAAAGTGAGTTCTCAAGACTATCAGCATTACTTCCTCTGGTGTAGACATCCACTGTTAAGTCTCCTCCTCCACATAATAGCTCATCACCAGCCATATAGGTAGGTCCTCTGAACTATCTCCTAATGGCATATAACTCTAGTGAACTCTCAAACTGCTCAGTCCCATGCCACTAAAAGGACTAGTGGAATGCTTCTCACCCTTCTGTCTCTCTCCAGTGCAGATATGACCCGGATTTCAGACTCCCTGACTATCGTTAGATGGTACGCAAGGTTTTTTGTAATGACTTTTCCTTGGGAAAATGTTGTTTTGATGAAGCCATTTGTAAGCATTCACCGTGTGAATTCTTGAAATCTCTACATGTATTCTGATGAAACTATTTGTTAAGTATATTTGCTAGATTGTTGAGTTCTCTATGGTTAATGGCGTTGACGAGTCTTTGTGAAGTACTCTGATTGTTATTGTGAATTGTGTGCATGACAGCATTTTTCCTAGCAATTTGTTTAACCTTTATTAGCATCTCTAGTGGTTTTTTCTGGTACGTTTTTAATTCCAATTTTGAGTTGTATTCTTGTTTTGGTTATTATCTACATGACTGTTAGGCTAGTTCATCATTTCTTTGCCCTCTCAAGTCGTTCATTAATTGTAGTCTCCTTATTGGCTGGTTTGTCTTATGTGGCGTGTCTGTTTTCTTTCTCAATAAAATAGTAATCTTTTCGCTTTCCGTCATCCTTCTCAGACTATTTTTTCTGCTCCTGTTAGGGATGCCCTTTTGGCTGCCCTTTCTTCTTCCTTTGTTCCACTCTTATCCAATCCCCATAGTTAGAGATAGAACTCGAGTTTTCCTTGTCAGTATCAGTGGGATCTTGATCATTATTTGTTTGTGCTTCAGGAGATGGATGTCTCTTCAGTTGTCTTTTTCAAATGTTCATTATTAATATTGATGTCATCCATACATAACTATTGGGACATAGACTTTTTACATGTCCAACACAGCCACATTCTTCGCAAAGTGAGGGGATTCTCTCATATTGTACTTTAAGGTTGCGTTTGGTTGTCCATTTTTTGTAGGACAAAATAGGACAAAACGCTTTGTTCTTTGTTTGTTTTATTTAATAACCAATGGGATTGGACAAATAAGATCCTATAGTACATGAAAAACTTCAAAATAATTGTTCCATATATTCTTTGGTACAAGAATCAAATGCATAGGACAAATAAGTTTACTTTTCAAAATTCCAAAAATATGCCTACATAGCATGTCTCTCTTCATTCACCAATGCTTCTTTCACTCCCCTGAAACCTTAGCTAAGATGCCTCTTTCTTGTGTCCCTTCTGCCATCAAAATCTTCTTTCATTCCTTCGAAACCCTAGCTCTCTCTCTCATCTGCACGAACTTGTAAATGTGGATTTCTCATAAATAATGGTTTGAATGTGATTCATAGCATGGTTAAATTTAAAATTAGGATTACAATTTGAAATTTCATATTTCATTCAATTAGGTTTATATGTATTGGATTTTAATTGTGATCGATTATGGCTTAAATTCAAGGTTTAGGGTTTGAACTCATTGGAATTCTTGATTTTTTTCTTTGTAAAGTTTAAATTTGTCAAAGTTGATTTTTAAATCAAGTTAAGGATAGATTACATGCCTAAGATTTAGGTTATAGAATGCTTTCATTTTTTTTTTATGATCATAAATGGTGGATTTGATTCAAATTTGTGTATAAACCACTCAATAATGTTATGGAATTGAGAAATTCTTTCGCTTTGTGTTTTATTTTAATGACTTGCATGCTATTGAATCATTTTCTGCACAAATGGAGGAGATTTGTTGTTGTATATTTGATTTTTCCTTTCCATATATACTTTCATTGTACAATTTTAGAGGATAAATTTATGAAATTGAGAATTATCATATGGTTATGGAAGCTTTGCTTTAATCCTAACTTTACATTCTCTTTTTGAGTTTGAACATGGATCAACAAGTTATATAGATTCAAAGTTGTCTACTAAATAAGCACACCCTTAATTGATATAATCTTCGTTTAGAGCTGGTTTCTTTGTCATTTATGATTGGTATATATCATTCTATGTAGTACTTTTCATGTTTGTACTTAATTATGACTTATGGGTCCAGTCATTATTAGGCTAATAATTATAATGATTCGTCGTAGGATATATTTGGTTCTTTTTATTGTAGAAGACATGCTTAAATGTTGAGAGTAATGAGTTTTGTTTCTGCTTCTCCTTTTCTCTCTTATCTCTGATTTTCCAATTCTCCTCTTTTCTTGCAAAGCATCTCTATGCTTTATTAAATCCTTTATAAGAGAGTGAAATTGCTGAAAGAAAAAGGAAGGTAATACCAGGAAATCCTAGTGAAATTTTATTAACTATCTATAGGGTAGATAAGAAATTGTTGCCTATAGGAATGGGATTTCTCAATTCCTTATATTATTTTAATGTGCCTTATTAAAATGCAAGTTTTCATTATCTAAGACGACATTCAAAGGAATAGAATTTCATAAATTTAAGGAAACCATAAAGGGGAGATATGGAGAGTCATGTTTACAAGTCTTGAAAATTGTTTAAGTATCCATCAAAAGGAAAAGAAGTTAAATGCAGGTGTTCATTTTATCTTATATACTCATGTTGTAAAATAAATGCAATACAATGCAGCAAATGCCTATTAACTTCTTAAGGATAAAAAAAAAAATCATCATCTCAGCATTAAGATTTGGAGGGTGCTAATATCTCATTAAGTGGGGAAGTTAAGAAGAGCTAGAAGCAAGAAGGAAGAAGCAAATGCCTATTAACGTCACAACATTGCCGCTGTTAATTTCACACCACAAAGCAAGAAGAAAATGAGGAGATTAACAATCAAGCAGCAGATGGACAGGTACTTTTACTGTTTTATGTTTTTTGTAGAGCTGGTTTTGTTAATATTATGTTGTGCATCAAATATTGAAAATGAAAAAAAAATGTATTGTTTATTTTTGGCCTTTAATTTCAAGCTATAATTATGGTGCATCATTAGGTAAAATGATGTACATTGTGTGCTTAAAACTTTACTCTTTCCATAAGAACCAACCAAATATGTTACTGTTTGAGCAGAATGGCTGAGATATCTAATTTACTATAAGAGGCTTTGGCTATAGTAAAATAGAGAGTGGTTTTTAAATTGATGGAATTAGAATTTTAAATTTCAATAACCTTATAAATTCAGTGCTTTGACAGTGTTTTTTTTTTTTTTTTTTTTATCATCAAATGATTTTCTCCATTTGTTCTAATGTTTTCTTAATGAGTTGTTTTGATGTTTGATATCATTACTCGAAATGATTAGATAGGTGAACATTTGTCCATTGTAATTAAAAATCAAAACTAAAATTATCAGATTAATAAAATCTTGATCTGCTTGTTTGTACACTCAAATTGGTTATCATAAAGACTTGAAATTATGTTGGTGACAACTTCATAAATTTGATTTCCTTAAGTTATTATTACGAGGATCCAAATAGGATAAGTGATTTAGTTTGTAGAAATATGCATATCAATTCAATGATTGGATGGATGTCATGTGAATATGAAACAGTTCACAAGCTATGTTTATCTGCTTTAGGGCTAAAGGTGAAAATGCACACCTTATCACCAGATTCATCTTTATGTTTAATGTTTCATTTTGCTTGTAGATTTGCCTGGATTATGACTTTTATATATAATGTTTTTTCCATTACAAACACATCTATCTTTATGTTTGATGTTGTTAGGGCCTTTTAATGCTGTGAAGGAAAAAGAAAAAAAAAAAGGAAAAACCTAATGGAAGGACTTATTTGGCAGAGAACTTATATGTTTTTTTTTTTTTTTTTTTTTTGTAGGAAACTTGATTGAACTTTGGCATCTTTATTTTCATTTTTTTGATAGTGCATTATAATTGCTTTCGAATGATCATGAAAATTAGCTTTAATTGGCAAACAAATGCAAATATGGCAACTAGTAAGCCAATTGCAAATGGAGTTATTTGCTCTTCTATAAGCAAAAAAATTGTTTTCATATCTAATGCGGCTTAACCATTATAGTTTCCTAGAATATGTTTCAAGTATATATAGACATTTTTAAAAATATTACTTATCAGAGAATTTCAAGTAGATATTGTTTTATGAATAGTATTGTTAAGACAGTGGAGTTGAGGCTTAAGATTTCACCTAAATTGTTGCTTTATGTGGAAGCATTTCAAGAAATTTATTTTATATTTTTTTCCCCTTCCTCTCCACCCTCTCTCAAACTTGTTTTTATGAGTTCTTGCACAACAAATGGAATTCCATATAGCTAAAGACCACTAATATCTACAACATCTTGATATGTACATGATGGCATTTTTTGTTTGGAGTATGAGCATATAAAGTCTTGCTAAGAGATCTTTTGTATTGCTTCCTACAATAGTACTATTTCATATTTCACATTGAAAATGGGTGTATGAGTAATATTTATCTACTCATAAATGGAAAAGAAAAAGTGGGTTTTGCTTTTTACTCGACCAGGGAATTAGCTAGATAAGAATGGTTATATTTGGAAAAATGATAGATTGTTACTTTACAAGGAATGTTAATTAAATAGATATTTAAACAATGATAGATTTTTATATTTGTATGAATTAATACCATTTTTATGATAAAAGACCATCTATACTTTGTTATATTTTTATGGATACTCTTGAAAACTATAAAGACCTGATCCTCTAAATTCCGAGACTTAGAGTACCGAATCCCCAACCACATATAATGTTTTCACATTATATGTAAGGTTGTCCTAAACTAACAGTTTATGAAAATTGTTTGATCAAAACCACTATACTTTGTAAAGAACTTTTTAAACAAAAAAGATTGCTAACAAAAGCAATTATACATAATTTACATTATATAACATCGTTTAGTGCTAATACAAGACACTACAAAAATTGCATGTTTTCTCAAAACATAAGAATCCTAAAGGATTTAAGGTCATTACAAAAGAAATTGGCTTAACTAACAAGCCTTCTATACATAGTTTTTTTAGCAAAACGTCTTCCAAAAGCCCAGGGTAATCGGATCCTATTCGTCCATCATCAGAAATCTTCGAAATCGGACCCATAGCCCAAGTCATCATAATACTCGTCTCCAATACCTGCAAGGCAGCAAAAGTGAGCAGAGGCCCAGTACACAATAACCAATGCAAAACAAATCATCAAGTTGATGTAATGCATCATGGAACAAGTGGTTATCTTTATTACATTTTTTTTTCACAAATCAACAAGAGGGTATTCAAACCCCGTCATGCTTCAGGAATTCAGGGATCTTGGAGTAACAGCAGCTGCTCAGGAGGTTGATATAAGCAGTCCGAATACTTATATATCCTATATCTATTTCACGAAGATAATAGCTTCATTTAGGGTTAAAAGCCGTTGCCCGACTCTACTTAAACTCAGTTCATAACATGGAGCCTAGTTCACAAGTTCCATAAACTTTGAAATAATCATGGTATTTCCCCCTAAGTTTAAGCAACGTTACTCAGATACTATTCCCCCCTATCAGCTACCCACTTAACCAAAAAGAATCGCTATTGCATCATAGCGTACATTGCATCATGGTAAAGTCATTGCATCATGAGTTGGTTAAGCGCCTAAATAACATGTCATTGCATCATGACAGGTTTGCTGCTCCTCGGACCAAGTAAATTGGCGAAATAGACATCCAATCCATTCAATATTAAGACGAATCAATTTAGGTTCAAATTAGGAATGCTAGTCCTAGCAACATTCAACAAGTTATTGCGTACCTGAACCCGTTAGTATATAACTAGGATCTCTCGGTGATGAACTAACGAAGAATCCTTAACTGTAATAGAAATATCACAATAATCATAAATCAAAATTATAGATTTCATTCTCACAATTATACACATATTATATCTATATATCACTATTATCAAAGAAATCCAAATAATTGAATACAAAGTCATAATAAACATTTAAAGGTCCTATTATATCACAAATCGCTTAATAATACTTAATTGCTCAAATAACAAACTTTGGAAAATTTTAGAAAAAAGTTTTTAAATTTCAAAAGCACAGGGATAGGCCGGTCAAAGCCGGCGGCGTTTGAGCCGGTGTTCAATACTCTGAAAATCAACACTGCCAGCGCTGACAGTGTTCAAGGGTACGTCGTCAGCCTTTTTATCCTACGCCGGCAGGCTTGAGCAGGCGTAGAATCCAAAACCAAAATTTTCAAAAACGTCCAGAGAGGTCTAAGCCGTCCGCTTATCCAGATACGCGGCCAGCTTTGACACATACGCTAGCGGCCTTAATTCTCGCTGCCAGCGTACAATATGAAGGAAAGAACACCGGCTGACTTTTCCAGCAAAAGCCGGCGGCTTTCAGCCAGCCCTAAGAAATTTGAATCCCACGCTGCCTCTAAGCCGGCGGCGTTGAATTCCCAGGTGCCGGCGTACGTTTTAAAAATAGGCTTAAACGAAAAACACAAATCCCTTGTTTTTCTTACTTTGAAAAAAATTCACTCCTTACACTTTAAAATCATCCTCGGCTACACTATCAACTTCATATACTCACCCCTATCTACACTACTCAAACCTAGCAATTCAAAACAAAAAATCAACACAATTAAACACTTCAAATTCCACTTCAATCTATTCTAAATTTCCTTACACAATTCCTCTTCACATCCTCCCAATGCTTCTTATCACTTCTACATAACATGCACATCCTCACATACTTATAAAACACATTCATAACTCATCCCAAGCATGAACAAACAATTAAGACAACATTTAACTCATTCCAATGAAGAATTCATACAATCACTTCAAGAAAGAAAAACAAAACAAAACAACAACCATAACTAAATCAATTCAAATATATATAGATACCTTGTCTTGAGGAAAACTTTGATTTTTAAACTTGATATTGACCTTGACTTGAGCTTGGAAATGGAATTGAAAGAGGAAGAAGAAAAGAAAGAAAGAAGAAGCAAAATTCGTATAAAATATTAGGGCTGCAAAAAGAGAGTTCAATTAAGCATAATTTGACTTTATACATATTCCAAATTTACCCTCTAAGGCATATACAACTTTAATGTGTCATTTAGGTGAATTTGAGTCTCATTTGGGCTTCATTTGGGGCAATAATGCTAACTTAATTAAAAAAATCTCTATCAACTAACCTTAAACAAAATTAAAGTTGATTTATTAATCTAACTTAACTTAAACATCTTAATGTATAAAGACATAACTAATAATTTCATCACACACACATTAATACATATAAAACAAAGATATTAATTTCAATGTATACATGCAAAATAATATATTTTAGAGTATTAGCAACAAACCATGCTCATTCAATTCAACAATTTAAATAAATAAATAAAAACACATGAAATTTAAATAGAATTGAGATCTAGGTCATTTCAAAAACAGTGACACTGATTAATAATTTTCCTTTTTCTACACATAATTAGATCCTTTGCCTGCAAGAGTTGAGTGCTATTACTACACTGGATACATGATAATTCATCAAATGTTTCTTTTTAGAAGGTGATGAAGTTCCTATTGGGAAAGATGGCATCAATACAACCAGAAACATGGAGGCTAGTGCGAAATGGACCCAAATAAGAGATAATCTAGTAGCAAAAATTATGATCGATGGACGATTCTTAGAAATTAGGAATTAGCTTTTTTTTGGTTAATTACTTGTAGTTTTTTGGTTATATGGAAGGGTTGTTTATCATAATTGAAAATTTTCAAGTGTTGAAATATTTCTTTCATTACAAAATAACAAATTGTATTGTGATAATTATTGATTAGATTTGTCATTATCTTTTTGTTTGTGATTTATTTAAGTTATGTCTTAACATGATTGACTAACAAATATTTATAATATTTATTGTCGTTAGATGATTGGTTATTAATTTAATAATTAATATTGTTCAATATTAATATTTACTACTAATGTAATAATTATTAACGGTGACCCATATATAGTAAATTGTTATATAATTAGTTAGCTTAAAATTCAAAGTATTGATTTAATTAATTTTATATTAATTAAATTTTAAGCTAATTAATTTTTAATATGAATATTTAATATTTTAATTATGTAGTGAAATTTTGCAAAGAAAATAAATGACATTGTAAAATTGTAGCTTTTTATTTAATATTATATTTAATTATTTAATTGTATATATAATTTAATCTTTTTAAATTATATTTATTAAATTATATATATAAATAATAAAATAAGTACACTACAATAAAAGGGTAAAATGGTCAAATGTAATGTCTTATCTAGTATTTGTGTATACCAAACATTGGACATTACAAAAATTCTTGTCCTGTACCATGATACAAGAAAATTGTACTATCCAGTTTTCCTTGTAATATCCTATCCAGTTCTTTTTGTTTTGTATAGTTCTTACAATCAAACGCTAACTAAATTCCATATCATCAACGAAGATAGTGTCGACTAAAGGATACAGAAATTCACTTGGACACATATTCTTGCAAATCTTCCTCTCTCAACACCAATAGTATATGCATCAAATCTTAAGACTTTGCTAATAATTTCAACTATTTTTTTGAGTGCCCAAAGATGATAGTACTCTAAAGGCAAACCATTTATGTGAGCTCAAATCACAACTGACACAATTTCTCTCTTTGAGGGAAGAAATTTTGGAGTCCAGCTACGTATTGCAAGGTATTTGTAAACCTCGGTTTTCCCAGTGGTCAAGTAAACTTCGAGAACCGAAAAGCAAAACCCTAAACAGGATTAGTTCAAAGCCTTGTGAGAGAAACTTAAAAACCCTATATCCGGCTTTTCTTTGGTTTCATATCAAAAGAAATCTTATAAAATAATTTAATGTGAAATATTGTTTTAAAGTATATTTCAAACCATAGAAAGTTTAATTTCAAAAAAATTTTCTATTCCGGGCTTTCCCGAGCCCCATTATGGAAAAGCAAGCCCCGGGACTTGAAACTCAGAAAAATATTTTGGAATACTCTTTAGAACCAAAATTTTATAAGGATTTCAAAATATAAGTTTTATAATTTTTCGGACTATAAAAATTACAATTATAGCCTTTTCTCATATTTTCTTTACTACCGGTAAAGTAGATGTCTTATCTACTATTTACCACTATTCGCAAGTACAACCTATAACACACACTACCCATGCCCTAGTCTTACATCCTTACAACTACTCATTATATTTTCTTTTTCAAAAAATTTTGTTCCTATAACTAAATTATTACATTTAGTACATTTTATTACTTAAATTACAATTTCAAATAAAATCAAATCAAATCACTCCATCTCTCACCTCTTATGGCTGGCGCATGACCCCCCTCCCCCTTTGCCTCTATTTGTTTTTTTTTTCTTTTTTTACTTAACAAACCCTAATTTCACTTAATATAAATAATCTACTTTCTCTCTCCTTCATTTCATTTTCATTTGTTCAAAAATCGTAAAACTCTCTCTTTATTCCCTCCCTTTGCCGTGAGCTCCAACCCCCACACACACACACACTTCAAGTTTATTTTCTTCTTCATTTCTTCATCAAATCCTTCTTTAGGTGATGATTCTTGAGCTTTATTACTACTTAATCTTGTAATGTAAGATTATTCATATGTGTTTTCACTTAAATCCCCATGAGCAGGTGTTAGGGATAAGAAAATGCTATTACATGAATATCAAGCCATCACAAGAGTAGATCTTGTGTTTGATGAGCTTTTGTTGAAATATTATCATGTTCATGCATATAAAAGTAGAGATCTTGCATGAAAAATATATGTTCATACCCTTAAACTCCTTTTCATGCACTATAAGTAATAGATCTAGCACTTAGACACTCATATTATACTTAACATTCATGTTCATATAGATATTTTGTGTTTTCATGCATTAATGCTCATAAAGATTTAGTTTGTATATATAAATGTGATAGTTGGTAGATCTTTATGTGGATAAGACAAGGAACTTGAAAAGAAAAGGTTTTTGTTAGAAATGTTCAAAAGAAAATTCGTTATGACTTTCAAACCCTATTTTAAAAACCCTTGTAACAACTTTGAAACTCATTTTTATATGAAAAATAGAGGGTATGAGTAATAGATATCATTAAGTAATGATTTTTATAAGTTGAAATGAGTTTGGATGAGAGTAATGTGTAAAACAAGGAGTAGAATCAAGATGAAAAAATTTTGAGTTAGTAGTACTTGTAAAATTCGTAACTTTGGATGATGCCTATGTAAAACCTATTATTCAAATCAAAATGAATGTTTTTGTGTTAAATGAAGTCTTAGGTAGTGGATATGGTAAAGTCTTGAATTCTAATGCATTACATAAGTTTTCCTAAAGGAATCTTCAAAAGTGAATTTTCTAAAATTCGAATTTTTGAGCAAAGCCTATTTGAAAACATATTTGCAAAGTGAAAAATGTAAACTTTTATGTAGAATGAAGGTCTTGGGTAGTATATGTGATGAAGACTCATTTTTTAATTAAGATAGCTAGAAATTCCTAAGAATAAAATCCAAAACACCAGGGTGGTGTCAAAATTAGAAAAGTGGACTTTCAAGAAATAGTTATTATTGGAGTCTTGCAAAATTAAGGAGTTGAAAGTTTCTTTTACCAAAAATCATCAAGATCATGCATGCATTGAACTCATCACATGTCATTCATGATAGGAAATCATTCATACTTCATATATACTTGAATCATCAACTAGATACATTCCAACAATTACAAAAACTATTTTTCGGAAATGACAATGGTTACTGATCAGATCTGATCCTTCTGTTCCGTGACCTAAATGTTTTCAAAACTTGGAAATAATATTAGATTAGGTAGATCTTTCGAAGTAGATAGAAATCGATATAAAATTTGCAAAATTCCGAGTTAAAATGACCAATTTATGGCCGTTTTAAGTTGGAACTTCCGTAAATAGCGAAAATCACGATTTTTATTAGTTTTGACACATAGTTTGGATTAGTTAAGTGATGAAGTACTCATTAGGGAATTCTTCTTTGGTAGGTGATCCTGAGATCGACGAATCCCTACCACCCGACTACTACTATTAAAAGACCGGCGTACCATGGCTGAGTGAGTATCACTTCCACTTCCAATTATTACTTGTGATTGTATTGATAGCTGCACTAGTTACTTAGCAAAGATAAAATGAATATGCATGATGGGGTTGAATGGGAATTATAATGTCTACTGTTGCTATGTGAAGTTGAACTTAAAGAATATCGAAGCCGGGTGATAAATCATTGCTTGTATAGATGAGCTAGGATTGATTGTCTACGGATATTGCTTGATCACTTAAAAGAACTGGTATAATTAATTATTCGATATTGAAGATTAACTTGAACTCATTCATAACATGATGGGGATGGAGCATTAGTATTTGTTGGTTTTTCGTGATCCATAAAACGAATATAAATTGGTTAATCGTGATCCATAAAATGAATATGAGTTGGTTAATCGTGATCCATAAAACGAATATATGATTTGGTTGACTGTGAGCCTAAACGACTTCATACCACAGGATTCGTTAATCTGCTAACCCGGGATGAAGGGCACAAGTCCATCCACATATGATTTCCGGCTGGTCATATGTTTGCTGAATTCACATATTTGGTGCATATCATTTGTCTGATTAATCACTTGCTTGAATGATATGTTTTAATTGCAATATGAAAGTTTTCACTCACTAAGCTAGTATAGTTTATGCCTCTATAGTTTTTATTTGTTGCAGCACTAGTTTGTTTGGCTTAGGCCAAGGCAGGCTACAGCTCAAGTACAGGAGCTAGGCATTTCCTATAGAAGTTATATTCAATTTTTGTTTAGACTTCCATAGGAAATCGAAAGACTCTGGATGACTGTAATGGACCTTTAATATTCTTTTGCAGGGGAATGCCCCTTATACTTTGTAATTTTTATATATATGCGTTTTGATTTATTATCTAATGCTATTGAATGCCGCATTAAACTTCTTGACTCCATTGAATAGAGTATTCTATTTTCGTAAAGAGATGCCTTACATCTATACAAGACTCTCGAAAGATTCGGATAGTAATTCGAGGGCCTTACATGGCATGTGGCGGACTATTACGTTTAGGATATCCTTATGAGGCATGACAGTATTGTTCATTAATAAACCAAGGTCCATCTTTAATGATGGACTCTTTATCAAAAGAGCTCTGGAAATCAACAATATAGTAACCCATCCCTGCATTGATCAGTCTAAAGGGACATTTTCCTCTCTAAATTATTTTGAGCTTCCTCATAAGTTTAACATATCCCATGTATCAGCCAGTAGGTTTGATGACAACGACCTTTTTCCATGGTTCAATTAGTTTTCTTTTTTCTTCGTTTGAGAAGTTTAAATGCCCCACTCCATTTTCAACTTCTTAGATCCACTACCATAATTTGGACCATAATCATCATCTTTCATCATGGTATGCTTGCATTCAGCGTCATAATCTTCACAATCATTCATAAAAAGTTTAAAAATCAAAGCAATGTATTTGTTAAAAATATAACATAAGTCATAATTTTAATAGTTTTCTCTATTATTAACACTTTCATGATTTTAAGTTTCTATTACTTTAATAGTAAGTTTCATTTGTGGTACCAGAACTTATTGGTATGTAATAGAATAATACTTAAAAAAAATTTCGCACTACGATAGTATCTGAATTTTTTAATTGTTTTACATGTGGTAACTTTGACTGGAATCTGACCATTTTGTCGGGGCCAAAAGTTGACGTGGAAAGAGAACTTGAATAAAAAATTATTTTCTCTATCTTAATTAGTATTTTTTTTTACTCTCTCTAAAAAAAAAAAAAAACCTAAAATCCCATAAACCCATTCAAAAATTATTCTTTTTCTCTCTTGCTGCCCTCCTCTTTCTTCTTCTTCTTCTTCTCTTCTATATATATATATATATATATATATATAAGTTTTCTCTATCCTTGACTCTACGATAAAACTAAAAAGGAAGTACATCAGTTTTTTTCCATCTGGGAATGTTGTTTCTAATTAATAATATGTGGGTACGAGATTTCATAACAAGTGAGCCAAATGATTTAGTGGTTGTGGGTTTGAACCTTTTAATTAGAACCCCATCATGACAAGAATAGGTCACCACACTTGAGTCGGTACTAGTAGCCATCTCATTCTCTAGCCATATCCACTAAACCTCACATTCAACAACTGGACGGCCACAATGTTCCCAGTCACCATCGCTGTGGTGTGTGCAATGGATGTTGGAGGTGGAGAGAGTCGGGTTCAATTGGGTCTACATGTCTAGAATTCATTCACTAGCAGGTATCAGCTATTGGTGAGTCAACTCTATGGTGGAAGTTTTTGAGAGAGAGAAAGGGGATTAGAGAGAGAGTAAGGTAGGACGTTGAAGTAGAAGAAAAAGAAGAAGCAGGAGTAGGAGAGAGAAAGAGAGGAAAACAATGATAAAATAGATAAGTGTTGACTAGGATAGAAAATCGATTTTTCTATCGATTTTCCTTCCTAGTTTAGCTTTTAGCCGAAGAAATTACTAGGTTTCAGCCTAAAGTACCGTACGTGAAATAATTAAATAGTTTGAATACCTTCGTAATATGAAAACTTTTTAAGATATCATTTCGTTACAAACAAAAAAATATTTAAGTATCACGAATAAAACTTCCATTGCTTTAACCTTTGATAAGATCCAGAAGATTTGACTATACATTCACAAAATACTAACCACCGAACTTAAAATAATGAACATAAAAAAGAGAAAAAAAAGTCTAAATATAAATTGTTTGTTTATAAATCTCTCAACAGGTTTGTTGCTAGAAGATCTAGAAAATAAGTTAGTTCTGGCCTCTAGCATCCGCCTTATTATTGCTAGACAACATTAAATAATTAGATAAATGAATCACTCGTTATATCTATATTATCATTTAGGGAAAAATAGAAACCATAAGACTGAAGGAGTTTAACTCACTTTATTATATATATAAACATAATATATTTTTTATTTGAATATATTATGATAATTGACTTTTTTTTCCAAGCAAGAGAGTGGAGTCCCTACTGCCTCCTATATATATATACACCATTCCAAATGACTTTTTTCTCTAAATAATATTGTAACAACATCACATCTAAAAACACCCATACGTGAGAGCCTCACTGAGTCACTGTATACTATACTGAAACCTAAAATTGATAACCATGCTGTTTAAGGATTTCTAATAGAATGTATAAGAAGTACTGTCAATGTAGAGATGCCACTAGAATATTTCATATACTTAGGTAACATTGAGTATCAGACAAACATTGGCACATATTAAAAGAAAAAAAAAAAAGGATGAATATAAAGATAAATTTGAGTAATAAGCTTCACATAAATATAAAAGTACTAGTAATAATAGTATTACACACAAATGATACATATACCAGAAAGGAACCACAATCTATCCTACACAAATAATGTATTTCAGGGTGTAAGTTACAACTAATCTAGTGATACTAATTTTATTAAAGATCTATTAGGATCAAATTACAACCTACCATATTTGTACTTTTTTGACATATCACTTATTGCTTTTTTTATATAATTTACGACACCTATCCTACTTATCATTTTTAAAACGTACCTACTATTTTGTGCAAGATCCAATCTTGAGTCGGATCTTTCTTAAAATTTTCGGGACGCAACTTGACACAAATTTTTCCCAATTTTATACCATAGCTTTCAACAATAAGCAAGTATAACCAGGAACAAACCAAATATAGAATATAAACAAAAGAAGAAACAAATTTTTAAAAACCGATTCGAAGTATATCGGAAAACAAACATTTTCTAAACTTACTGCCTTAAAATCTAATTTTCCTTTTCGATCCTAACCCTACTCCGTTCATGAAATCTCTACTTATTAACCTGCTCTAATATGCACTTATTAGGATTTTCTTTTGTTTCTTTCTGCTGCATTTATAGCTAATAATCCATTTTGCAATAGTTGATGCTTTAGTAACTTTATATATATATATATATATATATTTTTTTTTTTTCTTGTTTCGAGTGCTTAATAACGCTTTTACACAATTTCTGTTAAATTTTCAGTTTTGTTATCTTTATAACACTCTACCGTTTTTTATAAGTGAAAAGTGGTAAAGTGGAGTTTACGTTGGCCCTTAAAATACTTTTTGTAAATTATATTATATATTTTACATAAAAGGAAGTGATATCACAAAAATTAAATGCAATTCAACCACATATCCGATGGATTTTTTTTTTTTCATTTTATCAATATTTCTATAATTAAATGGTGACTAAAATGCTGGGATTAATAGTCTATCTTATTCAAAAAATGTTTTGATAAATTTAAATTTTCATGACTTTATTAGGGGAAGGGAAAAAAAAAAGAGCAAATCAAATAATCTTAGGAAATAGTACTGTTTGGTAATTATTAAATGGTGGATCGAGCGGAGTTTTCTTTCCTCTCGAAGGTGCGGTGACGTTCGTGGAGCGCATGCAGTGGGCAAATACGGGAAAGCCGGCGCAGAACTCGTGCGACAAGTGCTTCAATAACGTGAAGAAGGATTTGTCTTGTAGCTCTTCTTGTAGCTGTACTAATTCTTCTGAGTCTATTTGGATCGAAATTTATTGCACTGTCTTCACTTATTATGTATTTTGGGTGGTGTCAGCTTTGTGGGTTTAAAACCTAAACCCTTCTCATCTAGCCTTAAATATTGCCATGCACGGTATAAATGAACCAATAATTGATTAAGTTAATATATCCTTTGAGTTTGATTTAACTGTGGTCAAATTAAACTTGACCTGCAACCATTTAGTTAGTTTATTAAGGCTAGTTCCAGTTTAAACCTAATTAGTTTTAATGATCTTGTGATTTTTTTTAATTGAATCCAAATTGAGCTTACTTAATCCAATTTAAGTTAGGGTCGAAATATAATATAAAGTTATTTGAAAATATAACTTTCTAGCTAGTTAAGTTCAAGCTTAATAATACGTAGCTTGATGTGGTCTAATGACATCTTTCCCGACCTCTTATGTGAGAGGTCCAATATTCGAATCTCTCTTCTCCCATTGTAATTGGCAAAAAAGGAATATATATATATATATATACATATACATATAATGTGTGTAGCTTGATTTGATTTGTTTACACACCTACAATTAACTCATAAGATAAAATACATTTTAAGCACACATAGAAACAAGAATTATATAGTAAAATAGGCCAAGTCAATGACGATTATTAGATTAATGATATGATTTAAATGAATAGGCTTTAATGATTTTTGATTTGGTAAATGCAAAATTCGGAAATAGGGGTCGGATTATTATTAAAGCTAACCTGTTTAGTCATAACCTTTCAAAATAGGTACATATATTACCAACTCTTTTGAAATATTTCTGGCTTTTATATCTCATCCGAAAGCCCATTAAGACTGTAAAATCCTTATTGGTCTTATATATTGATGGCCAAAAACAATTCGTGATTACCAGCTGGCTAAGAGACCTCAAAATGAAGATTAAATTTCCTTGTATTCAAATTATTATTGCTCCAAGAGTCAACCACTTCTAATCCTTAACAATCTTTTTTTCTCCAATTGTAACACTAGAATGCTCATTTGCTTGATATTGTTCTTTCCTATCTTGAATGTCTATCCACCTCATCCAATTGAAATGATCATTTTTAGGGCATTACAGGTAAAGTGTTTGATTCACACTCAACCAACATGACATTGACACTGACAAAATCCCACACCTACAAGAAGAACCTGCAATTTCTCTCTCCCAAACTATTATTTATTTGTTATAACACTTAAAACCTAAGCAATATGCTTTCACAAACCAAAACTTCAGAATCTTTGTGATATTCTCCTTCACCATTATTAAAGTTTTCAAATCAACACTATTTTAGAACATTTTACCAACAAATTAAAAGCCTCAGCGGTGGATCAAATAGATTAATGTATCTTAATAGAAGAGTAATTTGGCATGGAGTCAAGGTTAAAGTTGTATAGTCAAAAAATTTAAAAAATAAATTACTTGTTCCCATTTTATTTCAATGATGGATTGTGACTCATGGCAAACATAAAAATTAAAAAAAAAAAATTTATAAAACTCCTTGAAATGACTTATGATAAATTGAAGAATGCTTTACCAATAAATTAAAAGCTTCGGTGGTGGATCAAGTAGATTAATGTATCTTAATAGAAGAGTAATTTTGCGTTGGAGTTAAGGTTAGAGTTTCATAGTCAAAAAACTTAAAAAATAAATTACTTACTCCCTCTTTTATTTCAATGATGGATTGTGGCTCGAGGCAAACATTAAAACTATAAAAAAAAAATTATAGAACTCCTTGAATTGACTTATGGATAAAGTGAAGAATTCTTTAATAGGAAAACTTTCGATGTAATCCTTAAAAAAAAAAAAAATTGACCTAATAAAGAATCTCATAGATAAATAAGATAGGAGGCCTCACTGTAGGTCCATCACGACATGCATGGTAAGATGTTAATATAGGGTTATTGTTGCAAATGATAATTCAGTTTTTCCAAAATATATAATTAAGTAATTGAACTTTAAATTTATCAATTTAGTATATAAACTTGAATATTAATCAATTAGTACATAAAAAAACTTTTTATATATGCCAATAGTATCTTCTGTTATATTGGTTAAAAACGTTACATTTGAGAATAGTATTAGCCAATTTGATAGAGGAATCATTAGTATGTGCACAAAATTCTTTCACATGTTAAATTCATCAATTTTAAAATTTAAGTGTTTAATTATATATTTATCATAATATATAATTTTTGAAGCTTTTTTCACAATTATACCTTTATTCACTTAGAATTTACAATACTTTTTTTTTTCTATTTTTATATCTTTTCAATTTAAAATATCTAAAGATGTGTTTCAATTTTCCACTATCATGTCACAAACATAAAGAACTTTTCAAACATATTTTGGTGATTTTTCAACCTAAAGACATAGTAATTTTTTTCATAAAATGTTCAAATAGATGCAATTGAAATTTTCAACAGTTATAATTGGACCCTTAATCTGTTTGGATTGTCTGTTTTTCATCTGTATCTGTATCTTTTTTAAAATGATATGTGTAAAAATATTCGATTTGTATCTAAATTTTATCTATTTTTATTCTATTTAATCTTTTGATGAGAACTGTCAACTTTTTTTTATCTATATCTATTTCTTGATAAATAATTTGTTAGCAAAAAGTTTGAAAAAGTATCTGTATCTGCCGAAAAAAAGCCAATCCAAACAGACTCTCTGTTTTTCTTGCTTTCTTTGCGTTTTGTCTCTAAGGATATCTCGACGACTTTTCAACCAAAAGATATGTCTTCGTCACAAATATAAATAACTTTTCAAACATATGTTGGTGATTCAAAAGTGTCATTAAACCACAAGAATTGTAAAAGGTATTTTTTCTTTTTTCTTTTTATTTTTTTCACGCAACAATCTATGAGCGTTCAATTCTTTCATTTTTTCTTATTTTAAATATTTTCATCACCTATCAACCATCTTTCATTTTTAAGCATTAAATTCTTTGTTTCATCTTCATAATCCTTGTCACACTAGCAATGTCAGTTGGATAGATCATAAATTTCTACAATTTTCTAACAGTTATCAGAAAAAAAGAAAAAAACAAAAGTATCACTAAACCACAACAATCGTAAAAGGTATTTTTTTTTAATATCATGAGGCAATAATCTATGGAGCTTTAAATTCTTTCATTATTTTATTTTTAATATTTTCATCACCTAACTACCATCTTTCATTTTTAAGCATTAAATTCTCTGTTTCATCTTCATAATCGTTGTCAAACTAGTAATGTCAGTTGGTTAGATCATAAATTATTCAATAGACAATTTTCTAATAGTTATCAATGTAATGAGATATGAAAAGATATAAAGCAATTCATAGAACATTATTTATGATAGTTTGCAAATAATTTTTTTTTTTTCATCTTACCCTGATGCTTCTCAAAATCAAAATAGTATTAAAAAAAAGATCTATTAGATACATACTGGCTATATCGTATGATGCAAGGTAATGCGTTTTTTAATTTTTTTTTTCTTAATTGGTAATTCGGATGGAAGTTATTTGTCCTATTTTTTACTTAAGTTATTGCATTTTTGAACATACTAAATCCTTGACTTTAGAGTAAAAGTATTTGTCTTGGTTTTTGTTTATATGTTTAACTCAATAATTCATATCCGTTCCACTTGCCACTTAACAACGTAAGGAGCACTGCAATCATGGGTGGCATTTTGGTAGTATCCACCTTAACCAAGTACTTTTTAAATCTACTCAACGTTCTCCTCCCGGTCCCCATTTATCGAAACTAGTAAATTCGCTGACGCCAGACACGTTCGAACACAACAGTAACAACACAAGTACTTATCAAGCTCAAAGCCAAAGGTACTTCAATCCCATGTTGCTCTTTTCTAGCCTCTTATTTCCCTAGATTACCATGTGAAACAATAAGGAATGGAATCATCTGTTTGCTGTCCAAGAAAGCGACGGAAAAGAAGAAAGAAGGGAAAAGAAAAGTAAACAAGATTATAGATTTCGGGAATCTTGCATAATTAGCTGGCAATTTTTGACTTGCCCTTTAATTTATTTTTCATTCTTTTTCGTACCATGTAAAAAAGATGGAATATTGAATTATGAATATTAAATAATATTTGGTAGTTGCAATATCGTGTTTTTTGGTTTATATTATCTGTGTATGTTTTATTTTATTTTATTTTACATTGATGTCGGTGTAATAGTTTGGTGGGATTGATGATTTGTATGCAGGTGTGACTTTTGAGGTTGCTCTTCTCATGTGAGTTCATGTGCATCGTGTTCTGGGTTTCTGGACCGAGTGGCGGGAACTCGGTATAGTTTGTCGGGTTGCCTAAGCTGTAAGGAATCGGAAATTTTATGTTCTTGTTATGCTGAAATGGAATAAGTTTACGTTCTTAGCAGATTAGTAAATGTTAGTAAAGATCATGGTATACTGTTGTCATGTTGCATGTACTTGAAAGATTTAGTAAGTCTAAGTTAGGACCATTTTTTGATGGATTACCGAGTAATCTTCTTCTTCCAAGTCGTGTAGAATTGTAGTAGTACTGTAATTAAGTTTTCTGGGTTTGATTTCTTTCTGGTTCATTAGAATAAAATATTGTATTTGCTTGAAATTTTTGAATATTTACTTGAAATTCCTGGTGTACCGTGTTGTGTATCAACTCGTGGTTTGGATTTACTCGATGAAAGTTTCTTCCCCAATTGTTGAAATAACAGGAAGGACTGATGCTACCGCGATTGTTCGAATTCGATGTTTTCTCAATCCCCCCTCTTTCTGCTGCTTAAATTTTGTTGTGATGTTCTGGATTCTTTGACGTGCAGGGTTATAGTTCTTTAAGGTGGAATCCTACAAATTTGTGAGCAGATTCTTCATATGGATCAAAAGATTCAGTATTTATGTCGGGCGGAGTCCAGGAAGTACCTATGGATTCTAGGAGTGTCATTTGCTCTGGTTCTAGTTGTCCAGTCGATTGAGCTTCCATATGGGAATGTCCTGGATCTTTGTTTTCTGCCGGAAAGGTTCTGTATGCTGGAAATAGTGTCAATTTTACTGAACCATTGTCTGTACATGAATCTTCGAGTAACACAACACTTTCAAGCAGTCTCAATTCAACTATCAGCCCAGCATATGATGCAGTTCAAAGTAATGCGAACATTGAAGATAAGGGCTCTACTGTGTTTAATGATTCTATGTTGATAGACAATTTACACATGAATGGATCTGCTAAGGTGGAACATGTTGACATCACTGATGGGCAGTGGTACCTGAAGATAGGGTTGAGATTAATAAAAATGTAACGGTGGATAATGTTCTTGATCTTGATGATGGATATGCACCAGAAGAATCCGTGTCATCTGATACTAAAGAGAGGGTTAATCAAAATATTAGTACTGATGCTACTGTTAGAGGACATAATAATTCATCAACGGCTGCTACAAACAATGATAACACAACATTCCGGTTCAATGGAAGCTTCAGTAATGAAGTTGCTCCCATTTCTACCGCTTTGCCAATTCCTGCATTGCCACCGATCAATCAGCTGCCAACCCAGAACAGCATGCAAATGTGGACCCAAATACAACCATCCTTGTCCCACCTGTTGCTTTGGACTCATCATTAGGGGAGAAGAATTTAATAGCTTCCCAAAATAATGAAAAATCTGGGCAACTACAGGGTAACCTTCCCCCACCAAGCAGAGGACGGCCTAATACTCCCATTAGCCACCGAAACAAAAAGCCTACAGTGTCAGAATCAGCAGTGGTTACTCTATCAGAGATGAACAACATGTTACTTGAAAGCTGGTCTACGTCCCGATCAATGGTGAGCATTCAACGGGGACCATGGATTTAGGAGGGCTTTATACTATTAACTGCATAACTGGCTGCTGATCCTTTGTTTCCATCTTTCCTACAGAAGCCGAGATGGTCTTCAGCTGTTGACCAAGAACTACAGACAGCAAAATATCAAATTATGAATGCTCCAATGGTGAAGGATGATCCCAACCTCTATGCTTCTCTGTATCGGAATGTCTCCATGTTCAAGAAGTAAGCTAGGCGCATGTTTATCCTCCTATCTAATATTTATGTGCAATCCTGGATTTATCAAATAGTTCCCTTTTTTCGTTTGTCTTCCCTGTGCTTGGCCTCTTCTAGGAGATGCTGAATACCAATAGCAATAGTATATCATTCTAATGATGACGACCACACTACATGTGCATTAAGCATGAATTGCTGAGCTTTGTGTTTGAATTGCTTTAATATTGACCCTTATATTGTAGCATCAATTTGGCTACGTTGACTCTACTGAATAAGGATTTCCCAATACTCCTTGAGTGTTGCAAATGACCTTTTTTAATTTATCTGATATAAAGATTAAGCATCTGTCTGAAGTAATGGATGAATTCAGTCAATGTTGTCTATCCAAGCTTCTTTTTTATTTTTACGATATTGTTTAGTCAAATCGCAGGAGCTATGACTTGATGGAAGACATGTTGAAAGTCTACATTTACAAAGAGGGACAAAGGCCCATTCTTCACACCCCAGTGCTTCAGGGCATATATGCTTCTGAGGGATGGTTTATGAAGCTGCTGGCAGCAAACAAAAAGTTTGTGACTAAATATGCAAGAAGGGCCCACTTGTTCTACTTGCCTTTTAGCTCTCGAATGCTTGAAGAAACCTTATACGTGCCCAATTCACACAGCCACAAGAACCTTATACAGTTTTTGAGGGATTACCTGGGCATCATATCAACAAAGCATCCTTTCTGGAACCGAACTTTGGGATCGGATCATTTTCTTGTTGCCTGTCATGACTGGGTGCGTTGCTTTCTACTCATACACTGGATCATGTCACTCTTTAATTAAATGCTCTTGTTCTGTTTACCTATATTAAATGACGAATATTATGGTTTGTCAATTTTGCTAAAAAGTGCACTTCTACAGGCACCGAGTGAGACAAGGCAGATTATGGCAACTTGTATAAGAGCCTTGTGCAATTCTGATGTGAAAGAAGGGTTCGTCTTTGGCAAGGATGTATCTCTACCCGAGACTTATGTTCGGTCACCTCGGAGACCACTGAGAGATATTGGAGGCAAACCAGCTTCGAAGCGTTCAATTCTAGCTTTCTTTGCTGGGAATATGCATGGTTATCTGCGGACGATTTTGCTTCAACACTGGGGCAACAACAAAGACCCAGACATGAGAATCTTTGGCCCTATGCCAAACGTTAAAGGTAAAATGAACTATATCCAACACATGAAAAGCAGCAAATACTGCATATGTGCAAAAGGTTATGAAGTCAATAGTCCTCGAGTTGTGGAGGCAATCCTATATGAGTGTGTCCCCGTGATTATATCCGACAATTTTGTGCCTCCTTTCTTTGAAGTTTTGAATTGGGAATCGTTTGCTGTGTTTGTTTTGGAGAAAGATATTCCAAATTTGAAGAACATACTTCTTTCGATCCCAGAGAAAAGGTACCGAAAGCTGCAAATGCGTGTCAAGAAGGTGCAACAGCATTTTCTTTGGCATGCTAAACCTAAGAAGTATGATATCTTCCATATGATACTTCATGCGGTTTGGTTCAACCGCGTTTTCCGAATAAATCCCAGGTAGCTAGCTGGGGGGAAGAGCTGTGAAATTGATCTGAAAACGTGTAAACATTGTAGATGTCTCAAATTCACAAGTTTTGGCATTGGAAGTTGTAAGTGTTGGTTTTCTTTGGGTAAATTTAGGATGTTGGTTTTGTGTATATAACTGAGAAATGTAGAGTCCATTCTTTGCACTTCTGTAAGTTTATGTTTCACAATTATGCATAATAATGGATAAAAATTACATCTGGTTGAAGATTATTTCCTGGATTTTTAAGATGTTTTTATAAGTATGTGAGGAATTGCCTTTCCTTTTTGTTTTTCAAGGTAATTTAAGTAACTGTTATTAGATGTTGCTACTGCGGGATAAATCAAGATGAGAGAGTCTAACTTGGATGGTTTATTCATGTTATTATTTTCTATATTATACACACACATCTTAAATTTGGTACTTGAACATTGCAAAAAACTTCGAGTGGGTATCTAAACTTTGAAATAACCAATTCAGCATTCAATCAAAAAGTTTCAAGATTATTTTTACAACTCATTAACAACGTTTGTTCTGTTTCCTACTAGATGAAATTAGGGTAACTGCTAAAAATGCTTTGATTTGCTATCTCTTTCAAGTTTCAAGTTTGCAAATGGAATAAATAGGTAAAAAAATAGTTACAAAAATTTTCATTTAGTAATAAATTAACCACTTTAAAATTGATGTATTAAATTAAATTTTTATATAAAATTCAAGTGCGCTTAAGTTGATTTCAAAGTCAACCGGTTGGAAAAATGAATATGCATGCAACTGCACTACAATCACTAAAGTCTTAATGGACATATCCCTTTTTGTTAATATATATTACAATTTTAAGAAGGGGAAGTCCAATTCGATCGAAGAGAAGTGTTATGCCATTAAGCACAGCAGTTTTGGCTAAATGGACCGATTTCATACCATGAATTTCCAGAGGTGTTTGTATCTGTTATATTGCTTACAGCCTTATAGTGCAAATAGCTCTATTGTTGAGAAAACGAAAAAAAAAAAAAAAAAAAAGATGAAGATATAGGTAGATTGGAAAATTTTATGGTCACGCCATTAATTTTAATAGACCGATCCTGTCATCATTTAACAGCTCATATCATATCCAATCGTGATCGAATTACTAAAATAGTTAATATTCTATTTACTATATTTATTTTAGCAGTTGGATTAATGGTGAGACAGCCCTATCGACCGGACCGTAGAAACTCCAAAAAAGGTTATATATATGAAAAAACTAAATACTAATACCATTAATAGTATAGATATTGTTAATTTAATATTTCAAATCTCCAATTTTAATTGTTGTTAGTGGCTTATATTTATTATACTTTGTTGTTATTTTATAATTGTAGTTGTTATATTTACATTTAACGAAATTCTATTTGAAACAACATTAACTTACATATAAATATCATAATTTTAATATAGATGTTTTGAAGTTCCAAATATTTGACAAAAAAAATCAAATTAACAATTATCGATCTCTTTGTAACCAAAATGATGAAAAATAAAATATGAGAACTACAAAAAAAAAAGTGAAAATTAATACTTTAATATAAGACAAATATACATATAACAAAAAAAAAATTGAAAATTCGATATTTTTAAGGCTCAAAATTAATAGCAAAATATGTAATAAACATACACTAGCATGAAATGAAATAATATATTGTGAAATACTGAAAATAATTTTTTTCATTATAAGTACCTGTGTCATAAACATATATGAGTGTAATTATTAAATTTAATAGACAAAACTCCTTAAAGATTGTAACCAATGAATTCGTGCCTGTACGGTTTACACTGAAAAATAAAGCACGAAAAGAAAATGCTCCCCCAGAAAGAGACCAACCAATCCCAGGCCAACCCTACGCTGCTAGCTCCCGCTTTTGCACTTTAGCCTAAGCATTTACCCTTTCTGTAACTGTAAGCGCCAGTTTAGTTAATCCGATTTTTATTTTTATTATATTTATACGTGTGTATTTATAATTTTTTTTATTATAAATATACCATATTTATTTGGTTACTTTATAAGTCAAAATATTAATTTTTCATTGGTATCTATTTATTGATAAACATCTGTTTAAAAATAATAAAAATATGATATCCAAATGATTAGAATATGATGAAATAAATAAACCTTAGTGGCCAAATAAAAAAAAAAAAAACCTTATAAAGATATATATATATATGTATATGTGAGTGTATTGTTGTGACTGGCGCAACGGAAATAGTAAATACGAGGTGGACTACTGATAAATAAAATACGAGTAAAGCAACTAAAATAAAAATAAATTGCATAAGAAAATTTAACATAGTTCACCTTTTGAATAGGCTATATCTATGGGACCAACTCTAAAAAATTTCTTCTACTATATAAATAGTAAGCTTATAAGAGAAAAAGACTTCTTTAGAAAAATAATCTAGAACTACAACAAATAATTTATATAAACTCAAAAATAGTAACACACAAGTGTTTCCAAACACTCCAAAATAACCTCACTACTTTATCATTCCCTAAAATTATATCTCTCTCGTACTAAATAATTCTCCTCAAAGCACTCACGTACAAGCAGAACAAGCACTCACCAGCTCTATACTTTCAATTTGCGGCAAATGCCAATTTATAGGAAAATATTTATTGCTCTCCACATTTGTCTAAGTGGATTAAAAACCAATTGAAATTTCCTAGCCATAAAACAATGTTTTTTTAAACTCATTTAACAAGGTAAATTCTTGGCCATCAAGTTGAAAAACATGGCCATTGTTTCCTCCTTTTATTTCTTTGTTTTTTCTAAAGTAATGATGTGGGCCCTCATGCAGTAGGGACCTACAACAATTATCCCCCTTCCAACTACATGGAGGCCTTCACCAATCCTACTATTAGTCAACAGTACTCAAACTTGTCTCTTAGAAGAATTTTAGTTATCATGTCTGATCCATTGTTAGCAGTATGGATCTTTCCAAGCTGTAGTAGCTTCTTCTCCAACATATCTCTAATTCAATGGTATCTCATATCAATATGTTTTGATTTGGAATGAAAGGAGGAATTCTTTCCAAGATGAATCGCACTTTAACTATCATAAAACAGCTCATACTCTTCCTGGTGGAAACTAAGTTCAAGTAAGAACTTTTTCATCTATAGCAACTCCTTGCAAGCTTCAGTTGCTACAAAAAACTCTACTTTAGTTGTTAAGAGAGCAACACATTTTTGCAATCTTAACTACCATGACACAGCTCCCCTTGCAAATGAAATCAAGTACCTTGATGTAGAATTTCTTGATATAACATTGCCAGCCATATCTGCATCTGTGTAACCAATCAACACAGGTTTTTCATCTCTAAAAAACAAGCACATTTTGGAGGCACCATGAAGACATCAAAGAATCTATTTCACTACAGCCTAATGTTCCTTACCAAGATTTGACAGGAACCAACTCAATACTCCAATTGAACGAGTAATATTTGGCCGTGTATATACCATGACATACATCAAACTTCTGATAGCTGAAGCATATGGAACCCTATCCATCCCCTCCTTCTCTTTCTTAGTAGATGGGCACTACTTAGAACTTAATTTAAAGTGATTAGCAAGAGGACAACTAACCGCTTTAGCTTTGTCCTTATTAAACCTTTGAAGTATTTTTACAATGTACTTCTCCTATGAAAACCATAATTTCTTAGCAACTTTGTCTCTAGTTATCTTCATGCCAAGAATTTGTCTTGCTAGTCCTTAGTCTTTCATAGCAAAATACTTGCTCAACTACTTCTTTAGGCTATTGATTCTAGAAATATTTTGGCCAATGATTAACATATCATCCACATAGAGCAATAGAGTAATGAATCATCATTATAGAATTTATGAACTAATACACAGTGACTAGAAGTAGGCTTCTTATAGCCTTACTCTCCCATAACTGACTCAAACTTCTTGTACCACTGTCTTGGTGCCTATTTCAAGCCATATAGGCTTTTGTTCAATTTACAAACATAATCCTCTTTTCCTTTGGCTATGAAACCCTCTGGCTGCTCTCTCTCTCTCTCTCTCTCTCTATATATATATATATATATATATATCTTCCTCCAAATCACCATGAAGGAAGGCAGTCTTCACATCCATCTACTCAATCTCCAGGTCGAAACTTGTTGCTAAACCTAGTATTGTTCGAATGAATGTCATTTTCACCACCGGTGAAAATATTTCATCAAAGGCAATCCATTTCCTTTGGCTAAATCCCTTGAAAACTAATCTTGCTTTGAATTGTGGTTAGGAATTGTGTTCTTCATGCTTTATCCTAAACACCCACTTGTTTTTTAAGGCTTTCTTACCTTTTGGTAACTTCACTAGCTCAAAAGTTTTATTCCCAAGTAAAGATTTCATCTTATTTTGCATGGCCTCAATCCATTTCCTTTTGTGTTCACCATCCATTGTTTCTTCAAAATCTTCTTGTTCTCCCTTGTTAATCAATAACATACTAATCTATAGTGAAAGTGTTTTGAAACTACCACACTATTTTGTGGTGAGAGCCTTTCATTTATATATATATATATGTTTACAAATGGTATACGAGAATAAATACACATAAATATTGATTACAAAATAAATGAAAAAATCAGCCATTCAAACTCCTATAAATGATTGGTCAAAGGGTGCATTTAATTGAGGGTCAAAGAATGCATTTATGGTATGCCTTAGATGAAGGCAGAGAATCCTCAACACCCCTCTGCAAGCTAAGCGTCAGATTTAAGCAAACGTGAAGCTTGGAGTGGAAAAATTGAAAAAAAGGCTGAGGTATACTTTTGGTGAAGATATCGGCAACCTGTAAGTGAGAAGGCACATACTGAGTGCGAAGTTTGCCATCAATAACAAGTTCACGAAGAAAATGGTAGTCTAACTCGACATGCTTAGCTTGCTTACGAGATATGGGGTTAGAACCCATAAAAATTGCACTTTTGTTGTCACAGAGAAGAACAGGCTGCTATGGAAGAGAAATTTTAAGGTCACGAAGAAGATGCGTGAGCCAAAGAAGTTCAGCGGCAGTGAGAGCGAGGGCACGATACTCAAACTCACAGCTTGAACGAGAAACAGTAGGTTGCTTCTTGACACTCCAAGAAACCAAGTTGTTGCCAAGGAAAATAGAATAACCAGAAGTAGAGCGACAAGTGTCAGGACATCCTGCCCAGTCGGCATCAGAGTAAGCAACTAAAGCACTAGGAGCACCAGATGGACTAAAAGTGAGGCCAAAATGCAGTGTGCCCTTAACATAGCGAAGAATGCATTTCACAGCAAGAAAATGGTCTTCAGTTGGACAGTGCAGAAATTGACTGACAGAGTTTACGGCATAAGCAATATCGGGACGCGTGATTGTTAAATACTGGAGAGCACCAACTAGAGAGCGGTAAAAAGTGGGATCTGAAAACAGAGGACCGTTAGAAGACAGGTGCTGAGAGACAACCATGGGGTGTGAACAGGCTTGTGTCAAGTAACTGAGCTCGTGTGAGAATATCCCATGCATATTTGAGCTGATAAATAGACCATCAGTGGTGGATGTAGCTTCTAGACCAAGAAAGTAACTAAGAGAACCCAAATCCTTAGTAGCAAACTCAGAATGAAGCTTACGAATAAATCTATCAAGAAGAGAAGAGTTATTGCTTGTAATAATGATCATCAACATAAAGGAGTAAATAAATAATGTCAGACTGCTTGTGAAAGACAAAAAGTGATGTCTGCACGACTGGAATAAAAACCAAGTTGAATAAGAAAAGAGCTAAGTCGTTGAAACCAGCACGAGGAGCTTGTTTGAGACCATAAAGAGCTTTCTTCAACTAACAAACATGATTGGGAAAGCGAGGGTCAATATACCGGGAGGCTGTTCCATAAATATAGGTTTAGTAAGATGACCATTAAGAAACACATTCTTCACATCAAGTTGGCGGAGAGGCCATTTGTTGGTCACAACAAGAGAGAGTACAACACGAACAGTAGTAACCTTGATAACTGGGCTAAAAGTATCAGTGTAGTCGAGACCAGGTACTTGTGTATAGCCTTTGGCAACAAGGCGGGCTTTGAGGCGCTCAATGGATCCATCAGGCAAGTATTTGGTTCGAAACACCCATTTGGAGCCCACAATATTGTGTTGGCAGGTTGAGGGACCAAAATCCAAGTACGATTATTTTGCAGGCTTGAACTTCTTCATCCATAGCAGTGAACCAAGCAGGATTCGTAGCAGCAGATTTGAATCCTTTGGGCTCAGTGGATGCAAGGAGGGCAGAGAGAAGACTAGAAGAGCCCAAGAGAGCAAGATTTGCCGAGTGGCAAGGTTTCAAAATACCAGCTTTGGCTCGTGTAATCATGGGATGAGAGGCCATCAAAGTAGCCGTAGTAGGAGCAGGAATAGGCAGCTCGATGGGGAGCTCAAGAGAAGCAGAGCTAGGATCTGAGAGCGGCAAAGATGGACCTGCAAGAGAATTATTGGGGTGCAAAAACTCATCTACTGGATCAGTACAAAGACCACACGAGTTAGATCCGGATTGTGTAATGTGCTGGGGATAAGGCGCAGTTAAAGATAGAAGCGTGTTTGTAGGGAGAAGACTTGGTTCCAGGAAATTTGAAAAGTGAAGGGACGATATGGATTGAGCCTGGGAGGTATTGAGGAAAGGAAAGTGAGTCTCATCAAATTGAGCATGTTGGGTGAAATAGATCCTAGAGATGGTGGGGTCAAGACAACAGAACCCTTTATAAGAAGGGCAGTAACCCATAAAAATGCAATGAATACTGTTGGGGGGGGGGGGGGGGGGTGGGGGGGGGGATTTGTTAGACATATAATCACGTAAACAAGGATAAACACAACAACCAAATGGATGAAAATTTTCATAATTCGGAGAAGAACCATATAGAAGCTCAAAGGGAGACTTTCCTCCAAGAAGTGGTGTTGGCAAACGGTTGATGATGTAGGTCGCAGTGCGAAAGGCGTCAACCCAAAATCAAGGGGGAGTGTGAGAGTGGAAAAGCAGGGCCAAATCGATTTCAGTCACATGATGGTGTTTTCTTTCTACGCAGCCGTTTTGGGCGGGAGTATATGGACAGGAACGTTGATGATGAATGCAGTTTTAAAGCAATTGCTAGTAAATTCTGCACCACCGTCACTTTGAAATATTTTTATATGAGCAGAATGTTGATTTTCCAAAATTTTTAAAATTTGATAAAAGTATTATAAAAGTCAGATTTGAATTTTAATGGATAAAGCCAAGTGAAAGGAGAATAATCATCAATAAATAAAACATAGTAGGCAAAACCCAAATTTGATTTTACGGGTGAAGGAACTTGATTTTACGGGTGAAGGAACCCATATATCACAATGAATAAGATCTAAAACATTAGATGATCGACGTTCATTACGAGAATAAGGCAAACGATGATTTTTTGCAAGTTGGCATGTATCACATAATGTAGGAGATGGTAATAAAGAAGTAAGATGAAGCTGTCCTTTTTTATTTAAAAAGGAAATAACAGAATGGTTTACATGTCCAAGGCGAGCATGCCATAATTCATATGAAGCATGAAGAGATTTATTTTTAAGGACAGAAATAAAAGTGGAATGTCCACGCTCTAGCACATATAAGCCTCCATCTCGTTTACTGGTTGTCACCACCCGTCCCGTTTGACAATTCTGAACAGTAAAAAATCATTAGAAAAGTAACGGATAACGGAAAATCATGTGTTAATTTACTAATGGACAAAAGATTTTTTGTGAGGTGAGGGACAACTAAAACGTCTAACAGGTGAAGATTTGGGGAAGGAGAAATTTGACCAGTGTGGGTAATAGGTAGAGACACCATTTCCGACAATCACACAATCCTTACCCATGTAGTTAGTGGATTGGTCCAAAGTGGAGGATGCTGGAGCCATATGGGTCGAAGCTCCTGTGTCCAAGAACCAGTCGGAAGCATCACTTCTAGACACAGAGTATGAAGCGGTGAAGGATTCAGCAAGTTGTGCTGATTGGTCATGTTGATGCCGATCGTAGTATTGCCTGCACCGATCAGCATAGTGGCTTTCCAAGCGGCAGATCTGGCACCGTGGCGAACACGACCTTTAGTGGGTTGGGCATGGCCATTTCCATGGCTACATCTGAAGCGAGAGCGGCTACCCTCGCGTTGAGAAGATCCTCGGTGAACGATGAACGCTGCAACTGAAGGTGCCGGAGTCTCAAGAGATTTTTGAAAGAGTTCAAAATTCTCAGCCTTGGATACAAGATCCGGGAAGCAAGGAAAAGGCATTTGTGCCATCTGGACAGTAGAGAAACTGGAGAAATCGGGTTCGAGACCACGAAGAAACCAGTGAACTTTATCAGATTCATCAACAGGGCGACCAATGGCATGAAGTTGATCGCAAACGGTCTTGAAGGCACGAGCATAAGCAGTGATTGGACGAGTGCCACACTTCATCAATTGGAGGTCATCTTTGAGGCGTATTTCTCGGGCTTTGGAGCGGTGGCTGAAGGTATTTTCGAGAGCGGTCCAAACCTCACGGAATGTAGAGAGGCCGACGGCTTCAGCCATGGCTTCCTCTGTGAGAGAGGAGAGGAGAAGGATTAGGAGACATTGATCGATGGCTTTCCATGCCAAGTACTTGGCATTTGGTGTTGAAGAGGTAGGAGGATCAAATGGAGGTGGCGGCTCAAGGGTACCATCCACATGATCCAATAGACCTTGACTCTTAAGAAGAGGAAAAAGTTAGCTCTTCCATAAGAGGTAGTTAGAGGAGGAGAGTTTGATTGTGACCATGTGAATCATGGTGTTGAAGGGAAGGAGATTGGGAGAAGAATCAGAGGCCATTTGGGGATCGAGGGATGTTAATCCTAATTATGCTCTGATACCATGAAAGTATTTTGAAACCACCACACTATTTTATGGTGAGAGCCTTTCATTTATATATATATATATATATGTTTACAGATGGTATAAGAGAATAAATACACATAAATATTGATTACAAAATAAATGAAAGAATCAGCCATTCAAACTCCTATAAATAATTGGTCAAAGGGTACATTTAATTGAGGGTCAAAGAATGCATTTATGGTACGCCTTAGATTAAAGCAAAGAATCCTCAACATATAAGATATCTAGTAGAGAGTTATCAAGCTCTAGTAGATCTTCTCTGTTCTGGAGAACCCACTGGAGCTAGTGGTTGATTATGAACACCATCATCATTAGAATCATTTGATGGAAACTCAAGGGGACCATCTGCATCACCTATCTCAGGCTAACCATTCTGTACTTCATCTCCAACCTTTCTTACCACCATTGTTAGAGATATCATCTCTAGATCTGTTGTACTGCTACTAGGCTTGGAAGCAATCTTTTGAGCTTTGTCTATATTGTCAATGATCTCATCTTCAATAAATACTGCATCACGGCTTCTCACAAGCTCCTTTTGAATTGGATCATAAAACCTATAGCCAAATTGATCTTGACTATAGCCAATAAACACATATTTTCGTGTCTTGACAACAAGTTTTGACCTCTCATAATTTGGAATATGCGCAAAGGCTTTACAATCAAAAACCTGCAAATGATCATAGGAAAATATCCTTTCCTGACCATACTCTCTCAAGAGTATCAAACTGTAAAAGGACACATGGCGAAAGGTTCAATGCATGAACTGATGCTAATATAGCTTCACCCCAAAAAGTTTTAGGCAATTTTGCATGTGAGAGTAAACATATAACTCTCTCCATCAAAATCCTATTCATCCTCTCAATTAGACCATTCAACTATGGCGTCTTTGGAGGTGTAGTTTGATCAAATACCATGCTCTTCACAATAAACATGAAATGGTCCTGTATATTCTCCACCATTGTCTGTTCAAATTCACTTTAGCTTCTTGCTAGTTTGTCTCTCAACTAGAGTTAGAAATTGCTTGAAAGTATTTAACACATAGTCTTAGACTTTAAAACACATACCCATGTCTTCCAAGAATGATCATCAATGAAATTTACAACGTACTGAGCACCACCAAGTGACTTTGGCATTAGCCCGCACAAATTTAAGTGTATTAAATCTAATACATTCTTCATTCTGGAAGGAGGGGAAGTTTTGAAAACAACTTTGTTTTGCTTTCATACTAGATAATCAATACACTTCTTTAGATGGACTTAATCCAGTCTAGATAGCACATTTTTCTTGACTAAATGGGTCATACTTTTCTCACTCATATGACCTAGTCTTTTGTGTCATAACTCAACTATACTATCATTCTCCACTGTGTTCACAGTATCATGTGAGATCTTTACCTATGTAAAGTAAAGTTTAGAGTGCTTCTTTCTTCTGGTCACCACCAATGAACCTTTGTTGAGCTTCCACTGGCTATTAACAAAGGTATTGTAGAGATCTTTATTGTCTAATCTGCCTATTGAGATTAGGTTCAGATGTATATCCAGGATATGCCTAACATCCTTTAGGGTCAACCGCATACCATTCTCTGTCTCCAAAAATACATCTCTTTTGCCTACAATTTTTGAATAATTCTCATTTTCCATTCTCACAATATCAAAATTTCTCAGTGTGTAGAATAAGAAGAATTCTCCCTGAAATGTAGCATGAATGGTAGCACCACTGTCAATACCCAACTAGTCTCTTGGGTTGCAAGATTGACAATTTCATCATCATTGTAAGCAGTGTTGAACTCCTTGACAATTTTTGTTTGTTCATCATCATTGCTGTCATCTTTCCTCTGGTCTTTGTCTTTGTTCTTCTTTTGATCCTACTTGAATTTTCGACAAAACTTCTTTATATGCCTCTTTTTCTTGTAGTGATAACACTCAATATTGGCATATTTATTTGACTTTCCTCTACTCTTATCCTTTGGCTTTTAACCTCCTCCCCTATGAATCTATAAGAAGGACATCTTGCTGTGTTGAAGAAGATGTTTGTGATCTTCATCTCATTTCTTCATTCAGAAACTCTACATTTGACAAATTCCATGTTTACTACATCGTTTGGTGCAGAATTTCTAAGTGAAATCTTCGAAAAAGAGCAAGTACCTCGTTGTCAAAATTTATGCTATTCTTGACAGTTGCTCGACGATCCCTTGAAAATCATTCAAGTGATTTGCCATCAATGTATTGTCCCTATACTTTATCTAAAGTAGCTTTGTCAAGTAAAACAATTTATTTGTTGATGGTTTTGGAAGCATACAGCTCCTCTAATTTGTTCCACAAAGTTTGTGCATGAATCTCATTACAAATGCAATTATACACATTGTCTTCGACAAATTGTCGGATAAAACCATATACTTGTTCATGCTCAAACTTCCATTCCTCATCTATCTTGTCTTTGGGTATAATGGTACCAAACACCGGCAAAGAGGAGATCTTTCATCCTACTTCTTCATATGTGGTAATTCGTGCCATTTAAGTTAATCATTTTTCTTGTTCTCGTCTCTATGATTTAAATGCATGAATAATAATATAACTTATTTTTTAATGTGGAGGATCCACAATTTAGTGGCAACCATAAAGCATATTATAGGTAGATATATTTATCCATGTAAAGCTTTGATACTAGTTATTGTGATTGGCTTAGCGAAAATAGTAAATACGATGCAGATTATTGATAAATAAAACACGAGTAAAGCAACTAAAATAAAAATAAATGGCACCAAAAAATTTAACATGATTCACCTTTTAAATAGGCTACATCCACGGGACCAATTCTGAAAATTTTCTTTCACTATACCAATATTAGGCTTATAAGAGAAAGAGACTTCTCTAGAAAAATAATCTAGAAGTACAACACAAATAATTGAGATAAACATAACGATAGTAGTACACAAGTGTTTCCCAAACACCCTAAAATAACCTCACTATTTTATCACTTCCTAAAATTATATCTCTCTTACTAAATAATTCTTCACAAAGCAAATTGTTTTGGATTTCCCCTTAAGAACTCACATACAAGTAGAACAAGCACTCACCAGCTCTATATTTTCAATTTGCAGCAAATGTCAATTTATAGGCAAATATTCCTTGCTCTCCATGTTTATCTAAGTGGATTAAAAACCAACTAAAATTTCCTAGCCACAAAACAATTTTTTTTAAACTCATTTACCAAGGCAAATTCTTAGCCATCAAGTTGAAAAACGTGGCCACCGTTTCCTCCTTTTATTTCTTTTTTTTTTTCTAAGTAATGATGTGGGCCCTTATATAGGAGGGATCCACCAATATGTATATAATAATGTCTTTTTTCCCCAAAGGTTGTGAAATTGATTAGTTTAATCTAAATATTCGACATAACTAATCGTCTAAGCTTGCAAAACATATATACACACACACACATATATTATTAGCTGTGTTGGATATTTGTATTTATTTAATAGTTTAAATTAGTTAATACATGTTAGTTCTCTATTAATTAGTCTACTAGTTCAAGTCGTTAAATTAGTTTAGAGAAACAAATTAGTATATAGAGATACTCCACTATATCATTCAATGATTCACATACAATCTCTTGTATTGATCACTACTTACGTTTCCATATGGTATCTCAGGAGGTTCCTTTGTTTTTATTTTTCCAATTGCTCTAAGTCAACCTTTCTTTTCACATTTTGAAAGTTTATTCATGGAAAATATTATTGATAAGAGTGGTTTAATAGCTTACAATCTGATATATCTTTTTAGATCAAACAATTCTAGCATGAGTTTAGGAATTATTGGTTTTAATGGATCAAATTTTTTAACCTAGAAATGTTCAATTAAAGTGGCTTTGGGTGTGAAATGAAGCTAAGTTCATAGATGGTTCAATTGTTAAACCTATTGAGAATTCATTGATCTCATAGTGGATATGGAGAGACTACATGGTTTATTGTTAGATCTTAAATCCTATGGACATTTATCTATCTCAAAATTTCTTGTATGCACAGATTTCTTCTGAGTTATGTTGTTAAATAATTGAATGATATGGACAAACAAATGGCTAGTTAGTTTATCAACTTTAACAAGAAACTACAATTTGAAGTAAGGCAATTTATCAATTGGCTTGTGCTACAACAAATTGAAGAAAGTATGGGATGAACTTTAGTCTTTCAATATGTATCCTAATTTTAGTTGTGGAAGAAAATATTGCACTTACAATTTTAAGGAATGGGTTTGAAGTTTGAATCACAAATTAGACTTATGCAATTTCTATTAAGATTGGCGGATGTGTATGAAAATGTTTGAAATTAACTATTGTCAAGGGAGCCTTATCCTACTGTTAACCATGCCTTCTATTTAATGAAACAAATAGAAAAACAAAGACAAATTGCATTAATGTTAGATTTAAAAGGAATAGCCCTTGCTGTTGGTAAAGTGTAAGGCCTCGAATTTACTTCTATATTTAAAATAGGCAAACCCAGTTCCCCAACCACATATAATCTGCAGTATTATATGTAAGGTTGTAATCCAGGATCAATTTGGATAGTTATTTACTCAATGTCTTATAAGAATAAACATTATTACTAATAGTATATAATACATACATACGTACATTACAAACAAGGCTCGTAACAAGCCATTTACAAAATACATCAAGAGATAACAAAATCCTATTAACTAATACATAAGTTTTCAAAACATATATGTACATGTAACTATTTTATTACATAAGGGCTCCATCAACGTCAAGGTCATCTCTACTCCTCCCAATCATCTAAGAACTCCTCAAAATCCGATCCAAATACCATACTCGTATAGAATTCGTCATCCATACCTGAAAAGGATAAAACATGAGCCAGAGGCCCAGTATACAAGTAACAAAAACAAATGCGTAATGGCTCACACGATCTTAAACTATAATGCAATGTGACAATCATTCATTTATTAGATAATCTTTAATTAGTCAAATATCACTGGAGTATTCAAACTCCGAACAATAAGGATATTTGGGGGTCCTGAGTAACGATCACGACGCTCAGGGGGTTGATACAGGCAGCTCGGATACTTATATCTCCTAAATGATATATCCATAAAAGAGAAAATAACTTCATCTAGGATTAACAGCCGTTACACAACTTCACTTATCTTAGTCCATAACATCACTTAGTCCAACTGTTCCCATAAACATTTGAACTAAATCATATTATTTCATTCTAAGCTTAAGCAAACGTTACACCGATACCATTTTCCCCATCAGTTACCCGCCGTACCACTTAGGAAAGTCTTATCAAAAGACAGGGGTGGCCTAAGCGCCTAATCTACTCGTGCCCCCAATCTGAGCAAGGTGCTACTCCCGAACCGGATAGCTATCTGCCATCTAGGCTAGATACGGATTTAAATAGCGTAAGAGACATCCAATTCAAACAAAGATTTAAGTTTTTCTATATTAAAATTTATTAAAGATATGCCTATCCTAAGCAAAGAACAAACACGTTACTGCGTATCTGTACTAGCTTGAGAGTCAATAGGAATAACCGAAAGGGAATCAATCACTGTAAAAAAAATAATTACAAACTCACACTTAGTTCAAGTATATATGTTCATCAAATCTTAAGTATAATCACCGAAAGAAATTCAAATAAATCATTATAACATCATCACATAGCATTTAGATATCATATATTATCATACAATACTCAACAAATACTTAAATGATCATTTATCAAGCTTTGGACAACTTTTAACAAACAACAATAAGTTTTAAACTTTGTTGGAAAGTATCAGTTAGAAAAAAATGAAATGTAAGCACTGATACTTTTGAAATTTGTAAAATCTTAAAACACAAAAGTTGTAGATCTCTTTTTAAGCTTTCCAACGCAACTTGAATCACCTCAAACGGAGGTCGGATGAAAAAGTTATGGCCAAATTACAAACAGGCTGCGAAACAGGAAACCAACGCTGGACTTCAACGTCGGCGGCGTAAATGTAAAATTTTGCCAGCGTTAAGGTAGACAAATCTGGTCCCAAGTGCATCCTCAACACGCCAAATTCCTCATGTACACCGGCAGCGTACCCTTCAACACCGCCAGCGTACTTTGCCGGCGTAAACTCTGTGACAGGTTGCGAAAATTCTTTTAAACTCCTCTGTTTTTCATGTTAGTTTTACACATCCAAAATTCTTTTAAACTCATGCCAAGTTTCCAAATCTTGTTATATGATCAATATAACATTCAAACAACATTAACTTTAACTTTAAACATCAAACACTCCACCATCCACATCAATACAACTTTCAACAAACTCAACTTCACTTAACCCTTACTACAACACTCATATATCATTCTATTTTCATTCTTACACTTCAACTACTAAACATGCATATATTATACTTCATTTGGTAAACCAAACCTTCATCAACACATCACCAACACACACACACACACACACATATATATATATATATCAAATTCACATTTAACAAACTCTACACTATGAAATTTGCATCAAATGTAATTCAAACTTACCTCAAATCTTTGGACTTGGTTTTCAAGACTTTAGAATGGTCTTTTGGTGGCCAACTTGCAAGAATTTGGATGTGGACCTTGGTCTTGAAGTTGGGGTGGCTTTGGGAGAGAAAATAATGGGTTTTGAGCTTGTTTGGGAGGTTGTTTTGAGGGTGGTATCATTTTGGACGAAAATGGCTTAATGTTTATCCAAAGAATGACTTTTAAGGCAGCCCAAAAAGTCATAAAGTAGCTTTTAATTAAAGTTAATTAATGTTATTAATTTAATTAAAATAAAAGCATTTATTTAGCTTTTGGTTTCCAACAAAATTTGCTACACTATACTTGAAATATATATCTAATATTACTCATTTTATATACAACATCAATATATAAATTAATATTAAGTATTTATTATACTAATACAAACATAATTATTCTACACTACTCAAATATATATATATACATGTTATTTATTTATTTTAATAAGCAACTACAATCATATATATATATATGATATTGGGAATAAAAGCATGGCTATTACATAAAGAGTAAGCTAAAGTAGCCTCTGATAAAAGGAAAGGGAAGAGTAAATTAATTTGTAAGCATTATAAAAGTGAAGGTCATTTCATTGAAAATTGTTTTTAGATTATTGGTCACTTGAATTGGTACAAGGAAAAAGGATGAACAGGTTGAATAAGAGAGTACGGTTTGTGTCAAATGTAGAAGATCAAGGCATGTTGTAGAAACTTGTTTTGAACATTTACTACTAATCCTGCTAATGTAGGTTTTCTCTTTTATGTTTCCTTTTTCTTTTTGTATATAAGCATTTATTACATTTTATATGTCAAAAGATCATGAAGATGTTGAGAGGCAAATTTGAGCATGCTAATTGTGGGTGAGTTTTTGTCAACTCAATCTATTGTGTAAGCTATCCATTTAGTCTTGCATCATGTTTTAGTATTTTGAATAATAATATTAGTTCTTGAATAGTAGATACTGGAGCCACAGATCACATGACTCTATTTTTTTTCCTATAACATAGACATACTCTGTCTAATTCCATATTTGTTTGTTATATATATATATATATATATATCTCCATAACTAGTCCATAATGTTTGTCTTATTCCTATTTGAGTAAAGTATTGAAATATAATAATCTTATTGTTAACTAAATGACATTTGTGAACCTTTCAAGACTTGAGAACTAACTTGGTTGTTGCAAAGGCTAGAGAATTTTATGGATTGGATGTAATTGAATCTAATTCCAATGTGATGAATGCTTCTTTGTCTAGTTAGTTAGCTTTCATTCCTTTATGTAAGAAAGACATACCGACTCACTCAACTGATGACAAAGTAAGTTATACTTTGATGTTTAAACCTAAACACTTGTCATTGTGTAAGTCTATGAATTTGTCAAATTTTAGCGAAAATGTCAAATATTTGAACTTTTCATGAAAATTGAATTTGATACCTAAATTGTAAATTTATCAATTTAATACCTAATAAAATTTTTCATGGTTACTTTTATTATCTCACTTAATGGAATTTGTTCTTTTTTGCTACTATAGAAAAGAAAACCTGATGAACCATGGGTAGTTACAATCTTATTTTAATAAGAAAATGTATTGCACAAATGCTTCGCAACTTAGTCAAGCTACATTTAATAAGCAAAACTTGTTTTTGATATGTTTAAGCTTTATTGAGTATATATATGTTTGTGTTTGTATGTGTGTTGTTCTCTACAAATTGTGTAGTAACAAATTGTTATACCTCAGTCTTGATTGCGGCCTTGATCGGGGACTTCGCCAAAGACTTGATTATTCTAATCGAGGTGTAAATCTAAGGTATGAAAAATGGAATTAAATAATATGCACAAACTTGATCATTGGTCACATCGAAGGCTTGACAAGTTTAACTCCAGGGCACGACAAGTTTAAATCTAAGGCTCGACAAGTACAGAGTCGCAGGATAAATTGAGGAGTGACGAGTTTAGGGCGCAACAAGGCCAAGGTGTGATGGTTTAAAAAATAGTCATTGTAAACTTTTAAATTTGACTGTTGAAGGTTCTTTTGACGGTAAACGACTATGTTTTTAAAGCTAATATATATATGTATGTATATAGAATATTTTAGGGTGATTTTTAGCAGAGATTAAAGGAGAGAGAAAATAGTAGAACTTAACTTACAGATTTATGTAAAAATAGCGAGTAGAGCTTAACTTGCAGATATTATGTAAAAATACTCTCTCATTTTATGTTTGCATTTGTTAAGTGAATAGTGCCATTAGTGAGATTAATGGGGTAATATTATAAGGCACCATTCACATGTTTTATTTGAGTATTTTAGTAAAGTCCTCATGTATTAAGACACTTGTGTAAAGTCCAATATGTGTGTAGGTATTTGTGAAGTCTTCATGTCGAGACATTGAGTGAAATCCTTTGTTAAGGCAATGTGAAGTCCTTTGTTGCGAGGCATTTATTGTAAAGTCCTCTTTGTTAGACAATATTTTTTTGAATGAAATCTATGAAGTCCTTGTTGAATAAGGAAAATTATAGACTGTGGAGACTAGAGGGTGTGCTAAACTGCATGTTAAATCTGGTGTAATATTCTCCTTCGCTTATCTTATTATTGTTGTTGTTGTTGTTGTTGTGTGTAAAAGGATTAAAGAGATAATGGTTAGTTAAGTAAGCTTAAAATTGGTTTAAAAACCCGCATCGTAGTTTCCGCTTCCGCGATATGCATGCGCGTGTAATCAAGCCTGGTCAAATTTTTTTTTTTTAACACAACCTATTAATGATAAATGACATTAAGGGAGGCTGTAAAAATTCAATAATAGGTTGTTTTTTTTTTTCACATTAGCAAACATAGTTAATGGTGTTACACAGGTAACAAAAAATAGTTATAAAAAATTAATTGGATATTAAATTGATTATTTCAAAGTTTAAATAACAAACTAAATATTTGCGCAGAGGTTTAGGTATCAAACTTGACATTGACCCTAGATTTTATGTGTGAGACTTGTCATCAAGCTAAAATACATCTTTTGTTTTTTGTTATAAGTTCAAACAAAATCTCTTCTTCTTTTTTTTTTTTCACCTTTTATTTGTTGCATATTGATTGTTAAGGTCTTTATAGAATTACTTCTCTAATTGTGGGGAATTATTGTTTGACCATTTTAGATGACTTTAGTAGATATCGATAAATTACGTCGAAATGTATTAACTAGGGATAAATTCATTTAAGATATAAATGTTTCTAGTGGTTTAAAAGAGGAATCAACGTTTTATAAAGTGCATCAAATAAGGTATCAATAATTGATTATTGAGGGAGATTAGAAAAAATTAATCTAAATGTTGATACCTTAAATGAACTTTGTGAAACGTTGATACCTCATTTAATTCACTTTGCAAAATATTGATTCCTTTTTTTAACCACTTGAAAACGTTGATACCTTAAATGAACTTACCATCAAACTTTAATACCTTTTAATGTAATTTAACCTAGTAGATATACTTGGACATATGTCTTATGTAAAAATTTCAAGTTTTAAATGATTTTGGTCAATTTTTCAAGTATGTACAGAATTATTTTCATGTTTCTCCCCTTTATGTTTGAACTAATAATGGATTTGAGTTTATTTCTCATTTGTCTTAGTTCGTGTTTGCTAATATAGGTATAGTACATCGACGTAATACTACCTATACTCCAAAACAAAATGGTAGGTTTAAGGGAAAACACCAACTTTTACTTGATATCACTTGTGCTTTATGTTTACATGATAATCTCCTTAAACATTTTTAGAGTGAGTGAGTTTTGATAGCCACCTATTTCATCAATCAAATGACAATGTTGATGGAAACAACTTTTGAAATTTTATTTAGTCATGCTTCTAATTATTCACATTTATGTGTTACGAGATGTTTGTCTTTTGTTACTATTCCTTCTTTAAAGTGAAATCAACTTGATCTTAGGGATGCTGGATATGAATTCTTAGGTTACATGTAGGGACAAATATTTGTTATCAGAGATGTTATATCTCACGAATACATCTTTCCTTATGAGGATTTGATATTATCCTATTTCTTCTCTTATTGGTAAGTTACATTTCAATTCCGTTAATTTCTCTACTCATTTATCTTTAATTGATAGTTCTTCCTTACATTGTAGTGATACAATGTTGTCTTACTCTGGCTATTCTTCTCTATATACTATTTTTGGTATGTCTCAATCAACATCAATTCCTTTTACTGATATCGTGCATCTTTTACCAACTATTACCACAGGTCGATCTGCCAGACGAAAGAAGATTCCATCTTAATTAAAAGACTTTGTTCTTACAATTTATAATAATTTGACATTTGATACTACAGTTAATTCAGTCTTACCTTCATCTACTACATGTTTGACTTTGCATCCCTTGTTTTCATCTCACACTTCTGGTTAATATTCTTCAGATAATGTGATCTCTCTGTCTAATGTTTTTAATTTTAATGAACCAACTTGTTATTCAAAATTCAGAAAACATTAGAAGTGGAACAATGCCATGCGAAAGGAACTTAATGCTTTAGAAAAGAATGATACATGAGTTCTTACTTCTTTATATGAAGGTAAGAAAGTTATTGGTTGCAAATGGGTTTACAAAGTCAAATTTAAACTTGATGGGTCTTTTGAAAGACATAAGGCCGAATTGGCAGCAAAAGAATTTACTTAGGTTAAAGGAGAAGATTATCATGATACATTTTCTCTCGTTGTTAAGAGAGGCATTGTACATATCACTTTAGCTCATGCTAGTGCTAGAGGTTGGTTTTTACATTAAGTTGATATTAACAAATGTCTTTTTTCAAGGGTATCTTGATGACGAAATTTGTATTTTGCCACCGTAGGGATATAACAAAGCACAATCTAATCATGTTTGCAAACTTAAGTGCTCATTGTATGGCCTTTAACAAACCATTAGGCAATGAAATGTTGAGCTAACTCAGTTTCCTCTGCAGCAAGGTTTTCAAAAATTGAAACATGACTATTCTTTATTTATTAAGCATGATTCAACTAGTTTTCTTGTTACTCTTGTTTATGTGGATGGCTTACCTCTTGTTAGTATTAATGATGCTGCTATTAATGATTTAAAGTATGGGTTGGATTTTAATTTTACTATTAAATATCTTATTAAACTAGATTTTTTCATACATTGGAAATTTGCTAGAATTCTCATGGCATACTTGTTAATCAATGTAAATATATCATTGATATGCTTGCTAATACAGGTTTGAGAGGTTTTCGACCTAATAAAGTTTGTTTTCCTTTTATCTGAGGTTGGATAAGATTTCTTTTGTGATTTGCTACAAGGCCCATCCTTTTATCAAAGAATTGTGGGTTGATTGCTTTATCTTGAATTGACAGGGTTCGATTTTATTTTATTTTTTTGTTGTTCATCACCTTAGTTAATTTTTATTAGCTTCATGGACTTCACATTTACATGCTTTGATTCACTTGCTTCAACAACTGAAACATACCATTTGGGAAGTTTTTTTATTTAACTTCAAATTTCTTAGATTTATTGGCATACTCTAGTACGGATTGGAGATCAAGTTTGATTAATAGAAAACCTATTATTGGTTTTTGCATTATGCTTGGTAATGTTGTCATTTTTTAGAAGTGAAAAAAGCAAGCCGCTTATCCACATCATTAGTCAAGGTATATCGTAGTATATGGCTTTGACATTTAAAAAGTTACGATGGGTTTCTTTGCCTATTTCACTTTGTTGTGATAACAAGACAGCCATCTCGATTGCAACCAATCCTTATCAATATGGACATATTAAGAACTTTGATATCGACATACATTTTACTCGTGATCAAGTTGCTAAGGGTTTTCTTGCATAACCTATGTTTATTCTCAGTCATAGCCTCCTGACATGTTTACCAAACCAATTTCTAAGCAATCTTTAGTTTCCATTTATTCAAAGCTACGTCTTTAAGAGTATCTCTACTCATGTCTCCACATAATGTGAAATGAATTGATGGATCAAGAGTAAAGATTTAGAGTTGTTAGAGTTAAGTTTTGATTCCATATTTAATTTAATGTATGCTACTTAATTCTTAGGTGACTTTGAGTTTTAGGTGCTTCGTTTGATTTTCTAGGATTAATCACGATGAGATCAAGGTGAATGGGATTCCATGATGTGCTATTTTTTGTATCATGTTCATGTGAGATATGACAATTGTATTAAAATGATGAATTTGAGTAAATTTAGCATGACTGATGCTTGAGATGAGAAGCACATGAAGTTTCTGTTAGGATTGTGGGTGAAAGTTGGCTTGAAATCAAGCGTTGTTGGATCTCACGAGTGTGCTTCGATTGAAGTGTCTTCAAAAGCCCTTATCAAAGGACTTCAGTTAGAGTACGTAAATAAACAAGTAATTCTGCTCCTTTGACATCTTTACCTATCCCGCCATTTGCTCACGTTGGTCCGGTGATGCTTTTGCGAGGTAGGACATTATAGCTGGCCAATAATGCATGTATTAGATGGGTGGGTCTGCTGTGTAGATTTACACGTGATGTATAACTTTTAATTATATGCTAATATATGAACAACGTAGTAAGTAGTTATTAAAATAACCATCATCCATATATTTATGTATTAGAAAACCATTGAGAATTACATATTACGTGTATATTATAAGTGATATATAATACTTATCAAATTTTTTCTCGTATAAGATGGATGAATTACTTTATAATCTTTTATTAGACTTCTACAATACTTATTGACTTTTAACTGATTTTAATTTTATATATTATATTGTTCGAGAGCTTAAGTCATAGGCTTTTGTAGACTTGGCTGGCATCTTTTTATAACTTGATTTAGTAGACTTGATAATTATATTAAGATTTATTTTAGATTTTCTTAATCCATAAATGGGTTAAACCAGAATGTGTTTATTAAAAGGGTTGGATTGTGCACGGCCAAAAGAAAAAAAACGGGGTTGGAAATCTTAAGTATATAACTAAAACGATGTTTTACCTAAACATGATTTTAAAAACTAATTTTCCCTTTTTGATTTTTTATCTAGGTTTCCAATTTGATTATATTCATAAATTGATATGACACCATTTGAATAATTCTTGATCAACTCAATTGTAATTCAGTTTAAGTTGGATAAATACTATATCGAACTTTTACAGCTTACGAAGGAGAGATTATGATGGAAGATGTCTATTTAGATTTTAAAGTGTGAAATTGTGAACATAATATTCAATCATATCTTAATTTACTACATCTCATCCTAGATTTTTTTTTAAATTTTTTTTCATTACATCAGAGGAGGAATCAATTCTGGTACCTATAACTTGTGAAAGCAAGGAAGATGTTACTAAATTATAATATCATTGACTTCATCCTAAATTGTTTGAATTTGTACATTTAATCAATAATTACATATCTTATCATCCTTCTAAAGATGATGAACCTAGCTTATCTAATAAGTAATTAATACAAACTTTAGTTTAATTAATAACTAAAATTTTAATTGACTGCAACATTTAATTTAAAATTAAAATTAAAAAAATATAAACATTGCATCTACCAGAGAGTTTTAACCTTTTCCTTTTTTTAATTCATTATCTAAAATTTAAAATATCAAAAGGGAAAAACTTAAATAGTTTTAATTATCAAAATTAATAAAATTTAGATATAATATACTATTTTTAAAATTTCAGTTGATTAACTATAAAAATAAAACAAATAAAATCTGTGCCACTTTGTCATTATATATAGATAATTTCTTGTCCATCGGTATGTTAGAAAAAAAAAATTATACAAATTTTAATTAGATAAAAAATATTACATATATATCATTGCTTTATCGCATAAAATTAGCATTGCATACACTTAATGTGATACTTTTTTTTTTCATTAGTATCACATTCAATCATATGCAACTAGGGGTGTTGCAAATCGGTTTAGTTCGGTTTTTGTTAAAATGAAACTAAACCATAATTTACAGTTTGTTTTTCTTTTCTATCATAAACCAAACCATTAAATAACGGCTTTGTTAAAATTAGAAAATTTCCAAACTATTAAATAACACTTTGATTTTGTTCAGATTACAGAGCAAATAAAATTCTAATAAAAAAATAAATTTAGCTATAATATTTTACATTTGTGTGCATATTTAAATATTGAAATTGGTCCACAAAGTTCATATTGTTAATGGGTCTAGTTGCGAGCTTGTTCACGAGTCTAAACAAGCTTATTCATTAGGCGGCTCGCAAGCCTAAATCAAAGCTCAAGGTAAACTCGTTTAGATAAACAAACTTTACTTTGAACTTGAGCTCTACTCGTTTATTAATCAAGCTTGAGTTGAACTGAGGTGAGCCAAGCCAAGCCTGAAGTAAGCCGAACTCAAATAGTTCGCGAATAGCTTAACTCAATTACAATTCTAAAAAGAATATATTATCATTTTGTTTTGGTTGGATTATTAATTAGTTTGATGGGATCGATTTTTTTTCACCCCAAGATGCAACATATTATTAAATGTCATATTTTAATTATTAATAGTATTCTGATAAGGTTTTTATTATAACTAATACTATATATACATGAAATAAACATGGGAAATCCATCTTGTCCCATAGTTACCATATCTAGGCATAAAAATGGATATAAAGAGCTATCGGCAGCCGTTTAAATAACATGTTTAAGAGCTGACAAGTGGTTCAGTTTACCTGTCACCTTCTACCTCGTGAACATAACCACTTAAATCTAACTCCTCATTTTTTTTTGGAATTTATTTAATTAATTGTTCACCAGAATTGTTTTTTATTGTTCCTTAAATTATAAGATATTCGCAACAGATGGAGCTCAACAAGCAATTCATCGATTCTGGATTCAAAATCTAAACATACCCAGAAGATTAGAAAAGCTAAAGAACTTATATTAACAGATTAAATCCAATTCCAAATGACTTCAGGCAGTAAATCCACAGTTGTTAGAGTGAAACCCAGTTCTCTGGATCCTTCATCAAAGCCAAAGATTGAATCTTCCATCATTAAAAGGAAGATTGAGGACTCTGGCAAACAATCTTTATCTTCTGTCACCAAAACTGAGGTATACCCATGTCATGATTTCATTTATTTTTGTGGTTGTTTTGATTGCTATGGGATTTTTTGCTTTAATTTTGACTTCATTGGATTGAATTGTTATGTGTTGGATTGAATTTGGCAAAAAGATCATGTTTTGATTGGTGGGGATCATTAATTCAGCTAGTGGATTCAATTGCCATGACATGAATTCGTTGATTTCATGGAATCTTGATTTTTTCTTGGTTTTCTGTTGTTTTAATTGTAGGAATCTGCCTTGGTTTTGCTTTCATTGTGTTGAATTATGTTGCCTTGTATCGAATCCTGTCCTAATATTATATTTTGATTGGTGGTATTAGTTATGCTGTGGATTGAATTGCGAAGTCACGAATTTATCATCTTTATCGATCATATTGGTGTTAATTGCTTTTTTGTCGTTCATTTTGATGTTTTATGTGTTTTCGGTTGTTTTAATTGTTGAAAGCTGCATCTGCCATTTTTCTTTTTCACTTTTATTTAGTTGAATTGTCTTGTATTGGATTGAATTTGACCAAAAGATCAAAGTTAGATCAATCGGATTTTTCATTAAGCTATGGATTGAACTTTGTCATTAGGATCTACTTTCCTTTATGCGTTTAGTGGTTTGCATTGTCTTGTATCGTATTGAATTTGGCCAATCAATCATATTTTGATTGAATTGTTTTGTTAAAATCTGGTTTTGCTTGTGTTGAATTGGGTAGGATTGAACACAAGGGAGTTTTCCATCAATTTGGTAGCCGGATTTTGTTAAAAATCAATCTTTTGATTGACGGGGTTTTCAGTTTAGCTTTGTGAATTCAAGCTACTGACATCTGCTCTGGTTTTCCTTGTATTGGATTGGACTGGGTTGACCCCATTGTAATTTCCAGAATATATATTGGATTATTGGTGGAAAAATGTGATTTGCTTCAATTCCTGTTGGACTAAATTTAGTTTAGTTAAATCATTTATCAGTTGTCAAGGATTGTTGCCAACTGGTCATGGGGATTAGCAAGTCGAATTGTTCTCTTCTTCTTCTCATTGATGAAATTTGGATTAATTGAATTGGTTGAAAAATGGTCTTAGTTATGCTTTCTGGCTATGGATGTGAAAATAACATCTATTGCTTCATAATTGCTTTCTTGTTTTATCTACACTGTGTTGTAAGATCTAACTGAATATGATTTAATGTGAAGGTAAAGTCAAAAACAATACCGAGTTCATCATCTAAGGTCCGTGCTAAAACTACAACTACTAAAATAAGAGAGAAGAAAGTTTTCACATTGCCAGGGCAGAAATACGAAGTTCCTGGAGAGGTTTCAATCATATCTCAACTGTTTATTCAATAAAACAAAACTATTTTTGTCGACCAATGCTCATTATTTGTTTTTATGTGGCTTTTTATTTCACAGAGAGAACCTTTGAGGATATTTTATGAATCCTTGTCGAAGCAGATCCCATCAAGTGAAATGGCAGAGTTCTGGTAGGCTTTTAAAGACACTGTATTGTTGTAAACATCTCTTATACTACTAGAATTAAATACGTGCGACACAATTCTCTACTCATGTCCATTCTTCCCGTTGCAGAATTTTGTTTGCTACCACAGAAATGCCAAACTGCTTAGCCATGTGATAATTTTTGTATTTAATGTTGCAAATATTCATGCATTTATATATTATATAGCTGTAAATGTGGGAAATCACTTTGTTGATATGATACTTCTATGTTCATGAGATTTCCTGTTCTAAAGAGTGAATACTGTTAGAATACCCCATATTGGTCAAAACTTCACCATTTTGTTTTTAGAGATAGCACAAATTATTGTTTATAGACACAGCAGATTAAGATTATGTGATGCGTCCTAATAGCTGTATATGATATCCTTTAAAAGCTGCCCTTTCTTGCTAGGGAGAAAAACAAGTAATTTGCATTGTTTCTCATTCATTCGAACTGAAATGAATTTAGCATTGAATAAATAAACTAATATGATAGATCAGTAAAAGAGGCATGCACTGTAAGTTTTCAGTTTCCTAATTATACCTTGTACCAAAAAAAAGTTTTTAGTTTGCTTGTTCCACATAAATATAGAATAAACCTGGGTATTATTATGAAATATCTTGACGAATCAACTCTCATGTTTAAGAGAGGCATAAACTGTTAATTTTTATCGAATGTAGTTTGTCATGTAATAGATATAAAGCCAGTATTAAACGCACGAACTAAAACTTTTATATTGGATAGTTTTAGTACACTAGTGCTAACTTTTATATAGCATCAACGTTGGAGATTCTAGGCTCACCCTACATTATCATTTACTCTTCTATATAATTAAGTCATTCATTTTATGGATTTTAGTTAGATTGTAAACCCATAAGTAAGGGAGAATGTAAAATAATAATTGTAAAACCTGCACCAAATGTACAAGTTCAAACTCTTATTCTAGGGTAAATATTATATATGGTACCTGAACTTTGCTCTTGTGTAATGACTACTTGAAATTTGAAACCATCAATTTACTACTTATAATTTTTTGAGATCAATTACTAAACCTAAATGAGGTGATTAACTATAAAAATGGGTAAAGTTCAGATAGCTAATTGAAAAATTTGGCAAAGTTCAAACAGTTAATTGTAAAAATGGATAAAATATAGATACCAAATTGATACTTTTAAATTTCACACCATTATTTGCAAAAATAGATAAATTTTAGATACCAAATATGATAGTCACCTTTCATATTATATAGCTGTAATTTTAACCTTGTTAATGCAGCCTGCTACATCTTCTGTGCCTCTAGTAAGTGCAGTCCAAAGGTTAATGGTTGAGATGATAACAACACATCTGCCAGAAGCAATGTTAGTGTAGCTTCTTGAAAAAAATTGAAGTAGTACAAAAGAGCCTTTTAGACGTGCTCATTTGTATTTACATAGCAGAATAGGTAGAGGTAGCTGATCCAGGTAGGACATATGTTTGGGCTTTTGCTATCTTAATTGTAATGTTGAAGAGCTCCACCCTCGGGCCTTTGTATGTTCGTGCTTTGCGTGTATACATGTCAGAAATTTGTTGTAAAGCTCATTATGTTTTTACTCAAACTAGCTTCTGATTCACCATGTAGTGATATCATGGAGGTCATAATTGTTGCTCTCCTTTCTTGCATCTTCTTGCACTTGTATGCTTTGAACTCTCAATACATTTGTAACCAACTAGGCATTTATAAACTATGAAGAAGGAAAATGTATGGCTGAGTTTCATCAGCAAGTTCGATGAATTGATATTTGATGTAACTCTAGCATTTTAATTTTTCCCCTAGTCATGGAACCTCAAACATATAGGCTTATTTGAAGTGTAAAGATATATAACCATCGTTAACCGTGAATTATTTAGGAAGTTACTTAACATGCCATATCAGCATCTTAAGCAACTCTCCTTATAAAGTAACTTACTACTTTATCTATGGGTTACTTAGGAAGTTATTGAACATGAATCTGTAAAAATTTTTATGAGTTCAATAATATATAAATTATACACAACTAACATCAAAAGTTAAAAAAAAAAAAAGCAACTTACTTTTTGGGTTGCTAATCAACCCACCAAAATTAAGCAACTTGGATAGTGTTGAGCAACTCATAAAAGAGTTGCTCAGCTTTGGTTCCCATGCCAAACGACTCCAATAAAGTTGCTCTAAGTAAATATCACAATTTTTTTTTACCATTACAACAAGAGAGCAGGTTCAAACCTGAGACCTGTCATTTGAAGACTAGGAAAATGTCACTAGACTACAATGCCATTGACAAGTAAATATCACAATTAGTATATAAATTTTATCAATTTGTGTAATTAACTATAGGAAATTTAAAAGCATCATTTTACTACGTACAAATTTCTTAAGTTTATTTATAATACCTAAATGAGATAGTTAATTACAAAAAATGAATAAAATTCAGGTAGCTATATACAAAGTTTGCCAAATTTTAGATAATTAATTGGAAAAACAAGCAAAGTTTAGATATCAAATTGATACTTTTAAACTTTTAGTTAATTGCAAAACTTAGGTGCAAAATATGATAATGACTCTAAAGATATTTCTCAATTGCTTCATGGAAATTTAAAAAACTCATCATTGTCTTCATTCTTGACTAATGCAATCCAACGGCAAGAGACTCGAGCCTGGATTGACTAATAGCGGTGCGTGTAAGGATGGAACGAATTAGAGCTAGTAATTTTTTATGGGTTTTTTATGTGTCTGGTTTGGAGTTTTGTGGTTATGGATGGATTAACAATTCTATTACATTGATCATAATAGTGATTCCATAAAAAATGTCTATTATAAAAAATATTGGATAATTATTCATTTCTTAAATCTTTAGCATTTCAATGCTGGAAATAGGGTTTTTTTTTTCCCTACCCCAAATTGTCCTATTTTAACCAAAAAAATTTATGATTGGAAATTTTATTACAGCTTTATTCCATTTTTTAAGTATCGCAATTTCATTAAAGTCTTATTCATTCAATAAAGTGAACGAGTAGTAAATACAGCTAGATTTAGAGCCTAAATTGATGTTTGAGCAGATAAAAAATATTAGCATAGTTTTGCGGTATGGGTGGATTGAAACAATTTAATAATAGGTTCACCACAATAGATAAAAAGTGCCAAGAATTTAAGGGCTCGAAGAGTACTTCTCTATAATCATTAAAATGACTCAATAGAGTTCACACATAGAGATCATAATCAAATGCCTGCTAATTTAATCCTAAATAAACCCCAAAAAACATTAGGGGCATAATTGTAAATAAGTTCAACTAGTAATGAATAAACATAATCAAAATGAAGAATAAGCTGGAGCTCTAATACTTCCATCTAGATGATAAAATGTCTGGCATCTGAACAGGGTGCCCTAGAGCACTTTTGAACTTCATGCTCTTTTTGTCATGGTTGGTGTATGGATGAGGAAGTGATGGTTGGAGTTAGCTGTTGCCATTCAGATGGCTTCAGTGCTGTTCTCTTGGCAGACTGCCATGCAGTAAGTCTACAGCTTCTGAATTTCTTTTACAGCTTGAGCCACAAAGTTCTAAACGTGGTTCCTTAGAGCTATCTTGTGGTGATTTGGGGTCTTGGCTGCATCATGACTAAGGATGAAACTGAGTCGAGTCAAATTGAGATGAGCCTAAGCTTGACTAAGAAATTCAAACTTGAGTTCAATTAAACTTATAATTTTGAGTTTTAGCTTATTTAAATCAAGTCAGTGAACATGAGCTCAACTTAATTAAACTTATTTAAACTTGGGCTTGGTTAAAATTGCCATGTTTTTCAAGCCAAATATCATGAAGTTAGAGTTGACTTAATAAATTGGAGTAGCTTGAGCTTGACCTGACTGTAGCTAAACCAAAAGTCAAGTAAAATATCGGGCTAAACTCAAGTAACTTGCTAGTAGATTTGGCTCATTTCTTCCTTTACTCTTACCTTTATTAGTCCTCTTTCACCATGGTCAGCAACTTAGATGCTTGGCACAACAAACTCTATATTGCCTCTTTTTCTCCCTTTTTCTGAAGAAGCTGGCTCAATATTGAAGTTGAAGATAGAAATTTGTGATTTTTAACACATGTTGGGTGGAAAATGTGGACAGAGCCCTTCTTTAGGTTCCATGAGAAGAACTGAATCCAATTGTCAAGAGTGAAGCTTGTCTCTTTACCATTATTAAATTAAGTGGCTCAGATTTTTCACAAACTGTAGATATATTTTTCTAATTTCTTCCAATAATGCATGCTGAAATGGAGAAGTTTTTGCCAGCCACAACGTTTCAGATTGGAGTAAATCTCTTTTACAACAGTGGGAACTTTCCAAAAGCTAGAAAAGGGAAGCTGTTAAAGTCTTGAATTGGGTGGTCAAAAACAGCAAATTTGACATGAAGTTCTTGGTTATAGCCTTTCATCTCGTTCATGTTGTATTTAAGAGTGCATTTTATAAGCTTATACCTTATAAGAATCATAATCACTTTTACTAGACCCCTGCATCCCCATCTAATCTATATGGAGAACTCTGCTACTGGAATTCATTAAATGAACTTGGACGGATTCTAACATTGGGCTTTTGGCTGCATGTTTTCATGAACTTGAACTCTGCATGGACAGAAGGAAGAAGGGAGTCTACAAAATCTTGCATTGTTTACATCTTCTTGGCTCGTAATATGTCCAATGCACCATTCTTTCACCTTTACATATGCATGTTATTGTTTGCAGCAACAAACAAAAAAGAAAAGATCTTCTGTTCTGCTAGTTTTGTTTCAATTTAGCCTCTTTCCATCCAGACCATGCTTCATATTTAATCACTATAAGCTGGAAATAGTACTTTTTGGACTATTTCCACTCTCCACCTTGCTTCACAATTATTTATAAATAGATGCAGGGAATGATAAGCATCTCCCTTGTTGCAATCAATATATATTAGCAAAAATATCTTGAGCCAAACCAGATGCAATTAAGCCTGGATACTAGAGGTCTGTAAGTCCATCATTGGGCACTCCACAGGTATTTTATCAGATAAGTTATTTGTTTTTGCTCTCTCCATGGCATGATAAAGGCAAAATGCAAATGAGCAATTGAATGCTGATGCAGGCATGCTGAGTCAGAGTAGCATTACGTGCTGTATATCTGACTGCTTTTATCTCAATGTTGTAAGGTTCCTTTGTCCTGTTAATCATTGTAGTATTTAGTGATTGCATATGGTTGATGGTCATGTGGCATCCTAGTCTAGGGATCATGGGCTCTGAGGTTTCATGACCCCTATTTAATTCCAAGAAAACATTAAGGAGATCAAAATCATAGAATTGATTTCTTAGAGCTGCTTTGCATTTTTATAATGCAATTTTTTTTTTTAAATTTCAAAGGACAAATCAAGTGGATTTGAGATGTGCTTTTATAGGAAAATGGATATGACCGTCCTGTTGCATTTGTTTATGAGACGATTCCTTTTGTTCTTTGTTAGAAGATTGCTATTATTGAAACAATAGATGCTCATCTGCACAGAGCTGCTGTTTGGTTCACGTATAGCTATCCATGATTTTCTGCAGATAGCTTGCATATATTAATTCTTCTTGATGCATAGGTTGGATAGATGATCACAGCAAACTGATATTAAGATTTTTTGGGGATGAAAAACCGTTCTGAATATTAAGCTCACAAATACTGCATGCTTTTTATATTCAATGCTAACACTCCTCTTTACTTGTGGGTTGTGACCTGATTAAAGCTGATTATGTGGACAAATTAATTTAGTTGGGTGAAACAATGGCACAAAGATTTGACATCCTGACGTCTCACTCTTGTATCATTGTTGATTTTAGATCCGCAGCCAAGTACCGACCAATCTAAAGTTCTACATTTATAAATATTGCGTGATTTTTTAAATTGAATAAATAATAGTTTAGTTCTAACAGATGCTAGTTTAATCTGAAAAGCCACTTTATTTGAATATTATCTTAGAAATTGATTTCACCTAGCCTCCCCAGGTCACCTAGGGAAAAAGAAAATAAGCATTGAAATGTTGTAATCATGTTCAATTGTTCTTCGTGCTCAGGATGATGGAACATGGCATGTTATCTCCCGAAAGAGCTAAAAGAGCATATGAGAAGAAGCAAAGGAAGCAAAAGCAGCAAAGGATGGGGACTCCTATTAAATCAACTTCAACTCCACCATTTAAGGCAGAAAGTTCACACAAACCCCAGCAGGTATCAAGAAATAATGGTGATATAAAAGCCAAGAAGAGAATCATTAAAGACAGTGATGACGATGATTTCATTGCAAGTCTGAAGAGAAGAAAATTGTAAGAGAGAACAGCTACATGTTTTCGGCCAGTTGTTGTACTCGTAGAAATTTTCTCCGTCTAACATCCATGACAATCCCCTGCGAAACAAAGTAGGCAGGTATTGTAGCCAACTAGAACATTCTTTTCACATATTATAGAAAATAAACATGCATACGTTTGAGATGAGATCCATTCTCAGACATATGCTGTACTTGATAATTCTCGTTCTAATGTTTTACTTCAAGAAGATCAAAGAAGATTTTGATCGAACAAAGACAACTCCAGATTTTATTTTTTGTGGCACATTTCACTTTACTTTAGCAAGAAATGTTGTAGAATCATGCTTTGATTTCCCTTTGATTAGATCCTGGTCTGGTGTTCATGACATAGCATAAGCTTTGGCTGTTCGTCGTAGCATATGCTTCTCATAATTTTGCCTTCTTTGTCAGTTGATAGTTGCTCAAGGCATGATCAACATAAAATTTCTCTTTCAAAATTGCATTAATCTTGGCCATCACCATTTTTTTAGTATGTCACAGGATTGCCTTCTAGTCGAGATCATATGGTATGTAATAACTAGCTTAAAGAACCAAAGAAACTTGGTTAGAACAGGCGGTGTTTTGTGGTTCACATCCACGTTCATTGGTAGAAACGGGGCAGCATCATCTGTTCAATGATTTAGGCTCTATGATTCAGCTGGTTTTTCATCTCTAAATATGCCGTTAGAGGAAAGTATCATGTGGTCACTAGGTACATTGATATGGTGAACATCGCTGAATCTCTAATGTAAATTGATCTGCCCCTTAAATTAGATGGTCGTAATCATTTTCATGAGGTTCAAGCAACTTCTTGCTGTTCTATAAAATGTAGAGGGTAAGGGATGTTCCTGAAGTATGCTGGGGAAAATTCAATAAGGGAACACAGTGATCCAATGATGGAACGGTTCATTGCTGCTGCTGCTGCTGCTTTCTCTCTCTTCCCTCTCCCTCTCTCCCCTCTCTTTCTCTCGCCAAACAAAAATGTTATTAGCATATTTGTCTATACAAAAGATATTTCGTACTAGTCCCATGTTATTTTTGCTACAAATAACAAATATAGCATTTCAAATACTTTTCATGGAGGCTGTTTAAGAGAATGCAAAGGAAAGAAGTTAGCTACATTGTGTGGAATGGAATATCACGAATATTAAAATGTTTAAATGGATGGATGTGGCGATTTGCCAGAAATGATAATGTGAATATCAAGCGAGTCTCGTGTTGTATATGGCATTTAGAATTGTGTTGATTAGATGGTACTTGGTGAGATGAGCAAGAGAGAGCGATTGGGAGAAGGAATAAATAATTTCAATGTCTCAAATGTATAAATAACAGACAAGAAAACCAAGGAAACTTTAGGTGTTGAACTTATAATTCTTGAGCAATGGAGATTGAAATTTGCCCGAATTACTCGTTTGATTTTTAAGAGTAGAGATTTTCACATTGTAACATAGTTTCTCAAGTCTTTGGAATTGTCAAATGAGGAGAGATGAAATGGTATACATAGACAACTTGGAAATGATGACAATTATTAGATTGTTTTAGTGACCAATGAATAAGATAAAGTAAGTTCAATTTACTGGTTTGCTAGGGGCTGGAGGCTAATGGTCGTCTTCCTATATGAATGAGATAGCTTAATAAATGATGGAGACAAATGAACATATCCAACAATCTCTATTTCAAACCCACAAAGCTAAATCTTCTTGAGTCATCCAAATGGTGGACTTAGCCCACCAATCCCTTAATAAAGAATGGTTCTAGATAGTTGAGATAATTTTGTGGGGACTTTTGTCATACCCTAATGCAATATATTTTGATATTTGTAATTAAACATATGTGAGTTGTCATCATTTGAGTGGTATGTGTGGACAATAATCCCAAGAAGGACTATAGCTCTTTGCATTGTTGAAAAATTTACAAAAGTTACTCCAATCCAACTCCATATTGTTCGAGTTCAATTAGATTATAAATGATGCAATCAAACTATAACTTATTAGACTTTTGATATTTGATTAAGGAGTATATAAGTCTAATCAAGTTTGAGTTAAACTCAATAAATGAGTCTTAGTTTTATGTATTGATGTTATTTTAATAAGAAAATATCAACACAGCACTTAACTCAACAACCTTGATTGCTTCGAGCTTAAGGGTCTGTTTGAATGGTCCGTTTTTCATTTGTATTTGTATTGATATCCATATCATATTTGTTTCATATCATTATCTAGTTTATTTGATTGATTTATGAGTAAAAATGTCTATTTTTCATTGGTATATGTTTTTGAAAAACAATCTGCTTAAAAACGATAAAAATGTGAAACCAAAACGACAGAAAGATGACGGAATAAACACATCCTAGACTTATTAATTATCACTTGGGGTTGATTGTGGCCTTATAATTTTGAACTCGATTGAGCTCTATTTATGCTCGAGCTTACATATCAATGTTATTTTAATAGAAATCATGACTAATCAATATAACACGAAACTAAAAGGGCTTACCTTTTTTCATTGATTACAATAGAGATAAAGGATTCGAGTTTGATACTTTTCACTTGAGAGATTAGAACTGATGCCACTAGGCTACAAGGTTATTAATACCAAATGAGCTTACTTGAGTTGAGTTTGAAATTATCAAGTGCCACTTGAAATTGAGTTCGAGCCAATAACTTTAAACTTGATTAAGCTTTGGTTGAACTCAAACTTCGATGATTATAGTCTAGTTAGAGTTTAATCTTAATATCATATCATAACGACTCTACTTATTTATTATTTTTTAACTACACAAAGCCCTTCACATATGTATAGTCCACATAGGAGCAAGTGGACAGAAGAGATTCGTCAAAACAGTGATAGAAAAGGCAGCTAATTAATGTACTTTCGATAGGTAGACATCAAGAAAGATATCGTATAGTTCCATACTTCCATGATCCTCATAATGTTGTCGATGGTTTTTCACTAGTGAATAGGAGCTGTCCAAGAAAGTTGGTCGAGAGTCATCTTGTGGTTATGGAGTGTAAGATTGTATGAGTCGTCCTTCGTCAACAACAACAAGTAGACTGAATTGAAGCGATTTTACTTACCAGAAGGATAAGACATTTAATTTTGTGTCCCTGTGTGGTTCGTGGAGATAAAGATAGATATCTGACATTGTCTCATGAGAGGACAATTTCGCCTGCATTTAATTCATGCTACAAAAAAAGGATAGGTGGCAATTATTATACTCATAGTTAGGGAAAGAGATATTACAATTTTTTAGTCCTTCAAGATCAAATTCCCTTTGGTGCCTTCGGACAAAAGACCTTACCTTACCTTACCACTGCCATTGGCTGGTACACCTAATATAACATCACAACATAATTCTCTATAACATTTATTATGGATCATGAGGAATCGTCAAATGGGAATTCATGTCCTAGACGGATCAACCTCAAATTTTATCCCGTTTCGTGGAAGGTATTGGGTCACTTGGGTCCTTGATAACAGAAGTTATTAGTAGATAGTACAAGAATTTCCTGTTGTAAGGCTTTGTAATGTTGTAGACTTGAGTGTTGCATATTAACTCTCAAATCCTTCAACTGAGCAATCTACGTTAAGGATTAGGGTACAAATTACAAATAAATATGAATAAATACGGATGTGTATATGATTTTATAGTCAGAAGGCACAAAAATATTCTATATAGATTGATGGTCATTCAAATCTATATGGAACTTTAGAGACTTTACCTTTTATCTTCTATCTAAAAATGCAATGTCAGGTATGTACACATAAAATCCTATACTTATTATGGTCCATTAAAGTCTACCTTATTAAATCACATTATTTTAACTTTATATATTTTATGATAGTTTTATTGCATAATAATAATTATTAATGCATATAAACCAATTCGTTTATAAAAAATAAACCCAAAAATTTTGTAAATTTAGGGACTCATTTGGTAACTAATAATGGCATGCGATCCCAACAATCGATAAATAGTGGCATTGGTTTGCAACTACGAAAAATGCTAACAAAAATCAACTATTAGGACCTAATATAAAAATTTGTTTAGGTCCATTTAAATTGACTATTTCTCCTCTGTATCTGTATTTAAATTTTATATATAAAGGTTTTTATCTATATTTAATCTATTTGATATTTTTATGAGAACTACTCTATGTTTTAATCTACATGTATTTTTTAATAGATAATTTATTAGAAAAAAATTTTAAAAAAGTATCTGTCATCTGCCGAATGCTAAACAGACATTATTTATTTATTTGTAGAGACTGCATCATACACAACTATAAAAGACATAAAATGTAAGGACATAAAAAAAAAAAAAAACCGAAATTTACATGGAAAATTATCAAAATAACATGGACATGGGTAATAAAATCAGGGATAAGACCAAATTAATTCATTAATTATACTGTAAGTGCTTATCACATCTAATCCCTTACAAAATCCATGCGCTCTTCTTTGGCTTCTTTCCTTGTGTACTGATGTTTTCAAATAAAATTAAGATCTAAACACAAAAATGGGAAGTGATTTATTTTAATAAATCGTAATTTTTTTTTCCATTTTCCGTTGACATTTTTAGTGATAGTTGGCCACCATCATCTATTATTGACTGGCACTGCAATCTTTACTTTCCATCATTAGACATCACTAGCAGCCATTAGTACCCGTGATCTCTTTATATTGCTATAATAATGCTTAACAATTTTAAGGCTATTGTTATAAAAAAAAATTAAAATAAAAAAATGAAAATAAAGACATTCTACCAAATAAATGGAGTCGCATCTTATATAGTTGAATTATATAAAAATATCTAGCTATACGTTTCAACAAAGTTGTAATATTTTCGTTTCACTGCAATAATCATATATTGTACCTGCACTTTAAGCCTTTGCGCCTATTATTTTTTATTTGTATATTATTTATATTCATCTATATTTGTATCTTATCTATATTTAATCTATAATTATATCTTATTGTATTTGATCCGTAAGATTGATTTATAAATAAAAAATCTATCTTTTATTTGTATCTATTTTTAATAAATATTTAATCTATATTTATATTTTATCTATATTTAAATCAATACAAACCAACCGGCATAAATTTACGAGCATTGTACATACTAACAACATGGGTGGCCTATGAAGCCCCCAATTTGAATAGATATGAAGGAGGTGGAACAAGGAGTTGTCTATGGGGTCAAAATTAATTAAAATTCTAGGTGTTTTGATATCGGGGGCCATGAAATTTTTCGTGGTATCAGTGCCAAAGTAGAGTATCTAATATTTATTTTGTGGGCTCGTAGGTGTCTTTCCCAGTCATCATTTGTTTTTTTTTTTTTTGGGTGTAGGTCACAAATAATCACAACCATGTGATGCCAAGGAAATAAATGGAGCTAAGGTGAAATATATTTTAAAAAATTATAAAATATTAATTATATAAAAAAATAACTAGATTATATTGCATTTATTACATACAACACAATGTAGCACTTAATAAATTTGATACTCATAAAATAGATGAGTGTAAATGTGTGAAGTATGTATTAAATGGATATAATAATTATTATATCTCATTAATATATTATACAAACAACACATGTAAAAAATCTACTATCAATATATTAAATGCGGTATAATATTAGTATTTGTGTAAATTTTTTTGTCCCGTCAAATTAGAATCAAAATATAATAAAAATGGAAAATATGCAGAAAAATAATGTAGACAAGAAATATTTCGTAACTTTGCATAGATATAGATATATATACACTTATATTTCTTGAGACTTTCAATAAATTAATCCAATAATAGGTTACTTGAGCTTATCTTAACAATTATCCAAGTTTCTTTTGGTAATAGAGATATTAAGCTTGATTACGAGCCACTTGAGTGACTTATTGAATGAAGTAGAGCTTTAACATGCTTAAACTCTTTAAAGGGTATACAAAAAATTGAAACGAAGATAAAAATAATAATAATAAAGCAAAGTGTCTTATAACGTATGCAAGGACTATGAAAACAATATAGATGAGTAATAAACCATTTCATATGATTTAGGATGATCACAATACAAAGATCACAAAAATTTTTTGTGATGCAAAAGATCACACAACAGGATAACGTAAGAAATGTTTTGATAATAAATCCAATAATATTTTTATTTTTTATTAAAGCACTCATTGAGTTTCTTAAATTTCATGTCAACATCTTACAACCCCAAGCACTGAAGAACGATATATACCTTATCGATGCCTCGTAATTCCTTTTTTTTTATTTAAAAAAAAAGTTAAAAAAAAAAACATAGAAGGTGCTATAAACCCCCTTATCTTACAAGGGTTTTTTCACCATTCATTGGGAGTTAGCACTAAGATCACAATGACAAAATGAGTTATTTTTAGTTAATTTTCATTGGTTTTATTTAGTTTAAATGATGTTTTGGCCTAATTGGGTTTAGAGCATAAAGAAGAAAATAACTATAAGTCTTAATCTTTATTCATAAAGCATCATGAATTTATGATCTTGAATAAACAATTTATCACAAACAATTAGCTTATAACATGTCATGTCCTTGATGTGGAAGATACCGTGATTTTGTAGAAATTGGGAAACACTACTACTTGTTAATCAAAATTGGTTTCTCTCTCTTTGTCCTCCTTTCTATCGCAAAGATTTTTTGAGTTGTTTTTTTGTGTAACCATGATAGATTGAGAGAGAACTAATATATATATATATATATATATATATGAAGTCAGGGTAAATAATTAAAGCAGGATAGTTGATCGATGAAGCAATATTTTCTTTAGAGAATGCACCTTATGCCCACGCCACAATCCACAAGGCCAAAACAGAGCAAATTCTGCCTCAAACGACCTCATCAAAGGGTTCTTAGGCCGGCCCTTTTGTATAATCTCTAAAAGAATCAGAGCTTTACTATCCAAATAGTACCGTGTTTTGGCCTTGTGGGTTTTGGCATGGGCATAAGGTGCATTCTCTAAAGAAAACATTGCCCCACTAGTCAACTATCCTCACTTTAATGGCTTACCCTACTAAGTACTTAAACATATGATTGAAATTTGCTCTATTATTAAATAGTTATTATTGAATAGGAATTAACTGTTATTAATTTAAATGAGGTATGTGACAATTAGTGTTATCATTTATAAGGACAATAGATGACCACAAAATCGGCCACATCCTAACATTCTTCCACCTGGCTAGTTAATTTAAAACATTATGATAGGTATTATAACTATATATGAATATCACTTACATTGTTTAAGGGTTTGTTTAGATTGTTTGATTTTCATATATATCTCATACATATTTATATTTTTTTTGTATTAATCATCAATACAACTAAGCTCCATTCTACAAACCTTCTTTTTTTTTTTTTTTAAATGTCTTCAGTTGCAAATTTTTAGTCAAAGGATTTGTAATCAAATGATTCTTCCTAATATGTTCAATACATACTCTTTGATTTTGAACTTCTTCGACAGCAAAATACTTCAACTCCATTTGTTTAGCACCTTCAAGTTTTTGTTGTTTTTAGAGAAAAAAAAATGTTGTAGAATTATCATAATAATTATATTACATATATATTCGAAACCATGTAAGCTGAGAAAATTGGCCATTGCACAAAACAATTATTTAGCCAATAATATATTCGTCATTGAGGCTAAGTGTGACACCCCGATCAAATGTGTAACTGGCCTCTAAGTATTGTACTATTATTTTTGGGGGCTAATCAATAGTTCGTGAAGTAATAGAAATTAACTTTATGGCACGGAAAAAATGTATAGACACACACATTTATCTTTAAAGTGATCCGTAAAGTCTATTTTATGAATATGAAATTAAAACTAATAATGATGCAGACGACTTGAGCGATGAGTATATGAGGACGAGGGAGTCGTCCAAGTAGCGGAAGGAGAAGCAGCTCTAAGGCCGGCTGTATGTGTAGACCCTTCCAACAGATGTCCCCATGCATGTGAACATTTAGCCACCTGTCCATTGTAAATCTACAGTCGATCACCACAATCAACATATTATTAACTCACGACCAGAAAACTATACCCTAAAAATTAAGATAACTTGCCAGCATTAGAACATATAGCATAATAAGAAACGGTAAAAACCATCCCGTCTCTCTCTCTTTTGTCAACAGTGGGGTCTGTTTAAATTGTTTAATTTTTTATTAAATGTAAAAGCACCTCATAAACTTTAAGAGTGGTATAAATTACTTTAAATTTTGAAAGTGTGGTTTTTAATCTCACGAATTATAAATAATTTGCAATTAAAGATATTTTATACTTTTTTTTTTATCAAAAGTACATAAATTGTATTGTTTTAGATATACTTTTTTGTATAAATTTTGTATAGATTTGTAAGAAAAAAGGACAGTGGTGTCCTTAATTGCAAATTATTTATAGTTTAAGGGGATCAAAATTGAAAGTTTAAGGAGTCAATCCATGTCACTTCTAAAGTTTAGGGGAGTGTTACTGCATTTTTCCTAGTTTTTATCTATATTATTTGTATTAGATCTATATTTGTATTTTATTTATATTTAGTTTATTTGATATGTTCATAAGTAAAAATATCTATTTTTTATTTATATCTATTATTCAACAAACATTTATTTAAAAATAACAAAAATAAAATACAAAAACAACCAAAGAAAAAAAAATAAAACAAAGAGAGTCTTTATTGCGGAGAAGATCTTAGCAGCCAATACTTTAATCATCCAACAATCTTCACGGTAAGTTTTAATCACTCAACTCTTTAATAGTGTTAAAAAAAAATTATATATATACACACAAACGTATATGTTAACTTTAATTGCTACGTTTATGACAAAGGATTTATATTTATGCACTAAAACTTTCAGTTAACTTACATTTTGTTCATATTTAATTAACTAAAATGAAATGAAGTTAGAAATAAATAATAATTTCTTTATTTTATGATTAGGAGTATTTTTGGAATAAAAGATTCTTTTTATCAGGAATTGTTATTCTTTCCTCCAAGAAATGAAAATTTTTTATCTATTTCATATTACATGTAATAAAAATTCTTTATAGTATAATTTTTTAAAAGTCAAATAATATCACGTTTAGCACACAAGAATGACTCAGAATATATTATATTAGAATTGTTTGGAATGGGATGGAATCAATCGTGGAATAATCAATCCATTCATGTATTTGAAAATATCAATGGAATGATTGATTCCATTTTTAATTGTTTAACAGTGGAAATGGAATGGAACGCATATATGATAATATTTTATAGAAATATCGTCAATTAATACATTTATGTAGGTTTGTGTTTTGCTATATATAATATATATGTGTTTGCGTATTTAACTGCTATGTATGTCTTATATAATATATAAATGTGATGATATACCTATATATACACATATAAAATCTAGACCTCTATCATTATAATATATATTGTATAAATAACATACATATAATCAAATAACACATCATAGAAATTCTTATTAATTACTTTAGTAATTCTTTTTTATTTACCATGTAAGTGGTGAAATTGCTTAAGGAATTTAAAATAAAAGAATAGGCTCAAGTTAGATATTAAAAAAAGAACACATTAATGTATGTATGGTTGTTTTTTTTTTTTTTTGTTTTTTGCTCTTTTATATTTTTTTGTTGTTTTTCTTTTTTTTTAATGGGCAGAGATGAATAAAAGGTAATTTTTGTATTAATATTAATAAGGGTTATGTTTAGGGTTATTCATATAATTTAATAATAACAAAACCAAAATGGATTCATGGTTCTAGCATTTTAAAGGAGGAATCAAAATCCTCCTTACAGCTGGAATCGACAATTCCACAGAAATATGATTCCAACTTATTAAATTGCATCTAAACATGGAAATGAGGATATGATCTAGATTTGTGATTTCATTCCCACCTACCAAACGTGATACAAGAGAATAATTATTTAAAGATAATAAATGTGGAATACAAATTATATTTTGATAAACTAAAAATTGGAATAAATGGAAATGAAAATTATATACAATGAATAATTAACAATAAATACATGCAAGCCAAGTGTTGTAGAAACCTGATTCTATATTGTTGCCTTTGTAATTATTGTAATTTATATGTCGATTTCTTGAAATATTTACGTCAAAAGATCTATAAGAAAATAATATAATGAGGCTAGGACCTAGATTTGTGATTTCATTCATGTCTACCAAATATGACACAAGAGAATAGCTATTTCAAGGTAATAAATGCAAAATATGAACTCTATTTTTGCAAACCAAAAATTGGAATAAATGGAAATGAAAATTATACACAATGAATAATTAACAATAAATACATGCAAGCCCAGGTGTTGTAGGAACCGTGATTCTATGTTATTGTCTTTATAGTTATTGTAACTTATTTGTTGATTTCTTGAAATATCTATGTCAGAAAGATCTATAACAAAACAATATGAGGATGGGGCTAGGACCCTGCTTGCGGAATACGAATTTTATTTTGGTAAACAAAAAATTGGAATAAATGGTAATGAAAATTATGTACGATGAATAATTAACAATAAATACATGCAAGCCTAGGTGTCGTAGGAGCCCTGATTCTATATTGTTGTCTTTATAATTATTATAACTTATATGTTGATTTCTTAAAATATTTATATCAGAAAGATTTATAAATAAATTATGGGAATGAGGTTATGACCTAGATTTGTGATTCCATTTTTGCTTACGAAACGTGACACAAGAGAATAACTATTTCATGGTAATGTGGGAATACGAATTCTATTCAGGTAAATAAAAAATTGGAATAAATGAAAATGAAAATTATATAAAATGAATAATTAACAATAAATACAAGCAAACCTAGGTGTTGTAGGAACCCTGATTCTATATTGTTGTCTTTATAATTATTGTAACTTATTTGTTGATTTCTTGAGATATCTATGCCTGAAAGATCTATAAGAAAACAAACCAAAACAATAAGTTAACCTAAGGGACTCTTAATGGAAATTTGAAATTTTGTCTTCCAATCTCTGGTGGAAGTACATTAAAATCAGGAGCGAATCTGGGGTGGGGCCGACGGGTCCTCAGCCCCCCAGATTATTGAAAATTTAATTTTAAAATACTTTTTGAAAAGAAAAGAATATATAAGTTATATGTATTATGATGTAAAACTAAGTGTAGTTTAGTGTTTATATATTTACTTTTACATCCATGAGATCATGGTACGAATTGCATGGGAGTACTTTTTTATTTTTTTTTTAACATACATTTATTACACTAGAAACCACTATATATATATGTATGTATGTATGTGTGTATGTATGTTTCTTTTTAACCTTTTCTTTCATAATAACTAATATCATCAAATTTTTTTATTATAAAATTATCAACCAAATAAATTCTTATTAATAACTATTTTATATTGAAAGTATACACAAGGTAATAATTATTATTATCCATATTACAATTGAATTTTATTGCACACTAATCATATAATTTGATTTAGTAACTTTTTTTCTTCAATTAATGTTATTTAAATATGCATAAATTATTGAATAATTATCCTATCTACATATATTTTATGATCTATTTGTGATAAAAGCAATCATATTGTACATTAATTATATTTATAAAATTATTTTTTCTACATGTAATGCTAAGAAAATGAATACAAAGTTTTGAATAAATATCCTATATAGATATATCTTATGAGATTTATTTTTATTAAAAGCAAATTTATACAGATATTAACTCCATATTTTTTTATTAATAATTAATTTTCAAGTGACATATATATCATCTCTTATGAAATACACTAAATACTATTGATTATTTTTTCATGAAGTTACGAAAAAAAATATCACATTAAAATCATTATGAAATTCTTATAAATATATAAGATGTAATATAATTGTAAAAGTGAGTGATTGTTAATAAATAATTTTAAAATTAACTTAATCAAGGTCCGACTCCTAGTCGTATAATATTGTGTCCACCCCTAATTAAAATTGGTAATTAAGTATTGATGTTCTTCGTTCTAAATAAACAATGTGTATATATATATGTCTATATATATGCACACTTCACGAAACATTCAATTTAAAGTAAGTTACAAATTTTTATCACAAATTCAATTGAAATAAATTTGAAATATTTTCTCTATTGTAATCATAATTGGGGAGAATTACATCTATATAATATTAATACTCAAGGTTATACGATTACTGGCAGCAAATAACCAAGATTTCCGTAATTTTCACTTGCTAAGTAATCGACAATACATTTAACGATGACTGTAGGGATGTATGGAACATTGAAAATGCATTAAAAAATCCGTACTTATTTGAAGATCACAATATGAATATGGAAATTATAATGTATGATACCATTTATAATTTTATTATAATGTATGATACCATATATAAAATTATAAATGATGTATTGATTTATTATTGTGCACTTAAGAATCAATGCGCATGTAAATAGGGGATCTATACCTTCTAGGTAAGTATCCTTAGCTTGTTGCTTGTTATGTGAAATAGTTGGAAGATTATAAGCTATTCGCTTGTTGTTTATGAATTAAGTAACTTTACATAAGTAAGTCTCATGAGCTGTTGGATTTATAATTTTGTTAATAGGTTGATGCTTGATATGTGAACTCATTATTGATAATGTAAAATATGTCGACTATCTAAGCTTAATCTACATGAAAGCACAAATTAATCGTCATGTCATGGTTTTGTTATTTGGAATTATGTGCTTAATTCTAGATTGCTCAATATTGTTTGCACTATTACATTCCTTGTCATGCCTCAAATCTAAGGTCAAGGCATGTCTAGTGCCATGTACAATACTTTACGTATTACACGTACATGCTACGTTGAAAGACTTGTTTATTGTGAACATTTTCTAACCACCTTCACATTTCAAATTCCTTTAATTAGATTATAAAAATAACTGGATTTAGTAGCAGTAAAACTAGTTTTGTGAAAAATTTCATAATTTACTCTCATGAGTAGATAATATTTCTTATAAACAAAACCATACTATCATGTATCTTAACAGAGAATACCTATCCATGATGGTAAACAAAGCTTTAAAGATTGAATTACAAAGCATGGGCTTCTCAACTAGACCCTTAAGAAAATTACAAGTTAAAAAGATATAAATCCAATTCTCATATAAAATAAAATAAATCTAGTGGTTCTATTTCCCTTCACTCTTCATCAAAATCCTCCAGAGTTGTCTGAAAACTCGAGTCAATAATCAGCAAGCAATCAATACCTAGAAAGAAGAAAACAATGAGCCAAGCCTAGTATAATAGTAATATAAACACACAGGATGGCATACATGCTTATTCTTATGCCATGTAACAATCAATAGATTTTATCTTTAAATTCAAAGTAAACAAATCAAGATCGTATTACTCATACTTTGATATCACGCCTCTGGAATCTGAGGTCCTGAGTAATAAAAATTGCTTATGGGGTTGATATAGATATCTGAATACTTATATCCCCTATATGACCATCTAAAATAAATAGTCTTATCTAGGGTTTACAGCTGTTACCTATCTCTATCTATTCAATCCATAATATAATATGGCTCAATCGGTCCTATAAACATGAACCATGCTATATTACTTCTCACCAATCAAGATAGATGTTATCTCAATACTGTTTGCCCCATCAATTATCCGTCGAGCCACCTCAATATACCTTGCATAGGTAGGGATGGTCTAAGCATCTAACTATTATGTTGGCATTGCTAACAAGATTATCACTCCCCAGACCAGATTCAATGATCATGCATAAGCAACAAGCAATTATTAAGCCGCCTTAAGTTTTAATTCATTTAAGATTTCTATCCCAACACACAACACACAAGTTACTGCATACCTTATATAACATTGCATTCCAAACAAAATCAATTGATAGATCAACTATCGATTATATGTTTCATCAAATTAATTTATATAAGCATTTAAATTAATTATACATTTATATCAACTTATTTTAAAAACCTATTTGATCAGACACTAAGTAGAAACCCTACTATAGTTACGAGGATCGCCATGCCATAATATGATGGTTCTCTATTGTATGTCAAATAATCTTTTCTTATCAAGCAAGGCCTAGCCTAACATATTACTAGTTTACTAAAACTAAGTCAATTATAAGTTATTAAGCCTATATAAACTTTATCTCAGCTAAGTTGATTAGACTTAATCATTTAATCCGATTGCTAGGTCATATTCAATTATCTCACTAGGTCTATTAACTAGTCCTCTATATATTCAAAATCCATATTAAACCTAGCTTAGTTGCTAAGTTATATTCATTTATTCTATTAAGATAATATTATACATATGTCCTATAGGATCTTAATTAATATAACTCATTTTAGCTCATTAAGGTTTACTAAATCAAGTTAAACCTATTAACTAAGTTCATTTGATATTTAAAATATAGTTAAGTCAAATTACTTACTAAATTATGTGGTTTGTTTTTATATAAATTATTACTAAGACTTGGTACCTAACTTAGTTAATTTTCAACTTTTGAAAAGTAAAAGATGATAAAAGAGCTTTTCAATAGATTTACCAACTTATATTAAATTTCGAGTCAAAAGTGAAGGTTAAAGATTTATGAATAGCACGAGCAGATAGGATAAGCCGTGTTTCCCCTATGCTTCTTTTGTGCTTTTATGGGATTTGGATCACATTGAAGAATTGAAAATCATGAGAAATGACTAAATAGACCTGTTGTGTTCCCGTCCTGCTTTTATGGAGAACGTGATAAGAGATTATACGATAAAATACAATGAGTTGTGTTTGCCTTGTGAAAAATATGGAATTCTAAGTATTCAAGGATCAAAGAAGAACACGAGGAGATAGGGAAGTTGTGTTTCCAGTCGTGTTCAAGACAGGGAGAAACATGAGGGGTTAGAAAATCATGTATCGGTCATGTTTTCTGGGGTTATGTATATGATGGATGAAACAGTAAGAAGCACGGTTGGATAGGTCAGTTGTGTTCTTTGTTCGTTTCTTCAAAACTTAACCTATTTAACCACTTGTTTGTATCGAACTTCTAACAAAACATTATAGAAGCATCATACATGCTTATAATCATAACTGAACAATTTAAACATGTATTTTTACTTCATATATCATCATGATCATTCCATCAACTTCTAATCTTAGATAAGCAAAAATTTGAGAGATTTCATTGATAGCATAGAAAGGGTTATGGGCCATTTTCCTTTAAAAAAATAAGCTCGGTTTAGAAGAAATGGGCCCAAGAGTCATAATTATAAAGCTTTATTTTCTTAGAATCCTTGATATATAAGTTTGGTTTAAAGCCTACAGAATTTCACACTTAGTTTAAGCCACCTATGGGCTACTTGCTCGATATTGAATCTTTAAATTCAATTCGATTTCTAGAATCCCTTTAGGTTGATTTTAGCTTGATTTATTTTAAGAGTCGCTTTATGTTGCTCTGCTCAATTGACCAACCAACTACTGCTCATGTGCACTAACATGACATAAAATTTACAATTTTAAATGAGCTATCATTATACATGCTTTTTATTACTTGGTTTATTATTGTGATTGTGTACTCATTTAGTTCAAAATAACTAAGGGTTAGTGTTTTGTAACTACGAGTATAGAAGGCATGAAGCTATATGGAGGGTTAAGGGATATATGCCGAGAATTTGGACTACCTGTTTACATAACATGTATTTTGAACTCAGCCTGAAATTACAGGTTGTTGTGTTACTTTATAAAATTATGTTTAGAACTTATGTGGTTTGTATAAAGCCTATATTTAGTAAGATTCTAGTATGAGTGAGGTAGACTCTATATACTTTGAATAATGTAGTAGTATGAATCATATAGCATTGGTTGTATCAATGGAAGTTGAAGTTGTAAGAAGCTTAATAATTTTATAATAGCTTTATCCTTATTTTGAGTTTGGCATCACATTTTGCCTTTGGGTACCATGGTTGAGTTTCATCATAGTACGAGTACACCCAAAAAGCAGGGTGTGGCATCAAGCGTGATAAATTTTAATAATAAAATTATTTATACAAAACACATACTCTGATACCATATGTAAATCTTAATCTTTTATCATAAATTATCATGAATTATGGATCTTAGATAAACAATTTACCTCAAGTAATTAGCTTATAATATTATGTACCTTGTAGAAATTCAGATTTGCCACCCTTTGTAAGTCAAAATTAATTTTTCTCTCTTAGCTTTCTTTTATGTCACAAAGATCTTTCGGTGAGATTTTTTTACGTAATCCTAATAGGTAGAGAAAGGATGAATTTATATATCTATGACTTTCAATCCCATGTGTCCATCAAGTATCAAATAAACAGTTTGCTCCACTGTCAAATATTTATCATGAACCAAATCGGAACTAATTACCGTCATCATTATTAATTGAAATAGAGAATATTTCAATTAGTAAACGTCATTTAAATAAGGAATATAGACCACATTGTAACAATAGCACATCGTAACAATAATATCGTGATGATCTAATAAGTTAGCTGAGAGTTTTGATAATTTCAACTTTTAATTTTGAAATTGATAAAAAGGAAGATGGAGAGGATTATTTAAATCCCATTAAAAATGGCCTAATTGGAAGTAGAGAGGTAAGTTTGTGATCAATTCTTCGATGTGGGCATAAGATAAGATAGTTTATTGACCAAAGTTTCCGTATTACATTTATGTTTAACAGACTAGGGTTCTCTAATAACTACATTATCGAAATATGGAATTCAAAAATTATAGATGATTAAATTTGATTTAAGGGGTTTTAGGCTTAATTTTCATTTTGATTTAATTCTTTGAACTAAGACGATAAGGCTTAGAGAGTTAGACCCAATTGATTGGGATGATCATGGTGGAATTGACATGGTAGGCTTGGAATAGGGCCCATTGGAATGGGTCAAATGAATTCCAACATTTCTCATGAAGAATCATACACTACAAATAATGCTATTCATAAGCCTAGGTTCACAAGGGAGCCCATTTTAATATCCATTATGTGAGAGACTCATCATAACCATTGGCCGTCTACCTAATCTAATAGATGACATCAACAATTAAATTTTCTAGAAATACTACTAGTCTTACCCCATTCAAACAATTGAAAATCTTGGAAAAAGACAATTGTGCTGCTAGATTTTCATCTTAGAGAATTAATGACTCATCTTAATTAAGAATGAACATTGCTTCATTAAACTTAGTTGCGTGATGCTTTTTTTAGTTCTCTCGCCTATCACACATGTGTTGGAGCCTACTGAGATTATTTATTCCTCCTTCTTACACACTAATCTCCTTATCACTTTTGTAAGTATCGTTTTCCTAGGTCACATATAGCATGGTAATCATGCGACACGTACGTGATCATAGTAATCGAATATTTACAACCCTCCCAAAACAAGAATTTATCCCAATGTAATATTCAAAATAAAACGAAAACCAAAATATGGAATGAAAGGAAGAGTATAATTCATGACACCAAATATATATATGTATATGTATAATATTTGACCCCGCATAGCCATGTGTAGCGCCATGAAACTAATTTCCTCCACGCATGGGCAACGCCAATGCATGTGACAGATAATATTAGCCGTGCATAAACATGCAAGATAAAATCTTTTTGCCATCTTCTATTTCTTCAATGCACTGAGATAATAGAAACGAAGTTTGCCAGCCAATATGAGCCCTGGAAGTGGAAAAGCCCTTTTCTCATTGATCTCTGGCCGGACACACTCATATACATATGTACAAAAATAAGGCAGCGCATTGATTCAGGAGTAATCATGAGTTTATAGAAGTTATGGCTTTGAATTTTATAAATGGTTTACCTTTTTGGTGAACGTATAAGAAGGAGAAAAAAGAGTCTTTTTTCCAATCTAATTTTTAACTTAGTAAATTGTAAATATATTTTTTTTATATATACTTTTATTATTTAATAATTTTTATAAAGTGGGTCATCTTTTATACTTTATAGCACAAGTTGTAAAGGGGTAGAAGGTGTAAGAATACGATTCCCTAGTTCCTGCTATGTGGGAGTGGATTTAAGAAAACTAAAATTAGTACCCATCCTCTAATTATCAAGATCTACCAAACATCTATCCATTATATATTAAATTTTTTTACAATCACCGTAAGCAAATCTATAGTTTTTTAAAAGCTATGATATATATATATATATATATTGTAAAAATTTATATTTTTAAATTTCGTTTTTCCGTTCTAATTCTATTAACTCTAACAATTTAAATAGAATCACAAATTTAACAATCTTACGCAAGCTAAAAAAATTTTGGCATGGAATAATAACATAAGACGATGCAATTTAATTACGTAACTCTATTGAAAACGCAGCTGTACAAATAAACTTGTAAAATGCGATAATGAGTACACACTTTGTTATAAAAATGACAAATCCCATCAATTCCTTTCTTAAGTGATTTTTTAAATTCATTTATATATGTTTATCTTTAAAAAATTAGCCTAGCCTTAATTGCTTTCTTTCATAGGGTTAGAGAACATCAATGCCACATCCACGACTTGGACACGATACAAAGATGAGGTAGTCAACTAGGTTTTAGGACAAGAAACTCGAGCTGAATAGCTTTATAATCGACCATCTATCTCGTTGGCGTGCCCGAGTGGGGTTTTTCAGGACGATGTCGGCATTTGAAATGACTAGATTTACTGATAACAGAATTGAAGCTAAGCCTAACCTGATAACATTGATAATGATCCTAAGAAAAGATTTTGTAACGTCTTAAATATGGGTCAATTACAGCCTGTCATGTATCCATCCTTAAGTATAAATACGCTAAGATTCAAAACCTACTAATATCTAAGTAATTATATACAAACTCATTAACTCTAAATTGCATACACTTATATATAGGATTACATCAACAAAGATAAGTTCCAAACGTGTTCACAACTAACAAACTAAGATTTACACTACCACCACCAACACTAAAGAATGGCTTAGCAGGAGTCCATCAGAAAACATAAACGACTATTCATAAGCATAAGAGGGTCCATGCCCTAAACCAACATACAAATTAATATAACGTACATATTCTACACTACTATCACTTAAGACAAATAGAGGAGTCTCATCTCCAATACAAATAACTAGTCTATTCATCAGTTGGATTGTCTTCATCACAAGCATCATTCTCATAGTCCACTACCACGTCATATCCCTAGAGATCAAACATATGAGTGTTACATGAACCTGAAAAAGAGAATAGAGTGAGCTAGAGCGTAATACGATACTTGTAATCACCTTAATTTATACAATTTGAATATAATAATCATTAAGTAAATAATGTAATTTTTTAAAAAGATTTTAAGAAAAATCACAAGAATCACTTTCAATTTTTTACTATTCAAGAATATTAAAATATGAATAATTTAATTGTTGATTAAGAATTTGAATTGTTATCAATACAATTTTAAAATATAATTTTCTATAACTTTTTGGTAATACACTGCAAATGTGAGATGGAAAATTTTGATATATATGTAAAAGGAAAAAAATGAGATATCTGGACTATGATCTTGTCTAGAGATCACGCTAATGAAAGTTATAAAACATATTATGTTTGATGATTAAAAGATATGAACACTACATATTTATATGCACATTGTCATATATATAATATATATATATATAGATATGGATGGAGTAGCGAGCTCACAATCTTCATTGTTGGATTTGTCGAGTTGTGTGAGTTAACGTTGTATCGTTATATCGTTATATGTCGTCTTGAGTCTAGAGACGAGTCTAGTTGAGTCTAGTCAAGTCATCAGTCGTTTGTCATTTTGTTGAGTCTAAGTCTTCTTCAAAAATCGAGAAAGTGAATGTTGAGATCGCTAACTAATTCTTATTGTTTTATGTGTGCTATATTGCATAGAATATTAGTTGTGTAAAGTTAAAGAAACATTTAAAAGTTTAAATTATGAAATTGAGAAATAAATATTGAATAAAATATATGTTTATAAAAGAAAATACTAAACCTAAATAACATCAAATTCCAAAATGTTTTACGAAATGAAAATAGCAAGAAACACTAAATCAATGTAATAAAAAAGTAAAATAATGAAATCATATAATCCATGCAATAAACAAACTTGAACATCAAACGATTATAAAATAATACCGAGTTTCAATATGCTTTATAATAACAAAAAACAACAAGAAACATGAAGCATACATGATAATAATTATATATATGCCATATATAAGCCCAATACATATACTAGATTACCAAACAATGCAAATTTTGAATAGAATTGAAACATAATACTAAAACTCAATCTAAATAATCAGAGTAAGGAAATAGAAATATAAATGAAAGAATAAATCTTAAAATGATCAAAAGCTTTTGAATTGTAAAGTTTAAAGTTAATATGAAATGTTGGCTATCAACAGATGATCAATTTTTTTTCTTTTTTGGTTTGTTTATTTAAGGTAGAAATGACTTAATTAACTAGTATTGAAATAACCATGAAATTCCCAATTTATATTATATATGTGTGTTAATAAATTTATACATACTTTTGATATGTATTGAATATGATTTTTTTTTCATGATGAATTATGTGTTTTATTATTATGTTAAAATATTGAAATATTCTAGAATTTATTAAATATTTAGTTCATAAAATTTTAATTGTATTCATATGTGTAATTTATGATTTGAATGTGTTGAATTAAGTGGAGGAATGCATGTAACTAAGTCCTTATGTAGCAGAATTTTTAGGCAAAAAAATAAGCTATTAAACACTCATTAAGGCCTTAAGACAATGTCATTAAGTAACAAAAGGTTAAGTCATTAATTGCCTTAATTACAAATGCCTCAAAAGTCAAACAAGTAGATAATATCTACTCTTCAAACTTAAATTTTCGGGCAAAATTTCAGACCTTAGCCAAACCCTTTCTCTAAGCTTCAAAACACCTCTTAACCCTCTCAAAAGCTCCTCCAAGGTGGCATAAGATTAAGCCCTTCATTTTCCATCACTTTTACCACCAAAAGATTGCTAGAGGACCATTAAACTAAAGCCTAAAGTTCTATTGGTGAGTTTGTCTTTCATGTCTTAATCTTATGCATATATGTGATTTCTTGATAATAGGGTGCTTATGCTAAATATGAGAAATGATGTGTTCTATATGTTAATGGTAGTTTAAGTAGTATATTAAGGATACAAGAACTTATAGTATATGTTTTATGTGTAGCAAGAAGTATGGGTGTTGTTGAATTTGGGAAGAAGATAATTTGGGTAGTTGAAGTGTGGATTTGGAGTTTGAAGTATGATAAGTATTAGAAGTGTTTGAAGTGTTGTATGAAGTTTGCATAAGGTTTAGGACATGTTAGGAGTTGAGAAAAGTTGTTTTTTTTTTTCAAGTTTAAAGTGTTAAAGTTTGAAAAATTTCGTATAACTATCACTACACCTGTCAAAACACCCCTGTTGCCAAGGGTGTAGTGCTCTCGGATCAAAAATTTCATTTCCCCTGAGTTGAAACGGCCTCCAAAACACCCCGTTGCCAAGGGTGTAGTGTCCAAAACACCCCTGTTGCCAAGGGTGTAGTGCTCTCGGATCAAAAATTTCATTTCCCCTGAGTTGAAACGGCCTCCAAAACACCCCGTTGCCAAGGGTGTAGCGCTCGCGGATTTTCTTCCCCTGTTGCGATGCTGTCTTGTAAATTAGCCATAACTTTTTCACCCGACCTCCGATTGAGGTGATTCAAGTTGCGTTGGAAAGATAAAAAAGAGATCTACAACTTTTATGTTTTAAGTTTTCACAAATTTTAAACTTAACAATGCTTAAATTTTGATTCTTTCCCGATGCTACTCTTTCCAAAACAATGTTAAAGCTTATATTGGTTTACTAAATGTGTTTCAACTTATGAAATGAATCTTTTTGAGTTAAAATGAAATAAATTAATGATATATGATATGTAATGATGATCGAGTAATATAATTAAGCATGATTTAAGGATATTTGTATGATTTAATAAATTATTGATTATCTTTACTTGTTTTAGGATCTTGTGATAACTTATTTGAATGTATTTGTATGGTTATGTATGAGATTAGTTGAAATGAGTTTAAACTAAGTGTGAATTGTGATAATTCTTGTTGAACAGTTATTGATCCTCGCTTGGCCACCCCCATTAATTCCCAAGCTAATACAGGTACGCAGTAACTTGCTTGTATGCTTGTTAGGATAGGCATACTTAAATTTGATATAAGTTCTAAATGACTTAAGTATTGCTTGAATTGCTTGTGTTTTCACCGTTAAATCCGGTTCGAGGAGCGGTAACTTATCATGATGCAATGATAGGTTAGTGTAGACGCTTAGGCCAATAGTCATGATGCAATGACTAGGCTCGGCGGATAATCGATAGGAATGTATAACCGAGCAACATTTACTTACTCTTGAGAGGAAATAATATAATCTAATTCATGTTATGGGAGCATGTGAATTGCTTTATATTATGGATTGATTAAGTGAAGCTGAGTAACGGCTATATAACCTGGATGAGATTATCATTTGCAATGTAACGTTATCTAGGAGATATAGGTATTCGGGCTACCTATACCAACCCTGAGCGTTGTGAGCATTACTCAGGACCCCAGATATCCTCAGCTTGTCCGGAGTTTGAATACTCCAGTGTTGATTTGTTTAAGAAATATTAAAGAAAGATAAATGAAGCAATTGTTTTTGCATTGCATTAGTATAGGTTTGTATGGCTTCGCTTTTGTTTGTGTTGCTGTGTACTGGGCCTCTGGCTCACTTTTGCTATTTTCAGGTGTTGATGATGATTGTTATGATGATATGGGATTCGGGTCAGATTTGGGAGAAGTTTATGGACGAGTGGGATGAGTAGGACCCTGTGGCGAGAAGTTTTTGAAGAAAGTTTTATTTCATGTGTTCGTTTAAAATGTATTTTGTATTTTGGAATAAAGGCTTGTTAGTTAAGCCTGGGTTGTATTAAAAGACTTAAAGTCTATTTTCTTCATTTTGTAAGACTTATGTATATTTTGTTGTGTCCTATGCTGGACACAAGGATGTAAATATTTCCTTAAACTATTTTATGTAAATAGATTACTCAAGTGAGTAATCCTTTTGTAAAAGCTTTTATGACAAGTTTTAGTAGTTTTAAACAAACAATTCACATAACTGTAGATTAGGACAACCTTCCATATAATATGAAAGTATTATATGTGGTTGGGGACTTAACTTGCTAAGTCTTAAGGATTAGCAGGTCGGGTCTTTACAAGTATAATGGATGATTAATTTTGAACTTTGACTAGAATTTAATTTAGAAATTAAGCTTAGACAGTTTAATTAAATCAAGCAAATTAAACTATAGAATATAATTGATAGATTAACATAATTAATTTAACAAAATGAATCTAATCAAAATTGAGATTTCAAATATTCCTTTCCCTTTATCTATTTGATTTAGTTATTCATGTCATGAATCAAATTCTTTAATTATGTCTAACTATCAAATTTGAAATCCATTCTTTTCAGTTTGTCTATTTACTTTAACTATCTTTTCCAATAAATCAAATTTTATCATCATCTCAGCCAATTTTTTTTTATTAGAACTCCTTTTCTTTCAATTATCAAATGAATAAAAGTATTGAAATTTTCCCAATCATTCATTTTAACTTCTTTCTTCCATTTAATTCTCTAAGCTTTCAAATATGTAATTTAAGTGTTATATAGATTTGTAAAACCCTTAAACTATAGTTTAACTTCCATTTCCTAAACCCCCATAAATTTTGAATTCATTTACTTATTTAAAAATATTAGATCTTATTTCTAGATCCAAATTAAATATCAATTTCGCATATACTGAATTTCTGAACTAGATTTGTAATTCAAGATATTAATTTCTATTATATAGATTCTCAAATTATTTTCTATACTTAATATAATTATCTGAAAGGTTTAAATCTAAAACCTTTACCCATAAAAATTTTTAAAAGTTTTTTATCGTTATCTTTTAATTCTTTTCCTTTAACTTTGTGGCTGCCATCCTTTCTTCTTCTTTCCTCTTTCTTTTCTTCTTTTATATTTTCTTCTTCCTCTTCTCTTCTTTTTCTATCAAATCAACCCTAAAATCTTAGTTTTAAGTAGATTAAAGGAGAAATAGAAGATGAAAAACCAGATAGAAAATGAAAAACAAGGTTAAAGTAGCTTCATCAACAAGAAAAGAGGAATATCAAAGAAGATTAAATGACTTTGGTTTACTAAACAAGTAAGTTAGTTGTTTTCTTTGATTTGTTTGTTGTAAATGCATTGGTATGATGCATAAGTGTTAGTTACATGTAGGATTTGTAATAAAATTAGTAAATCATGGATATATGAGCTTGTATGCTAAAAATCTTCTTGTTATGCATGTATAGAATAGAATATTGATGGCATGAATTGATGATATAAGAAGTAGAAACATGTTTAAGAATGTTAGATAGACTTGATATGAGTTTGTATGTTGGTGTTAAAAGGCTTATGTTGGATTTTGTGAATGGACTTAGAAGTTAAATCGTTAAAATTAGAGTAAAAAGAAAGGGAAAACATAACTTTGATACCCTGTGCATCATCAACATGTGTAGCCCATGATCTCCTCTAACCAAACAATTTCAAATGTAACGGCCTAGATCATGGCCGTGACAAGGGGCATGATTTTCTCTAATCACATTCCCCCTCTCCCCCCCGATCACGAGTGTGATAGAGGGCATGATAAGGATCATGGCCTCCATTACAAGCGTGATTGATGCCCTATCTTCCAACAAAAAAAAGAAAGAAAGAAAGATAGAATGAAATAAATAAATGATATGAGATATAATATGCTAGTACTTGAATAATTAGGAATGTTAAGTAAATTGATAATCTTAGTAACTAATTTTGTTTAACATGGAACTTAATTTTATAAAATGAACTTAGTTAATAAACCTAAGTTCAACATAGTTTAATGAATCTTAATGAGTTAAAATAAACTAGACTAATTTAAAATCCTATAGGATATATAATATTGTCTTAATGGAATGAATGAATATAACTTGGTAACTAAACGACATTTAATATGGATTTTGAAAATAAAGTGGACTAGTTGATAGGCTAAAGTTTAATTTGACTTGATAGACTAAGGAGCTAAAATGAATTTGATCTAAATTAGAATAATTAGATTAACTAAGATGCTAATAGATACATGATAATAATCTAGTGAGATAATTGAATGTGGTTTGATAATTGGATTAAGTGGTTAAGTCTAATCAACTTGGTTAAGTTAAGTTAATATGGATCTAACTTGTAAATAACTTAGGTATGATTGTAGTATGTTAAACTTTAAATAATAAGAGGAGTATGTTTTTTTAAATGTATGTGTGTTAAGGGAAATGCGTATTTTCTTATAAATTAATAATTTATTTTAAAAAAAAACTTGAAAGTGAATAACAAAATGATAATGTTTTTATAATAAATGATTTATAAACAAAAGAAAAGAGATGATTTGACAAACAATGGAAAAATGTTCAAATCTTAGCAAGGTGATTTTTGCAGTTATGGTGGGGTTGCTACTTAATGTCTAATCAAATAGGTTTTAATATAAGTCTTTGTTTTAATAAGGTGTATATAAATAAGCTAGAAGTGAGTTTAGATACTAAACTTTAATATATGAGTGTTTACTATTTTGTTTCATAGGAGGAACTGTCACATCTCGAGGGGCACCCTAAACATGATAGTCCACCGTACACAATACTAAACTCTAAGAATAACTATCTTAGTTATGTAAAGGCTTCCATATCATATACAAGGCGTACATCATAACCAAGGGAATGCATCGGAGTAGCGCAATTTACATTGATAATGATTAAGTAATGAGGCAAGGAGAATACTTATCATAAAACATAAACATGGCTGATTGCAAATCTTAGGAGCATACCCCCGCTATTATCTTCAAGTCTATATAAATACATTTCTTAAAAATCTCCAAAATACTAACATAGCATACATTACACATAAGGAAATTACAAAATAACTTCATCTTATGTTCTCATTACTTCCATAAGAGTTTAAAATCCATCAATGACTTCCTTAATGTCATGATCTTCGAGTAGAGCCATGGGTATACCTGTTTCAACAAAAATCTATGGGAGTATAATCTTACAACTAGCTTAATGAGATATTTCCTTTCATTCACACCGTGATATCAAACAAGTTCATTTAATTTTCATCCATATGCTATGCATGTTATGCATCAAATCACATAATTACACAAATATATATATAATTATCCAAAAACCATATATAAAACGGATTTGCCCTTCCGCATCGAAGGTTAGGGAATTGTTGATAAAGATCCTCTCGACCTTCTACAATTGGTCCCCAGGCCAGCACTCAAAGCGTTCGGTTGGCACGACTCCGAACCTAGAGTCGCATTCCCTGAATGATGTGGATTCTTTAGGAATGAGCATGGCTCGTGTCCTAGCACATTAACAGCTTATCCAACTCTACGCATAAGAGTAGCAGCCTTCCAAAAAAAAATATGACTCGATGGATGCTATGCGTTAACGTTTTATTTTTCTTAAGCCAATCTTATTAAGGTTTCTTAGAGGCGATTAAACAATTTAGCAAATAATAAACAATCATACATGTAAGTAGACAAAATGCTTAAACAAACAATTTGAAGTTGCAATATTCTTAATTCTCATTTCATCACATAAACATAGAATCATACATGCATACATATCCCTGAATTCCCAATATATGTCCATATTTTTATCTTTTTTTAGTATACTAATGCCATTATTCTACAAGCACAAGCAATGTAACAAAATCAAGTGGAAAAACTAACACGTTCATTTCGCAATCTTCTTAGTCATAGTGTCACATCCCAAAGGATACCCTAAATGTAATAGTCCGCCACATTTACTATTCGTTCACTGTACTATAATTACAATTGTATTACAGTCTTTTTCCTTACGAATAGCTATTATGGCATTTAGTTTACTGAATAATGATTACATAATAAATTTTTATTAACAAAACATTAAATAGTCATTCTTTATTCAAATCTATGAATACCAATTTAATGTTGAAACTGTCTTTCTTTCAAAATACCATAATTTAAATAAAAAATTAATAAAGAAAAATCCTATTGCAGCTCTATTTCATTCCTTCATAATAAGAATTCCATTACAATCTTATTCATTTAGCGAAGTAAATGAGCCATTAATATTAAAGCTTAAGTATGATATTCTCAGTCATTCCCATAAGCTTCAATATTAGGTGTAAAGCGTGCTTTTACAATACTTAGAGGACCATACTTTGAATTATGAAGCTTAAGAAGATACAATAATAAATTAAGAAATGGAAATCATAATATTCATTCATAAATAATTGTCTTACAAGCCTTAGAGGCATTCTCTTGTCAAAATACTAGAATCTATTACAAGAAATTTTCTATGAAGTATGCATCTAAGCTAATGCTAAACTTTATCTAAAATTCCTTAACCAAAAAGGGAAATACCTAGCTACAAGGTCCTCATGGTCTCAACCACAAATAGTTAAACCACAAAAGATATATATAGAGGTATAAACTAATAAGATTAGTGAGAATTATTTCCATAAGTAAATACTTGAGTAGCAAAAGTTTAAACAAGTTATTTAAGCATTCAAGTGGAATGCAACATACACGGGAGCAAGCAAGGCATATAGTTTTCTGGGAACTATATGTTGAATGGGTTTACACCTTCCATTCGGGGTTTGGTGATAAGTAATCTCAAAGCGAGTAGTTTTAGTTAAGTTATGCTTTCAATCATTACCGCCAAGCATATTAAGTCTACTCGGGTTGAGCCATGCTTTCAAATTATCGCCAAGCATTGGTTTAATTCCATGTCACTAAGCAATCACTTTCGATCATTGCCGCTAAGTGTTGCTTTCGACCATGTTACTATCCTTTTCACCCAAGGATAATAACCCCATGCAATGTGACTCACTTCGTGGTATGCATGAATCAATTTATTTAAGATATCATAACATCATTATTATCAATTTTAAGGTGATCATAGAATTTTAGACATATCAAATTCTATACTAAAACAAGCAATTCCTTACAATCAATTTCTGCCTCGATATTTTTAGTATTCTTTCATACAACTTTACATACATAGCATTTTTTCTTTCCTTAATTTTAATGCATCTATACTACAAGTACAATCAAGTACATAAGTTAAGGAAATAAACTCACATTACCATGGTGATACTTCTTGTAAATGGATGAGTCGATTGAACAATCCACTTATTCAAAATAATCATCGGGATACGTGTATTCTTCCTCGGGATCACCTAGTTAAGAAAAATACCCATAATGAGTATTTCTTGATAACTCTCTTGATATTTGACAAAACTATGTCATAAGAACGTCAAAATTCATGTAAAAGACAATTCCAATTTAAAATGGTCATAACTTGATCATTTTAACTCGGAACTGCGTATATAATATATCTTTTTCTACCTATTCGAAAATATCTATCCATTTCTAAAACTATTTTCATCAAACTAGGTCTTTTAAGCTCTGTAGACACCCAATTTTTGCCCAATTAATTAAGGCTTAAAATTTAATTAAACTCATTTTTTTAAAAGCCTTAAGTATTGATGAAGTTGGCTAAGTAATCAAGGCACAGGCCAAATGGCCTGTTGGTTAAATGCATTGATCCAAACACACATCCAAGCTCAATGACACAAGTTCAAACCCTAGCAAAGGCAAAATTTTGTCTTTTTTATCATCTCATTATTTTTGCCTTTGCATCTTCCTCAAATGTGACTTTTTGCCTTACTTTGCATCGGTTTTTAACTGACAAAACAACATTAATTGTCAAAATTGATGATGGAATTGCAAAGTGGTTATAGAACATGAAAGATTAGTGCAAAAACAACCCAAAAGTCACAAAATTCGTATAAAAAAAAATTGAAAAAAAATGCAATTTGTGAGCATTCAATGGCACATGAATGAGGTGTTACAAGAATTGGAAAGATTGGACAATTAATCTACATACATTGGATGAATCTGACATGGAATATGAAAGCAATCATCAATTCATCAGTTACAAGATTGAATCAAACCCAAATTATTGATTAAATTCGTGGAAAAATCAAGGGGCAAAAATCGATTCATTTTTGAAACTGTTCGAAACTGAAAATTGAGCTTGCAACCTATAAATAGGAGGTCCTAGGATCAAAAGGCACAAGTCAATTTCAAGAAAACACATACATAGCAAAGGCAATTCGAAATTCTTGAATTTAGGGTATAGAATTCGAATTTTTCAAATTCGAATTGATTGGATCAGATTTAATCCAAATTGAGTGTTGTAACAATATTAGAAACTTGATTTGGATGATTTAGTGTGCTTAGATTTGTTCGAATTGATCGGATTTCTCTCTGAAATTTTTTTTAAATTTTGTTCATCAACGCCGCTGTATAACCACCGCCGGAACCGCCCCTTGCCGCCGTTCTGAGTGAACGCCACCACCACCAAAGGACGCGTCACCACCATAGGAGTCGGGCCGACAAGCTTCCAACCGCCGAGGACCACCGGAGCTGCCGGAATCCGCCCCGAAAAGTCGCGTCGTCGTCTTCTTCACCCGCCGGAGCTCCGAGATCCGACCCGAAGATCCGAATCCAACCCGGTCGGTCATTGGTCAACGGTCGTCGGTCGTCGGTCATCGGTCAACTCTGATCGGACGGTCCAGATTCAATCAAACAGATCAGACGGCCCAGATTCAATCAAGCAGATCAGCGGCTCGGATTCGATCAAGCATATCAGACGGCCCAGATTTCATCAAGCGATCAGACGGCCCAGATCGAGTCAACAAGTTCGGACGATCCAGATCGGTCAGCGAGATCGACGCTCCAGATCTCGTTCGCTTCATCCGACGGTCCAGGTTAATCCGCATTATTTTATTAATAGTTTATTATATAATTAATTTCATAAAATAATAAAAATAGCAAAAAATAGTAAAAAATTCATAAAAATTCATAAAAAATTCAGAAAAATTCAGAAAAATACAGAAAAATCCAGAAAAATATAAATAATTATTTTTTATATAAATTTATTTTTTTGATATTTTTGATATTTTTTGAATATTTTTAATGTGTATTTATACACAAATTGCACTAGAAATGCATATTTAATGCATGAAAAATATTTTGAATATATTGTAAATTATTCTGGATATATTGTGAATATGTGATGATTTTTTTTAAAAAAATATATAATAAAAATAAAAAAAATAAAATAATAATAATAATGATAAAAATAGATGAAAATGACAAAATTGGACTTTCCAAAACCAAAATTTTTTAGAAAAAAATAATAAAATAATAAAAAATGATTTTTGGATTTAGAAAAGTATGTTTTCATAAAAAAAAAAAAAAAATGATTAGATCATAGGATCATCAAAAATGGTTTTCACAAAAAATTTAAAATTTAATGAACTTAAATTGAGAATAGTTCAAAAAATTAAAATTGACCAACAAATTAAAGTTCTTTTTAAAAAAAGAACTACGTTTTGTCTGATCTCGATTAGCGAGTACGTAGGCACCTGCGGGGCGACATTAAAAAATGAAAAAATGTTTTTTTTTAATATTGTAAGTTTTTGTTAAAAAAAAAAAGGAAACATATTTGTTAATATTTATATTCTAAAGAAAAAATAATAAAAATGAATAGAAGCACATAAAATTAAAAAAAATGAATAATGTGACTTGTGAATATTGTTTCATAATGTTTTATTTGAATTTTTGAGCATATAAAGGATAAATTATAAATTTAAAATTCCAAAAGTGGTAACCAATTTGGTTTTAATAGGTTAGCCCCGAATCCATGATATCTGGTTTTAAAAGTTGATTTTTTAAATCAAATTTTCGCAGACTAGTAGCTAAGTTAGGATCAACCGACCCATTGATCCTAGCTTTTTATTTTTTCCTGATTTATATCGGGTGGCGACTCTAAATTATTTTCAAAAATTAAAATTTCTTTTAACCCCTAGTCGAGGATTCATGTTAAATGGGTTCGGGTTTAATGTGAATCGGGTTAGGAGAAATGAACCAGATAAGATGAGTGGAAAAAATCCAGGCTAGACAGCTTGGCGACTCCACTGGGGACTGTAAATTTTTTTTTTAAAAAAAGAGGGCTAGCCACTTAGGAATTTTAAATTTTAAATTTATCCTTGCTCAATTTTTGTGAATATATGATTCTTTGTATATTATATTGAATAATTGTTCTGTAAATATATACTAACCTTACAAATATAAAAAAAAAAAAGTTTCTTTTATGATTTGCACTTGCATTTGCATTAGCATAAATGTGTGCTAGATACGGTCGTACCAGGGCCGTCTTAATAGCCTAAGCGAGGAGGACGAAGTAAGGTCCGGGGGCTGTGGCTTTCCACCCTCTAGATCAAGAAATGTCCTCCCACTCCGGTTTAGTACTACTAAATCGGGGAACCTATAGAACCCTACCAAATCATGCATTCATTAGCATGGGATATGACCAACTTTTTCTAAAAAAAAAAATGAAGTTGAAATATAAATGTAAATACTTTTTTTTAAAAAAAAAAAAGAAAATTCTAAAAATATATATATAAGTTGTCAAAAAATTAAAAAATTTTGTAAATATTAGCTTACCTTTTAAAAAATTTTCAGAAAATGATGTCTTCAACCGACAGTAGCTATAGCTTATGGGCTCGCCTTATTAGAGAAAATCGAGTGGAACCTTTCAAGGATCCGATGCTCCTACTGGACCGATAGTTTGTTAGTTTTACTCCAGTCCAAAAGTCATTCATTGAGGATAGGTTAGGCCCGATCCTTAGCCTACCAAAGATACATGTTCCATTCACCATGTTCGGGGCCCTCACTCATCTATGGGAACCTGAAGAAGCTGTCTTCCGTTTGGGTCAGCATGTACTTAGCCCAACCATTGAGGAATATACTAGACTACTCCAAGCACCTCTTACCTCTGAAGGAATCTATATTCCAAAATCATTTGTTTCGATCATCAAATCATCCAAAAAAAAACTTCTTTGATAAATACTTAGTTATCTATATAGTTGAGAAATTTCTTTTTATAGATGTATAACTCATATTTCATACATGTTTAAGGAGTTGTTGCCTAAACAAAAGTTCTTTAGTAAAATAATGTTAGTTAGAAGTTTAGAAAAATCATATTTTACAAGAAACCCTTTTGTAGGCTCTTTAAAAATGAAGCTTTTGATTCTTTTTTGTTTTTAAAGAGTATTTTATGTTTATCTTATTGTTTTCTTTGATGACTTTTCTTCAAAAAATGAATTACCATTTTTCCCTTTGAAATTCTAACACTAGTGTCACCTTTTTCTTTTAGTTTTCTATGTATTTCCTTTCACTATTATTTTTAAATTTTAGTTTGAAAACTCACATTTCCTTTTTATATTATGTTTTTAAGGAAAACATTTTCATAACAAGGGATCATCTTTCTTATTTTTAGAAAACAACTCTACTTCTTCTAAAGTTATGGTTTTAGAAAAAAGTCCTTCAAAATAATGATAGTTCCAAAATTATAATGAGTTTTTCCTAAAGCTTTGAGAAAATAGACTCATTTTATTAATTTGAAAATCCTGAATTTCTTTTAAACTCTCTTTTGGTGACACAAATCTTTTTGGTAAAAAGTATAGTTTAAACTTTGGCGGTTTAGACAACAACCTTTATTTGCATGAATATGAGAATGGTAATAAGCAAAATTATAACAACAAAATAGATAGCAAAATAATATAAGTCAAGTATTGAGAGTCTTAGCTTTGAATCAAGACTCTTGGACTAAGAAATGGATTAGTCCCAAAAAGAAAAGAAAATTGTTTTGACTTAATAAGGACAAGTCCGAGACTAGAAAAACTAGTCTTAAAATAGCATGAAAGTAAATAAATTGCATTGCATGAAAATAAATAAATAATAAGTGAGCTTATATGCTCTAAAGAATATATATATATATATATATATATCGATGCATAAATATACTTAATTAGATATTATTAGAATCTGGAATATGCCTTCAATGGGAAGAAATTCAATGGGCTATGTGAAGGATAACACAATTGGGCTTTTGACACCATCTATAACCCAAAATCTTAAAATAATGGGTTAATGAGTCTTCCTTCTTATAAACTCTTTACACAAGTCCCATATTTCCCATATGGGATTCTCACACTTGCATCCTAACAATCTCTCCCTTAAGTGTGAGTCTCCACAATAGGGTAGGCCATACTCCTCCTTAACAAGAGCTTGTCAAACTGACTCTACTAAACCCGCTTTTGTGAGTGGTCCCACCTACTCACTATGGGTTTCACAGACGAGTCATATCACAAAGCTCTTCTTTCCACATAGTAAGCCAACAATGAGAGATTCCCAGCCTAACCATTAGCTCTGATAACAATTGTTAGAATCTGGAATATGCTTTCAATGTAGAGAAATTCAATGGGCTTTGTGAAGGATAACACAATTGGGGTTTCTGATACCAACTCATATATACTTTATGCAATTTTGCTTATTACATGTTTTTACCTCTTAGTAAGAGGAAAAAGATTGGATCTTTTCCCTAACAAGTGGTATCAGAGCTCTAGATTTAAAAAAAAAAAAAAAAAGGGAGGGGGGGAGGAGAAACCATGTAAGAAGACAGAAGATCCTTGCATGAGACTCCAAGACAGCAGGCACGATAAAAACCCCATATGAGTTGAAGGGGGAGATTGTTAGAGTTATAGATCCAACTCATATGGGTCTATAACCAATAAATCCTAAATATATATTGTATATATTTAGAAGACACTGAAAATGGAAATCCTAAATATATGATATATTTAGATGGATATATATGGGAAAATGAGAAGACATGGAAGAAAAATGCAAAAAATTAATATTGTTCAAATGGAATAAATGCGGCTAGCATTAAATATGAGCCTTCCTTATTTTTCTTATAAATTCTCCTTGGTTTTGTCTTCCAATGTAGATATACACCGATGAGGTTAGAGACACACCATGAGGCGTATGGGTAGATATATACCGAGGAGATGTAGAGACATGCCGTGAGACGTGTGGAGGGATAAGATGTTGATCCTTGTTCTGGTGTTCCACCGGTTAACGGTGATGAAAGGCGTTTCGCCTAAAGCTGTGATGAAAAAGAGAAATAGGAGAACAAGATGAGTGTCTCTTCTCAAGCCTAGATAAGATAGATCTAGAGAGAGAAAGAGAGGGAATCCTGGAGAGAGAAACTCTAGATGAATAGATCTTGTTTCTGTTTGTAATTCCACCGACTAAAGGTGATGAATCGATAATCCACTAATGAACAACAATTTGTAATCCCATTATATTGTTTATAGTTGATGAACCAGAGTACTGTTGGTCCATGATTTTTCCTGTTTGGGTTTTTCACGTTGTATCCTGGTATTTGTTTTTTACTTTATGCAATTTTGTTTATTGCATGTTTTTGGCTCTTGGCAAGAGGAAAAAGATTGGATCTTTTTCCTTAACAGATATGGATAAGAAGTTAACATAATAACAACAATAATATATGCAAAACATAATAATAACATAAAAATAGAGAAATGAATTTTCATGAACAAGAACAATGCATGAACATAGTGTAGCTTCCATAACAACAAGTTTAGGAAACTCATACCATGGTCATGTAAAATTACATGACATGGTAGTAAAGAAATATAGAAAGAAATTTTTACTTAAAGAGAATATGGAGTAGTATGTGTGAATATATTTTTGGTATATGTAGAAGAAGGTTTGGGAGTATTTTGGGAGAGTTTTGAGAGGAGAATTTTAAGGAATTTTAATAGTGAATTTGTAGGTAGATGAAATGTGAATGAAATGAAAGAGGATGAGATATTTATAGGAAAGTGAGGAGTGAAATTGTGTGATTAAAATCAAAAAAATTGAAAAAGAAATAGAGAAAGAAAGAGGGGGAAGGGCGCTGGCCATAGAGGGGAAGAGAGAGGAAGAGATGTGATTTTTGTATTTTTGTTAATTAAATATAATATATAAGGTAAATGTGATATAAAGTTATGGAAAAGATAAAAAGTAGATAAAATAGGTATGTAGAGTGTAAGAGTATGTATTGAAAAAAGTAAAGATAGAGGAATAGTGTAGAATAGTAATGAATAGTGTAATGTAAAGTAGATGTGACTAATAAAGTACCGGTAGTAAGAAAATATGCGTATAAATGCGATATCTCATATTTTTAACTACCGAAAAATTACAAAATTGATATTTTTGAAAACCTTATATTTTTACGAGTCTAATGGTATATCTAGAATATTTTTACTATTCTAAGCCTTGCGACACATTTTTCAAAAACTGTATCCATTGGGATTCAAAACAAATTGTGGTTTGGCTAATCTGATCCTTTTAAGCTTTCTTACGTTATTGCGAACTATTTTACACACTAATCTCTTACTTACTCTTTTAAGGTTACGAACATGGGATTGCCGGACTTAAATTGTTTCGTCTAACTAAGGTTTTGTTGACTTAAGGGTTTCCCATTAACCTTCTAATTAGGGTTTAAGCTTAACCGATTGCAAAACTTTGGGGTTTTACACATAGTAATCCTCAGGAAGGAAAATCTCTTATTCATCGTCACCTAGACAAAAGAAATACCCGGGATAAGTATTTCATAGAATTTCTACTTAGAATTTCTAATTCTATTTCACTATTTTCGTCAAAAATCGCATTGAATGAAGTTCCAAATTAAAATGGCCATAACTTGATCATTTTAACTCGAAATTTCGCATATTATATGTCGTTTTCTACCTACTCGAAAGGATCTATCTATTTCTAAGGTTATTTTTATCATGCAAAGCCATTTGGGTTTGGGAATGATGGGGTACGGAATCATTACGAAATTCCAATTCCTCAAAACACAATTTTTCAAACTTTTCTTCTTCCAAAAATCTTTAAGCAAAAATTATATATTTATGTGATTGAAAATTCTTTTGAACATATATATATATATATATACATACACGCACTCATACTATATACATGATTTTAGTGATGTTGTCTCAATATGAAGTTTGTAAACAACTTTGTGAAGGGTCATTCTTTGAATTGTGATAAATTGGCTTTTTTGTAAATTTGGGACTTAGCAACAAGAAAGTCATAATTCAATATATATATATATATATATATTTAAATCCTCAAAGGTTTTATATTGTTCACAAATTCTTATTAAACAATTTATTTTTATGGTTTGACCTATTTGTGACATAAAAACCAAAATGTATTTTTTTTTAAGGAATTTTCTAAGTTTGACAATTTAAACAAGATGCTAATTTTTAAATTTTGTAAGTGTGAAACTTAATTAAAGAAAATCATGATTTCATACTTATTTTGAGCCCATGAATGTTTTATTTTCATGTTAAGCTCTTTTAACTAATTATTTTCCAAAATATGAACCTTTATGTGGTTATGCGAAAAATCATTCCAAGTTGCATAAAAGATGTTTCAAGTTTTAGCATATGAGAAAAATTTAGTGATTGACTTATTCTAAACCTTCATGCTTACAATATGTCCTTATTAATTCATAATTTTTCTATACATGGACTTTCATTCAAAAATATTTAGTTTGTTACAAGTAAGTGTTTAGTCACTATAAATATTATTTTGTATTTCCTTGATTCCATAAAAAAAAAAAAAATGGATTTTACTTCTTAAAACTTAATTCCTTAAATTGTATATTGATTTTACTTCAAAATAGATTTTAACATAGTGAGTAGATCTTAAACTTGACTTAGAAAGATTGTTTGGTTCCTTATTTTAATTATGAAGTTGGTAAAAATCCTATAATTAAGTTTTTATGAAAATTTACATAACAAGGAATTCTCACATTAGAGTTATAACAAATCTTATATTACTTGTTTTGAAAAGAGAAAGTTTATTTACTTAGTTACTTATGGAAGAAATCCTTTTTGTTGATACTTTCAAAAATCCATGATAAGCTTGTCTAAGTTTTTTAAAAGAATTTATTAAAAACAATTTCAAAGTCTTTGATGGAAAAATCTTTATTAAGTGACAAAGTTTATTTTAAAGAGAGCTTAGTCTTGTTTTTCCTTATTTAAGAAAATCTCCTCTTCATTTTTGTTGAGACAATAATCAACATGATTATGCATGAATATGAATATGTACTTAGGAGAAAGAAAAGAATATCACATAAGAATATAGGAAAGATATAAGAAGCAATAATAAGCAAAATAATAAGGTCAAGTATTGGAAACCTTAACTTCATCAAGGTATCCTAGTCAAGTATTAAGAGTCTTAACTTTATCAAGGATTCCCGAGATTAAGAATAGACTAGTCCCAAAAGAAAAGAAAAGAAAAGAAAAGAAAAGAAAAGAAAGAAAGGAAAAAATCATAATAATAAGAGTATGTTACTGAGAGTTAGTGAGCATTTAGAGAGAGTTATTGAGTATTTAGACTCTAAGAAATATATAGATATACATATAGTTTAAGAGCATAATAACAATAATAACAACATAATATCATAATATAGCAAAATAACATATCGGAAATTCTTAGCATGTACAAGAACAAAACATGAACATGTTGTTGTTTCTGTAACTAACATGAGCTTTAAGAAATAAGACCATGGTCATGTTAAGTTATATGACATGGGAAAATAATTGTAGAAAATGTTTACCTAAAGAAATATATGTGTTGAAGAAATAAGGTGATGATTGTAAGAATATGTGTATAGTAATATGTGGAAGATGGTTTTTGTGTAGAGGAAATAATTGTTTAGAGAAGATTTTTGGTAGAGGGAAATTTTGTGGAAAGATTTTGGTAGAGTTTTGTTGTGTAAAAATGAATGTGTGAAAGAAGTAGAGAGAAAGAGGGTATTTATAGTTAAAGATGGGGGGAAATTAAGAGTTAATTAAATAAATGAAAAAGAAAAAAAATTGATGGCATGAAGAAGAAGAGTAATTAGAAGTTAATTTAGAAGAAAAGTATAACAAAAGTTTAGTAATATGTGGTGTAGAATTTTTACGAAAAAAGAAAATTGTAAGAAATAGATATGTAGGTTATAAGAATAGGTAGTACAAAAAGTAGAGATAGATAAATAGTTGTGAATAGTGTAGAATAGGACAATGAATAGTAAACAAGACTAATAATTTACCGATAGTCAAGAAAATACGCATAAAAATGCAATATATGATATTTTTAGTTATCGAAAAATTATAAAACTGATATTTTTGAAGTCTTTGTATTATTACGAATCTAACGGAGTCATTAGAATATTTTTACTATTCCGAGCCTCGAGACATGTTTTTCGAGAACTAATCCTGTTCGGGTTCGAAACATTCTAAAAATTAACGAATCTGATATTTCAAACTTTCCTATATCATTATGAACTATTATCCATAATTATCTCAATTCCGTTGCTTAGGGTTTAAGAGCACAGGATTGCTAGATTTAAACATTAAGGTTTGTTGTAGACTTTTTTGACTTTTAGGGTTCTAGTTTGACTTTCGTTTTTTATTTATTCGTAAAATCATAAAATTTTAGGGATTTTGACCGTGTTATATTTTTGGTTCAACATTTTATGTTTTATTTTATTTTATTTATGATTTATGTAATATTTTTCAGTTTCCGGGATTGTTTAACCGAGTATAAGGCTATGGGTTGACTCCATTTAACTTTAGGTGGCAATTGAAAATTTTTATTCTAAAATTCACTGAAGGATTTAAGGTTTTAGTATTTTTTTGCCGAGTGTTATTTGGATATATTATCTTGATTTGTGTGTTAGGGATTAGATAAATGATTTAGTTGGCGTATGGATGTTGAACCAAACGATTGTTGGATTTTTTATTTTGTTTTAAGGGTTCTCCTTTTTCTTAAGGTTAAGAATTTTCGTATTTGATCTTATTTAGAATTTATTTTTAACTTGGGTCGCTTTTCTGGGTCTTGGTTTAGTACTTAGCTCTAGGATTATTTTTTAAGAATTATGAAAAATTCAGAGGTTTACAAGAACATATTAATCTTTGGATTTCCCAAAAGATTAATATAGCTTAGCCAGGATGATAGGTAGGTAATATTGATCTTATCACCTTGATTGTGCTTGTAATATAGTTACACATGTATTATTATAAACATAATTGATTATGTGCGGGGATTGGGTGTTTGTTTACTGTTTGATGATTACTTTGGTTAATAAATCATTGAAAATAAAGTGATCACACATTGTTTGTAATAAATGAGTTGATTTTGTCGATGAATGTTTATTAATTGAAGGGTCACTTTAATAATTAGACTTACTACTATTTGGTTAGCTAATTAAATAATCATGCATTACACGATAACATACCTTATGTTCACGTCATGTATTAGCTCCTCGGTCCTAGGGTAATTCTATAGAGGGTCTAGTAAATCTAACAAGATTACCTCTGGTCATGTTAGCCCTATAGGAACTAAGTAGGCACAGAAAGACGTTTCCTGATGAGAGTTGAATAAAGGTAGCTAATACTTAGTGGAGTTTTTGAGTTTTAAGGTAAAGTTGAGGTTATATTACTAATATGTGTGTATATATATATATATAAATAAATAAAAAGGTTTGAAAAGAAATCCTTCTTCCTTAGTTCTTTGTTTCTCTTGGGTGTAAATTATTTGTGTTGGTCCTTCAATCCCCAAGAGAGGACCATTGGTTTAGATTCTGATCATGCAAACTATTCATATTATATGGCTGAGAGTTACATTTGCATATGCTTGTTAATAATACTTGTTTGATATTTGTTTGATGTGTGGTGTAGTCTTGTTATTCACTAAGGGGTAAATTAGCTCACACCCCTGTAGTTCTTATGCAAGAAAGATCGGGAATGGGCTAAGGATGTGCGGAGAGTGATCTTCTTCAATGATATCCTTGAAAATAGGAAGATGAACTTAGAGTGTAATCCATATGTTTAGCGTTCAAGTTTGAAATTATGTAATGTAGAACATAAACTTAGAACTAGATTAGTTGTATGTTATTTGAAACTTTGTGATACGTAAGTTATCTATCCTATTTTTCTATTTGGTAGAGGATAACAATTCTCTGCAGTTTTGGTGGACTGTGGGAATTTGAATTTCCTTAGTTATCAAAAAGTTTTTACACAATTAAAACTTGTTTAAAAAATATTTAGTAGAGTTTTGCAATTCTCTAACTTGCAAAACGATTATCATATTATGTGCATATACTGTATGATTACTCCAAGTTAATCCTGCTAAATCTCCTTTTGAGGCGTAACAATACTACCACAAACACAATCACATGAGCATGCACATATAAGCCACATACAACCCTAATTCTAATGCAACAAACAATCCAATTATTGTCTTTAATTTTAAGTCCAACAATCAACATTAGGATAACTCAATATCCCGACAACACACTTATAATATGTCTATGTGTGTGTGTGTGTGTGTGATGTTGGGTACTCCACAACATTCAAGAGTATATGAGTCCTAAAATCCAAGAGTACAAAAATCCATTAGTTAAACCATAAATCTATCCATAATCATCTCCAAGTGTGACTCCACTAGGGACAGCTTCACATAAGAATCATCAGGGTACCGTGTTAAAATCACCTATACACCTAGTTCGCTAACCACATCCAAACACATACAACACACGAATCTAATGGCTAAATATTCAATTAGTCAATTTGAGGTTCTAAACTAACAAGCACACGCAGCAAACAAAGTAGTACACATACCTAGAAGTAGTTTCGTTCCTAACCAGTATCTAATATTCGAATTACATATAATTAAATTGTTTAGTATCTTCTATTTTTCTTCCTTAAACTCCCATTATATTCCTATCACTCCCGATTCTACACTGGTATTACTTAGCTCCTAAATTCTTAAAGTATATTTAGATTATGAAAAAATAGTTTAGCGAATCTAGTCATGTTTAGGCTAGAGAAGAATGATTTTTTAGGGTGTTATAACATGCATAATTTCAAAATTTATAGAGGCGAACATGAGCAAGAACATGGGACCATGTGTATGCTTTGTTCTTTACCAATCTCCTTTCATTGCTAGAAACAAATATAAAAATAATGGCAAAGCAAAGTAAAGCACACACAGATTTACGTGGAAAACTCTTGACAAGAAAAATTGCAGGAGGATGAGAGAAATTCACTATATATTGAAGAAGGAATATAAGGTGGAGAATGCAAATTTGATCTGATCATGTCGTAACCTTAACAAACACACACACACAAGCGCATGCACACGCACACACACACACACACGCACACACGCACACATATGTAACTGTATAAGCTACCTCAAAGACCGGCGGCCTATCTGCTAGTCGTTATTTCAAAGCCAATGCCAGCACAAAGACTCGCCTTATTGGTGAAGGCTAGCGGCATACATGGCTAGGCTGGTGGCGTAAGTGCAAACCTAGCCTAAACTTTAGCTTCAACAAGCAATTTAAAGCCGACAGTATACAGGTTAAAGCCGACACCCTTGACTCTAAAGCTAGCTGCTTACACTGGATTCGGGTCACACATCTAACAATCTCTACCTTGACGCAAATTCAAATGCAAAAAACATAAACTCTAAACTTCAACATAAAAACAAAACACTCTCCTTCTCTTCCACAAACCTCTAAAGGAATCAATCAGTAACAAACACCAACCAAGTCCAGGCAATGCTCAAACTTAGCTAGAGGAAGTGACTTATTCATCATATCAGTAGGATGATCTTGAGCAATAACATCATAAACAAAGTGATACAAGAATCAATGTGTTTTATCCTCTCATGAAACATTTGATCTTTTGTTAGGTAGATCGTACTATGACTATCACAATAGACTGTAGTAGTCTTCAAGTCATCACTAACTTAGCCAAATAATCCCTTCAACCAAATAGCTTCTTTACAGGCTTCAGTAATGGCCATATACTCTGCTTTATTAGTAGAAAAATCAACTGTAGCCTACAAAGTTGCTTTCCAACTAATAACATAACCACTAATGGCAAAAATATACCCTGTGAGAGATCTTCTCTTATCCAGGTCTCCGGCGGAATTAGAATCGGCAAATCCAATGATTCCATCTCTAGTTATACCGAATTGTGAACAAACATTAGTAGTACCTCTTAAGTATATGAAAATCCACTGAACTGCTTTCTAGTATTCCTTATCAGGATTTGCCATATATCTATTGACTACACTGACAACATGTGACAAATTTGGATGTGTACAAACCATAACATACATAAGAGATCTACAACACTAGAATATGGAACCCTTGACATATAATCAATGTCATCATTTGATTGTGGAGACAAAGCAGATGAAAGTCTGAAATGAGTTGCTACAGGAGTACTAGCAGGCTTAGCATTCTTCATATTAAACATGCAAAAAATTTTCTCAATGTACCCATTTTGACTTAGATGTAATGTACCTGCTTTTCTATCTCTTTAAATCTCCATCCCAATTCTCTTCTTTGCTGCTCCTAAGTTTTTCATCTCAAATTCTCTACTTAACTGGCTTTGATCTTTCTAATCTCTCCTCTATTCTTGGCTGCTATCAACATGTCATTAATGTACAAGAGTAAATACACAAATGACCCATCATTACATTTCTTAAAAGAAACACAACTATCAAAACTGCTTCTCTTGAAATCATGAGACATCATAAAATGAGTCAAACCTCTTGTACCATTATCTGAGAGACTATTTTAAGCCATAAAGGGACTTTCTTAACATGCAAAAATGGTCCTTCTTTCTTAAGATCACAAAACCCTCTGGTTGTTGCATGTAGATATCTTCCTCAAGCTCTCCATGTAAAAAGGTTGTCTTCATATCTAAATGTTTAAGCTCAAGACTGTGCATAGCTACGATACAAAGCAAGGCTCGAATTGAGCTATGTTTTACAATTGGAGAAAATACATCCGTAAAATCTACACCTGATAATTGACTATAGCCTTTTGCAACTAGTCTTGCTTTATATCTAGGTTCTTCAAATTTTGGTGTTCCTTCTCTATTCTTGAATATCCATTTGCAATGAATAGCCTTCTTCCCCTTAGAAACTTCACTAAATCCCATGTACATTCTTATGAAGAGATTCCATCTCTTTCTGCATAGCAATCATCCACTTACTAAAATCATCATAGCTAACTACCTTTGAGTAAGTAGATGGCTCTATATTGGAATCAACGTCCTCTACTACATTTAGAGCATAAGCAACAAGATCTGCCTCAGCATATCTTTATGGAGGCCTAACTTCTCTTTTAGGTTTATCTTTAGTAATAGAATGCTGCTGTGGTGGTGGTATAGAAATAGTAATACTTTGCTCTTCTATTCCAGGCTGAGAAATAGGCTTTGGTTTAGAACCTAAATCAATCTCAACCTCCACCTACATACTCGATTTCTACTGGACTATATCAGATGAAGTGCTGGAAGATAAGTCATGTAACATAGCAGTTTCATAAAAAATAACATCTCTACTATTAATGACTTCCTTTGATTCAGGACGTCACAACTTATATCCCTTGACATCAAACTTATAACCAAGGAATATACACTTTAGAGATTTAGGCTCAAGTTTTCCATTATTAACATGAGCATATGTAGGACATCTAAAAATCTTCAATTTAGAATAATTAGCAGAAGTACCAGACCATACCTCTTGTGGAGTCTTCTTCTCAATAGTAGTTGATGGAGACCTATTAATAAAAAACATGCTATAAAAGCTGCTTCAGCCTAAAATGACTTGCTAATTGAGCGTTTGAAAGTATACATCTAACTTTCTCCATAATAGTTTTATTCATCCGTTTTGCTATCCTATTTTGTTGTGGTGTACCGGGATTTGTTAAATGCCTCATAATTTCCTCTAACTTGCACTGAACATTAAATTCATTATAATAGAGCTCTAAACCATTATCAGTGCAAAGACGTTTTACCTATTTCCCTATTTGTTTTTCAATCATTGTCTTCTACTCTTTAAATGTGGGTAGAACATCATTCTTCTATTTTAGAAAAAATATCAAAACTCTTTTGAAGAAATCATCAATAGTCATCAACATGTAAATAGCACTTCCACTATAAGGCACTCTAGATGACCCTTAAAGATTTGAATGAATGTAATCAAGTGAACCTTTTTTGTTATGAGTACCTGTGGCGAATCTGACTCTCTATTGCTTCCCAAAAACATAGTGTTCACAAAATTTCATTTTACTGATGCCTTACCCATCAAGAAGTCATCTTCTAGTCGATGTAGCCATACAGGCTTCACTCATATGCCCTAGACGCATGTGTTAGACTAGTAGCATCATCATCTATCAAAGAAGAAGTGACGGCTACATCAACTGCAACAACAGAACCCTGCAAAAGATATAAATTAGCATTCTTTTTCTATCCCTTCATCACTACAAGAGAACCCTTACTTATCTTCAAAACTACACCTTTACCGGTGTACTTGTACCCTTTTGAACCGAGAGAACTCAAAGAAATCAAATTTCTTTTCAAATCAGGCACATGTCTTACATCACCAAGTGTCCTGATAACACCATCAAACATTTTGATTTTAACTGTACCAATACCTACAACTTTGCAAGAAGCATTATTTCTCATAAAAAAATACCTTTAGAAACTTTTTCAACTAGAATCAATAATCCTCTCCTGGCTTGTTTAAGGATCATCATTAGAAGCAATAAGAAGTTCTCCACCACTGTAGTCTTCAGCTATATCAGCTCCACCTGATTTTTCTTATTCTTTTCCCTTTTGATTTTCAGCAGCTTTCTTGTTCTTATTTTGCAATTTATAACACTCTGACTTGATGTGCCCTTTCTTCTTGCAATACCTGCAAATTTTATCTTTATTTGCAAATTTCGATCTACCCCTTGTATTACCACAACAATTGCGATCTTGGGTCCTTCCATGAGTAACAAGATCCTCTACTTAAGGCTCAGATTTAACCACAAGATCCTTCATCTTTTCAAAAGAACACATTGCATCATACACTTCATCCATGGTGAGAGAATCATGACTATATAATATGGTTTCTCTAAAGGTCGTATAAGAGGGAGGCATAGAACATAATAAAATCAAAGCTAAATCATCTCCATCATACTTAACCTCCAAAGTTTCCAAATCAAAAATAATTTCTTTAAAATTGGTTAAGAGATCTTCAAGAGACTTACCTTTTGCCAAAAAATGAGAATATAGCCGTTGCTTCAAATGTAGCTTGTTGGTCAGCTTTTCGTGATACACAATTGCTCCAATTTCAACCATAATTCAGCAGCAGTCTTCTCCTTCAACACATCTTGCAATATTTGATTTGAAAGAAGTAGATGAATTTTAGAAAGGGCTTTTCAATTTTTACATTGTTTTTCTTCCAGTGACCATGACGATGACATCTTCTCAACCCTAGCAGCACGTCATCCAAATCCATTTATGCAAGAATTGCTTGCATCTTGACCTTCCATAAAGAAAACCTAGTGTTGCAATCCAACAACGAAATATCATATTTCACAGTTGCCATTATCTTGGATAAATCAAACCTAACACTCTGATATTAGTTTGTTAGAAACATATATGAAAATATTGGCAAAGCAAAGTAAAGCATACACACATATTTACGTGGAAAATCCTTGATGAGAAAAACCATGGGCAGAGGAGAGGAATTCGCTATGTGTTGAAGAAGGAATATAAGGTAGAGAATACAAATTTGGTATAATCATGTCGTAACCCTAAAAAAAACACACACATATATGTGTATGTATGTAAGCTGCCTCAAATGTTGGTAGCCTATCCGCTTGCCATTATTTTAATGCAGGCACAAAGGCTAGCGGCTTACTGATGACAATCGATAGTGTACATGGCTAGGTCGGCAGTGTAAGTGTTGGCTTATCCTAAACCTCAACTTTGGCAAACAATTCAAGGCCGACGGTGTACAAGTCAAGGCCAATAGCCTTAACTCTAAAGTTGGCGGCTTACACTAGATTCGGGTTACAAATCCAACATTTGTTAAAAGTTATAGAGAGAAACATGACTTGATACATGTAGCTATGCATTAGTCGTGTTCTTTTAGAAAATGTGATTTTTGCACTCAAAGACGTACATGGCTTGAAACATAGGACCGTGCACAAGCCATAGACTTTTGGAAAACACCTTAGTTTACATTTTTCCTTTTGTTTCCGTACCAATACTTGTTTAAACTTTTTCTTAGTTATATGATGCAACACGGAAGCATTGAATAATAGAAAATCAATAATTACGATTGATTTCAAAACGTGAACTTAATCATAAAATTGCTAAGCAATTGCAAATTTAGAGAAAATCTTCTCAATTCAATATCAAAGATGTCGAATATCAGTTGTTTTTAAAGACAACTCTAGAGGTCTATTTATACTATTACATAAAAATCCTATAAAGAAAAATCCTAAAAAGGTAAAGTAATATATACAATATTGACTAATAACAAAGAAAAATAATATACACATATAAAAAGGAAAATAATAAATACAATTTAGACCGATAATAAATATAAATAAATCTGATGACATAACCGACAAAGCAAGCTAGCTTAAAGCTGGTCAAGGCAGGCGGTGTAGCTGGTCAAGGCTGGTGGCATAATAGCTTGTCGTCCACATCATTCTCCTCCACTTGAAAAAAAACAAAAAACTCGCCCTAGAGTTTAGAGTTGAATCTAGATATAAAGGAATTTTCATCACCGGACGACAAAGCCAAATTTGGAATCATGAGTAAGTATCCTCTAGGATCAAATATGAACTTGCAAAAGTGAACCTTAACGAGTATAAAGTAAAATATCGTAATTATCTTAAGATTTAGAATTGCATCCGCCCTCGAGTTCCTTACGCCATGTGTAGCAAGATCATATCTTCCAACCATAATAAAACAATCTTCAACTTTATCTAAAGCAGTTTTTCCACATTTTTCGAAATACATACGACCAGCTTTTTCATAATCCTTCATGAGGAAATAACATTCTACAGCAGACTTTGCCTTCCCAATTGACCTAACTAGTACCCCATCTACTTTAGAATCTAAAAAATTCAATATTTCTACTATTGCCCTAAGTCCACAACTTTTAGCCAAATTTTCACCATGAATTAAGTCAATATGGTGTTGTTTGTTCCTCACGAGAGGCAAATCATCTAATAAGTTGTCGGGTATCAATTTGTTTGACTCTCCTAATTACCCCTTGACATTGTCTGGCACCTCTTCAGTCTTCTCCTCCTTATCACCCATCAGCATTTGTCTTTCAATTAATGTATGCACAGTTTGGGATTCCTTTGTAACATCCTCCATCTCCTTCTCTGACGGTGTAATTGTAAGAAGGGAACATCCCTTTACTTTGGAAGTTTCATGATGTTCTACTGATTTTTCAATTTCTTCATTTTCCTTCCTCAAATCATTACTTTGTGCTGATATCATAAATTCTGCTTGAGGATATCTGTGGTCCTGTTAAGGCATGATTTCCTCATAATTAAGACAAAGAAATTCATCTTCCAATAAAATCTTCATCCTAAACTACGTTCTCATAGGTGCTTTTCCTTCATGACTTAATTTTTTTTGTAATCTCTCCCACCAAGCAAAAGCATAACTTTCAATCGATACGCTATCAACTTCACCCTCTTTTCTTCAAGGATTTCTATGTATTCAAAGATCCGCTCAATCTCAGAATTCCAATTAATAAAATTATTAATCCCTAATTCTCCACTAAAATATGGAATTTCTTTGTTTTGGCGGAAATTTTCATAGTCTCTTTTATCATGCCTATAACACCCCCTTTGGTATCTGCTACCACTATCACTGTATCTCCTTCGTGGTTGTCCATCTCTAAACAAAAACTCACCTTCCTCCTCAGAATCTTCATCTGCGATCTGTGTCCATCTATTTACAGCAACAGGTTTGACAACAAAATCGCCGCGTGCATACTCTGCCATTAGTCGTCTCCTATAACCATTAATATTCCTATTGGCATCAGATCGATCGATCAGGTCATCAAAGCATTGTTCCATACACTGGAATCTCATATCCATGTTCTCCAACACCGGCCTTCATATCGGTCGCCTGTAACATAGGACTTCCATACCCAAATACCGTCAGGAATATGACCGACTCCTATTCTTCAGTCAATCGACATCTCCGCAGGATTTTACCCGCTCTGATACCAATCTGATGAGAAACCAATTTGACAATTGATTTCAAAACGTAAACTTAATCACACAATTACTAAGCAATTACAAATTCAGAGAAAATCTTCTCAATTCAATATCAAAAATGTCAAAATATCAGTTGTTTTCAAAGACAACTCTAGAGGCCAATTTATACTATTACATACAAACCTTAAAAAGGTAAAGTAATAAATACAATATTGACTAATAATAAAGATAAATAATAAATATGAACCTAAAAAGAAAAATAATAAATATAATTTAGACCGATAATAAACACAAATAAATTGTATGACATAACCGACAAAGTAAACCGGCTTAAAGGCTGGTCAAAGTAGGCGGTGTAGTTGGTCAAGGCCGCAGCGTAGTAGCTTGTTGTTCGCATCACTACATCATCACTTTAACACTTTCATAAACATATTTTAACCCCAAAACCATACCAAAACATATGCCACCTTCTTATATTACATTAAACACTCATGATAATGCAAAAATACATAAGAATTATATTACCTTTCAGACCATTTGCAAAACTACCAAAGCACTCTTGTATTCTTATGTAAAACTACCAAAACACAAGTTACACATTTATCAAAAATCAAAATTTTAGATTATTTGCTCGTAAAAGTACCCAAACATTGGTATATTTGTCAAAAATCAAAACACAAGTTACTTATTTATAAAAGTACCAAAATATGAGTTATGTTTTTTGTGTTTAATCATCCAACCATATATAAGACATATAAAATACCGATAGTAAAAGTTCTATAAAAGTTATCTATTTTACTACTACGTGTGTTAAAATTTATTAATATTTATGTCATGTCCCATGTATGTGATTTGTAATGCCAATCAATCTTTTTCCAAGGGATACTTTATATAACTATAATATCAATTTAACAATTCACCATTTTCATGGATTTAATGCTTTAATGATTGGTAATAGCTACACAATTTGGATAAAATTTCTAAATTGAAAAGAATACGTCTATGGCACAAGAATGTGACTTTTCAACCAAAAAAATTGAAATGGAATCAAGTCAATTTCATTTGACGATAGGCGTAATATTGATGCCACTCAGTCACAGGAATCTTAGTAAATAATATGTCATCTAACAACTTCATATCTAAGGAGAGCTTACAAGTAGCTTTTTTTTTTTTTTTTCTCTCTTTAGGAGAGCTTTTCTCTCTTTAGGAGAGTCTCATCATCCTTGGGGTGACTTGTACTTCCCCTGGGGAGTTTAGTTCTGCTGCATTGGTTTTGGTTTGATTTTTTCGGCTCAGTATCTCTTCTGTCCTTTCACATCTTATCCCCCTCTCCCTTTCCCCCCGTTTGTGTCTTTGCTCTGTATCCCTAGTTCGTGGGCTGCCCCTGCTATACGACAGACCATGTTTTTTATTATTTTAGTGTACTTCCTTTTGGTCTCTCCTTTCTGACCCTCCTCCCCTGCTTTTCCCGCTTGAATTGTTGATACCATAACCGTTTCATCCTTTCTTCCCTTTAGGTTTCTGACTTTGTTTTCTTTGGCTTGCGTTTGTATTGCTTGCTAGGTCTATGGAAGCATCTTTCAACCGCTCTCCCCTTGATAGTCCAATGGCAGATGAAGTGTACCTGGAAGATCTACCTGAAGAAAACCAACAAAACAAAAAAGAAGAGAAGGAGGTTGTAGCTGTGGTTAAAATCATCACGGAGAAAAACCTGAATAGAATGCGCTAGTAATATACTTAAAAATTTGTGGAAAGGTTATGGAGTAAAAGCTATTAACAACATGGAAGCCAACCTATTCCTTATAAGCATCAAATACAAATGCACCTCCTCAGAATAATGGAAGAAAGTCCTTGGTCAGTTATGGGCCATAACTTGATAATAGAGGAATGGCATGGAAACATGAGAATAGACGAAATCCCTTGAACATGATGGTGGGTTGGATCCAGATACATGGACTTCGGTTAAACCACATGACGGAAGCAGGAGCAAAAATGATTGGAATGAAGATAGGGGAGGTCATGGAGGTAGACCTATAAGCTCGGGTAGAGGAGAAAGAAGAGCTTTTCTGAGAGTAAGAATTAAGTTCCCTGTGGATATCCCTCTAAAAGCAAGCATATGGGTAAATAATGGAAAAGGAGAAAAATATAGAGTCTTCTTGAAATATGAAAAACTGAATGATTGGTGTTTTAACTGTGGAAGGCTGGGGCATCAGAACAAGAATTGTGAATTTGGTAGCAGTAATGAAGAGGGGATTAGGCCTGAGTTAAGGGCAAGAGGTACAAAAACATGGAGGAGGGAGGACAAGGAAGAAGGAAGGGTGGAGGAAGACTATGAGAATGCGTTTACCATGGGTAAGAAGAAGATTGTTCGTTTACAGGAGCCCATATGCACCAATCTGCAACCCTGTTTAAACTCATCACCCACCCAAGACAAACTAGATCTCTCTACCAGTAATCTATTCTTTCCCCAAAGATCCAAAGACCCACAAACCCCAATCTCCTTTGATTGTCCCCCATCCTTTATTGGCAATCTATATAAACTCCCCTCTATGCACTCCCAGCCTTTGACTGAAACCAGATCCCCATCTCTAAATCTACCTCCCTTTTATCCCCCCCCCCCCCCCCCCCCCCCCCCCCCCCCCCCCCCCCCCCCCCCCCGTCATCAAAACCTGTTGAGATTTGCGAACTAGAGATCAATATATCTTCACAGATGGATCCTAGAACTACACAACCCTATCAGAATCCCCTGTTATTTTGGATGTAACCCAGAATGAGCTATTCATGGATATGGAATGCCTATCCATCAAGAGGATAGGTGAGGAGTTGGAGGTGGAAAAACTGAAAAAGACTAAGAAAAGGATCCTGAAGACGCAAAGGAAAAGGAGGAGATGCTATATATAGAGGAAGCTGAAGAGGATTGTATGGAAAATCTGCCCAGCGGCTCAAAGACCCAGTTTAAGGAAAAGAAGGGAAAGGGTTATATGATGAAAGCTCAGAACATGAAAAGGAGAGGTGTCACAAGGAAACTTAGAAAGGAGCTCAAGATTACATCTTGTGCGGAGATCAGTGAGTGGTTTGATGTCCCGATTGAAGCTTCAAACTTTATAGGTGGTGGTGGCTGGCCTTCAACAGCCACACGGGAGCCATGAGCTTTTTCTGTTGGAACTGTCAAGGGATTGGGCCTCCGGAGACAGTTCGCAACCTAAAAGGCCTTGTTTGTAAATACAACCCTAGTTTGGTTTTCCTTATGGAAACAAAAAATAAAGAAAGTTTTTTGGAAAGATTGAGGAGTAGACTCCTTTTTGGGGACAGCTTCTATGTGAAGCGTAGAGGTCTTGCTGGTGGACTTGCTTTGTGGTGGAATGACAGCTTGAAAGTGGAAATTGTGAACCAATCGGACTACTTCATTGATGCTAAACTCTTCTGGGAGGATGGAAGTAGAATTGGTTATGTGACCTGGGTACACTTACCCACGGAATTCCACCAGAAGAAAGCTATCTGGAGCTCACTTACAGATTTAGCTAAAAATCGAGATGTATGGTTGTGTGTTGGGGACTTCAATGCCATCTTACATGAACATGAAAAGGAAGGAGGAAGAAGTGTAGACAAAAGAACTATGAGGGGTTTTAGAGAATTTCTGGAGGAAGCAGCACTCCAGGATTTGGGTTTTTATGGACCAAAGTTCACGTGGAGAAATAAAAGGAAGGGAGTGGATTTGGTTAGGGAAAGACTAGATAGGGGAGTAGCTAAGGTTGGTTGGATTGAAAGCTTTCCCAACTGCAGAGTGGACCACATCCCTTCGAGCACATCTGATCATGCCCTGCTATTGGTAAATATCCTCAAGGAAGAAAGGAAACATGTCAGAAAGTTCAGATTTGAAAACATGTGGCTAACTTCGAATGAATGTAATAGGGTAATTGATAATTCTTGGAGAAGGGATAAAAGAGGTGATGTCTGGAAATCCCTGCTCCAAAATCTAGATTCTTGCAAGGATAACCTAAAGAGATGGAGTGTGAAGAACTTCCCAAATAATAGAATCCAAATTGATAATATCTTAAAAAAGCTGTCAAATATCCAGAAGGACCCAAATGGAGTGGATTTAGAGGAGGAAAAAACTGTTTGGTGAGCTTAATGGATTTGGGAAAGAGAAGAAAAATACTGGCATCAAAGAGCTAAAGTCAAATGGCTAAACTGGGGAGACAGAAACACCACCTTCTTCCACCAATCTACAAGGATTAGAAGAAATAAAAATAGAGTGATGAGGCTGAAGAACAGGGAAGGAAAGTGGATAGAGGATGAAGAAGAAATAGCTCAAGAGTTCTCAGATCACTTCAGGAAGCTATATGCTACAGAAGAAGGAAGAAATGATAGGAGCTGCCTGGAATGGATAGAGAAAAGGTGAATGAGGATATGAACAAAGTCTAAGTAGGGCAATAGAGGAGGAGGAAATTAAAGAGGCTGTTTGGCAGATGGGAGGATTAAAGGCTCCTGGACCAGATGGTTTTTCGGGAATTTTTTACCAGAGCTCTTGGACTATCATTGGGGAATCGGTTATTGATGCGGTCAAAGACTTTTTTGTCTCAGGTTCGTTTCCCTCATCCCTAAATAACACTGATTTGGTTCTTATACCGAAAATCCAAAACCCTCAACATGTCTCTCAATTTCGACCTATTAGCCTGTGCAATTTTTTATACAAAATCATCTCTAAGATTTTAGTGAATAGGTTGAAACCTCACTTAAAGAACCTTATCTCTGATTATCAATCTGCTTTCATATCTGGTAGGATGATCCATGATAACATTATCATTGCTCATGAAGTTTTCCATTTTCTAAAAAACAAAAAGAAAGGAAAAAAAGGTTTTTGTGCCCTAAAAGTTGATATGAATAAAGCTTACGACAGAGTTGAATGGGGCTTTCTGAGAAATGTGTTAACTAAATATGGTTTTGAAAGAAAATGGATAAGCTGGGTCATGTCTTGTGTCACAACTGTACAGTTCAATGTGATCCTTCATGGAAAAAAAGTGTCTCAGTTCAAACCTAGTAGAGGTTTAAGACAGGGGGACCCCCTGTCTCCTTACTTGTTTATTTTGTTAGCAGATGTACTATCTCGAGGAATTGAAGAAAGCAAAAAGAATGGAAAGTTTTTGGGTTTGCAAATTAAACCAAGGTGTCCAGTTCTCTCACACCTCTTTTTTGCAGATGATGCTCTTTTCTTTACTGAAGCAAGAATGGAGGAAATTGAAGAATTTATCTATTATGGATAAATTCTGCAAAGCCTCAGGTCAAAGTGAATCTCGAGAAGTCTAGCATTTTTTTCAGCCCCAATACTAATTCCCAGTTGAAACAGAACATTGGAAATAGATTGGGGATAAAAGTTACTGTAAACCCAGGGCTATATCTAGGATTGCCAATGCTGTGGGGAAAATCAAAGTATGAGGCCTTGGGTTTTGTCAAGGAAAAGGTGGTAAAAAAGCTTAAAGGATGGAAGAAGAATTTGCTCACTGAAGCGGGAAGAGAAGTCCTAATCAAGTCTGTGGTAGCATCTATTCCTATGTATTCTATGTCATGTTTTCATTACCCGGATAAGTGGTGCAAGGATATGAATAGTACGGTTGCCAAATTCTTTTGGGGGCAAAGAAGAGAGGAGTACAAAATTCATTGGAAGAGCTGGGAAATCCTATCAAAAGCTAAGAAGGATGGAGGCCTGGGGTTTAAGGACCTCCACCTATTCAATCTAGCATTGTTAACCAGACTTGCTTGGAGAATTGAACAAGGGGGAGAGGAGCTGTGGGTCAGATTCCTAAAAGGAATATACTACCCGAACAAGGAATTTAGAGATGCCCCAAGAGGAGGAAAGCCTTCATGGGCGTGGAATAGCATCCTAAAAGGAAGGGATGAGTTGTACAGGGAAGGATTTGGCAAGTAGGAAGAGGAGATAGAATTAGAGTTTTAAAGATAAATGGGTACCCCTAATTAAAGATGCTATCCCTAACTATCTCGGAGATGAGGACACTGAGGAAATCATGGTGAATCTCATCAAGCAGACACAGCAACATGGAATTCAATGAAAGTAAAGCAGATTATGCCTATCGAGGATGCGACAAGGGTTTTGAACATACCTCTTAACAGAGTACACAAAGGTGATTCACTGGTGTGGCCGCATACGAGAGAAGGGGTGTGCACGGTCAAGTCGCATACAACAACCTGAAAGCAAAACAAAAAAATCCTTTAACAAACACAGCCTCCTCTGATAGCATCCTAAGCTCGAATTGGAACAGAGTATGGAATAAAACCCTCCCCAAGATCCAACACTTTCTTTGGCGAATAGGCACTAATACCCTCCCAAGCAGAATTACTTTATAACAGAAGAGCATTACCTGATCCCCATTGCTCAATTTGTGGAGAGAGAGAGTCCATCGAGCATGCCATCCTGTTCTGTGATTGGACCCATCCAATTTGGTTCGGGTGCCTGGGAATCCGAATAGATAAGCAGCGTGTCAAATCCACCTTCGATTGGATCCTTCAAGTCGCAGCAGAGGGAGGAAAGCATTTAGCTGATGTGGAGGCCAAAGTTAGCGCCGTTGCATGGTGTATCTGGACCGCTAGATGCAAGACGGTTATGGAAGGAGGAAGAATCGAAGTGGCGAAGGTGTCGGCACAGGCACGAGTACTGATGAACGCGATAGTCCCCCTAGCCATGAAAGACAGTGAGAACAGAGAGGGTCAAGAAGGCGAAGTGGAAGTGTGGAAAAAACCTCAGCAGGGATGGATTAAAATTAATGTGGACGCGTCATGGAAGTCGAAGTGGGAGAGAGCTGGTTTGGGAGTGGTGGCTCGAGACAGTGAAGGGAAGATGGTAGGGGGCCGGACCATGACTTGTTTTAGACAAAACGCGGAGGAAGTGGAATGTAGGGCTGTCCATCTAGGTCTTATTTTTGCCACTGATATGGGGTGGTCCAATTTTATGATGGAGTCCGACTGCCTTTCCGTGGTCCGCAGCTGTTTAAACCAGAAAGGGAATGCTCATTGGGCCACCAGACCCATACTGCAAAATATAAAGGGGATACTTGAAGGCCTTGTTGATAAGCCGACTATTTCTTTTGTCTCCAGAAAAGCAAATAGGGTTGCTGATTGGATAGCTAATTCTACTAGGAGAGGGATGTGTCCAATGGATTGGTGGTACAATCTCCCTTCCCAACTCCTAAAGCTAACCCTCTTAGATATTAATTTATGTATGTCGGGTATTTCTCCTTCGAATGATGTATTTGAAAATGGTTAAGTTATATATATAAATGTTTCTCTTGTTCAAAAAAAAAAAAAAAAAAACCAAAAATTGAAATAATTTGATGTAACAACTGGTCATCACTTTCTTCCATGCCAAAACATTAGCATGCCATACTCGTTACCTAGATTATTATTTCATGAATTAGGTAAGTTACATCCTGTCATTTTCCGAAATTCACAGGGTTTGGAGAAAGCAAGGGCAAAATTATCCTCGTATAGTGGTTGATCTAATAGGTTATGGTATGACAGTTCATAATACCTTGTGTTTGGCCTCGTGTCAACGCTAAGTGTAATGTTAGTTTGCACGTTGCATCAATACATAGCATTGAGTCAATGCCCTAAATTTATACGAAATTTGAATTTGACAGAAAGATGGCGAAAAATTGATAAAGGATATATTAGTCACATGCTTCAAAGTATCCTAAATTTTGTGATTTATTATATGACATTTTATGCATATTATAAATTAGGTATGTTGTACCTTGCTATGTATGTTCTTATATATATAAAAGGGGTGAAAATAAGTCGAATTGAGCTGAACTAAGCCGAGCTTTTGAAAGTATAGACTCAGCTCGTTTAAAAATTATCGAGCTCGAGTTCGAATTTGAACTTTTTATCGAGCTTGAAATCTAGACTTAAGCTCGACTCATTTAGCTAAATGAGTTTTATTTCAAGCTCAAACTTGGTTCATGTACTAATTGAGCTTGAGTTGAGTTAAACTTTTTATCGAGTCTAATAAGTTTTTATCGAGCCTAAAATTAAAGCTCAGTCCCAACTCATTTAAATAGCTCATTTTCTATTGTTTCAAACCTAAAAAATATATATGAGTTTTTAAATATATATTAAGTAAAAATTAGTTTTTTTTTTTAATTTTAACTATATATTAATATTTTGTAAATATAAAACTTATAAATTTATTAACGGGCTCATTAACAAGTCTTCTTGCGAGCCTATCCACAAGCCTAAAACTTGCCGACTTCAAGCTTGAATCAAAGCTCAAACTTGTATCGTTTTTAGCCAAGCTTAAGCTGAACCGAGCCTAAAGCGAACCAAGTTCGAGTAGCTTGCAAGTAGCTCGACTTGTTTGTAGCTCTCCTCTCTCTATATATGTATATTATATGGAATAGAGTAAGAAAGAATGAAAAATCTTATAAACTCGATTAGAGGTAGCACTACAAAAATATTCATTAGCGACTAAAATTTGTCCAAAGAAGTTGTATTATCCTTGTGAGGGGTTAATATGGATGATGAGGAAAGCATCATCTTAACAATTGTGGTATCTTGCAAGTTGCAAGTTCCATAAGATCCCTCACCACTAGGGATGTAATCGGGTAGGTCGTTATAAGGTTTTTGACCTGTTTGATCTATTGAAAACCCGATGAGGTTATAGGATAGAATTATAGGATTGGGTTTGAATCATATAATAAACCCAATGGATACCTAACAACTAGGTATTATAATTTAAAAGTAAATAAATAAAAACATCACTAAAGGAGTAAGGAGAGTAAAGAAGACATGAAGGAGCTATCATTTTTTTTTTTACCTCCCAAGGATGCTTTTTACTTTTATGTCTATTAGATTAGTTATGGATTTTAGAACTTTTTATTAAATTTTATTCAAGTCATGTTTGTTGTGGAGATTAATATTATTTGTTGTCTATTATATTTTAGTTACAGCCAGAGATTTAATTTAATTATATTTTTAAAATATTATATGGTGATAAAAGTAATATATTTTATGTGTTTAAATATTGGATAATGAATGTGGTCTATAATATTTTCTATAAACCCCAAATGCATTTTTCCATTTTTGAATGTATTAAAAACTTGTGTAAGAAGCACTAGCTTTTTAAAAATTTATTATTAAATTTTGAAAATAGATTTAAAAAAGGGTTATAGAGTTATAAGGTTATAGAATCGGGTTCCAGGTTTTATATCAAACTTTGTATGGCAGGTTTGTATTAGCATCAAATCTCTGTAGGGTTATAGGACTAGGTTTGATAGACCCTATAACGTAGTAGATCGAGTTTCGAGTTTATATGATCCAATCAAACCTGACTCAATTACGTCCTACTTGCTACTTCGGTCATTACCTTGAAATTGCCATTGCATGCCATATATAAGTTCACTCCAACCTTTTATTCATACATTTAACAAATATTACTCATAGTTTCTACGTCCTGATAATTGCTTTGCAAAGTGAATTATAAAATATGAAAAAATTAATCTCAATTTTTGTTATTGCTTTCAGATTTTGATGCCATAAAAATATACGATTAACTTTCCAAAAAAAAAAAAATTACAATCACAAACAATATTTTCTTTACATGAAAAAATTAAATATTCTAAATATTACATATTTTCCACTCTAAGTTGCTAAACTAGCTCGTATGTTATAATAATATTCATATACCCTAAATATAGGTACAATTTTAGAAAGTTAGAAAACTAAAAAAAAATTGAAATCAATTTGTTTATTAATTGATAATTTAAAATAAAAAAATATATTTTTATTTTTTCTTTTCATATTTAGTTGAATAAAAAAAAAAGAACTTATCTTTTTCGATTTAAACAAAATAAAAGAATTATTCAAATAACTTATATAATTTTACTTTAATACAACTAAATTATAAATTGCATAGCAATTTTGATTTTTTTTTTAAATTTTCTTTACCTTTTCTTTTAATTGTATTTCACCAAAGTATAATATGTAAAAAAATAATATTTTTTCAGTCGGCTATATTTAAGAATAATGTAGTTTCATAACCTTTATTTTTGCAATATGAAGAAAATATCTATGGTTTAGACAATGAATGACTATTAAATTTTAATTATTTAGAAAGTCCATTGAAATTTGCATATTCAAATAAATTGTCATATCTCTTCAACAACTGATATAACATAGGGATGAGTGGGTATAGGCTCAGTAGGGTATAAATCCTTACACGTACCTTACTATAAAATAAAGGGTACTAAATCTTGTACTTCGAACCTATCCGGTACCACTTTGTACTCACCTTGTAAAACCTACATTGTATAGGGTGTCTTGTACAACTTGTAATTCCCTTTTTTTTTTTTTTTTTTTTGCTCTTCTTTAAATTTTAAGATTATTGTAGTATATATAGTTTAAATATATGCCATAGCAAAATTACCATGGAGTGTGGAAAGAAATTTAAAAGAAATTTCTCAATATCACAAATGATATCCAAAATTTTTTATGTGATAATTAGAAAATGTAATATGAAAGTTGAAACATACAAATTATAATTGAAAACATATAATAGAATGTAAAACATTATAACTTAGAGACTTTTCTATACTAACTAGTTTGAAAAAACAATAGACATTTTTATAATGTAACTTGTCTCTACAATTAATATCCAAAATGTAAAGTATTAAAACACCCATGTGTTTAGTCTTTATAGTGCAACTTATCTTTAGCTTCATTTACTATTTAATACGTATTCATCAATATAAATTATCTCTGTAAAATGAAGAAAATATTAAGATAAAACAAAGTTGTATGGAATATGAAATAATGAAAAAAAGTTGAGTATAATTGGCATAAGAAAAAAAAATGAAACTAAATATTAATATAAAAAAGGTTACTGCCTTAAATGATATTAATGTTAACAAAAAAAAAAAAGAGAGTAGAAATAAATGATACTGTTCTATTAGTAATATTATTTTACACAATTTTTATTAAGTACAAGGTATCAAAGAACATATACTCTGTATAAAGTAGGGTGCATATTTCAAGGTGAAAATAGGGTATTGAGATCTCATACTTGTACCCTAACTTATGGAAGGAGGGTCCAAAAATTTTATACCCAGAACCTATCCAATCGAGCAAGGTTTGGATAGGTACCTTGTACAATAGGATTACTTGCTCATCCTTAATACAACCTATAGTAAAGATATTATTATTTTCCTTGAGGGACCAAAATACATCAAAGTTGGTGACTATAATAATACCTAAAGGATATTCGAAACAACATAAAGATAAAAGGACTATAAACAAGCAAATAAAAATCGAACAAAGCCGCTTTTTTAAAAAACTATTAATAAGCTAGAATCAAGTCAATTCTTACAATCTGCGTAACAACCATTTTTGTAATAGTAAAATATGTTCATAAATATATCAGTTTCTTTTATCTTATTTTCATTCATTTACTGCTTGTTCACTTCGTCGTAATTGCAATTCTATTACAGTCTTATTTCTTACGAATAGCTATTACGTCATTTAGTTCACTGAATAGTGATTCTATAATGAATCTCTATTACACAAAATATTAAATAATCATTCTTAATTCAAACCTATGAATACTAATTTAATTCTAGAATTATCTTTTTTTTAAAAAAAAAATACCATCATTTAAATAAAAAATTAATAAAAAAAAATCCAATTACAGCTCAATTCCATTCCTCCGTAATAGGAATTCCATTACAGCCTTATTCATTCAGCGAAGTGAATGTGCCGTTAATGTACGTTTGACTTTCTCTCAAACATAGTTTTTCTTAAGAATAGGTTATTAAAATATGATAATAGAAGTATATATGTACCCTACATATAACATCAAATATCTAACAAAAAGTTGGATTTATTAATATATTATATTATTCACCTTTACAAAAGTACCACATAAAATTTTCTTTTTCTACCGCTTAAAATATATTTTTAAAACTTTTTTCCCCTTAAAGATTCATTATTTTTCACTTTGTAATTCTCATATCCTGATCACCATTTTCATCACAATATAGAAATAGAAACTGATAAAATACATATAAAATAGTTTCACATTTCAAATAGATATAGATCAACCACATAACAAATACAGGGGGCAAAAATAAAAAACTAAAAAGACAATCCTTAAAGGCTCATAGAGTTGTAATGGTGAATACATTGGAAGAGTAGTTAGTATAATGGTGAGTGACCTTGGTGTGAATGAAGTATGAAGTTTTACCAATACCATATCATTTAAGTAAATGTTCCTAAATTATAATTCTAAAACCTACCTTGAAGCATTTTAGAATTATAGTAGTATCTTTAAGCTGTAAAACTATAGATTTAGGATACAGTGTCGAACTTGGAGATTTTTATTTTTTTATTTTTGTGTTTTCATTAATTTCATAGTGAAAATTACATCAAAAAGTATAAATGTTTATTGATAAATTTAGATAATGTGTCATATTTCAAGTGATTTAAAAAATAAATCACCATTTCACAAAATGAGTCACATAAGATATTAGTGTTATAATTGAAAAAAGGGGACAATAATTTTAAGTAGATGACAAATGGACAAAACAATAATCCTTTATCTGCTCCACTTTACATAATATTATATTGATTCATTCTTTTAACTATTTAAAGTATTGACATCTTATTTAACCTATTTTGCAAAATATTGTTTAATATTTTATAATCACTCAAAACGATGATCTATTATTTGAACTAATTCTTAAACGTTGATACCTTTTGATATAATTTACCAAATTTCATATTAATGTGATATCAAGAAACTTATATGTATAATATTATATATTACTCCAAATACAGAACCTGTAAAACTTATAGCAAAATAGCTAGGAACCTATATTAAAGCCTTATATTAAAAAGTAATTTTCTTTCAGTTTTTGTTATGATATAAAAGCATAACAAGATTAAATAAATTAAAAAAAAAAAGCACTATGGAACTTATAGAGAAGGGAAAAAAAGAAGGGTGAAAATAACAAATAAAAGTAAACTATAATTTAGGATTACCACTTACTAGTCATCGACAAAAGAAACAAAAACATACTAGAGAGGGAAATGGGATGAACAAAGGAAAAGAAAGAGGAAACATGGGAGACAACTTTATTTTTTTATTTTTTATTTTTTTGTTTTTTGATAGAGAACAAGAAACTTCATTCATTGATAGAACAAAATAAGTATAAATTAACCTAAAACATGAATACAAGAATTGGGGGTAACAAACCTTATGGTCACATCCTTACATTAAAAAAGGGTATTAAAAACCTTTTAACAAAAAAAGTTCTACTACAAGAACTAAGATCCGGTACTCTTACCAGAGAAAATATCCACATAGGGGTAAAGCGCTAAAAAGAACAAAATAAAAGATATAAAGACCCAAATTAAAAAAAAAAAAAAAAAAAAAACTTTTGATGGAAAAGATGACTCTTTTTTCACCTTGAGGATTCTCTTTGTTTGGGACCTTGAAGTGCTAATATTGAAATGTTGAATCATTGATACCCTTACTAGTACTAACTTCAAAATCTTCTAAAAATAAGTTTATTACCTTAAAGTACTTAAAAGATAAAGGTGAAAAAAAGAGATGATTAGATAGTTAATGGGTTTTTATTAGGTTTTGAAAGTAAAAAATAGAAAAAGAAAAAAGAGGTGAGAAGATGAGGGGGTGTTGGGGGCGGTAAATAATAACGGTTAAACCCCTAGGATTTTTTCTTATTAGGGTTTGCTAGAGAGGAGGAAGGAAGGTGGAGCAACGAGAGAAGATAGAAGGGATGCTAGCTTTTAGAGACAACTTTACGTTTAATGGATGAAGATTTTACGCCTTATGGAATGGAGCTCTTTCTTTTATTTTTCTAAATCTTCATTAGTGAAAATCATTAAATAATTATTTATTTTATTTATAATTATTGTTTAATAGTTTGGTGTAGGATGGATATATATTAAATACTTTATAACCTACACCTATATATATATAATTATAAGTTTTAGGATGGGTTTAGGATACAAAGACCTAGCTTGTACCCATATCTTACCCTTTTGAGTTTGAGAACAACTTATCTAAAATCTATATTCAAATTCTACTTAGTGGCTCTCAATACTGCTCAATCGACCTAGTTGAACAAAGTACAAATGGATGCTATATATAACAAGGTTACCCACAAACTTGTTTAAGGATTTTTACTTAATTGAAACATGAGAATGAGAAAGTATTAAATATTACATAAATTTCTACCATGCTAGTATTTTGGCCAACATTGAGTACCAGATAAAGATTTACTATCTCGAAATGGTGTCTCCATCCTGTCCTAGTAAATAAAGACTTACTATGTATTAAATAAATTTAAAAGATAAGATAGCATTAACATAAAATAAATAGTCATTATCACTTTATAAACACGTGGCAACTATTTATTCACCGAAACAGGATGAAAACAACATTCCTAGGACAACAAATTTCCATCAATTGAGTACCTATTATCACCGAAACAGGATGAAAAAAAGACTTACTAATATCTTTTTTTATTACCTATGGCAATTCATGTTGTTAGCTAGACTGGATTAATAAAAAATACATGTTAATGTAAAAAATGCTTAAAATTAAATTAAATTTATAAACAACTAGTTTACATCATGATTATATTTGTCTTTAAAATAATTATGTATTCCATATTGTGTATTATATTAACTCTCTATTTTTAAACATTTCATAAAAGTGTTTATATAATCATGACGTCTTAGCAATTAGAGTAAATATCACATTTGGTATTTAAACTTTACTAATTTATATAATTAACTATCTCAACTTTAAAAGGATCAATATACTACTTAAACACTATTTATTTTTTTCATTAACTACTTAAAATTTAATTTAGATAATTAATTATCTCATTTAGATATTATAAATAAATTTTAAAAATTTATACATAATAAATTAATATTTTTTAACTTTAAATAATTAATCATATATATATCAATAAAGTTAAGACATTAGACGGGACATTTACCGCATATTTTTTCCTCTATAAAAGAAATATTGTAATGCAGAATTCACACGTCCACATCATTGAGGGAACGAAGAAAATAAGCCGGTGCTTATTGCTTATATATACGTCATTTCAATCAGTGTCATTTTTAACTTTGGAGTCTTGAGAGCCAAGCCAGCTGTCTATGTTAATCTTTAGAATCCTCCGAACCAAAGATGACGACAATTTCGCTGACCAAAAATAGTAAGTTGGGATTTTTTTTTTTTTACTTTTTCACTGGTCAGATAGTGAACATGATTTTACTGTTTAATTTGCTAAATTTTTCTGTCCTTTCAGTGCTTTCTTTACTTTATTGTCATATGCATCTCCCCGCTCTGAGGTCAGTTTTGAAGTCCGGAAGATCAGAGATTCAATCATGGGCAGGGTTTGGTTTCTTTCAGGAGCAAATAGGCAGGGTTCTCTGTTTGGTTAATGATTATGTAGAAGTAGATTACTCAGTTTACAGTGGCATATATTATTAAATGTTAGAGCTTTTTTAATTGGTGGATATATATATAATCAATATTTATTATAGATGCTTACATTAATTAATTATTTTTGTTATTTTGACTTCTTTAAGTACTCTATTTTGCTATGAAATCCCAAGGACTTTCACTAAACAAACTTGGAACAGATGCATGAAATAACCCACATAAACTGATGAATAAAGTCTACAATCATAGCAACTCTTATTACTTATTTGATTGAATACCTTTTAGAATATCAAATATTGAATCATAAGGGATAAACTAAAGCAACAAAAGACAAAAATAGCAATGCAAATTTCAAAGTATGAGTGGATTGCAGAGGCTTTATGGTCTAACAGATGGACATGAATTCTATCCTTTCATAAGAATAGTACAAACTTGAATCTGATGTTTCTTTTGTCTTTTTAATAATCACAATAGAATTGGGAGATTTGAACTTATACGCAAACTCGTTAAAGATTGTATGTTGATAACCAACTAATGCACATAGTCCTTAAGCAAAAGATTAAAATGTTGAAAAACCGGAAGTGTGTGTAATATTAAAGTGGAGAGAAATTTCATTAACAAATAATATCGATTTACGGTTGTATAGGAGAAAAATTTTATTTATGGTTTAATCATTGAAATAACTTAAATTAATTAATTAATTATTAGGATTTAAAACAAAATTTACAAATGTTTTTTCTTATACAGTTTCCTTTATCTATCACATTCTAAATCAACATATCTTCTTTCTAACAAGTCTCTCCTCTCCTCTTAAAGTCACTTCCTCTGTAGCAATTTTTCAACATCAAGAATTTGAAGGTAAGGCATCTTTTACATGGAATTTGAAGTTTCTTGCTGGAAAATATTTTTAAGATATACACTTTACCCCTTTTCAAAAGTTCTTGAGGGTTTAAGTGAGAAAGATAGCGAGTTCCCAAGACTAATCTCCTATGTAAGTTTGAAATTTGGTGAAACTAGAGTATATGATAGGATAATAAGAGTAATTTCCTATATAGGATTGAAATTCTTTGGTATTCTTGTCATCAAGAAAAATATCAACATGGGAAAGTAATTGATTGAATCCTTGTGTTAACTTTCATTTTAATATATGTATGTGTTGGGGGTTGGTTTGATTTGAGTCTTGAAAGATGTATAAACAATGAATTGTTGTGAGTTTGATGTTTAGAATACAAATATATGTTTTGGATTCATAGCATTTGAAGAAACCTTTGTTAGGTTCAACAAAACCGGAATATGGTTATGTCTACACCCTTGTTGAGCTACTGATCTCAACATGATCAACCATAAGGTCATGATGAACATGACTTCCAACATGATCATGTTATGTCGTTTTGCGTAAAATTTCTTCAAAACTTGTAAAATTCTTTTTGTAAGGTGAGAGAAACTTGTTGACTCGTTTATTTAAGCTTGAATTGCACTTTAAAACTCTAAAACCATGATAAAGACTAATCTATTATTTTAAATTAACATTTTATAATCTATTTTTTAAAATAAATATCTATAGATATCTTATATAAAACTTTTAACTACTTTTATAATTAAATTTAAATAGTTTGCCTAATAAACTCCAACTCCAATGTTAGTATAAGAGGAGGATTACAAGAAACGTGATGTAGAGGAAAGTTTGGAAGTGTAAATAGTTTTAAATGCTTTATGTACATTATAACTCAGGTTTAAGAGTTTTAGATTGTGAGTTCAAGACAAGTCAATGTTTCAAGTATACGTATTACTTTACATGTAATTGTGCTTTCCTAGTTAGTCAAACCAATGAACTTAATTAACATTCAATTTAATTAATGATTATTGCATGTCCTTGGTTGTGGTTAGTGGACTGGGACACTGGTGATATTAACACGATTTCTTGATGATCTTTGTATGTCCACTATTCCTCCATAGAGTCAATCTAGATATGATTATGGGAACATCTAAAAGACTTTTGAACTAGGGATTTTGGAGAATACCCAAAATCATATACATGTGTATATATATATATATATTTATGCATTTACTCAGGGTACTTAATCACTCTTATGATGGTTTCCTCATTGAATTCAAGATAATTAAATTGTCGGTTGCACTACCTTGTAATTAATGCCTATGATTATGAAGATTGTATATTCACACGTAAGTGTTCCTAATAGTATTGTATTGGGTTGTGACTTAATATTTATTCTTTTACAGGTTCAAGTGATAGCCCAATTTATTATGATGTGCTTGTAGATTACAGATATGATGCTAATGGAAATGAACGTGTAGCTAATGATATGAATTATTTTCTTATCCTTGGAGTTAAAAGATTTTATATGTATTTGACTATGCTATTGATGCTTATGTACAAGGATGTTAATGTATTGCTTAAACTTAGTTAAGACTATATGTGTGGTTTTGAGCTATTATTAGTCGTCTTATGAAATGTTATGAGGTTCTAAGTTTGGATTAATACAAACTCCTTGTGACATGATAATATTGGAGTCACTATCTATATATATGTGTGTGATTTGGAGTTTATTATAAAGCTTATTATGGTTTTATAGTATTTTCTAAGTCTTAACGTGTTTACATTACACATGTAGTAATATAAGATATGATGGACTATAAATAACCTTAATTTTAGGGTGTTATAATCGTACTAGTAATCATTTGTCAAAATTAAATTAGTTTACTAGCAATTAACATAAAGAGAAGAAAGGATTTGGAAATACATTAGTAAATTAATAATTAATTTGATTAAATTTAATTGTAATCTAGCTCAAATAGTCTAAAATTTACACCTACCATTTCAAATTTGCTAATTTTTTTCAAATTACTCCGTTGGTTTCCAAGCACATGGGATTTTCTGCAACATGGAAAAGAAATTAAATCATGTATCGGTCCCTTTTTTTCCATCCAAAAATATCTATACAAATTATGTTGTGTTTGATATGGAAGGGCAAAAAAAAAAAAAAAAAAAAAGAAAACCATTTTCTAAAACTTCCCTCATACCTCATTAGAAATTTCCATAATTATTAATAAGTATCATCACCAGTAGTCATCCTTGTCATCATCTTTCATCATTCTTTATTTTTACCAATATCTTCACACATTGAAAAAAGATTTATTAAATATCCCACATTACGTTATGTATACATGATATTTAAATATATTAATAATAAAAAACATATTACACGTAGCATCGATATCATACATTGTATACAAATGTAAATAATGAATAGTAATTATTTGAGAAATTACAATTTTTATAATTATGTATATTAGCATGAATTTGCCTTCTAGATGAAAAGATGACACATTCAATATGATAGGATAAGACTTCGGCAAAAAAAAAAAAAAAAAAAAAACGATGGGATAAGACTTCAAAAAATTTACTTGAATGTACGTTCGACCAGACATTTTGGAATTTTTTCCGCCGGTGTACCTCTGAACATTTCCAAACATGTATTTATGGTCAAAAGTTCTCCACTGAAGGATTAATAAATGCAGTAGCTTTGAATACCGTGAAATAAGTGTCAAGTAGTTGCAGTAGCCAGTAGACAAGTCACCTTCGACTCGAAAAAAAGGGCGTATGTCATGTGTACAGCTGGACATTTCCACTGAACTGTTAAAAATTCATACTCTCCTTTTTATCAAGCGATTCGCTACGGTGTCATCTTCTTCTTCTTCCGTAACATTTGCCAGTTTGCCACACGCCCAATCCACTTAAAATTCAATCTCATTTGTGGAAAATTTTTTTCAAGTACACGACGACGATCATGCCGATGGATGATGTAGTCTTTGGAATAGTAGGTGATTAACATTTCAAAGCGGGAACCCCTTTCACGCTAAGAATAATCATCATTGTGGAACCATCTTTGAATAGGAATATGATTGGATAGATCATTATAATATATCTAATTCGATTAATATGTTAAAAACACTATAAAGTTTTAGAATGTGTTTATAAAAAGTTTTGTGATTCTATAGGATTTAAGATCAGGTTATGGGTTATAGTTATAATCCGATAAGAAGTCCGATCCGATAAATTATATTAAAAATAAATTAAAAAAGTATAAAAATTTGAATTCAAACTGAAAAAAGGAAGATCTAATGAGTAAAGATCCCTCGAGACATAATTTTAGTTAAAGACAATAGTAAAGATTATTTATCAAGATAATATTTTTATAGTTTGATTAGATGTTTGAACAATTCATGTATGCATATTTTCTAAGATTGATGTTACCTTTATATGACTCACTAGTTTAGATTTTATGATGTATACTATAAATATTATATAGCACAATTTTCCTCTTTTTTCTCAATTGAAATAAGCAAGAAGATTAAATGAGTGATTTCTAAGGTTCTACCACCTTTATATAAATCCTTTAAAAAAATAATAGCATGTTAAGCAAACTTTTTGAAACAATTCATTTTGGTAGCAAATCACAAACACAAGCATTTTTTCCATAGTTGATCTTGTATACATTGGGTTGATGGTTTTTGTTGTGTTTCCATATGATTTTATGATTTATAAAGATCAAATCTTTTATAGTGGAATTCAAAAATAAAACCCTAATCCAGTATTCATGTGTTTTGATTAGATCAAAATAAAACAAATAGTTCAAATTTATACATTTATCTTAAAGCTTGAAATCAATTGGCAAATCAGATCTATAGGTATCGCGAATTCGTCGAAAAAATTTTACTCACGACTCTCGTATTTCTCTCTTTTAGAGTATACATAATTTCTCTACAAGTTTAATGTTGACAACACATGTCATTCACCCTAAAAAAAGATGATGAAGAGAAGCAAAGTAACGAAGAATATGATGACGAGCTTGGCAAGCTTACAAGGAAGTTTATCATATTGTTGAAGGTGAACAAGAAGATGAAGAAGAAGGAAGATGCTGGCTCTTCAAAATCCATGAGAAAAACCATCACATATTTTAAGTGTAATGAACCGGAGAATATTCAACAATATTACCCATATACAAAGAAATGAAGTGAGGAGAAGAAAATAGCATATGTGCCTACATGAAGAGATAAACACTCATCCAATTCAGAGAAGATATATTCTTGATGACCCATGATGATGAGGTATGCTCTATTTCTTCACAAGTTCCTTATGATTAAATTTGTGAAATGTATGAAAAAGAATGTAGTAAATTAATTAAAATGGGGAAAAAGAATAGCATGCTTAAATCTTTAATGAAGAAAATAGGAGATGGGTTAGATGTTTTCAGAAACGAGCATGATGAGGTTAAAATGGAAAATGAAAAGTTGCATGAAGAAATTGAATATTTAAAATTTGCAAATGCCAAAATGAATAATAAATATAACAAGCTAAAAAGCAAAAATATTGAATTAATCAAGATCAATGGCAAATTAACAATTAAAAATGATTGCCATGATCTAGAAGTTAACACTTTAAATGGTGATGATAAAAATTATAATAATATTGCGTGTACTAGTAATAGTAATGATGAAATTTTAGAAAAGCTAGCTGATCTTAAAAATGAAAATGAAAAGTTGAAAATTAGCTTATATGATGCAGATGTTACCATAGCCAAATTCACCAAGAGAAAGAATAATGTGAGTACTCTTCTTGGAAAGTAAAAATTTGATTCAAACAAGTATGGAATTGGCTGTGACAGGAACAATCGTTGTAAGTCCCACAAAACCAAATTTGTGAAAGCTATTCATGGGACAGACAACTATTATGGCAAGCTTGGTCATATTGCACATAAATGTGCAATAAGTAAACCTATGCATCTGGGTTGCATAAGCAAATCTAGGTGCCAAGTAGGGAAATATTTTCTCTAACTAATCACAAAGGACCTAAGCAAAAATTGATAAAAAAAAAAAGATGATTATGTTTTTGTAGGTACCATAATTGCCCCAAGGGCAAAAATATCGTATAATCTTAACTTGCTTGAGTTTAATGGTTTGTGTCTTTGATGTTTATGTATATAATGTATTTGATGTGCTTGCATGTACAAATTTTTAGTGTAGATGCTTTTGTGCATGTTTTCAGCTAAAATTTTGCTAAAATGGCGTTTGAAATGCACAAAATTGGTTTTTCATGCTTGGATTATGTTTTATCCTATTTATTGGATTTAAACAAACTTGTAAAAAGGTTTAAGTTTGAATGAAAATGTTTTTAGATAATTTTGTGTGCACTTTTGAGAAATATTCATACTTTTGATGACTAAAACGTGCACAAATTTGTAATGTGTGAACTTATGAGTTTGTTTGGTATCAACATGCTTAATGTACCTTTTTAAACTTGCATGAAGTGTTGGATATGCTTAAACATGAATTTCTTGACGACATGTCAACTTTATGCATGATTTAAATTAATTTTATGCCGAAATTAGGCTTTAAATACATGTAAATGGTTTTTCATGCTTTTGATAAATAAATAATGTTTAAACATGTTTAATATTGTTTTCTAGACTTGTTTGAATGGTTGAAAAAGGTCGAAAAGGCTTTTAGACAAATTTGTGTACACTTGAAAAACAAATCATGCAATTCTTAACAGAATCTTTCTCAAATTCATAATATGTGATTTTATATGATTAGAATTACTCAAACATGTCTAAAACATCTTTTAGAACTTGCACATTGACTGTGCACCTATCTTTTTATGAAATATATTGAGTTTGCTTTTTTGATAGGTCTATAGGGGGATAAATATTATGCATAATTAATATATTTGTGTATATATGTGTGAAGTTTTGATTATTAAGTGTAACTTGAGATTTTCCTAGAGTTAAGCATCAAGTTTTTTAATCAAGTTGAGAAAATTCCTTTAAAACTCTGATGCTTAATTGAAGAAGAATAATTGTGCATGATTGTTCTCATAAAAAAGGGAGAGATTGTTTGATATATGTGTTCAACATGAATTTTGATGAGAAAATTAGCTGCATAATTAACTATTCAATTGCGTTAAACTACACTTAATTAATCGAACAATGTGATGGATATCGTGCTAGAAAATATATGTTTTTTTTTGTATACGTTGTTCTTTAGAGATTGTGGAGGTTTCTAGCAGGGACAAATTCTTGATGCACAGTCTTGGTCGCGGGATATGTCGAGGGGTCGGCGAGTCTGCTCTTCAAGGTGCAACAAGCTCAAGTCCAAGACTTAACAAGTTTAAAGATGCACAACTTTGGTTGAGGATCGAAACCAAGTATGATAAGTTCAAGGCGCGACAAGCATTAGGGTACGGCAAGTTTGAATCTAAGGCTCGACGAAGTCCACATAAACACAAACTTGGTTGAGAGTCAAAATTATAGTGCAACGAGTTTAGGACACAACAAGTTTGAGGTGCAACAGTTTAAATACATGAGCGGATGTGGCAAAAAAAAAAAAAAAGCAGTTGCACATTTAATGCTTGTTGATTTTAAGATGTTATTTCTAATGGACATTTAAATGTTCGAACACTATAAATACGCTTTCCTTTGGAGATTCATGACAAGGGATTGGAAAAGAGCTTTCAGTTGCAAACAAGTAAATCAAGAATTTTTTGTTCTCTTGTTCATTATTTTGTAAAATAAAAAAAAAAAAAAGAAAATCATTCCAGTGCTCTATTCTTTTATTTGCTATCTAATAAAGAGCATCTAGAGAGAGAGAAAAAATATTTTATTTCCTAAGTTTTGCAAAGTAGAGTACTGCTTAGCTTAAGCGTGTATTGTTGTGGTGATTAATAAAGTGTGTGAGTCCTTGATTGGAGGTAAGTGGTGATTATGGAAAGTAGAAGTGGGTTGAACTCCATGTTAAATTTAACTCAAATTTTTTATCCTTATCTCTTTTATATTTTATATTATAATATATTATTGCGTTATCCCCTGTTATAAAAGTACAATTGATCTATTCTATAAAAATTAATCATTTGTACATTTTAAATAAAATACTCGATTCATTGCGTCCCTCCCACCCTCTTAAGTATTTTTTAGTATGTTTTCACGTTTCTATTATATAATGCTAGAATTATAAGAATAGATACATGATTTTCAATTTGATTTGTTAATTACATGCAAAGATTTGGATTGAAACAATAATATGGCGAAAATATATGATTCATGCGTATAATGATGATGTAGTTGATTTAATATTGAAATTTATAATTACATGCACATAACATGTGTATATGTCAAATAATGTAGAAGAACATATGTATATTCATGATATAGAATAGTGTTTGATTCATAATAATATAAGAGTTTAAATCGGTTTGTATTTGAGTTTAAGTTTCCTAAAATATTTTGAATGTTCATGAAGCTCTTCAAACTTTCAACCTCATATTCAAAGTGCTTTTCATAAAAATTCAAGCTAGATCTTTATTAATTTAAACCAAATTCAACATAAAATGTGTTTTTCATCAATTTTTGGATTTTTATTGTTCTTCAAAGTTTATGGCTCATAGATTATCATGGAATTAACATAAAATCAATATCATAAACATAAATTTTTAGATTTAGCATTAGAGATTTGAATCAAAATTAGTTTTAACTTGTAGAAACTTGTTTTCATCTTATTGAGTGAACCTTGATTGTGAAAACTTGTTTATGATATTTAATTTTAGAATTCATTTGAAAATAATTATAAATGTATAAAACAATGTCAAAATAAGTTAATTCAATGAGTATTAAGTAAAAAATAATAAAAATAAAAACAATATAAAAAGAGAAAAGAACTTGAATCGGTTAAAAATTAAATTGGTTCAATAAATTGTATATAAACATGTTTTCACTTAATCCTTTGGAATTGGTTTGAGAAATAAAACTTGAAAATTAATTGGACTTATAATTATTGGAATTGGACTTTATATAAGTAAATATTTAGTGGATAATTATTCAAATGACTTTAATTAATATTCAGTTTAAGGATTGATAAAGTAATTGAAGGATAATCATCTAGTTAATATAAAATAACTTGGTTGATTGAATTGAAATAGAAAGTTAATAAAAATTTTATATTTCTTTTTATAGATCGACATTCTTTTGAGTTAGGTTTTTTGCGGACAAGTATCTTTTATATCGAGTTCTAAGTAGGGGTGCTCACGGTTCGATTAACCGGTTCGTGGCCATATTTTTTAAACCTAACTGTAATTATTAGTTTTCTAATATCTTGATCTTTAACCGATCCATTATAAATGGTTGACCACCTTAACAGTTAACCCTTTTTTCGGTTAATTTTTTTGTTTTCGGTTTTTAACTATTTAACGTAATAGTTTTAACAAATCAAATTGATAGTTCCTACAAACCTTATTTTTCAGCTTGTATCATAGAGTTTTTCTTTAAATTATTATATATACTACAAGAGCTAAAAAAAAGGAAAAATCAAATGAAGAAAAAGGAAAAACAAGCCTTTTGATGTGTCATCATGAACAAAATAAAACCAAATCAGTTATTACATTAACTCCCATCAAAACGTAGGATAAAATATAATACTATAATGAAAATCCAAAGGACATTAACATATGTAAATCATATGCATATATAAATATATTATAAATATTGAATTGACTAACCGTTAACCGTCGGTTTTTGTGGTTACAAACCAAAACCGAAACAAAAAACCAGAAAAAATAAAAACAGTAATCATAAACCGAAACCAACGGATCGATTAACCATATTTTTGAATTGGTTTTCCGGTTTTGGTTTGATTTTTCGATTTCATTGGTTTTTTTTTTACACACCCCTAGTTCCAAGTATGCAATGACTTGGGTGTTGTTTACTATGATAGGTATAATTAATTGTATGAGTATGCTGTGTTGTTTTTAAGATCTGGTATGGAAGCGACAATCTTATGTAGCGATGCCAACATGATTGTAAGGCGCTTAAGTCACCATTGGTGACTCGACAGGTAGTTGCTAGGGCTAATGGTAGTGGAATAACATATGTCTAGGTTGGAGAGAAGTAATATAACCTGGCTTACATTTATTGGACTGGCTGATCCATATTATGTTATGGACTATGATGGGTAGAGATGAGTAACACTTATGGCTTTTAGTCGATGCTACTTAATTGATATATATTTAGGAGATATAGGTATCCGAGTTGCTTGTATCAACTCCTTGAGTAGTTGCTAACTTTGGACCCCTAGGTTCCCAGCCATGTTGCTGGAGTGTGAATACTCCATTGTTAATTTGCACAACTTAAATTAAAGATATAAATTAATTGTTGTTGCATGTATATTAGAATAAGAATTTGTAATCATATCGTGTATGCTTATATTGCTGTTGTAAGGAGCTTCGACTTATTCTTTCTTTTTCAAGTTGTGAAGATTATTTGATATGGTTGTTGTGGTTATATGGTTTATGAGCTAGATATTGGTGAGAGACTGAATTAGCTGAACGTTTAGATGCTTTAGATATTATAATGTTATTTTTTTAAAGTTAATACCTATTTGTGAGAATTTTCTTTGTATTGTAAGGTTTCTAACGTATTATTGAGAGATTATTTACTGTTATTCACAAAATGTATGTAAGGATTTCTTAATCTAGAATTTATTAGAAACTCAATTAATTAATGATAATCTTTACGTATAATGCTTAAGTGTCATTATTATATATGGATTTTGATTTCCGGTTTAATTTCCCTTAATCAAATTTACATCAAATCCTAACCCGTTTGACATAAATCATTGACTAAGAATTAAAGAAAATTTTGAATTTTAAAGAAAATTGGAGCTGCCACTTGACTAAAGCTAGAAAGAAAAACCAAATTAGGACCAATAGGTATGTTGATCTTAATTAAGCTATTGATATATGAAAATTGTTTTAAGAAAACAAAAACTAGAAATTTCTAGGTCTTAAGGCTATCTTATTAAAACCTATTGATTACCATCTTTAACTTTCCAATTATAGATTGTTTCCTGAATAATCTTAAAATTGAATATTACCGATTTTATAAGGATTTACAAAATTAGTTGAATCTATTAGAATATACAAAAGAGACAACTAATAGTTACATGTAATTATTGATTATAATATAAAAATAGCAACATTTACGATATCATATCTAAGGGTGGGTAAAAAAACCAACCAAATCAAACGAATCTATAACCGAATCAATCCAAATCGAAAATATATTTTTTTTTAATGGTTTTGTTTAAAAATTTTTCAATCCAAACCAATCCGTAAATTTATGGTTTGGTTTGGAAGGTAAACCAAACTAATCCGTAAAACCAAACCAAACGATTTTAGAAAAATATAATAATATTTTACTATATGTTCATATGATTTCATTTAATATTTATTATTTGGTGAATATTGATTAAAATCAACTAGTTTATTTTTTAAAATTTTTTTAAGCTCATGATTTGTATTTTTGTTGATAATAAATTATTGTCTTTTTTAATAGCTTTTAATTTTATAAAGTATGAAATTTATTTATTTAGTTATAAACTTTTATTATGTATTAATTATTTAATATATTTTGCCAGCAAATCATTTTATTTGTTGATGAATTTTGTTGATAGATGATTTTTTATTTTAGCTAAGTTTATTGGTAGATAATTGACTTGATAGTTCTATTCAAAATGATAAATTATGATTTATTATGTATTGGTTGGTTCATATATTTTATTAGTATTTTTTCATGGTTTATAATATAAACTTTGTAAAATGATACAGATATTTAAGTATTCACACAAATATAAAAAAACTAGAACAAAGAAAAATTTTAGTTAGAATTTTGATTTAATCCGTAATCAAAATCTAACCAAACCGTTATTTAATGGTTTAAAAAATTTCTAATCCGAACCAAACCGTTACTTATTGGTTTGGTTTGAGATTATAAAAAAAATCGAACCGTAAATTAGGATTTGGTTTGATTTTAGAAAAAATCAAACCAAACCGATCCATGCCCACCCCTAATCACATCAATTTCATAAAAAATAATTTTTTTAGGTTTTTAATCGTCCATTGGGTGCCTATATGCTTACTATTCGAGATTAAAAAAATACGTAGTTTTTTAAAGAAAAATTTAGTTTGTTGGTTAACATTAGAATTTTAAAATATTATCACTTTAAATTCATCAAATTTTACTAATTTGTAAAAGTTGACTTTTTTTATGTGAACCCTAAATCTATCAATTTGGATTTTGGCAATTTTATGAAAAATAGATTTTTCTAAGGGGTAAAAATTTTAAGCAAGAAGTCACATATCATAACAAGCATATCAATTCAATCTACATATTATCACAAATCAAATTACGTTAAGGGATATCGATTTTTGACATGTTGATTGAGACAAATTAAATTTCACACATCATATTAATTATAACAAAATATCAACTTACACTATTATGTACATATGAAATATTCACAAGATTGAAAACATTAAAAAATCATGGTGTCATGGGGTATATTACAAATTTCGATCAAGTAAAAAATATCTTGTATTGAATATCATGGTTTTAATTAAGAGATCTCATGTTATACTATTAGAACAAGCAGATGACACACCTGCAATGCATGTGCAAATAATATAACCCAATATATATAAATTAAATATATATATTGTTTTGATAAATAGAAGAGGATAACTTAATTAGTCCTAGAAATTAGAAAATTAATTACAAATTATAATTACAATTATATTTTTCAGAGGTAACTTTTCCATGTTGGATAGCTGCCATGTATAAGTATGATATCAGAGCTTTAGATCGGTATATAAAGTTACATACTTAGGCTAAAAAGGAAAAATGCTATGTCTATTCAACCTCTGTTTAATTCTATTCAAACCCTATATAATTTTATAATTTCAGGATACCAAAAATATTATACGCCATACGCTAAAAAAGGAAAAAGGCTATGTCTACTCAACTCTATTTAATTTTATTCAAACCCTATTTAATTTCATGATTTCAGGGATACCAAAAATAGTTTATACTCTTATGCTAAAAAAGGAAAAGACTAGGTCTATTCAATCCTTATTTTATTATATCCAAACCCCTATTTAATTTTCATAATTTCAAGGATGCAAAAAAATAGTTTATACCTATATGCTAAAAACATTATATTAAAAATATTTACACTAAAGACACCAAATGGGGTGGTTTTGCTTTAATAATATAGATAAGATATCAATACAATACCTGTATCATGGTAAAAAATCATATATTCATATCAACAAGGTATCAATAGAATATTTACATCATGGTGAGGGTCAAAATTTTATAGAATTATATGACATAAAGGATTTTTTTAATAACAATTTCATATAATACAAACTAAAAAATTAATTTAGGAAAAGACATTATGAGACGAAAGACTATCAACGCTAATACTATAATTATTGATTACAAATATATTAGATTTCCAAAGACACACCTATATAATATTACTAGTATTAATAACACTAGATTTTAGGTAATTTATACTAGCTAGGGTTTTAATTTGGCATTACGACTTGCTATTTTAGGTAATTTCAAATCTAGGGTCATTTTGGCACAAAATTAGTGCTTTTGCTAATTTTATGGATTAGATACCAATTAAGCTTGATATATGTACCTTAAGTATTAATTAGAAGCTTCTTATATCTTTCCAATTGCCTAAAAAAATAAAATTAGAATCAAATTGTGATTATTTTGAGAAAATTGTATCTTGACTTTTCCCAATTTTCCTTCTTCTAATTAGCTCATCAAAACCCAAGATTAATCTGCAAGTTTGATACTAATATAAAGTATTCCATCTTAGTTTACAATTTCACTATACTTTATTTTTATTATATATATAGAGAGAGAGAGAGAGGAAATTACATGTTTAATATATCTTTAAAAAAATTACATAAAACAAAATTAAAGGAAAATAAATACATGATTAGTGTCCCAATATCGGATTAAGGTTATGCGATACATGATTGATGTGTGTATCGCTGCTTGGCTATGTGATACACATCGCCATCCTTAAACGCAACTCTAATTTTGTATTTATTTTTATATAATTTGTATTTATGTATTATTTTTTAAAAAAACATTAGACACGTACTTCACCCTATATATATATATATATATTTAAAACATATACATACATTAAAGTTTTATTAGACAAAAAATAGGTGTCTACAATTATACGTGATGGAATTGTTGGCGCTGTATACCCTATTTGGGGCGTCACATATATATTATGAAACCATATCAAAGATTATAAATTTGAAGTTTATGGAAAAATATAGAGATTTCATAAAATAATAACAAAAAAAAATTGTAAGTTCCACATGGTACTTTATAGGCTTATACCCTATAGGTTTTATAGGATAAAGAGCACATGCTGGGTATAAGGTGTCACAAGGTAGGTTTCGAATATAAATTGAATACTTTGTACCTTATCAGGTAGGATAAGGATAATGTTTTATACCATACTCACCTTATACTTGCTTACTCTAGTTTACCCAAAAAAAAAAAAAAAAGGCATGATGATATATCTTTCTAGTTGCTTCAAATTGTCTTGTACTATTTCCAAATTTGTTGATTTCCACGTACCCAAAGATAATTTACTTAATTAAAAATGTTTGTCAGATGTTAATGGTCTTATACCCTAGTGGCATCCGGTCTAGTCTTTATTTTTAAGGTACCGAATTCAATTTCTCATGTAACATTATAATTGTTCTATGTGACCATCTTATAATCCTTATGGCACCGAAAAAGAAAAAAAAGTTTGTCCGATATTTATAGTTATCCACTGGACTTCAATATCTCTTATGGCCAAATATTCCTTTGATAATGAAAGCAAAGTGCTTTTACCACTTGAGTTTTAGTGGCAGATAATGCTGAAAGCGAACAACAATTCACAATCAATGACAAAGGCTAACTTGATTAAAAACGATAGTTAACATTCCATCATTGAATAATTGGATCTAAGATAACCATGCACCGGTTCACATACAGAACCTCTATATAATACCATAATAATATTAATTGTACAGAAATTTAATTGTATGTTGTTATGCTTTAGAGAAAAAAAAATTATAAAAAAGTGACACACATATTAGAGTTTCTCGTACATAGAAATATGTGATTAGATGAAATTGGACAAAAACTTTTTAGGATAGACTAAGCTTTGTCCTAAGAAGAGAGACTCCGATGTCCACATTATGGGCTACCAACGCTTCGTGGTTGCTTTCTTTTGTGTGTAGGGACATGGATGAGTTGCGGGACTTTTATAAAGTTTGGTGGCTGAAACGAGAGAAGATCACGCAACGCAACCACTTCCATTGCCAGACAACTGCACTATTTCGTGAGGTATTCCTACAGGAACCCTTGGCAATCAAACAGAGATGCCTTATTAGTGGTGGTAGGTTGAAGATGGCACAAATTTGTGGGAGTAAGGTGTAAGGACAAATTGGATGCGAGCTCAATTATAATCGAGTTGAGTGTGGATATTCTTCGAATTTAATCCCTTTTATATTAATATACTATTGCACCTAAAAGAAAATTTTTTCTTTTTCCATGAATAAAACAACCTAAACAAATTTCATCCGGTCTTATTTGAACTTGTTAGATCTCACTTCGAGCCAGAGTTGACTTCAATCCTATTTCGTTTCAAATAGAATTATCTATTGCATGAGTAAATACGTTATAGAAAAGAGAATGAAAATGAAAAAAAGAAAAAGGAAAAGGTGATTGTGGTTTAGTTAAAAGAAATCGGGGCATGGGTCCGTTTGTTTCATCATTTTTTCATCGTTTTGATTTCATCTCTTTATTATTTTCAAACATGTTATTTATAAAAAACAGATATCAATAAATAACATCTATTTTTACTCAAATTGATCAAACAAACTATATGCTAATATAAAACAGATATGATATAATTACCCATCCAAACACTACTGAAAAACAGACTATCCAGACGCATCCTAATGAGACTCAACAAAATCACTTTAGTATGCATATATGTGAGATCATGAGAACCCCGATTATTATCATCTTTTAATGACCATAACCCAATGTATAGCTCAACAGGAAAATAGTATAATCATTTTCCTTTTGGAATTTATACTACAAATAAAAATAAAAAAGTATAGTCAGTATTTGGTTCTTTCCTTGGTATTTTCTCGCACATGCTCATTTAAGTCAATATATCATAATTGTTGTTTTCTATAAGTTTCTTTGGTTGAACAGCCAGTGCCTTTGGACTCTACATACATAGGATAGGACCATTAAAATATTGCATTGTTGCTTATTTATTTAAATGAAAACCATATATTTCTCTTATATTTTATTTTTCAAATAGGCCCAATTGAATTAATGATGAATTTGGATTATCTGTGGATGCAGTTGTGTCAGGACAAGAAAATATAATAAATGGTATTTTTGTACTGAAAGATCGGGCCCTTGGTGAAATATCTACTTCTTAATAGGGACCCAATCAGCATGGGCCTCAAGATTCCATTTTTCCCATTTTTTAAATCTAAATATTTAAATATTATGGACACGTACACCTCATGTACAGACACACGCACATGAAAATTATACACACGTACAGACCTATTGTTATTATTATTACACTATATTAACAGTCAAAAATGTCCAAAAAAAAAAAAAACAGTCAGAAACAAAAAATCGTGCAAAAAAATTAGTAAAAGAAATTCTACCTCTATAGATAGAAGTAGTAATAATGATTTTTATAATAGAAATTATTTTTAGATATAATTTTTTTCCAAAACCTAGTTTTTTTATAGTATTATTATTGTTACTTCTAAAATTTAGATCGAAAAAAAATAGGTACGTAATGTAACAAGTTTAAAAATAACGAATTTATATTTATTTATATTTGAATGTAGTCTTCAAACATCCCAAATCAGGGATTTAACTGCTAAAACACATCCTCTTGGATTCTTGTATTCACTCCAATGGAAATTGTAATTTTCAATTTAATTTTATTAACATGTGTAAAAGGTTTTGTACAACAAGATATGGAAACTTTTAGAAGATTTTCTTGTTCGAATACTTCCAAGACATATTACACAGTACTCTTTTCTTGAATTGATAATTTTTTTAAAAGCTTTGTTAGGACATCAAAAAAAAAAAAAGAAAAAGAAAAGAAAAGAAACTCCATGATCTTTGGATCGCCAGAAGTGTATAGAAACTGTACCTTTTCCTTCATTCTCCACTTGTGCTTACAACGTCGGAAAGGCCAATTTCATATGAGCCTGAAAAACAACTTTCCGAAAAGAGCGTATCAGTATCATGCTTAATTCAAAATGAAATAGCTCCGTAGTAAAATTCTATTCCTTAGAAAAAGAACAAACAAGGAAGAACTTGTGTATCCATATTAAATGGCTTATTTGGATAGGAAGAAAGAATAGTTTGTGATAGACCGGCAATAGGATATAAATTAAATCTCTTCAGCCTCTTGGATCATCCATGCCTAGCCACTATGCCTAACTCTAACCCTAACCCTAGCCATCATGCCTACTCAAGCCTTATTACCTTAGACACCTTTGGACTAGCTCGAGTTTAGACCCTCTCAGCTCAAACATTGCACCTACTATGGTTCAAAGCTTTGACCATTATGTCTATGCTTGGGATAGGGGAAGAAATTAAGAAGGAAAGTATGGAACGAAAGAAAACGGGAAGGAATTATGAGAGATTTAGTTTCAAATGTATTTGGATAATAGAGAAAAGGAAAAAAAAAAAAAAGACTGTTAATCATTATAAAAAAGATAAAATAACAGGTAATTTAAACTCATTAATTTTCTCTTTAAGAATAATAATCTGCAAGAGGAAATAAGAAAGGACAAATGAAGGGGAGGTGATTAGAAAGTTCAATATTCTATATTCTTTTTTCCCTCCTCTTTCTAAAATATGTTGGAGGTAGCAAGAGGAACCGAATCCTACGGAAAATTTCCTCTCCAGGGTGCTCTCCCACTGACTTATGAAACTTTTCTCTCCCATTTTCTAGTTTCCCAAAATTTTCCTCTCTTTCCTTATCCCAAACATAGCATGAGTTACATCGTTAGTTCATTAAGGGTCTAAGGCTATTGTGGTCTCGGTATGTCGAGGATTGCAAGGTAACTGAGCTCTTATTTTGTTGCGGTTTGCTATGGTTGTGCCTTGGCTCTTTCTCTGTTGCAACCTGATTCATAGATGGCTATGTCCTACAATTGTTGGTAATAGAGATCTTTAGATACAAAAATAAAAGCAGCAGAGGATCATAGGAGGGGTAGCGTTGGAGGGTTATGATCATAGTTAAGGATGTCATGTAAAGAAAAAATAAATAGTCAAATAATACGTATTCATGCTGTTTAGTTATAAACTCTTATTATATATCTTTAGTCATAGGTATTTTCTCATATAAAACGTTTAAAATACAAATGAATACAGTGTGGTCATTCAACATATAAGGTGGAAATAATAAAATTTCTCGAAGTAAGCACACAACAAATGATAAAATTGTCTTAGATTTGGTATGATGGTTGTCAACGTGCCAACATCAGTTTTTTCTTTGTACCAATTATTAACAACTGTAAAAATTAAAAATTTCTCAAATTTTTAACAACTTTATACCAACATTCTTTCACCAATTTAGCAATTTTTTAAAAATTAAATATTGAAATCACATATTGGTTTATATGCAATGTCACACCCTGAATACAGTTAAGGCATAGCTAGTTTCGTCACATGAAATACTTAAATATATGCAAAGGTTATCCTTAACAGTAAATAATATCTCAATAATACATCAGAAACCTCACAACATAAATATTAAACTCTTATATTAATTATAAAACAATATCCAACGCATCTAATGTCTACCTCGTCCAATCTCTCACTGGCAATCAACCCATAACTCAAGCAGTCAAAGCATTCATATTAGCATCATCATCATTGCTTGTAAAAAAGAAAAAGGAATAAGCCAAAGCCAATACAATAACAATATAAGCAAACACAATATGATCACAAGTTCCTATACTAATGTACATGCAACAACCATCAATTTATATATTTAATTTAGATGAAGCAAATCAACAGTGCAAACACTCTGGTAACACTGTAGGAATTTAGAGGTACTAAGTAGTAGCAATTGCTTAGGATTGATATAGGCAACCTAAGTACTTATACCACATAGAGGAAATTCTAATAAGTAGCCTACTTTAGGGGTCACAACCATTACTCTTGTCTACTTATCACAGTCTATCACATTGTATAGATTAACATAGCCTATAATCCTAACCTATAAGAATGTAACTTCTTTCCAATCAAGATAGATGTTACTTGATGTTGTGTACCTTATCAACTACCTGCTAAGCCACTTCAATATATCAATAATGATAAGAGTAGGTTAAGTACCTAACTGTCATATTGGCATCATCACATAAGGTTGTCGCTTCCCAGACCGCATTAAATTACACAAGCACACTAAAGCAATTAGTTAAGTTATCTTTATGTTAATTCATTTTAGGATGACTTTCTTAGAAAGCAACACTCAAGTCACTATATACTTCGTATACAAGTGTGAATCCCGCCACAAAATATAATAGGTAATCCATATAATAAGAATCCGTATAAGAAATTATCTTAAATAAGTTTTAAGTCACTAACTCTATAATTTATTCCTATTAGATCAACTACTAATATTTCTAAGTTAATATTACCTATTCAATTAAGATCTTAGTTGATTTCCTACATAAAGTATTTCATTGATTAATATAATGTTTTTAAAATAAATTTAGTTTTAAATCGTTTCAATATATTAAAATTCATTTTATACTTAATAACCATTAAACTCATTTTGTGGTTATAAAGTCTTAAAGGAATTATTCTTAGTAAAATAACCTATAACTAAACTAATAAACTTTTTTTAAGTAAAATAACTCTTTTAAAGTACAATTAGTCCATTCATATACTTTATAATCCAACATTATCTTGAAGTGTGCTAAGAATCTAAACTAACTTCCTATTAAGCCTGTATCATCTTATAAATGATTATTTATATCTAATTTATTAAATAAATTCCTAAAATCAAAATAATTAAATATTCATCTTAAATTCATATTTTAAGATGAAAATATATTATTATATTATTCCAAATTTATTTGATTAAAATTAATTGCTTTTTAATTTTAATATTTCATTTCTATAGAAACTAGAGCGCACCTTAACTTTAATTGACTAGTCCACCAACTTAGACACAGGTTCTTAAGCCCAAATTTTTATGCAAACTCTCTAACACCTTAATTTACATGTTCATAACTTCAATTAACCTAAACTTATGAATTAATTATGATTTTAATTTTAATTAACCTTAAACTAGTCAGGAACAGGGCACAGTCAAGCACATGACGTTTTTGGCCAAATCAGGCCTCACTCAGGCAGTTCTTGATGGGTTCATCACCTGACTACACACCAGACTCCTCTTACAGTCTGGCCGACAAACCTAGGTGGTTTTTCCGCGGGCTTGGCTATTGGAAGTTCCGCTACTACACAGCGCTGAGATGGTTTTTCCTTTGTTTTCATGTTTTCCTATTTTTTATGTTTTAATTTGATTTCCAGCTATGATTAGCTATCAAAACATGATGATTAAATGTTGTTTGATGTAGTTTATCCTTAAATCTAAGTTTTGCAAATTAAATCATAACCTAATGATAAAATAATCATCATTTACATTAGTTTTTCTTAAATTCCAACACATATTCATCAACTGTAACTATAATCATTCATTCCTAAATATATAAATTTAATAATAGATTCTACGATTTCATCATTAAATCATTGATGACAACAACATAGATTTCATAACAAAAACATTAAGTTTAGATTACTTACCTCTAATGAAGGAACTCATAAAACTAAAACTACTATACTATTCAAGGCTTGCTTGTTGATGGTGCTTCTTAAGCACACCTTCTCCTTTCTCTTGATCCTTGACTATCCTATAATTAAATTTGGTATTAGTGCTATTGATCAAAAGATTAAAGAGAATAGAATGTTATTCTTACATTTTTCTCTTTGAATCTTCTGTGTAAGTCTCTAAATCCTGAGAGAGAGACAGAAGGATTTATGTTTTTTTTTTTTTTTTCCCTATTGAATATTTAGAAAGAATTATTGAGAGAAAAATTTCCTGAGAAATGAAAAATGAGAGAAGAGAGAAAATTTAGAGTATTTATATGAGGGTGTAGCGCCTCAAATATATAAATTATACATTTGAGATGGAAATGACCTCCATGCCCCTAAGTATTGTATTGATTTAGCTAGTTACAATCTAAATTGTCTATTTTACCTCTCCTTGTTATGATATATGATGCATGTTAATTATTATCCTTCTTTTAATTAATTATTATTGTAATTTTATTAAATTTCAAATTGTCATATTATTTATTTATTCTTAATGATTCCTTATCATATTTATTGAACATTATTGTTATCATTATTAATTCCTACACATATATATTTTTTTATATTTCTAATATTACTTGTTATTGTTTATTAATATTATTGACTTTATTATTGTTCTTACTCTATAACATCAATTTTCAGGATATTTCATGTTGAAAAGACTGGTTCTCATATATATTCAAATACAATGATGTACAACTATATGGTGTTTATAAGAAGCCATTTTTACTAAGAAAAAATTGCCAGCTAGCTGTACAATAATCTAGCCTAAAGACATTGAATTTGTACAATTAATACCATTTGACTAGCTTAATCAATGACATTTGACTAGCTCTTAAAATTCCTCTAATCAATAGCTTACGCCAGTACTCCCCCTCCAGTTGGTGCGTTGATGTCTTTAATGCCCAAGTTGTCGAGTGAGTTGTAAAATACTTTGCTAGAAACAACTTTTTTAAGTTTATCCGCTACTTGGTCTCTTCCGACTTGACAAATGGAAATTGAACTACCTTATTCTCAAGTTTCTACTTGATGAAGTGCTGGTCCACTTCAACATGTTTAGTTCGATCATGTTGAATTGGATTGTGTGCAATTGCTATTGTTGCTTTATTATCGCATAATAAATTCATTGTTAATTCATATGGAAACCAATTTTTTCTAACAACCTCTTTAACTAAAGAAGTTCATGAAGTCCTTTAGTCATGTTAAACTATACCTCTTCACTAGATAATGTAACTACCTTCTACTTTTTATTTCTCCAAGTGACCAAATTTCCTCCCACAAATATGAAATATCCTAATGTGGATTTTTTGTCAGTCATGTTACTTGTCTACTTTGTGTCTATATAATCATTAATGTGCAAATGATGGTTTTTTTTTTTTTAAAGTCCTCTACCTGGAGAAGACTTTAGGTACCTTGAAATTTAAGTCACAACACTCATATGAACTTCACTAGGGCAATGCATGATCTGAGTCACCAAACTTACTACATATGCAATATCTGATCATATGTGAGACAAATAAATAAACTTTCCAACAAGACGTTGATATCTTTCATTATTTATAGGGGTTTGATTCACGAATTCTCCCAAACTATGATTTTGGATTCTAGGGATTTTAGCTTTATAGTCAAGCATTCTTGTTTCAGCTAGCAAATCAAACACGCATTTTCTTTGTGATAAAAAAATGCCCTGTTTTGACCAAACAACTTCAATGCCCAAAAAATACTTCAATCCTCCAATATTTTTCATCTCGAGTTTAGTTACCAATTTCTTCTATAGATTAGAGATTTCTTCTTCATCATCTTTTGTGATTATAATATTATCAACATAGATTATTAAAGCTATTACTTTCCTTGTTGGCATTTTAAGAGGAGAGTATGATCCGAATTGCTTTGCTTGAAGCCATGTTACAACATTGCAAGACTGAATCGACCAAACCATGCTCTAGGCAACTATTTTAGCCCATGTAATGCCTTCTACAATTTACAAGCTACCTTCCTTGTGAAGAAGCAGTAAAACCTGATGGGGTGTCCATGTATACTTCTTCTTTAGGTTCCCCATGAAGAAAAGCATTTTTTGCATCAAATTGATGCAATGGCTAACAAAGGTTTGCTACTAGAGGAAGCAATACTCTTATAGTATTCAATTTTGCTACTGGCAAAAAAGTTTCTTGATAATCTACTCCAATCATCTGTGTGTATCCTTTCGCAACCAGTCTTACTTTATATCTTTCAATGGATCGATCTACTTTGTGCTTGATAGAAAATACACATTTACATCTAACAATCTTTTTTCCTCTAGGTAATGGTACCAATGTCCAAGTATCATTCTTCTCTAATGCCTTCATTTTTTGATCTATTGTTATGTCCATTTGGGGTCATTCATTGCTTTATTTACTATATTAAGAACAGAATCTGCAGATATCTTGTGTATATACTCTTTAAGGGGTTCATATGACCTTTGAATTGAGACATGATTAGCAATTGGGGACTTTGATTTCTTTCCTCCATGATCAGGTGAGTAACGATTTGGAGGTTTCCTTTGATTGTATCTTAAAGGCAATTTACAACCTAAAGAATCATTTGCATAATTATTTAAAGAAGTGCTAAGAGATTGTACCTTAGGTATATTCTCAAGAGATTGGTCATTTTGTGGTTCTAAAAAGCAAGGAGGAGGATGTTCACTTTCTATCTTGGTAGGAGGCTGTTCTTGTTTCCTGTGAGCTTCACTTTCTACATCAATGATCTATTCACTATGAGCTTCCAATATTGGTTGTTCAACATCATCAATTTCCTTCTATTGGTTAGCAATCTTTGTCATTGGTCCAACCTTTGCTTGTGCATTAATATTGGTAATATTTGAAGTAAATAACCAAATTTCCCAACTTTGTTTTCAGTGATCATCTCCCCCTGAAGAGAGGATCGGGAAGATTGCATTGAGAAAAAATTTTCAAATTCTACAAAGTAACATATATGGTTGAATAAAGCCATATGGTGCTTGAATCATAACATCGGTAGCCTTTCTTATGCACTACATAGCAAAAAAAAAAAATAATAATAATACAATGAATAGTACATAGATTAAGTTTTGTTTTGTTGGTGAGAATCTCAAACACCTCATGTTTCTGCTCCATTAGATCAAGCCAGGTCATTCATGTATAATCATCTATAAACCTCACAAAGCATCTAATGCCAGAAGAAATATAAATAAAGGGTGGGGCTCAAAAATCAGAGTGCACAATTAAGAAATGAGTTTCAAATTTATTTAAGCTTTTTGAGTAAGGCACAAGATGACTTTTAGCCTGAATAAAAACTTTACACTTTAGGGTAGACTCATTCAAGTTCACAAATAATTCTATAAATAAATGTCTCGAATAACAAATGATAGATGCCCTAATTGATAATGCCATAACAAAATATGCCTTTCTTTAGATCCTCCATGATGCATATTGTTTGTCATGCTATAACTGAAGTCATCCATAAAATACAACCACTTCCTTTTAGTAAAACGACCAATAATCTCCTTGATGAGAATATCCTAAAATGAACAGAAATTCTAATACATTAGGACACAACAATTTAACTTCTCTGTTGCTTGGGCAATAGATATAAGCTTATTAGAGAGTGGTGGCCTACTAGAGTTTTTGGCAATGAAAAAGAAGGAGAAAGAGCAATTGTTCCAACCTTTGTCACTATGTATGTTCCTAGATTTGCAGTAGTAATGATTGTTTGTTTTGGTTGGGTAGTTTTGATGAAGTCACAAGAATCAAATGTCATATGGTCAGTTATTCCTAAGTCGATGATCTACCCATCATGGTTATCCTATTTTGAGCAAAACAAAGGACATTCATTGTTACCTTAATCATTTTGGATAGTTGATTCAATGGAGTGAAGAGATTCGCGCTCTAGTATAAGGGAAAGTTGGGATTCGATGATCACATGGGCTGCTCATCTAGAGTTGTCACTCCCATCTGCTTCTTTTTTCTTTTTATATGTTGAGTTCATGCTACCAATCTAGATAACCATGTAGCTTGAAACATGTTTGTAATGCATGTTTCAAGTTCCTACAGTGGGTATAGCCTCCTCCTTCCCCGATATTGTCTTTGTTGCTATATTAGACATTCCATTTGTTGTTTTCTGAAGTGAAGGTTGTTGTTGTGATCTCTGCCCTCCCTTAGAGAGCACAGTTCTACCAGATATGGTGTCTCCATTTATTAATATTACTGAATGCCTTAGGTCTTCCCTTGTAACTTGCGCATATGCCCGTTCTATTATTGGGAATGGCTTTATTTGAAGAACATCACTTTGGTCTTATCAAGTCCATCATCAAATCCATTTAATAAAGTATAAACTCTATCCTCTTTAATAATGGAGTTATGCTTTTCTATATCATCACTACATTTTATTAGATTTAGGCGTTGAAAGCCAATCTCTCTCCATAAGCCTTAGAGATTAGTGTAGTATGTTTCAAGAGATCCTCATAAACTTGAGACGTATCGCTGCCATTAAAGTATGTTGTAGCCATGTTGTCCCATATCTCTTTTGCTATTGGAAATCTGATAAAATTGCTTATCATACTTGTTTCCATTAAGTTAATCAACCATCCCTTCACCATAACATTCTCGATTCTCCATTTTTGAAGGTAGGATCAGTCTCTTAGGGTTTTGGAAGATCCCCATTTATATATCCCAACTTGTCTATGCTTGCGATGTACATCTCGACAACTTAGGACCATATTGCATAGTTGTTTCCATATAACTTGATGCCAATCGTGCATTTGACTCATGGCTCATTGTTTGCTTATGAGTTTAAGTCCGGATTAATGCTTCTATCATTATAGATGTAAAGTCTATGAGAATCGACCTCTCTCCATCGTAGGTTTCTCCATTGCTTTCAATCTCCTTTTCCTTTATTTTTCCTTTATGTGTGTATAGTTTTAGAAATCCGATTTATTGGAACTCTGCTTTGATACCATCTTGAAAAGGATGGTTCTCAATGTATATTCAAATACAACGATGTTAAGTTATATAGTAATATAGTATTTACAATAAGCTATTTTTAGTAAGAAAAAATTGCTACCTAGCTATACAATAATCTAAGCTGAAAATATCGAATTTGTACAATTAATGACATTTGAATGGCTCAATTAATGACATTTTACTACCTCCTAAAATTCTTCCAATCAACAGCTTACGTCAACATATTTCATGCAGATCATTAAAAACTAAAAATAATGATTAATCATATGTGGTTTTATTATGAATTTCAATCAATATACATATATATATATATATATAATGTAATGTAAAGTGGAGGAAAATAGATTTATGAAAGAGCAATACAATCATCATACTTATAGGCAAAACTAGTAGAGAGTAGGTAACACTAGTAGTAATATAGGCTAAAGAAGTGAATTTTTTGCCTTTATAGGTCAAGTTTTTTACTCATTTAGCCTAGTGAGGTGATGTTTTCCCTCGAAATGTTGCATTAGTAAGATATGGCCATCTTAGGCTTAGAAAGGTGAAAATCACCACTTAGTGAAGGAAAGAGACAATTTTCACCTCTTTGCCTCTATGTCTTGCCTTTGTACCTCTGACTGGGATACAAAGGCAAAACTCACCTTTTTCTCATTTTTTTCATTTTTCACAATTTGAAACATTTGAATTTTTTGTAAAATTAAAATAATTCTTTTTTAAAACTAAAAATAATTATTTTAGTTATATATAATTTTTATTATATTTTTTTTCATGTTTTAACTTATATTAAATAAAAATATTAGATAATAAATTATAAATAATTAATTTTTTTCTTCCTTTGACTTAATGCACATATTTTATGAATAATGATTTTATTATATTGCCATTAAATTAATTTGGTATATGTAGATATAAAAAATTTGATGCCATAAAACACTTGAAAAATTTAGTGAAAAATCTTTAGTTAGTAATAAACCATCCAATAAATAGAAATGAAAAAAGAATTACACTCCCCATAAAAACAAGATATTACCCTTAAGTTATCTTTGTTAAGACAATAAAAACAAAATCATATAAGGATCAAGATATGAAAAATCTGAATAAAAGCATTAGTCTTCAAATCAATACATGGCAAATGAAATAAAAATCAATAATGTAAATGCCTTTATCGGAGTCAGATGATGAAAAGAAGGAATTGAGAGAGAGGAGTTGAGAGGTATATTGTGCAAGGGTGAGAAGAAAAACGGAGGGAGAGAATTTGAGCACATGGAGCGGTGGGCAATAATAGATATGTACATAAGTATTACGAGGGGAAATTGGCCTCATATTCTAGAAGTGACGAAATTTGCCTCATGACTAGGATGGAGAGGCAAAATTCGCCTCATATGCCCTAAGGTGAGGTGATTTTCGCCTCATATAGGTTATTTTCAAAAAACTCCTACACTTACCAATTATACACATGTAATTTATATATTATTATAATTTGTTCTAAATTATTAATGATACAAACAATATAATTGTAAATATCATTAATATGACTTGATTAATACATACTAAATAAATTATATACTAACAATAGTATATTATAAAATATAACACATTAGTAAATATCATACATTTTGTATACATTTATATTGTATTATTTTATATTAGAGTAAGCTAAACTTATAATTTTAGTAATTATTCACTAATACTTTATTTTAGGTCTTTAGTGTTCTACGTTGCGACATTTAATATATAATTCACATCTAGATTTGTCAAATAATAAAAGTTAAGTTGCAACCATAAAAATTACATAACAATTTGTCCATACAAACAAAAAACATAAACTAAGTCCTCACAATCCACATGAACAAATATAAAATATCGAAGTTCACAAAAAAAAAAAAAATCGAAATGGAAAATTTGAATATTAGAAACAGAGAAAAAAATCCTTAACATGCTCAATACGTTTGAGACTGATGCTATTAAGCACGAGTCCATCCAGAAGACGGGGTCATTTGGGATGTTAAAGCAGAAGAGTGGAAGGCGGTATCAGGGTATTGCTGATATGTTAGTACTAAAACAAACCCGGACCAACACTGTTAAGGTGATGGAGGAGGAAACTGGGATGAACTCAAGCCTGGTAATAGATCCGTGCTTGGGAATAGGTATGAACCAAAGAGGGGTGGCCATAATGAATGCTGACCAAGAGGTGTCCCACCTACCCATGGTGTGAAACTTGATGTATGGGGTTGGCTTTGCTACAGTGCGGAGTTGCGTAGGGACCTAGCTGATGTATCGGGTGATGCTTGTGTGCAATTGGATGGCTAGGATTATGGTATTCTCCAAAGAATCTTAGTAAATTCACACGAAGTTCTTTAGCATCCAACTCCTTTAGTAAATGGGATACATCACAAAGTACATCATAGATATAGTTATCGAGAATACTACGGATGGCTACAACGAAGATCCATTGAAGTAGGATATGGTAGCCATGGCTTTTCAGACCCCTTAAACTTACTTTATTTGTACCTAGGCAGGACGATATGTTGGAAGCATATCCATTTGGTAACTTCATATCTTTAATTAAGTTGAAGACCTTTCTCATTTGTTGAGTTGACAATGTACACGCAGCTAATGGCTTGGAAGTCCGATTGTTATGTGCTTGTAGATACAATTCCGGGTGAATACCTATTTCCTAGATGTGAGTCTTACTTTTTTTCATGTACGTGGACTTTCCCTTGAGACAAAAAATAGTCCAAACTAGGTTATCATATATATTCTTTTTTATGTGCGTCACATTAAGGTTATGTCATATATGTAGTTCCTGTAAATACGATAATCTAAATAGCACATTTTTTTTACACCAATTTATGCCATCTTCGTTCCTCCTCCAACTGAGTCATTCACAATATGACATGCTCATACGACTCAATTGAACCATGATATCCTCACCAATGAAATCCCTTAGTTGGGGTCTCATTTCGATGATGCCATTAAAACTTACACTATCGTGGTGCCACCGATACCTGGGTAGCAGAAACCATCCATGACCTAAATAATGGAACTTGCTGTTTGCATGCTCACTTGTGTAGTCAACATTACAAATAGGGCACGCCTTCTATACCTTGGTGGTCTAACTTGAAATGTTGCCATATGCAAGGAAATCGTTGATTGTCCACAGCAATGCAACATGTATTTAGAATGCCTAACCTTCTACCACATCTAGTGTCTTTACGCCACTTGCCTAGAGTTCTTCTAGCTCTTCGACAAGGGGTTGTGTATACATCAATGTTTGTATTTGGAGATCTAAGCCTCAACATTAAAAGAGACATCTTCAGATTTGGCTCTTTTATGCATTTCTATTGTAGACATTGTACACAAATAAATGACCACATGCTGTATATTGTGCTCATGTTTACATAGTGATTGAACCCATTGGTGGCATATCCCAGTGCATACTCTGAGGATTTGAAGCAAATCGGGAGTATTTGACATTCAATGTCTTCCTTCGTTCAGAGTCCATGGGACGCCTCAATACACCTTCCTTAGATACATAAATTTCCTTATGCCATCTCATCTCCAGAGCTGTCTTGGAACACATGAATTGCCATTGCAATTCCATAATTAATGGAAAATGCCGCAAAACCTTAACTGGTACAATCTTTTGCTTCTTAGAATGAAGTTTCCACCTTACTTCACCATACACTAGGTAGCTATCAAGATTCTGGAATTCTTTCGGAACAATACACAATCATTTTACTAGTGTGGATCGTGTTTTATGTCCATGCCTAATTGTTTCAACATTTTGCATGCTTCAAAGTATGACAATAGCAACAAATTGTTGTCCGACAACAAACTTTTTATTAAAATAAACTAATTGTTGAAGGACTTTCATTGATTGTTTGCCATCGACCTTCAGATCATCATCTAAAGTACCACAAAAAATACTGAAAACTTTGTATAGCTTGGATACACCAAACTCTTTACATTTTTTAATGTTCTTGTCCATTGCTCCATGTTAGCTACACTACTTTCATTCGTGCTATCAATGTTGTACCTCTTAGGGTCACTTATATTAGCAATAAGATCCTCCAAAAGTTGGTGATTGACTTTATCTTCGAAGTGTGGGTACTCATGCAGTATACTCTCTTTGCCTCCGGCAACATCATCATTAACCTAATCTTCATTATCCATTACATCATTAGACTCCACATTGTGGAAAATCCACTTCAGTAGGTCAGAGCCATTCCTCTCGTCAAGAGGTGATACTCGATAATCTGAATAGATTACCATGAAATGTTGAGATAGTCTCTACAAGAGCATCTTATCAATTCATCTGCCCACTAGTGAATCACAACAGCTTGTAAGAATACTCTAACCGCATTTTTACATTGCATGGTTGTCAAATTGCACGTCATGTGCCAATTTCGTGCAGACATCCAATATTGTTGTTTAATTAATTGCTACACCCTAATGTATCAAATATTTTCATTTAATTATCTAATTTTGAAGATTTTGTTGGAACAATTGTAGTTACTTGTGTGCAAATATACAAATGTCAGTAATAAGCTATATATTTCAATATATCATAGACAAATAATAAACAACTAATATCTAAATGCTAACTTCTAAATTAACACATTATTAAACTATCAATGTAGTACATAGTTAAACTCATTAAACATATATTAAAGAAGTAATATTCAAATGTTAACTTCTAAATAAATATATATTATTAAACTACCAACAAGGCACATATTTATACATATCAAATATATGTTTAATAATACTAATACTAAATACGATCTCATAGTTAAATGTATTTAAATTACTAAAAATATTTTACTAACTTTCAAATGCTAGTAGTACTTCAAATATCAGGGTAGAAGTGAACTTTTTTATAAAATACTTGTAAAAAAGCTAAAACAAAATACAAGTTAATTAATTAATACTATATTAACAAAATGAAAAAAAAAATTATGACCCACAATAATTCTGTCATATTGAGAGAGAGAGAGACTTGAGAGATTTGAAAGAGTGGTGCAATGAGTTGGGGAGGAGGGGAGGTTGGGGATCGGGTATATATAAGGGAAATTAAAGGTGAAACTCATCTCTAACTATGACATTAAGGCAAAATTACAGACAATTTTAACCAATGAGAGATGAAACTTGCCCTTAATTTTTGGCCCCATTGCTCAAATTTCTACCAATACTGTAACCTTGTCCTATAGGATATTACCTTACTTGATTAGGTAACTGGCATGGTTTTTTTTGTTTTTTTTCCAAAATTGCTCTCACAAGATATATAGACTATAAGTAAGGAGTCTTCATACCCTGTACCCACCATGAAATTTATAATATATTATAAAAAAGGTATAAGTTCTTAGATACCTTGTACCTTCCACGAAACATTACTCTATTAAAAAATTTTAAAATAATATAAAGGAATGAGAAATAAATAACAATATTTTATTTTCCATTTTGTAATCACTTTTTTTTTTTAAGATTATCATTTATAGGTTACTTTTTTGAAACTTTTATTTAGAAAAACTTATATTGTTTTGTTATGCAAGTACTTGAATTTTTTTTTTTAAGAACTTTGATTATATGTACTTAAAATTTTAAGTTATACAAAAATGTTATTTATATTTTGAGGCTAATTAATACAAAAGTATCTTCAAAGTTTTTCATTTTAGAATTTGCTAAATATTTTACAATTTTTTAAATTTCTTTCTATAAGTTATTTATAGTGAATATAAAATAAGGTAGTTTTACATATCATATAAACTATATATGTTATAATAAACTTGAAATTTGAAAAGAAGAAACTTTATGTACTTTTTTTCTCTATAGACCTTATCCAGTTTCAGGAAAAAATATTGAATAAGAAGAAAATTTTGTATAGGTTTATTACAAGAAAATTGATCTTTAGAAATAAAAATTTTGCAATGGAAATCAAGCAAAATAGCTTGTATCTCTACAAAAAGAACCGCTAATAATAGTTTTTGTGATAGAAATTTACGTTTAAAGACAAAAATTTTATCACCAAATTTCAATTTTTTTAGTGTTTTCATAAGGTATCAAGTATCTTATAAGGCTTACGGGATACAAGTTGGGTACAAGGTGATACATAGTTGGATTTGAATAAAAAATTTCATATCTTGTAATTTATATGGAAGCATATAAGTAATACTTCATATTTTACCAACCTTACCAATAGTCCTTAGGTAAAACTATATATCCAAAAACAAAGGAAAAAAATCCTGGAAAACTTGCAATATTAATGATTATATCTATTCAAATACTACGTGAAAACTATGAATTATCCAATGTCGTAGGGTGTATATTAAAACTTGTATATTATAATGCTCCATGATTATACATTTTGACAACTTCAATAGATAAGTTATTAAAGAAATGGATTATAAACAAAACGAAATTGACACTACAATTGAACGAATTTCAAATTTGACTTTAAAATGTGTAGTTCTTGAAGTGGGTCACAGCCACAGTCGGTACCATATAATGCTGATACAGACAATCCATTATAATGATTTTTTGTTCTTATTATTTCGTCATCACCATTTTCTTTCTTTCTTTATATATGTGTGTGTGTGTCTCAACCTCCAATATCATCGTTCATTGGTCTTATTTTATGGCCATATGCTAACTTTGTATTTATAAATTAAAAAGAAAATCATGTTTTGTTGACTTTAATCCCTCTTAATTTATTACTTTTACTTGAGATGAGATGTTTCCATTTTTTTTGTTTAAATTAAAATTAAAAACACTAATGACTTTATAGCATATTGACACTACTAGCAACATATTTAGCACTCATCACAAACATAATGCAACACAACCTTATAAACTAAATGAAGAGATTAAGGGCCTATTTCCATTCTTGTTTCATCCTATGCATCATATCTCCATGTTCGGTTTGTATATATTTTAAAACTTTTTAAATTCTATTTTATTTGTATGAGTTTGAGAAGTTACCGACATTTAATAATTTTGATGAAGATAGCAAATTTAGGAACAAACTTGCAAAATGATAATTTACCTAGTTTAGGTTAGAACGTGTAGAAGAAAGATTATCAAGACAAAAAGTTGAGCTGGTTTTGTTGAAAAACTAAAACAATATATATATATATATATATATATATATGCAGATCTCAACTAGTGATAATAAATGAGAAATAGGAATTAAACCCTTTTCTTTAAGCCCACGCCAATATGGGCTAGACGTATCATTTTTTTCGTAGGCTCCCTTACTTTAATTTCTATGACTTAATTTTTGTCCATTTTGACACACGCCCATATTCCTGCCACACACACAAATTATATCGCATATATCTTAGGAAAAAAAAAAAAAGGTTGTAAGGCATTTCAAAAATTGGAGCTTGGATATGCCATAGTAGTTTGCCCAACTATAGCTGAGTAGCAGCATGATTTGAGGTGTTAATAGATTTGTAACTTAAAATGTATAATTTTTCTTAAATCATAGTGATAAACGACCGTAGAGAGTGGTAACAAACTAATAGAGTTGGCCCATTGTACAAAACTTGTATGATTTTTTATTTTCTTTTCCTTTCTTTTTATTTTTTCAAATCTCCATCTATTTTCTTTATTGTTAATGTGATTTAAAGGAATATGCATATAATCAAGGTAAATTATAGAAAATGTAAATTTAGATGATCTGTCTTATACATCGGTGCAGTTTCAAAACCAAACCAAATTGAAATCAGAACCGCAGGTTCCAAGTCTTAAAATTGAGGAATCGGAACTAGAATCGTCTTTGTGGTTCTAGTATGGTTTCGGGTTTCGGTTTTGGAACTACGGAATCATCTCTTTTTTTCAAATAAAAATAAATAAATGAATTTTAGTTTTTGATAAAATAAAATTTGAAACTTAATATGATTATTGGATTTAAAAGTGTTAAATTATTTAACCAATTTTTTTAAAACTTTGTTTAGAACGCACATTTATTTATATACAAAAACATTCAATATCAATTGAAGTTGGTAATATAAGATTGTAAAATACTCGAGGTAAAAAGAAAATTACAATGCAAAAAACGATCTCATATTATTAAGTAAATAAAATTTTCTTTTAGGAGAAGTTTATTTAAATTGATTATATATGATTTTAAACTATGTTTATTTGTATTATTGATAATAATATATTAAATGCTGTGAATATGTAATAAATTTTACTATTTATGTGAAATAATTTAAATATTAATAATCATATATTTAATATTATATTTTTTTTTTTTTCAATTGAACTGGGTGGAACTGCTAGTTCCATCGATTCTCCCAGTTCTAGGCTAAAGAACCGTTTAGGAGCCATGAAACTAGCGGTTCCATAGTCGGTTCTAGAACTGGCCATCCGATCATATTCGTTTTAGAACCTCTGGTGACAACTCCAGTTTAGAATCGAATCATGCCTTTGTCTTTATCAACTACAATAATATTTTTAAAAATCTATAAATTTTAATTATGTTAAAAAAATCGAGATGATTCAACTCAAAATTGATCATAATTTTGTTTTTTCATGAAAAGATGTTTACCTCTTACTGAATGATAAAAGCAAGCCCTAAGTGAGCTTCACACCGACCATCTAGCGTAGGGTCAGGGAAGTCTATAAATAATGCTGTTATCTATTATAAGGTGAAGAAACAAAATATGTGCCACATTGACTATCGCTTGGGACATGATAACCATTGATTAGAGTCATTAGGATAAACCAACAGTGAAATGATAAAACATCAGGTGAAAAAAAAAAAAAAATTATCAACAAGACAACAAGGATCAATCTTGTTTATCTATTAGGCGTGGGAGGATGGTAGTCCTTCAGATATAGGGACCCCCATTCCTTTACAAAAGTCAGCCGCCCTAACCTTGACATATATATATATATATATATATATTCGCTTATTTTCTTGTTATCAGCATCAAATGGTGTTTTCGTTCCTATTTTCTAATTACAAGATAGATTTTCTAATTTTACTTATTATAAATTTTTGTCAATTTATCCTAGATGTTATCGTTTATATAGCTAAATTTACAATGATGCAGATGATATTATAATAATATTATATTTAATATAGCCAAAATTTTAATCTTACATTTCTTTTCTTAATGTTAACAATAATATATGATTCACATAAAAATGATAGATATATACTTTTGGGATGAGAAAAGAAAAAAAAAAAGGATTAATAAGCATGCGATGTTTATAAGTGATATGTATCCGTTTTAAATAATATGATAAGAGTGTACATAAATTAAAAAACAATATATATATAATTTACTAATATAACATATATAGGGAAATTATTATATGAAATCGCATACTTGAGACTTGTCAAAAAATTATAAGACCTATCATTAGATAGAAGTATTCACAGATCGATTAACTATTTCATGGCTCTATTTTTTTAATATAACCGTAATGATTAGTTTTTTAATATTTCAATTCTTAATCTATCCATCGTAAACGGTAAATCGTTCTGCTTGGTTAATTTTTTTATTTTCAGTTTTTAACCATTTAACGTAATGGTTTCAACAAATCAAATTGATAACTTCAACAAACCTTATTTTTTTAACTTTTATCAGCGAGTTTTTCTTTAATTTATTATATATATTATAAGAGCTAAAAAAGGAAAAGCTAATTAAGGAAAAGGAAAAAAAAAGCATTTGGATGTATTATTATCAACAAAATCAAACCAAATCAATTATTACATTAACTCCTATCAAACATAGGGCAATAGCACTTTAATCAAAATTCAAGGAATATTAACATATGTAAATCACATGAATATATATATATATTAAAAATAAATATGTATATATAAATTATATATATAAGATGTTTATAAATATTAAAATAGTTAACTGTTAATGGTTGGTTTTTATGGTTTCAAACCAAAACTGAAAAAAATAAAAACCGTAATTCTAAGCCGAAACCAACAGATTGGTTAATCATATTTTTTCAAATTAGTTTTTTAGTTTTAGTTTGATTTTTTGGTTTTATCAGTTTTTTTTTTTTTTTTTTTTTTTTTTTGCATTTTTATGCTATTAGATCATGTGCATTATGGTAGCTATGATTATAGACTGGTAAATCAATTAAAAGATGGTAGGTTAATGGGAAGTTGGTTAATACGCAAATGAAGCAATATCCCAACATATAATATAACTCAATCAAATCATCAAGCAATGTAATTTTTTTTTTTTTTCTTCACAAAATATTTCATCGCTCTTGGGTATTGCCCTTATAAAAAGGCCTCGTCGATATCTCGTTGGGAAATAATGAGAAAACAACTCTCTCTCTCTCTCTCTCTCTCCCTATACCAAAGTGCTCATAAAAGCAATCCTTCCTCAATAAGACAACCCATGTACGTTTTCCTGTCACTCTATCCCTGAGATTATTAACACAATGACAGAGTCATCGTCTAACTCGGATCATGAATCATCTTCATCTTCTAGCTCTACCTCTTCATCATCGACTGAGTCTTCAACTCGGATCATCTCTAACTCATCATCGTCATCAGTTCCTCACACTACTACTACTCCTCCTCCTCCTCCTCCTTCAAACTCGAATAATACCGACCCCATGATATCGACTCAACAAGGTGTAGACTCGGTTAAAAAAGTGAAGCGGATCAGAAACGACGCGAGCAAGCACCCCGTGTATCGGGGTGTCCGCATGCGGAACTGGGGTAAGTGGGTGTCAGAGATACGAGAACCCCGAAAGAAATCCCGCATTTGGCTAGGTACCTTCTCCACTCCCGAGATGGCAGCGCGTGCACATGACGTCGCTGCCCTTAGCATAAAAGGCGCATCCGCTATCCTGAATTTCCCCGAACTCATAGACTCACTCCCCCGCCCCGCTTCTCTTTCCCCCCGCGACGTCCAAGCTGCTGCTCTAAAGGCGGCCCAAATGGAACATTTCAAGGACACTTCCTTCTCTTCCTCTCCACCTTCCACGGCGGAGGAACCGCTGTCCTCCACCACGGAGGAGGAGCTGTGTGAGATCGTTGAGCTGCCAAGTCTAGAAGCCGGTTTTGATGAGTTGGGGATGGGTAGTGAGTTGGTCTTTGGCGACTCCGCCGCTGAGTTTGGGTGGTCTAATTACCAACCGCCGTGGTTACTGGACACCACGGTGGGTTTCGATGACTATACTGTTAATGATAGCGGCAGCGGCAGTTGTTTGCTGTGGAATTATTGACAGTAACAGCTAAGAGAGTGGATTCACAGCGAAATTATATCTTTATCTCATCTACATCGGTTTAAATAAATATACACTTGTGGTGATATTGTAAGTAGTAAGATATTTTTATATAAATGGAGGAGATACGGATGGAAACACGGGATGAGATGAGATAGAAAAAAAAAAAAAAAGGGAAAAATTGCCATGCAGATAGCTCAAGGTTTGTTAAAATCATTGTGAAGGTTGTGACTACTTGTGTGTTTTTGGGTTTAGGTACTTTTATTTTGTTTTTTTCTATTTTCAATAATGTACTTAGCTTTTTCTTATGAGGGTCCTAGTCCTTCATATTTTTCTTTGGAGGTCTAGACTTTTAAATTTTCATTATATCTTTCCTTTAATGTCAATTTTCCTATGATTTAGTCCTTGTAATGTGTTGATGAAATGTACAGCTCTCCCCTTCATCCTAATAAATGTCACTTTTTAGTTGCTTCATTATCTTCTCTTTTTAAATTATAAGGGATATCACTTTCTCATTTTGGGTCCTTCTTTCTTTGTACATATCTCATATATATATATATATATTTATATATATTTTTAACTATTATTAATTTTAGGGGAACGATCCTATCATTATGATGTGGCCATACTATAACAATGTTTTAGAATAATAATATCAATACTTTCGAGTAAAATTCAAGATTATTTTAGGATAATATTAGAACTTTGCTGAATTAGATGTAAATATTTAATTATATGGTACGTTTTCCAACGATATATGGTCATTGTAAACCCTTTGTTCAATGTCTATCTGCTTGTGAGATCATGGCATTTCATAAAAATGAGAGAACACATGTATTTTGTTTTTATTTTTTTAATATTTCGAGATATATATATATTTGTGTATATTTATCGTATTTATTTATTTAAGGATAGAGAAAATCTAGACTTTTATTTCACTTTAATTCTTGGATGTTCCCTGGACGAGGATATAATATTTTTTGGATGATGCGAAGTACAATGGCTTTACCCAAATCTTCCACTCATCATTTTCTAATTTTTGAAAAGAACACGTATATTGTTGTTGTTTTTTTTTTTTTTTAATCTCAAAAGTGTGAACGATACAGAGAAGAATTTTGTCTTTTTCTTTTTTTTTTTCCTTTTTTTCTCTTTTTTTCTTTTCCTTTTTTTTTTAACCTTTTCTCTTTAGATTGAAATAGAGCAGATATCAATGAGTTTTTTTTTTTTTTTTTTTTTTAATCTAATAACCGGCCCTTAACATATATGCATAGAATTTGTCTCTTATTTTCTGGACATTTCCCTTTAAAATTGAAATGGGACCCCTTAAAAAAATTATTGGTTTCAAAAGTTCCACAGCTTATATGAATCAACGTGAGCTTTTATGTACCCAACAAACTTGAATACACTCAATATCGTGTATATATGTATATAATTATATTATATATTAATTGTAAGATTTACAAACGAGGGAGCATGAATGCGTGTCTAAATAAATGCCGTAAATTCTATGTAGATATTTTCTATTAGTAGTTTTATTTATTTATTTTATATGAAATCCAAAATAAATATGATTCTTTGTAAAAAAAAAAGTGATAAATGGTAAAAAAATATAAATATATATATATATATATATATAGCTTTGAATGATAATGTGGGTTGAATAAATTATAACATTCTAAAACAGTTAAATATATATTGAGTTTTTTGTTTTTAATATATGTATTACTCTTCTATAGAAGAAATGCAAATATACTTAATTGGTGTATAAAGGGATGAAGTGAAAAATGTGGTTAATATATGTACAAATATATTATATGCTTATAGAAACTGTTGGTAAAATTAAACTTATCAATGTTTAAATAAATTTATTTGAGATCTATACTATTTTTTTAATCATTAAAAATTCTGATACTTTAAATAAACTTATTTTTAAATATTGATATAATATACCAAGAAAAAATTGGATGATACTTTGGTTTTAATGCAAAATTGGTCGAAATTAGCCCACAAAAATCCCAACCGGTCAATTTCGACTAAATAAAAAAAATAATAAATAAAGAAAATAAAGAAAAGAAAGGCAGCCTAGGACCACGGTCTTAGATTGAGTACCAGAACCACCGAGAATTAGCCTGAAACTGAGAGGTCTATAAGCCAGTTAAGGTCTAGGTCTTGGTGGAGCCGGACACAGCAGGTTTCATGGTCAAGAACTGCGGCGGGTCCTCCAGGGACCAGCCACCAAGACCCTGTATCGATGACACCTGAATCCAATTCTTCATGTTTTGGGGCGGAGTTTTTTTTCGCTTGGCGTTTTGCCTGGCGAAACTTTTCGGTGAGCTGAATTTGGACCCTGCAAGCTAAGCCTATGTTTGTATTTTATTCGCTTTATTTAATATATGTTTTATTTATATTAAACCTATAAAATTTATTTACAAATAAAAATATTTATTTTTTATTTATATTTATTTTTAACAAATAATTTCATTGAAACCGAAATAAATGTTAAACTAAGTTCACAAATGAAATAGTAATAATTTCTCAAGTCATGTTTTATAAATGTGTTAATTTAATTATGCATGATTTTGAAATACGATGAATGTGATTTATATTAATATATGATATATGTGTTATGTTGATGTGCTAAAATACCTAAATATCTTAGAATAACTAAATTTTGAGTTTATAAATTTGTGAGTATAGTTAAGAGTGTGATAAAATAGCTTAAAACAAGTAAACATACAAAAAATATATATTTTTTTCTACATAGCAGAATTTTTTTAACATTAATTAAGCCCAAAAACACATTTAACGGTCAAAATAAGCCCATTTAATTAATAAAAATAAGCTCATGTAAAGCCTTAAATAATGGCAGCCCCAAAAGTCAATTAAGAAGATAAATATCATCTCATAAAGTGTAATTTTGGTCCAAAAATTTAACATAAAAAAACACCCATTACAAGCTCCAAAACCTCATTTTCTCTTCTCCAAAAGCTCTCCCATGGATATGTAATACTAACTTCTTGACTTCTACAAAGAAAACCATTAAAGCTTGCAACAAGATCACAAAATCAAGACACAAAGCTCTTAGGTATGTGTGTTCATTTGTTTTAAGCATATTTAAAGTGTGCTTTTCATTAGGATAGGATTGGTATGCTAAAAATGAGATAGGATGGTTTTTATGTCTTGCTGGTAGTTGGAGTAGTATTTTCGTGCTAAAAGAGCTTGTAGTATGTGTTAGATAGATAACTTGAAGTGTTTGTATGATTGAAGTGTAGGATAGTGATGTTGTGAAGTAGAAACAAAATTTAAGTATTGATACTTTTGAAATTGGTAAAAACTTAAAACATAAAGGTTGTATATCTTTTTTTAAGCCTTCCAACGCAACTTGAATCAACTTAATCGGAGATCAGATGAAAAAATTACGATTAAAATTAATAGGCTGCGAAACAGGGGAAGACTACACGATCCGTGTAAAGGTAATGTATATAGAAATTTGATTCTGTGGAGTCACTAGTAAATGTACAAAACCCATGTAGAGGTAGTGTATATAGAAATTTAATTCTGTGGATTTACGAGTAAATGTACACGACCCGTGTAGGGATAGTGTATGTAGAAATTTCATTCTGTGGAGTCACGAGTACGTGTACACGACCCGTGTAGGGTAGTGTACAACTAGAAAATTTTTGAAACATGATTCCTTGTTTTCATTCAAAAATTGCAACTTTTACACACTATCAATCCTAATCAAACACAATTCGTACCCCAACTTCATTTATACAATTTTCAAACAAGGTTAAAAACTTATGTTTCTTTGTTAAATGTGTAATTGTTTAGGAAATGAATCTTTTGAGCTAAATTGAGATAGATAAGTGAAAAGTGATGTGTTGTGTTAATTAATTAATATAATCAAGCATGATTTAAATGAACTTATTGTATATTTTAAGTTACGTATGTGTGAGAATACATATTATGTTTTGTGTGAACTTTGTTTAGAATTGAACTTTGTGCAAGTGCGAGTTCTTGTTTTGAATTAGTGTCAAAGTTTTATTAATTTAATCTCTTTTATCAGATTTTTTGTCACCTTCAGGACAAGTAACACCTTCTTTGTTTGAAAATATCTCAGATACGCGGTGACATGCTTGTTTGTTGCCTAGGATAGGCATAATTAAATTTACTCTAATTTATGAAAACTTAAACTATATTTGAATTGATTGTCAATTACGTTGTTGAATCCGGTTCGAGGAGTAGCACCCTATCATGATGCAATGACATGAAATTTTTAGGTGCTTAGGCCACTTTTGTCATGATGCAATGACTTTTATAAGTGGTACGGCGGATAGTCGATGGGGTTTTTAGTATCGGTATAACATTTACTTAAGCTTAGGATAAAGTAACATGATTTAATTCGATGTTTCGAGGCTTGAATTAGGTGATGTTATAAACTAAGATAAGTGAAGATAATAAACAGCTGAGAACCTTGGATGAGACTATTTTTCGTTTTTAGATATATCATCTAGGAGATATGGTCCCCGAACAACTTATATCAATCCCATGAATGTCGAGGCCGTTACCCAGGTCTACAAAATGTTCCTGTTGCCCGGAGTTTAAATACTCCAGTATTGTTTGGTTAATTAAAGACTTTCTAATAACCTATTAATTATTGTTGCATATGCATATAGATTAAGTTTGTGTGTATCACTAGCCTTTGTTTTCGTTACTTGTGTACTAGGCTTTTGGCTTATTATTTTATCTTTACAGGATCTCAAGACGATGAGTTTTATGCTAGCATGGGTTATGTGACTGATTTTGAAGATTTTTTGATGGTTGGGAAGATTAAGTTGGCCGTAGACTACATGAATTCCTCTTTGTAATAAATTAGGATAGACTACCTTTTGGAAGAATATGTATTAATGTTGGAGCTTTGTTTATCTTTTATATCTTTTGTTTAAGGCTTGTCATTAGCCTTTGTTTGTAATATATATACTTAGTTATGTATATTTAAGTTTTATCTCTTATGATATGTGATGATAATGATGTATATTTTTCTTAGAAGTTTAAAAAAAAAAATCTATAGTTCTCATATTCGTTCTTATAAAGAATTTACACAAATAATTTTTTAAACCTTTCTTTTAGGATAACTTTACATATAATACTGCAGATTATATGTAGTTGAGGACTCGAATTCATCTATTTTATATAGGTATTGTACACTGGTCCTTACAACAAACCAAAGAACCAAACTAACTCAGTGCATAAGTTATGGCTGATTTCTCTTTTTCTTAATCCTTATGGATCAGAGCATTAATAATAGTGTCCATACAATCCATCGTTTAGCTGGCGTGATACGCCAAGGCTTGCAATTTCTGGTACCATAGGATCATAATATGAATACGAGTACGATATAATAAGAGAAAGAATATATAAAAGTGAAATATAATGATATATAATGTAAAAGGTGCAATAATGGCATGGATAAATGCGATTATGTTATAAACCAAATAGTTATGACATCTATTCAATTTTATATAATTTATATGAAATAAAGGCACAAATATGGCCTGCTTTAGTTGTCTACGGAAAACATGTGTAAATTATATGCACGCCTTGAATTTTATGATGTTGCACATATATCTTTATATTCGTCAAATATATATCTCTTTTAATACAGTGTAAGATTGGTCTTATGTATGTACATACATTTTTCATTAGGATTAATATGATAAATGATACCAGAACTTTGACAAAATATATAATTAGATACCTAAGGTTTAAAATAGATCAATTTAGTATCCGAATTTTGAAATTGATAATTTTAGTACCTAAAAAAACTTTATAGTATCTCTATCAATTTCTTTGAGGTGCTAAATTTATCAATTTTAAAGTATTTTAGATACCAAATTGATCAATTTCAAAGTTCAAGTACTAAATTGATTATTTTCAAAGTTTATATACCTAATTGCATATTTTGCTAAAATTCATATACCATTTATGACATTATCCCTTTGTATTATTCTTTAAGTTCGATTATTCATTAGATTGGGATTTTTTTTTTAGGGTGATGTTGCATTGGGTACTAAAAGCATCGATCAATTATCTACTCAACTATATCTATTTTCATATTGTCAATTTTAATGCCTAATTAGACTTTTCAATATGTTACCTCCATAATGAGTTATCTATCTAGCTTATTGAATTTACTGGCAAATTATCGTAACGTGTTCTAAGTAATTATTTTAATAAATATTCTACTTAATTAGAACATATGATTTTTAACAATTATGAACTTCTACCTATATTAAATTTGCCTTAAAAGATATCATTTCATCTACTTATATGTATCTTAAGTAGAACATTTTTGTCAAAATAGTTATTTAGGATCTATGGAAGTTAAAAAAATTGGTGAAGAAAAGGCTAACTACATAAAATTGTTTTAGATGGAGTTAATATAGGTAATATTAATGATTTTGAAATATTCAATCAAGTATAAAAATTAGCAATTTTAAAGTATATATAGTTCATGGAATAATAGTTCAAAGTTTAAGTATCAAAGATGATATTATTCAATTTCTCAATTAGTATGATCATATACCGGTTGTTATGAGGAAAATGATGAGTTAGGCCTTTGAAATAATTTGTATATTGATACCAAAGATTGATTATTATTAATTGTAGCATTTTTAAAAGTTGTGTTGGGGTTTATTTTTAATAATGATTGTTTTTGAGGGAAGTAAGCATTATTTATTACAAGAATTTTGTAAAGGGAAAAAATCGATGTAGTTTGATATGACAATTAAGTAGCCCAATAAATTATAATTCTCAATATATGATAATGTTAATGAATTATATTAAGTACTGTTAGAAACAGCAAAAGTGATTCAACATGTTAAAGTTTAAAATATTTAGTCTACCCTGCTTTACCAGTGCAAGAGTCTTTTCTTAAAAGTTACTAACCTGACAAAAATAAATAAATGAAAAAAAAAGGCTAAAAGAAGTATTGGATAACATTATTTATGATGATAAAAGAAAAACGGACAATGGTTTCCCTTGACTTTTAATTCAGACACAGCTATGAATTTGTCCAATGAAATGAATGGCTTATTAAGTCGACAGCTTACTTTACGTATTAATTGAAAACTTTAAGTTGTACATACATATGAAGATCTTGTTGTATTTTTATAACAAGATAAAGTCAAATTTTTAACTTGTGAAATGACTTTTTCATGATCGTGTAAGATGTTCTCATTCTTTGGTGCCAAAACCCAATATATTATGCCTTGACCTTGACTTATTTATTATTTTTGTCGTTGGGGAAATACTGGGGTTGGTTAATAAATTTTTCTTCTTTAATTATTGCAACAGACACATATTCCATCCTATATAAAAATTGAAAATAAAAAGATAAAAAAAAAGGAAGAAGAAAAAGCCTTTCCTCGACATTACAGACGGAAAGTATGCAAAAAGAAAAACTGTTGCCCTCTCCCAGGTTAGGTAATCGTACATGGAATTGTTTCCGTCGACGAGAACAACAGGAATAAATATGTTGCATTTATTTGCTACTTTAGTTCAGCTGATGAGTAATTATTATGTCAAATTAAACTTGATAATATCTTGACATAAAACTCACCAGTTTGAGTCGGGTCTAAATATTTCAAATTAAACGGTCTCACTTGTTGCTTACATGACATAAGTGGGGAAACTCACGTCTCTCCCTGCATAAGCAGTTATTCAATTATTATCTTTATTTTTAATCTATCACAATATATCACATAGGAATAATTTAGTATTCCGACAACATGCATTTATATATAGTATATACATATATGATATTCCGTACTCTAACGTCTAAGAGTTCATATGTTCAGGAGTCCAAATTAGATCTACCCATAATCATTTTGAAGTACAACTTAATGTGGAAACCACGTCATACATGGATCATTGGAGTGCTGTGTTAGCATCATTGGTGCTCTTGGTCCAACAATCACAACTAAGCACACCCAACATACAATTTCTATAGCCAGATTTTTCATTAGTGAAATTGTTGATATATCCTAACTAGCACAAACATCAATCAAGATAATACATGTACTTGAAATGTCGACACGTCATGAAATCTAGAAAATTCTAAACCTTATTGACAAAGTGATTAGAGCATTTATAATCATTACCTCTTCCAAATTCATCTATAGATTATATTTACTATAGCCTTAGTCGTCCTATCAAATATTAATGGCAATAATAGACGTACATAGTTTAAAGGTAAGATATTAATTTATAAAAAAAATGAGAAATAGGTAATTAATATAATAATTCTTGGATTTTAAGATTTTAAAATAACATTAAAATTTTATGGAATGAGTGAAACAAGTTTCAAAGATTCTTGAAACTAAAAAGTAGCGTAGTAGGCAAGTTCAATCAACAATTAATCTTAGAAACTAAAACGAAATTGAGGAAAATTTTCACTCAAGAAATTATGGAATGTGTTATGTGATAAAAGCCATTCTATAACCAGAAAAGGACAATTATATATTGTCTCTAAAAAACCCTAAGCATTCAAAATACAAAAATTAGAACTAAAATTTCGAGGCTCGTTTTAGGGTGTTAAACTTTGAGGCTGCTAGTAAGAAGTAAATTGTTCCAAAATCTCCCTACAAATCTAGTGTCCATATCAAATACTATTGTCACCAATATTCCATGAAGTCTCACCGCCTCCCTGATATATAACTTAGTAAGTCTTTCCAACTTGTATCCAATTGAGATATGTATGAAATGTGCTGATCTAGTTAGCCTACCCATTATCAATTAAACCATGTCATATTTCTCTTTAGTTTGTATTAGTGCTGTAACAAAGTCCATATTCATGTATTCACAGCCATTTCCATTCCGGTACTAGTAAAGGTTACAATTCACCTGCGGGTCTCTAATGTTTTATATTTTTTGTTGACAAGTTGGACACTTACATACATAGTCCACGATCTCCTTCTTCATGTTATTCCACCAGTACAATTTCTTTAAGTCATGGTACATCTTATTGGATGCTTGTATATGAACTTCTACTACCTTCCCATTTTCATTCTCTTTCTTATCACTAATCTCATCCTATCTTCTAAAAGCTACATTTTTTAAGTGATTAGAGCTACTAAGTTCCCTTCTCTCTTCTTACTAGAAGCATTAGCCACCACATTCACTTTCCTAAGATTACATTGATATTGCATCATGATCTTTAATTAACACGAATGACCACTGCCTTTGCCTCATGTTTAACTTTTTATGTGTGAAGATGTACTTCAAACTCTTGTGGTCAGTGAAGATTTTAACCTCTCATCATATAGATAATGTCTTTATAACTTTGATGCTAACACCATAATAACCAACTCCAAGTTATGCGTGGGATAGTTCTTCTTATATGGTTTTAGCTGCCTAAAAGCATAAGCTGTCACCCTATTACCTTACATAAGTACACATCCTAAACCCTGTTTAGAGACTTCACTGTAAATCACATAATCCTCCCCACTAGTTGGTGATGCTAGTATTAGTAGTGATATTAGCTTTTCTTTTGAATTGTTGAAAACTATTTTCTCAATTTTCATTCCATTCATATTTCACTCGTTTTTTAGTAAGCCTAATCAAAGGACCTGCTATTTTAGAGAATCCTTCTATAAATCTCCCATAATATCCTATTAATAATAAATAAAAAAACCTAACTTCTATCACATTTTTAGAAGTAGGCCAATTCATAATTGCTTTCACTTTCTCTAAATCCATAGATAATCCATCTTTGTTAATTATGTGGCCTAAGAAAGCCATTTGCTCCGACTAGAATCCGCATGTCTTGAATTTGGCACATAACTTCCTTACTTGCAATTTTCCTAAGACTAATCTTAAATGCGCTTCGTATTCTTCCTTTCTCTTTAAATATATTAAGATATCATTAATGAACACCACAACAAATTTATCCGATTTTTCCTTGAAAATTCTATTCATGAGATCCATGAAAGCTATTGGTGCATTAATACAACCAAAACACATAACCAAAAATTCATAATGCCCATAATTGGTCCTAAATGATGTCCTTTGCACATCTTTTATTTCAATTCTCGGCTAATGATACCTTGACCCTAAATTAGTCTTTAAGAATACTTGAGCTCCTATCAATTGGTCTAATAAATCATCAATTTTAGGCAGTCGGTATTTATTTTTAATAGTTACGTGGCTTAGTTCTTAGTATTTTGCACATACTGGCCATCATTTTTCTCTTTATTAGTCATAGTTGGCATAATTATGTTAGGTCTTTCTCAAAACTCATAAGAAGGTAGAGTGGGAGATCTTTAAGCTTCAAGTTTATACATAAAAGATTCTCTACTTAGTAAACTAAATTGTAGTACATGATTACTACAATATATTATAGCACATTATTTAGTTAGTCAATCTCCTTCCAAAATTACAATAAAGTTTACCATATCTAATACTACTAAATTTGTAGGCATATGTCTACCCTATCTCTGTGTCAACATTTATATATGTTCAATTTAGGTTCCTTCCACTTCCTAGAGGTATTCTAATAGATAGACATTCAGTTAATAATTAAGCATGTGTACCACATATTGACTAAATGTTGTTTAATGTGGTTTATTATTAGATCTAATATTTGCAAATTAAATCATAAATTAATGATCAAATAATCATCATTTACATTAGTTTTTCTTAAATTCCAACACATATTCATCAACTTTAACTATAATCATTCATCATTCATTCCTTAATCCATGGATCTAATAACATATTCTATGATTTCATCATTAAATCATTGATCACAATAATACAAATCACATAACACAAACATTAAGTTTAGATTACTTACCTTAGATGAAGGAAAACACCAAGCTCAAACTACTATTACTATTCAAGGTTTACTTGTTGATGATGCTTCTTAAGCATACCTCCTCTTTTCTCTTGATCCTTGATTATTCCTATGATTAATTTTGGTATTAATGTTATTAATGAAAAGATTAGGGAGAATAGAATGTTATTCTTACCCTTTTCTCTTTAAATCTTCTTGTATAAGTTTCTAAATCCTAAGAGAGGCAGAGAGATATTTATTTTTTTCCTATAGAAGATTTAGAAAGAGTTTTGAGAGGAAAACTTCTTGAAGAAGTTTTGGAGAAATGAGAAATGAGAAAAATGAGAGAAGAAAGAAAATTTATAGTATTTATACGAGAGTGTAGAGTCTAAAACATAGAAGTTATACGTTTGAGATGGAAATGAACTCCATGCCCCTAATTGTTGTATTGATTTAGCTATTTACAACCTAAGTTGTCTATTTTACCTCTTTTTACAGGTGTGATGCATATTAATTATTATCATCCTTTTAATTATTTGTTCTTGTAATTTTATTTAATTTCAAATTGTCATATTATTTTATTTATTCTTAATGATTTCTTATCATTCTTGTTGAACATTGTTATTATTATTATTATTATCATTGATTACTATATATATATTTTTTATATTTCAATTATGATTTGTTATTTTTTTTATTAATATTATTAACTTTGTTATTACTTTATAACATAAATTTTCAGGATATATCTTGGAGATCATTAAAAACTAAAAATAATGCTTAATCGTATGTGGTTTTTTTATGAATTACAATCAACATATATATATTAAACAATCTGATGCAAAGGAAAATAGGTTCGTGAAAGAGCAATACAAGCATCATACTTATAGGCAAAACTAGTGGGGAGAGGGTAACATTAGTAGTAATCTAGGCAAAAAAGTTGAATTAATTCAACTCAATAGGTTAAGTTTTCGCTCATTTAGCTTACTAAGGTGAATGTTTTGCCTCAAAATTTCGCATTAGTAAGATGATCATCTTAGCCATAAAGAGGCAAAAATTGCCACTTTGTGAAGGAAAGAGGCAATTTTCGCCTTTTTGTCCCTACGAGGTGAGTTTACTTTGTATCCCAGTCAAAGGCGAAACTTGCCTCTCCATCATATATATATATATATATATGTGTGTGTGTGTGTGTGTTTTTTTTTTTTTTTTCTTTTCCATAATTTGATGCATTTGAATTTTTTTTTTTTTGTAAAATTAAAATAATCCTTTTTTTTAATTGAAATAATTATATTTAATACTTTTTATAATTTTTTCTTTTCATGTTTTACCTTATATTAAATACAAATGTTAAATAATTAATTATAAATAATGAATTATTTTTTCTTATTTTAACTTAATACACATATTTTATAAATAATGAATTTATTATATTGCCATTAAATTATTTTGGCGTATGTAAATATCATAGATTTGATGTCATTGACACTTGAAAAATTTAATGAAAAATATTTAGTTAGTTAGTAAACCATCCAACAAATAGAGATGACAAAAAGAATTACACTCCCTATAAAAACAAGATATTATACTTAAGTTGTCTTTGTTAATATAATAATATCATAATCAAATAAGGATCAACACCTGAAAAATCCATACAAAAACATTAGTTTTCAAATTGATACATGGAAAATGAAAAAAACAAAAATAACATACTTGCCTTGTCGGAGTTGGATGATAAAAATAAGGAATTGAGAGAGAGGGTCCAAAAGGTATATCGTATTAAGGGAGAGAAGAAAATGGATGAAGCAAATGATCACAGGGAATTGTGGACAATTATATATATATATATATATATTATAGTGGTATTATGAGAGAAATTGGCCTCGTATTCTAGAAGAGGATAAATTTGCCTTGTAACTAAGATGATGAGTGAAATTCACCTCATATGTCCTAGGGTGAGGCTATTTTCGCCTCATATAGGGAATTAAAAAAAATTCCCTCACCCACCAATTATATGTACATAATTTGTATATAATAATAATTTGTTCTAAAGTATTAATGATATAAATAATATAGTTATAGATGTCGTTATTATGAATTGATTAATATATACTAAATAAATTATATATTAACAATAGTACATTATGGAAAATAACACTTATTAGTAAATATCACACATTTTATATACATTATATTATATTATTTTTATATTAGAATAAGATAAAATTATAATTTCCATAATTATTGACTAATACTTAATTTTAGGTTGTCAATGTTTTATGTTATGGCATTTAATATAATTAATGTCTAGATTTGCCAAATAAGAAAAGTTAAAGCAAATTACAAAACAATCCAATTATAAACAAAAAAAAAAATCAATCAAAGTCCTCACAATCCAAATGAAACTACAACAAATATCACAGTCCACAAAAAAAAAAAAAAAAACGTAAATGAAAAATCCAAACATAAAAAATAAAGAAAACAAATCCTTACATGCCTATCGCCTCTAAGATTGACACAGTTATGTATGAGCCAATTCGGTAGATGAGGTCGTCTTAGATGCTAAGATCGAAGAAGTGGAAGGCAGTATCTGATAGTAAATGAATGGCTTAGTGGGGTATTGCCAATGATGGTATTGAAGCAAACTAGGACGAGCTCTGTCTAGGCGGTAAAAGAGGAAACTCGGACAAACTTAGGCTTAGTGGTGAAGCTACACCTGGGAAATGGTACAAGCTAAAGCGCGACAGCTACAATGAATGCTGACTAAAAGGTGTCCCTCCTGCCCATGGCACGAAACTCGATGCTAAACCAAATTACGTAAGGACTTGGCTAATGGATTAGGTAATATATACATGCAACTGGATGGCTAGCTTGACATCCTATAAAATCCATTGTACGATTGTGGGTGTAGTGACGTCGGTGTAAACAATGTTGGAGTGAAGCTCAACTGGCTTAGACTAGAGTTGCTAGTAGGACTAGAGTTACTGATAAGATACTACCGTAAGATGGCATATGAGGAGGTCATACGTGGCTCATTAGCAAATTAATCTATTACTACATTTAATTCATCTGACATCGTGTCACGTCTTTATCACACTTCGAGTGCACATCAATCTCATCACAGGGTTGCTTGTAGTTTGCATACCTATGCTGATCTATCGGTGCACCATATCCCATGCCACGACAGTAGTTGGATCTATGGCCTAAAACGTTCTCAATAATATCCTCATTGCTCATAGGCACCTAGCTTGTCGCAATAGCACATGTGTCCTCTTTTGTCCTTCGTTCCATCATAATGGCCACATTGTATAGAAGCTTGTCTTTTGCCTGTTATTTGCACCAATTACACGTATACCACTATTCTATGATCTCAAGCTTGCCTCCTTAGGTTCAATGTTGTACTGGACTCCATTCACAACACAAGCTTTATAGTTGGGGTAATGAACATCCTGGCCCCATGCCAACACTTCTAGATCTTCGATACTTGTTATCTATAGGAAAACCTAAGTTGCAGAATCTGTGAAAGATGCAAGTGAGAAAAATAGTGAATCATCCATTAAAAACTTGTTCCAAACAATGTGGGTGACCTTTAATCTTATTTCTATATCACTCAGCAAAATGTCTACTCGTTGTTGCTCCCACATTGAGTGCTCCTCACAAATCCAGTTCTTGCTCGAACATTTAGGATTAATAATGCATGCTATGAAAAAACAAAAGGTAGAGTGATCAATTCATAGAGGAATGAATGTGACACCACCTACCTTACATGAGGTTGCATTTCCTTGCAATTATTTAGCATGATTCAATTCATTTTGTTGATTTTAATGTCCGGACAAAATATGGTGCATGTACCCAGAGGTTGAATGGGCTATTCAAATATTCGAAATGATGAGGATAAACCTCATCTAGTGGTTCATCCTACTGCCTATGAGTAGTGCTGCAAACGAGTCGAGCCGCTTCCGAGTTACTCAAGTTCTGCTTGACTTTAGCTCGATTAATAAATGAGTCGAGCTCGAGTTTTAGATAAATCTTGTTTATTTAAATGAGTCAAGCTCAAGCTTTGATTTAGACTCATGAGTAGGCTCATTAGCAAGTTTATAAGTTCTATATTTATGATATATTAATATATAATTAAAACAACAAAACTAATTTCTATTTAATATATATGTATATATTTAACAATTCTTATATATTATTTTTAGGTTTGTGCAATGCCTCGGAACTCTGCCTACCAAGGTATTGTTCACTTTGCCACTTCCTATATGGTTTTATCCTTTTAGTGCTAGCGCTTCTCAAGGGGTCGCCCATTCGAGGATTGCTCTGCCTAAAACATGCTTAACTTTAGAGTTCCAACAAACTCTAAGCTATTACACCAAAATACGCCTCTGTGATTAGAGTTCCACATCCTATATTTGAAGGGTATCACATACTCCCCTACTTATAGAATTGACGTTCTCGTCAATTTCATGACATAGGTCCAGAACCACTGTAGGCAGTGGGGACACACTCCTCCACTTCTAGTTGTGAACTACTCTGATACCACTTGTAACGCCCGACAACTCTACTCATCGAGGTATTGTTTGTTTTGACCACTTGTAGCATGGTTTTGTCCTTTTGGTGCCAGCGCTTTCTAGGGGATCACCCATCTTAGGATTGCTTTGCCTAGAGCATGCTTAACTTTAGAGTTCCGACAAACTCCAAGCTATTACACCAAAAACGCCTATGTGATTAGAGTTCCACAACCTATATTTGAGGGGTATCACAGTTTGAAAATAAAAAAAGGGTTATTTAAATGAGTCGAGCTCGAGCTTTAATTTTAAGCTCGATAAAAGCTCGTTAGGCTCAATAAAAAATTTAGCTCAGCTATAGCTTGATTAGTAAATGAGACAAGATTGGGCTTAAATTTCAGTCTCCATAAAAAGCTTAGCTTAAACTCAAGCTTCATAATTTTTAAACGAACTAAACTCGAGTCTTTAAAAGCTCAGCTTGGCTTGGTTCATTTGTAGCCCTTCCTGTGGGGCCTTTTTAACTTGAATCTATGTTCTTGAAGTGTAGTGAGTAAAATTAAATGCTTTCCTACACAACATATGACTCGGTAATGGAACCTTTTGGTCTTGCCTTGTTTCTTAAATTCCCCTTAAGTACTCCTATGTATCTCTTAACCAGATATATCTAACGATGCTAGATAGGGCCATACATGCATGCTTCCCTTGGAAGATGCATAGCTAGGTAGACCATGATGTAAAAAAGATAGGATGAAATATCATCTCGAGCTTGCAAAGTGTTAGGATTATGGTCTTCACGAAAGACTCTAGTAAATTCATATGAAGTTCTTTAGCTGTTAACTCCCTCTAAAAAGGGGATATATCAAAAACTACATCATAGATCTGGTTATCAAGAAAACCATGAATGACTATAGGGAGGATCGGTTGAAGCTGGACATGGCAGTCGTGGCTCTTTAGACCTCACAAATTTACTTCATCTGCACTTAGGCATGATGATATGTTGGAAGCATATCTATTTAGCATATTCACATCTCTAATTAAGTTGTAGACCTCTCTCATTTCTCAAGTTGACAATGTATACGTATCTATTGGCTTGAAAGTCTAACTATCGCTTGTTCATACTAATTGCAGCTTTGGGCGAATACTTATTTCCTAGAGGGTGCGTCTCCTATTTCTATCCTTCGACTTATCCTTGAGATAGAAAATAGTCCCAATTAGTTGTCACATATATTTTTTTCAATGTGCATCACATCAAGGCTGTGTCGTATATGCAATTCCTTCCAATATGATAATTTTAAAAAGCACATTTTTTTACACCAATTTATGCCATCTTCATTCATTGGTTGACTAAGCTGCTCTGGTACCTTTCCTAATTTGACATGCTCATGTCTAATCAATTGAACGATAATATTCTTAGTGAAATCCCTTTGTTGTTTTAATGGTACCATTAAAACTTGTATTGTCGTGGTGCCGTCAATGCCTATGTGGTAGGAATCATCCATGGCCTATATAATGGAACTTATTGTTTGCATGCTTGCTTGTGTAATCGACATTAAATATAGGGCATGTCGTATATCCCTTGGATCCAACTTGAAATGTCACCATATGTAGGATAATTGTTGATTGTCCACAACAATGCAACATGCATTTAGAATGTTTGACTTTCTACCACATTTAGTGTCTTTACACCACTTGCCCACAGTTCTTCCAGCTTTTTCACAAAGGGTTATAAATACACATGAATGTCTCTATCTAGAGATCTAAAACTTATTATCATAAGACACACTATTAGCTATGTCTCTTATATGCACCTCCACCATGGACCATTGTACACAAACTGTTGGCCACATACTGTATGTTATGCTCATGTTTACGCAAGAATTGAACCCATTAGTGGCAAGTCCTAGTGCATACTTTAGGGACTTGAAGCAAGCTGGGCATATTTGACATCCAATCCCTTCCATTGTTTAGAGTTTACGGGATGCCTCAGTGCACTCTCATCGGATACATAATTTTCCTTGTAACATCTCATATCCAAAGCCATCTTTTAGTACATGAGTAGCTGTTGCAATCTCATAATTAATGGAAAATGCTGCAAAACCTTAATTGGTATAGTCCTTTTCTTTTTAGAATGAAGTTTCCACCTTGCTTCACTATACACTAAGCATCTATCGAGATTCTAGAATTCTTTCTAGAACAATGCATAATCATTTTACAAGTGTGGATTGTGTTTGAGTCCATGCCCAACTGCTTCAACATTTTGCATGCCTCATAGTATGACAATGGCAACAAATTGATGTTTGGTAACAAACTTTTTATTAAAGTAAGGCAAATGTTGAAGGATTTGCACTGACTATTTGACATCAACCTTTAGATTCATCATCCAAAGTACTGCAAACAATACTAAAAGCTTCGTACGACCTGGATACATTGGACTCTTTGCATTTTCAAATATTCTTGTCCATTGCTCCCTGTCAGCTACATTGCTTTCATCTTCACTATCAATGTTGTCCCCCTCAACGTCACTTATATTAGTGGCAAGATCCTCCAAAAGTTGATGATCTGCTTCATCTTCAAAGTGTGCATACTCATGCAATATGCTCCCTTCACCCCTAATCACATCATCATTGTTCTTGCCTTCATTGTTTATTACATCATTGGACTCCTCACCATGGTAAATCCACCTCTACTAGGTCTAGGCCATTCCCTTCGTTATGAGGTGATAGTTGATAATCTGAACAGATTGCCATGAGATATTGAGATAGTCTCTACAAGGTATCTTATCAATTCATTTACCCTTTTGTGGTTTGTAGTAGCTTGTAAGAATGCTCTAACCCCATTTTTATATTGCATAGTTGTCAAATCATGTGTCATGTGCTAATTTTGTACAAACGTCTTACATTGGCATTTAATTAATGACTATACCTTAATGTACTAAGTATTTTCATTTAATCATCTAATTTTATTAATAGGATCACAGACAGCACCACGAAATCATAATTCCCATACTTGGTCCTAAATGATGTCTTCTACACATCTTCTATTTTAATTTTTGGCTAATGATATCTTAACTTGATGTTAATCTCTAGGAACACTTTTACTTTTAATAATTACTCAGCTAAGTTCTCGGTATTCTACCCATGATCTTGTACTCCCATCATTTTTCTTCACAAAGAGTATCAGCTATCATTTTTCTCTTCAACAATCATAGATGCTACGGTTATGGTAGGTCTTTCCCAAAACTCATAAGATGGTAGAGTGGGAGGTCTTTAAGCTTCAATTTTACACATAAAAGAGTCTTTACATAGTAAACTAAATTCTATTACAAGATTACTACAATCCATTACGACACATTTTTTAGTCAATTAATCTACTCATAATATTACGTCAAGGTCTACCATATCTAATACTACTAGATTTGTAGGCATATGTTTACCCTTGTCTCTATGTTGACTTTTTTACATATTTGATTCAGATTCCTTCCACTTCCTAAAGGTATACTCATAGACAGACATTTAGTCATTAATTCAACATGTGTAGCAGAAACAACAATAAAAGACTTAACCATGCAAGACAATGTTGCACCCTTATCGAAAAGAACATAAACACAATGTAAGAGAATGGAAGTGTACTAGCAATCATGTCCATGTCAAGGGTCCTGATGCTTAATACTATATTGATGTCTTTTATTTTCTATTACCCTGTCTGCTGAGCGTGCCATTTGCAATCCATATGAAGACTATCCAATGTTTCACTACAATTAGTAGCCTAGTGACCTCTTTTCTTGCACTTGAAGTAGAACAATGATGAAATGGTCGTTTCAATATAGTTTTTACTATTACGTCCTAATTTACCACATGAGAAACACAGATTATCATGCCGGTTGCAATCCTTTAAGTCATGAGGACCAACACATTTGCTACACTTCTGATTTGCATCAATCAGGACCATAGTTTAGTGATGATTGTTAGGGGTTGTTTCCCTCTCTCCTTAACCAAAATGCTAGAGGTTAACCTTTTGCCTGTTATTTGTCTTATGATCCTTCACTTTCCTCAACCTATGTTCAGCTTGCTTGGCTTTATTGACACCTTCAGCATAGGTTTTCAATTTAAATACTTCTACTCTATGCTTGATCTAAGCCTTTAATCCAGTCAAAAACCTTCTTATCTTCATTTACTTGCTTGACTTTAATGCTTCCAGAAGGTACCTCATTAAGCAGTTGAACTCCGCCTCATAATCTTTCACTATCTTTTGATTTCGCTAAAAGGAGCAGTATTCAAACAACATTGGTCATCTCACATTCTTAGAATTGAACTAAACAAAGAAATCCTCCTTGAACCTCTCCTAGGTAATATTTCCTTCCATATGTCTCTGGGTACTAACCCACTAATCATTTGCAATGCCTTTAGGACGATATGTAGTATAATCCATCTTTGTTCCCTGGCATATCTAGGATAGCAAAACTCTTCTCCATCTTCTCAACCCACCTTTCATCTTCCAATGGTTTTCCTAGCTTGGCTCAAATTTCTACATCAAACTCTCAAATTTGTTGAGTCTAAAGGACTCCCTTGAATTGTTGTCACTTACCCATCTTAGTCTCTTATGTCTCCAAGCCTCAATATTGGGTTAGATTACTTGTACAACTACTTGCATCTACTAAAGTTGTTGCATCAATACTCCAAGCAAATCATTAATAGCCTATATCAATTGCCTAGCATCAATTGGTACTTATCGAGACACATGATGTAGGGGATTTTGCAGTTGCTAGAAATATCGCTTCTAATATTTCTAGATGAACTGAGTCTTGTGTTTCTCTTAACCATTCTACATGCAAAATGACATTTACAAAGACCATAAGAAAAAAATTACATATGATTTTGATAAAGCATGTACCTATGTAATTTATAGTAGAAGCAATTAAATAAAGTTAACTAGAAACATAGTTAATTGAACGGTCCCTTCTACCCTACTCTCATCATTTCTCACTACGCTAAAGAATTCATACCCTATTACCTTGTCATCTCAATCTGATACCATTTAAGCTGTGATGTTACCTTAAATATAAGGTCATTTACAGTTTGCCATGTCTTTACAATGAATATAGACACGCTAAGGCTTAGAACTAACTAAAAACCACTATTAATACTTGTTATAATCATCCATACACACTCATGATGTTAACTTGAAATCAACATTCACTACTAGAAAATTTTACACCTAAACATAAAGGTAATTGCAATTCTAGACATCTATCGTGAAGTCTATAAAGTAAACTAGTAATAAAAATCAAGGAATTCAACTATGGTCTATGCCCTGTCATAACACACTAACACATATATACATTACATAATCATGCTTAAATAGATTTCCTACCACCAAGGGAATCAACTAATCTAATAACCTATTAAGTAGTCATCTGCACCAGCATCATCTCTGTAATCCACCACTAAGTCGTAATTGGACACATCAAACATGATAGGTGTGTCACCTAAACGCATGAGCAAGTAGTAATTCCTTCACATGCAAGCATATATCTAATGTGATAATCATTCAATTATTATCTTTGTTTTTAAGTCCATCACACAACATAGGGATAACTCTGTACTCCGGCAACACACACATATACATAGTTCATACATATACGATGTTGGGAGTTCCCCAACATCCAATAGTCCATGTATCCCATGATTCCAACCTAGATTTATCCATAATCATTTCCAAGTACGATTCCACATAGGGATAATGTCACATAGGAATCATTAGGGTGCCGCACTGATATCATAGGTACTCCATCAACCATTAATAAGAGCATTCTCTGATGAATCTCATTGTTATGTGACGCATATATGGTATATAGAAAATAGAGGTTAAGAAGGAAAAGAAGGGATAAATCATTTATAATTTGGGTAAAATACACCAAAAGGTTACAACATTCAGGAGTAAGTTCATTTGATGTTACGACATTTTGAATAGTTTATTTGACGTCTTAACGTTTAAGGAAGTAGTTTAATTAAGGTCACCATTAATAAATGTCATAACATGATTGATTTTTCGACTTTTAATTAAATTTTTCTTATATTAATACATATTAATGGTGACTTCAATCAATCTACTTCTCTAAAAATCATGACCTTAAATATTATGATATTTTAGTATAATTTACCCTTTAGTGTTCCCCCATCCCTAAATTTTATACTATAACTATACGCCATATTGATGAACGGAAACTAAATTTGATCCATCTTGTATGTAAACTAGTATATGTACCACTTAATCAAAGACAGACCAAATACTTTGTTTTTTTTTTCTTTTAATTTATCTGTATAATTATATTTATTGTTCAAGGCCAAATTATGAAGTGAACTCAAATGAAATATAAAATTTTTTAGTGTTTAAATAGAAGATAAAACTTTTTAATAGCTTAAATACAGAATAAATGTGATGTATTATTATTAGATCTTGGTAACATAAAATCTTAAAATACACAAAATATTCAACCTCTCAAGTGTCGCATTTGTACTCCATTTGAACTTAATATTTCCTCTATTTACACTACTTTTTATGCTGCATTTGAAAGTAACGTGTCCTCTATTTACACAACTTTAGAAAGATTTATATCCTATTTGAAATTAAAAAAAGAAAATAGAAAAATTCCACCGTCTTGTAACTCCAAAACTTTTATCCTTTGGATGATGCTGCCATTTTCATGAAGGTGATTTAATATTATTGGTGCCAACGTAAGGGATGATGCAATGAATGAAAATATATGAGAAACCAAAAAGCATTGTTCCTATTTCTTTAGGGTTTCTTGATCGTGGTCCCACTCCTATATAATTCTTACATGCTTTATGCCCTTAAAACCTATGGGCATCACCCCCCTCGCCCTTTTTCATCATAAACTTTTGTTTGGTTGGTAAATCTTAGGGTTAGGTACAGGAACTATGTGTTTGTATTTGTTTTTACTGTACATTCACATATCCTGACGTGTACTAATTAGGTACATGAGGGACGTGCGGGCCAAAAAGGCCAAAAAAGGAAGAAAAAAAAAGAAAGAATCAAAAAAGGAAAATGTAAGTATGATAAGGATAGAGAAATGAAAGAGATAAAAGTTTTAAGATTTTTTTTTGTTGTGTGTGTTGTCCCAAATTTAATTCACATGTTCTAATGTTTCCTGAATAGAGAAAAACATATATATATATATATATATATGAAAAAAAACCAAACATATATATGTAAAGTTTAATAAAATTGAAAACATGGGTATATTTTATGTAATGAAAGGCAAAATTTTAAAATCACAATTCTATTATGAGTTAATATCACAAAAATCGTATGTGAACGTTGATAAAATATACAATTATATACATAAAGTTTGAAATTGATTAATTTAGTATACATATTTTAAAATTAATAAATTTAGTACTTAAAAAAAATTTTTATGTACGCTAACAGTACATCCATCAAGTTTTTTGAGGAACTAAATTAATTTAAAATTTTTCAGATACTAAATTAATAAATTTCTAAATTAAGATACTAAATTGATCACTTTTAAAGTTTAAATATTTAATTATATATATTATCAAAATTTATATATTGTCTGTGATATTATCCCTTCTATTATTGAGGACAATAACATTAGCCACTCTGGCTTATATCTTGGGGCTGCATTAAATTTTGCAAATGGCATAATCCTTAGCTGCTCCGGGTTGGATTTTTGGATTATGCATTTTGTTAAATCATTTGTACTTCCAGACAATAATTCTCTTGATTGTCCACATAGAATCATTAATTAAGATGGTACTTTGTATCTAATTTGAACGGATAAAATATATCAGATTTAATTGGAATTGACCTTCAACCAATATAATTTCATGACCACTACCATTTTTCTACACAGAGTGGGACAATACGTTGGAAAGAATCCATAACAGCGGGAAGACGAAAGTGCCCTTTCCATATATATACATATATAGGGTGCACGGGTTGTTTGTTTGTTTTTTTTCCCCCTCCTGGAATACAAGGGTTATTTGTTAATAACTTTTTTTTCTTTACCAAATTTTGATAATAATTTTTTTGGCCAAAAATTTGATAGTAATTCAAGTAAAGAAACTTTCATCTTTTTATATATTTAATTTTTTTGGTAAAACATATAACTAATATTAAATAGGAAAAAATGTCAAATATGGTACTTAAAATTTGCATAAAAATTTAATTTGACATCTGAATTTTAAAATAGTCAATTTAATACCCAATCAAATTTTTCGTAACAATTTTACTACCTCTCTAATATCTTTTGCTAATTTTTTTAATGTGAAAGAGATAATCTATTAGTATTAAATGATGTTAAAATCAACAACAAAATTTTAACAATAAGCTACCTCTTTCATATCAGTAAAAGTAAATAGTACTAAAAACTAGTAAAAATAGCTATAAAAAAACTTCTTAAGTATTAGATTAATCACTTCAAACATTGGGCATCAAATTGAATTTTTGCAAAAAATTTAATTGCAATTTTTACATTTACCCTATTAAATAATGCAAGATATTACTCTTTCACAAGATTAATAAGTGTACCAAAAGCATCTGTTGATGAGCTTCTTATATAAATATTTATAATTCATAATGAATATATATCGTCCTATATGCCCCATTTGGGCTAACAATACTTAAAAAATCAACCTTACCATTGACTTGGCTGGTATATATTGATTTTGTATCCAAACGAATATATTCATAAAGTCTCCAATAATCTCAGACCCACAAAGACTTCAGAGAAACATAATCGGGTGGTATATCAATTTCTCCTGTTCAGCTTCCGTGTGCCCCCAATGCCAACGCCTGTTACACCACTACCCCACGCGAGATTTAGACGAAACATCAAACAGTATAATTAAATTTGATTTCTCTAGTTTTTTTGGAGCCTCATATTTATTATACAGTCCGCCCACATTTGTTAATAATTAATTTTAGCTTTTTATCTTGTCCAAAGATAATTCGACAATAACATTATGTTTGGTTCAATAAAATGGGATAAGTATTCCAACTTTATTCTTATGAAATATCTATTCTTTTATTTGATTTATAAAAAATTCTATAAAAAAAGTTTATTTTGTGATATAGAATAAATAAGGAGTCCCTATTCTTTTTTTAACTACAGGAATGATTATTCATGACCAAAAAATATGTTGTGCTCTAAAAATACCTTTAACTATAGAATAAGAAATTGTTATTACTTTTAAGTTTTATTCTATCCTAATGAACCAAACATGCTGTAGTTATAATGTACTTAGATAATTACCAATTCTCAAGAATCTCATGAATAAGCATTGGCCATCATATATTGCTCATAAACACACGCCATCACGTGATTTGCGTGTTTAACTTAAAAATTATCAAAAAACATAATTCATGTGAGCATTAAAATTATTAATAACAATTAAAGTATTTTTTCGTTTCTATATATAGGTGTAAAATAACTATCAAAATAAAGAAAACTTACTAGTTTATTGGAATTTATTTTCATTTACTTATAAAGATAAGGAAAAACGCTTTTAGTATGATACACAATTAAATTGAATTTATTGATAAAAGTTAATTTTCAAGAGATTATGACGCTAAAATCAATCTCTTTTATCGATGATGACATGTTAGCTAATCATCACTTGAACATTCTTAGCTAGACCCAGTCTAGATCCATCCTCCACCTATAAATAGGAGTGGGTGGTTTCGAGCCAATTATCAAGCCTACATCAAGGGTTGGCTTTACGCTTTATATTTTATTCACGTTAAAGAAGAAAACACTAATCTAAGATATTTAAAGGTAGTACCACGGTGTATGTGTTTCATTGAAGATACCGGTTTTGGCGCATAAGACATGAGGAGTAGCCAATACTGAGCTGGCAACTCGTGAAATTTTAGGAGGGAAATATTTCGAAAAGAATGGGACAAAAGCGGAATACAGAGAGTTCAACTTTATTTATGAAAGGAGAATGGGCGATCTGGCTATAATAGAAGTAGGAAGTACGATATATATTTACAAATTTAAATATTGGGGATTTATGCTCTCTAGTGTGATTTACTAAAATAGAACGAGACTAGAATAGAATAACAATTATCATATTATTAAGATTTGGTTATTTACATGGATGTGATTAATATATATGATTAATATCATATATATTAGATGCTATATGTGATATTTTAGAGATGTCTAATATAAGACGAGTAAAAAGATGAACGAAGATTTGGAGATGTGTAATAAAAAAAATGATCTTTATGTGTTAATTAAAACAATTTTTAAGATAGAGTGCAAATGTGAGACATGATCCATACAACCTAAGCCGATGTAGTGAAATGCACATTAAAACAAAAATTGTATTATAATGTTTATAATTGTTCCTCTGTATATGATTTCATCTAATATATGTTTTGAAAATATATAGTTCTCATATTGTGTGATTTTATATCTGCTACAAAGAAGACTCTAATATTGATTCTTTTTATTTCAATATCTTTCAAGTTCAACTTGTTGTATGTAAATTTCAATCTTTAAATTTATGGCTTGATAAGAAAGTTTTGAATTTACAAAATCTACTTGTCCAATAAACTCATTAAGTTTGACAAATTACTCATACCAAATTTTATGTATGGTTATAAGAATAATCCATTTACCTCAAATTCAGATTGAATTATTATTGATAGTGAAATAATCTAAATAAATGCATCTATAAAAAAAGGACAATCTCGTAAAATAATAACAAATACAAGGGTAGAAATGCCTTTGAAACTCAATGTTTAAAATATTATTTAGAAAATTAGCCAAGAGTAATTTTCTGCTTTTCATTTTAAGTCTCCCTCTTATCAGTTCCAAGATGCAGTTTTCACTTAGGAAAACACAATAAGGTCGTATGAAAATGCAATTGATTGTGAGGAACACAATAAGTAAGAAATTTTGTATGACAACTAAGAAGACAGGGAAAAATATTGAAGTGGACTTTATTTGGAATACCTTTGAATCTTAAAAGATTGGGGCTAGGGCAACAAGTTTTGGAGAGGAATTATTAAAATCAAGGTAACATGGACACTAATTACAAATGAAAGAAGAACAACTCAAGACGTGTATGTGAACATTTTTTTGGTATAGTAGGGTCTATTTAGATTATCAGATTTTTATTTATACCGCATCTGTATTTGATCTGCATATGTAATTTTTTTGTCTTATTGGTATTTGTTTTTTTGACAAATATCTATTTGAAAACAAGAAAAATATGATATCAAAATGATCGGAATATGATGAAACAAACTGACCTTTAAAGGTCTTTGAATGATACAAATATTTAAGAGTATGGTACATCGTAAAATTTTGGTTCCAAAATTGGATTTTTTTTTTTAATATTAGAGTGATGGATGATAATAGGGAAATATAGGTTAAGAAAATAAGAAAATTTTATGAAAAGAATAAGTTTTAGAGTGCATGACTACTAGATAATCTTGTGCATTAGGTCATGTATTTCTTGGTCACTCAAAGGTGAAATTCTGGAAGTGCACAATCCATGTACTAGTCCATGCATCAGGTCGTATATCTCTCTGTGATATGACAAAATAATGACTCTAAAAGTGCACGACCTATACAAAAGCTTGTGCATTTGGCCATGTATTAGTCTGTGACTTGTAAAAATAATCTTAAAAGTACATGGCCATCACAACTTATGCACAAACACATGTACTTATCTATAGTTAGTGGAAAAGGAGTACTGATGATGCTAAAACGATACATCAATCATCCTTGTGTGATGTTATTCTAATGTGGAGTCGTATTTAGAGATAATTACAAATAAATTTAGGTGTTTTAAGTATTTTAATATCGTGGTTATTGGGGAGTATCTAATATCCAATAATTTTTTGACCTTTTAAGATGTGGATGCTTGTTCTCAAGTATTATAATACATCTTATGAATTTAAGATCATATTCATTAATAAAAAATTAAAATTAAGATCCTATTCATCAATCAATAATTAATTACCTACTAACTTTGAGAAGAATTTTCCATGACATTAGAGGATTCCAATGTACCAGCACAAGTAATTCTTCCCACCACGAAAAATCCGCCACCACAATTTTGGAACCCACTTCATATCTAATCGAGCAATGCATCATTTTCTTTATTTATTTGGGGGGAGATATGTTTCGTACTAGAGATCTCATCTCTCATATTTGGGACCCCATTTCTCTAGCTGTAAGCCTTGTGCTCGATACTCCAAAACTCGTAAAGGGACCCTAATTCTTGCTTGTCGTTTTTCCCCTTATAGTGACTCGCTCTTTTAGGAAATTTATTGAGTTTAAAAATATATAAGACCTTTTCACATAATCACACACACACACACTTACACACACACACACACACCCTTTTATTAAACTCATATATAGCATTAGAAAATATAAAGATTTTCATTTTTATCTTTAACAAGTGCTTTGATAATTAGTATTAGTTATCAAAAGCATATAAAATGGAATAATGATTACAAATATACATATCTTAATTGTGCTTATCATGTTGTATATTGTGTTAATTTTGTACTGATCTTCATCATCGTGTTTCTAATTGTATTGATTTCGTATTGATAAGTCATGTAAAAAATTACCAACTTTAAAGGCACCATATAATCGGTTATTATGTGTTACGTATATGTATAAGTTATGAATCAATCATGTTTAGACAAATAATAGTAATGGGGTATTTTTAAAATAATACCAATAATATCTACAAACATTGCCACATGTAATTTATTTATACTTTTCTAGTACTCCTAATTGGATACGCATGGCATACAATATTGAACATTTATTTATTTTTTATTTTTTTGTACAAATGGGACCCTTAACATATATATGTAATCTATCTTTTTCTTCTTAATATTATATTCTTTTTCCTTTCTTCATTTGACATGCTGAAAAGCACCTTTTGTTTTTTCACTTTTTGTATTTTTGTTAAAGAACACTTTTGTAGTTTGGATTTTGGCCCTTTAATATGTTGCATGAGTTGTACGGATAATATCAGAAAATATGACTAATTTAAAGGTTAAATAAAAAAAGCAAGGGAACAGAAAATAATGTTTTATTTCTCAGTAAAGGTAACAGTTTGTCACAAAGGATGTGGTGGAGGATTTCACACATCTCAAACTTTTAAATGGTAGAATCTTTCATTGGACATTGGCATCTAGCTAAGTGAGGGGGGACGGCAAGAGAACATTAAAAAAAAAAAAAGAAGACAATTTTGATTTTATTAGATCTTATACAATTTAAAAAAGATTTATTAGATATTATACACATACACATGGCTTATAAATATTTATAAAAATTTTACATGCATGATAGCAAAATGTATATATTTTGAAAATAACTAATAATGGTATTTGTTACACTAAATATATGAAAGTTTCATACCCATGTAATATCTAAAAGAATTTTTTTTTCTCTGTCCAATGGTGCTTTTGATCAACTTGTAAAGAATTTTTTAAAGGCGATTTTTGTTTTTTTAAATTTCAATATTGATAACATATTTTACAGATAAATAAATGCTAAAAATTTTCCATCGCTTATCCTAGCAAGCTTGCAAAGACACCTCTTAACAATTTATATATATTGTGTAGGTTTTTTGTTCTTCTTCTTCTTTTCCCCAAAAGGCAACCCCCGCCCCCCTCCCGGTCCCGAATTGAAGGAAAATAATTTTTTCTCTCCAATGTCATTTCTATGAAGAATGTAGAATTGTCAAAATCTGTAACTATAAGGATAAAGCCGAGAAGCTAGCAGTGAACATATAATCGGGGCAACAGCCTAATTACATGGTTTATAATCATGTCTAGCATGTCCTTGTCTGGAAAACAACCTAATAGGGTTGAGTAGAAAAAACATGGAACATGCTGTACACAGCACAGCTTTATATTTTGTACCTTATGGCATACGACCAAATCATCACGTTTCAAACTGGAATCATGGTATACTTTGCGGCAGTACGGCTCTAGAGATTGTAAAGTTTCTCTTTATAATACTAAAATATCATTATCCATAAAAGGATTTGGTTCCTACATGTGCATAAGACCAACAATTCAAAAGCACAAACATCTAGAGGAAGTATCAATAGTAATTAATTACTTAAAATTTAAAAGTATCAATTGATAACCTATAAATTTTTAATAGTATTTAGAGTATTTGATGTAATTGCATTTTGGTAGTTATTTGTAAAAATAAAAGCAAATTGTAGATATCTAATTGTAAAAATAGACAAAGTAAAAGATATTAAATTTACACTTTTAATATAAGATTGTCATTTATAAAATTAAATAAGACTCGAGTAAAATGTAACGCTTGTCAAATAAACAAGCATAATTGTTTTGAATAAGCCCAAATATTGATATAAAAGCACATTAAATAGATGATTGTATAAAGGCCACACAATTTGTGAAAGCTTTCGCTACCCAACTTAATAGCATAGAATATATTAGAAGTTAAAAGGCTCAAATTCTAATACACAAATTATAAAAGAAAAAAAAAAAAAACACACACACACGCACGCACGTATGCACACAAGCGTGTGCACACACATATACCCACACTCACAAATAAGTAAGCTTGATCCCAAGACTGTTAATGGCTTCTTTGTTAGCTTCTGTGTGGGTTCAAGAGGTTTCAGGTTTTGTTGTCCTTCTCATACGACTAGGGTCATTAGATCAGATCATGTTGTTTTCTATGAGGATGACTTAAATGGTGGAAGTAAGATACCATGTGTCATTAATTTGAGAGATGAACAATCCTTCATTCTTTTGTCGTTTGCTTCACCTCAGGAGTTAATTGAATCCCTTGTGATACCTAACAATGATTTGGTTCCATGGGATAATGTCACTCCTACATTGCCACCATTAGATCATGAAGATCAAAATGAAGCCAATGGTGAAGTCCCATTAAGAAGGTCTCAAAAGATTAGAAGATTGACAATTTATGATGACTTCATGGTATATTTCGAAAGAGCATGAATTTGATAATTATGATGATCTAGAACCTGTCACTTATCAAGAGACTACATCTTGTCCTAATCATCCCCATTGGATGGTAGTAGTACATAATGAATTAGCCTCTATGCATTAAATTAGAGTTTAGGATCTTGTTAAGTTAATTGTTGGTTGTGAAACTATTGCTTGCAAATGATCTTTAAGACCAAAAGGCATCCACATGGTGAGGTTGAAAGATACAAAGATAAATTAGTGGCTAAAGGTTACACTCAAAGGGAAGGTATTGACTATAAGGAGATTTTCTCTCCAGTTTCTACTAAAGACTCTTTTCGTATTGTTATGATTTTAGTAGCCCATTTTGACCTTGAACTTCATCAGATGGATGCCAAACTCCCTTCTTAAATGATGACTTATCTATTGGCTAAAAAAAAAAAAAAAGGAAAAAAAAATGGTAACTTATCTGAAGATGTGTATCTGGATTAACATAAAGGATTTAGAGTGCAAGGTAAGAGACATTTGGCATGCAAATTGAATAGGTCCATCCATAGGTTAAAACAAGCCTCTAGACAGTGATACCTAAAATTTAATCAGATTATTACTTTTTTAAAGAAAATGTTTAATACCAATGCATTTATTTAAAGAATAGTGGGAGTAAATTCATCATTCTTGTGCTTTATATTGATGTTATCCTCCTTACCAGTAATGATGTATGTCTTTTGAATGAGACTAAATGAATATTCACTGGTCATTTCGACATAAAAAGATCTTAGCGATGCCTCTTTTGTTTTAGGTATACAAATTCACTAGGATAGATCTTGACGTGTTCTTAGCCTATCTTAAAAGACATACATAGAAAATGTCCTCAAAAGACTTAGGGTCTGTTTGGATTGGCTTTTTTCCGGTAGATACAGACACTTTTTCAAACTTTTTGCTAATAAATTATTTATCAAGAAATAGATATAGATAAAAAAAAGTTGACAGTTCTCATCAAAAAATCAAATAGAATAAAAATAGATAAAATTTAGATGCAAATCGAATATATTTACACATATCATTTTAAAAAAGATACGGATACAGATGAAATACAGACAATCAAACAGACCCTTAATATGCATTCTTGTCTTCTTATGCAGCACCCATCCAAAAGGGTGAGAGACTCTTAAAAGCCCAATGTCCTTAAAATGATAGTAGTAAATCTAAAATGGAAAATGTACTTTATGCATCTGTTGTTGGTAGTCTCATGTATACACCCGAACATTGCTTTTGCAATTGGTGTACTTAGAAGATATCTAAGTAATCTAGGACAAGATTATTGGAGAGATGCAAAGAATGTCATGAGGTGTCTATAAGGTACAAAGGACTATATACTTACTTATTGAAAGACTAACCACCTTAAGATGATCGGTTACTCTGATTCAGTCTTTGTTAGTTTCTTTGATATCAATTCAAAAAATTAGAATACATAATTATATTATTTAATCTAATTGAAATATTAGACTTAATCACAGTGCAACATGTTAATTTAATAAAGATAAGATATTGACACATAGTTGATAATTAATCCATTGACTGATTAGCAAAAATGTTTAAAAAGTAGGAAAGTTTTACTATTCTCTCGATTATAGTGTTTTCCTTGTTACATCCTTAATAAGGCAAACACAACAGATTTACATAGGTGAAGAGCAGAGGACTTCTCCTTATATTATGATAATATGAGTAACGCCACCTATTATTGGGCTATCTAGTAACAAAACCCACAAACAATAATTTAATCCACTGTAAGGTTAAGTGCTTAATAATCCAATGAAACATAACTGATAAAATATATAGGTTATATTATAAAATTGCTCAATAACAAAATAAAATTTAATATTCTATTAATCTTTAAATCAATACTTGACTTATGCTAATCCAAATAAAATAAAATAAAATCAACATGGGGTTGTGTTTTTATACCTCTTCTTTTATTTGGCAACATATCGAAATATTGTAATGATAATAGAAGTTATTTTTGTATACGATCTTGCAATACAAGCAAGTAACGAATATAAGAAGTTTTAAAGTGAGTGTCAGGTCATGCCCCATAAACAAGTTTCAAATATTTAAAAATCTAAATCTAACATATTGTGTTTATTATATATGCGACCAAACCCAACCATGTAGAAAAATTATAAATTGGAGATGTCGTCATATCTCTTTTTATGTGATTTTTTATGAAATACTATAAGAGCATTTGTTAGAAACTATTAGTTTGAGTTTTCGCAGTAAATATAATACATGAATAGAAAAAACCTTTATTGCTCATAACGTAAATAGAATAATACCAAGCATAGAAGATTGAATTATATAAAGAAAAGGTACAAGTATTTGGGCAAAATGTAATATCTAGTTCTTATATGGATGCCCTGGCTTAAGACCTTGTTAGGAAAGGATCCGTTTGATATATGGCAAAAAAATGTGTGAAGCATGTAAAAGAAACTTACAATATGTTATAACCTTAGGGAGGATTGTAAAACATATGTGTAATATTAATTTTAAACAAGATATGACGAAAGTAAAAAGATAATTAGAAGTAATCATGGGTTGATTTGGGTCCAGAACCGAACCCAAACTATCGATTCTTGGTTTCAAAATTCGTGGAACTGAAATTGGGCCCGGACTCGTGGGACTAGTTTGGTTCTCGATTCCCATGGTTTGATTTTAGTTTCTCTTCAAGAACTGTGAAATTTAAAAAGAAATTAAAAATTAATTAAATAACTTTACTTAATTTAAGTAAGTAAAAAATGAAAAACAAATATTTAACTTGAAATAATATTGGGCATAATAATATTTTTTAGCAAATTAGTGAAAATAAATTTTGAGTTATGTATTTATTTATATGTAATAACTTGCATTTTTTTAGTTATCATGTTAGCAATATGATACTATAAAATATATATAATATAAATGAGTCTTACAACATAAGAATAAGTTCCACATTGATAAGAAAGAAAGATAAACTTTATTACTTTAATTAGAAGTCTATATAAACTCAACTAACACATGATTTTAAATATATTTATTACTTGTGTTGTTAATAAAAATATATTAAATGTCGTGAATAGACAATAAATTTTTATCTATTCAAGTGAAAATATTTTAAATGTTTCTTTTTTAATTATTATTATTTTTATAATTATTTTTCTTTTTTTTTTCCTTTCTATACTTTTTTCTATTCTTGTATCATGAAATCTGGATCAGACAATTTTGGAGGTCGAATTGACCAAACTTGTCAGAATTGATGGGTCCTTAGCCGATTTGGATTCATTATTCTCAAACTGGTTCTCAATTTAGAGTTGTCCATGACGGATCGGATCGGTTCATGGTTCACAATCCACCCGCGACGATGTTTAAGCATATTGCTCGGTAAGAGGCTTTACGACACTTCTAAGATTTTTTTTTTAACGGGTAGCATACTATATGTCTCTCAGATAAAGATTATAAAGTTCATGCTAGTGTCTTTTGTCATTATAATATAATATTAGTGATATATAAAATTATCTATACTGTTACGCGTAGGGATGTAACCGGGTCGGGTTTCGGGTGGATCATATGAACCCGAAACCCGACCCGCTACTCTATAGGGTCTACCAAACCCGACCCTATAACCCTACAGGGTTTTGATGCTATATCCAAACCCGCCTTACAGGGTTTGATTTAGGACCCGGAACCTGACCCTATAACCCTATAACCCTTTTAAAAAAAACATATTTTCAAATTTTAATAATAAATTTAAGAAAAGCCGGTACTTCTGACATAAGTTTTCTATATATTCAAAAATGAAATGATGCATGTAGAATTGATAGAAAATGTTGTAGATCACATTCATTATATAACATTTAAACACACTAATATATTACTTTTATCACTGTATAATATTTCAAAAATATGGTTAAATTAAATTTCCTGTTGGGACCAAAATATAATGGACAATAAATAATATTAATTTCCATAGCAAACATGATTTAAACAAAATTTAATAAAAAGTTCTAAATTCATAACTAATCCATAAATATAAAAGAAAAACATCCTTAGGAGACAAGAAAGATAGTAGCTCCTTCTTGTCTTATTTTCTCTCTTTGCTCTTTTAGAAACTTTTTTTTTTAATTATAATACCGGGTTATCGGGTATCCATCGGATTTGTTATATGATCTAAACCCGACCCTATAACACTATAGGGTTTTTACTATATATCCAAACCCGATCCTATAACCCTATAGGGTTGAACCCTATAGGATTTTTAACGGGTCGGGTAGATCGAAAACCCTATAAAGCCAATCCGATTACATCCCTAATTACGCGATATTACAAAATGTGGACGCCTTGTAATGTTAAGCCGTCATTGAAGACGCCTTTTCCCAAGGAGTCACGATCTCATGTTAAAATAATCTGAATTTTTGTCCACTCCGTTTTGGGCATATTCGTTTTCCCAGAGAACTCTGAAAATTTCCAGACTCACTGATCAAAATTAACTTTAATATAATACATGCAAGTTGCCATTTAATTAAAAGTGAATTTAAGCTAATTTTTTAAATTTTTTCTTTTCTAAAATAATTTTTAAAGATGGATATATGTTGAATTAGAAAATCATTCTTATCAATCTATTCAATCAATTATAACAAAAGCTTTTTTATTGATTCTAGGATATCGCGAGTTATATCAATAGCTAGATTTCAATCATACCAATTCATTCACTGAATCATATATAGTTAATTGTCTAATGCCATAATCGGTCATATACTTTATTTTATTTGTTCTCATAAACACACCTAAAAAATATATACCTTTCTTCGTATATTAATTCCTAAAACCCCAAAAGATTCAATTTTGATATTTATTAGATGGTATATCGTATATGATGTTCGATCTGTGGCAAATTAACAATATGGTATATTAGAGCAAATGGAATAACACGCTTAATTTTTCTTTTCTTTTTTTTTTTTTTGTTTTTTGCCTTTAAACACTTCAATTTAAGCAAATTTTTTTGGGGGTTTTAGTTATGAGATGGTAATAAGAGATTCTCTGTATGCGTTTAAATATGAATATTTTTTTGTCAGATGCTAATTTACTAGTACTGCATATGGGAATGGACAAAAATCTAACCAAATTGGATCAGTCGATAAACTAAACCAAACCAAACTAAAAATAAGATTTTTTTTTAAATAGTTTGATTTAAAAAACTCTCAATCTAAATTATATTGTAAATTTATGGTTAATTTGAAAGGGTAAACTAGATCATTTTGTTAAATCAAACCAAAACATTTGATAAATATATAATAATATTTTATTTGTCACTATAAATTTTTTAATAATGATTGATTAAAGGTCATACACATATTCTCATGATTTCATTATGATTAATTATTTGATTAATATTGATTAATACCAACTTTTTTCTTTTTTAAATTGCTTTTTGGTGTAAATTATATTCTTCTATTGATAACTTAATGTATTTTTTTTTGGTTAATTGTTTTAACTCTATAGAGTATAAACTTCATTTTTTACTTATAACTCTTATTATGTATCAATTTTTCAATGTATTTTGTTAGCAATTACTTTTTATTCTTAAATGGCTTTTATTGGTAGATAATTTTATTTTATTTTTTTACCAAATTTATTGGTAGATGATTGACTGGATGGATTTGTGGAGAGTTATAACTTCGAACTTGCTATGTATTAGTTAGTGAATATACTTTGTTGGTGATTGATCACCGAATGATTTTATGGATGTCTATGAATTACAAATGTAATGAATTTATGAAATATTTTGTAGTGATTTGCAATTGAAACTTTATAGAGTAATTTAAATATTTGAGTATTTGCATAATTGTGAAAGATTGAAACAAAGTTTTTTTAATAAAAATTTTAATAAAATATGTAATCCGAGCCAAATCAAATTGTTATACAATGGTTTAAAAATTTTCCAATATAAACCAAACCATTATTTGATGGTCTGGTTTTGGGTGAAAAAAAAAAAAGAACCATAAAGTGTGGTTTGGTTAGGTTTTAGTAAAAATCAAACTAAACCAATCTATGCTACCTTTAACTCCATATAACTTGATTTTGTAATTTGTTGTGAGAAAATTAGGGCTAGACACAACCGGCCACCCTTAACCATATGAGTTTTTTTTAATAAAGTGAGGTAATCTAAGTGATGAAACAAGAACCTTGTCTATAAATGATATTAATTGAGATTAAAGGTCTATTTCGATATCTGTTTCTCATCTGTATCTATATTTATATCTAAACTTTGTGTAAAGATGTTTGATTTAGAGTTATATTTATTTATATTTGGCTTATATGATATTTTCTTGAAAATTGTCATATATTTTTCATCTATATGTATTTTTTAATAGATAATTTATTTAGAAAAAATTTGAAAAAAATGCTTACCATTTGCCATATCCGATGCCAAACGGACCTAAATTTTTTTGGCGTGGGTATATTTTCTTTGACCTTTTTATCTAAGCTGGGGGGAAATCATGAAAACTACAATACGTAGTGCTAGGTGAACCAAGAAGGAAGCTATATTATTTTACTAAGGATGGGACAATACTGTTGTCACCCATGCCTTAAGTAAAAGTACAAGATGGTCTCAGTCGTCATAGCACATTGGGTGCAAAGAAAGTTAAAGGGTAAAGCTAAGGCCTAGAGGGGACCAACTAAAAGCAAAGTCCAAAGTGGACAGTGGACTAGCCCTAAGCGGATCCCCAACCTTCCTTGTGCTGTACCTTATTTTGTCTTTATCAATTTCATTTCATGATTATATAAATTCTCGTATTTTTGGAAAGCACGTGGTATGAATGGAATTATAAGAGAATAAGAGTGAAGATTCCCACTTTTAATCCAAATAAAAAAAAAAAGAAATATATCGATGCCCGTTATTGGCAGTAAAAATATGACAGAATGAACTTTCGGCCAAAAAAAAAAAAAAGACATGATGATAATAGCAAGGACCTTGAAATTTTACAGTAATTAAACGTGTCGTAACACGTTGCCATTTCAATATCTTCACATAAGCTCTAAGTCAACGTTTTAATAAGTGTCTACTCCTTAATTTTTTATATGATTAATATGCAAATTTTACTTAAATTTTAATAAAATATATAATTAATATACCTAAATTTTAAAATTGATCAATTTACTATATAAATAAATTTTTGTATAAGCTAATAGTATATCAATGATATTTGTTAGTGTTTACAAAAAGTAATTTTAAGTATAAAATTGATTAATATCAAAGTTTAGATATTAAATTGATTAATTTTAAAATTTATGTATTTATTACATTTTTGTCAAATTTATGTATCATTTGTGATATTTATCCTTTTTTTTAATATCAGCTAACTACCCAACTTAAGATTTTTTTAACTGTTAGACTATTTTAATGGTTAGTACGGGCCAAATATTGTGATGAATTAGCTTATGATATATAAATAATACTTGTATATTTTGTACAAAAGATTGACATTATATTGCATTTGACGGGAATATTTCAATCTATAATATTTTCTAAATGGTATAAATAAGGTATTTTGCATGAATTATTAGTATAAAACACCCAAGATAGAAAAAACATCATCTATCGTTAAGGTGTGTAGCCAAATGATACGAATAGTCTCCCAACATGATTGATCAAGACTCTCTCTCTCTCTCTCTCTCTCTCTCTGTGCAAATTATAGTAGATTATTAATTAAAAAAAAAAAGAATATTACTGCAGCAAATATCTTATATACCTGCCGGATAAAATATTTATGAAAAGCAGGTGTCGTTAATCACGTGATTAATTTTTCTAATCATTTCTTGATCCACTAGTATCTTCATTTACACATGTTACTGGGAATAATTATCAGTCAAATCGCCAATTGAGCAATCATTCCGATCACCCGACAACGACATCGTTTAGAGAGAACATATTGCGTCTGCGTTTCATCACCCCTTGGTCACACTAGTAATATATTTGATTGAGTGGAATCGTACAAATATTTCAGTTTTATTTCTGCGAGATATCTATTTTTGTATTTGATTTATAAAAAATTTTATCAAAAAAATTTATTTCGTGTAATATAAAATAAATAAATAATTTTTATTTCTTCTTTTATTAAAGAATGGCTATACATAATAAAAAAATATATTTTGTGCTGGAAAACCTCTAACTATAAAGTAAGCAAATGCTATCGTTTACTATCTTTATTTTATTCTAGCGAATCAAATGTTAAATATATAATATGGCTTGAACCTAAACATAAAAGTTTTAAACCGATTATTTAATTAAAGGACTGCAATTTTTTAATGGTTAAATATTCACGATCCTTGTGGATTCTACATTCTTAGTGGAACTGAAACCCCTTTTAGAGTTAAACTGTAAATTTATTTATGCTAGTCAACTTCATTCCCATCATTTAACATTACTTAATACTATATATCATTTAATACTATGTTAGAATTTATTACAAATAATTAATAAGAATTTTTTCAAAAAAATCTTACTGGAATCGAGTAAAAATTATATTATTTTCATGTATAATTTTCATTCATCTTTATAAATGGCGATTAGGAATTATAACTAACGATACTAAGATATGAAGTTATCACTATGTCAATGTATAATTCATTTCTTTTATTAAATTTCTATGTTATATTATGGTTCATGCAATAGTTTGTAGACAATTACTAATATAATATTGAGTTATATACAAATTAGTTATCAAATCTTATTTGTTGTTTTGCCATGCACATGATGACGTTTTTATGAAAAAAATATATATATATTATAATAGCATGTACGTACACAATTACTAATATAATATTGAGTTATATACAAATTAATTATCAAATCTAATTTGTTGTTTTGCCATGCACATGATGACGTTTTTATGAAAAAATAATAATAGCATGTACACAATTACTAATATAATATTGAGTTGTATACAAATTAACTATCAAATCTTATTTGTTGTTTTGCGATGCACATGATGACGTTTTTATGAAAAAAATATATAATATGTTTAGCATTTTTTTTTGTCTTATGTATCAAATAATATATGATATAATATTGAGTTGTATGGTTCTTCTTTTCTTCAAGCATTTTAATACTATTTATGAGCAATTATTTTCTTTAGATCATGTATGATTTAATTTGATACTTAATTTGTGTTTTAAATTTTATTATATCTTCGTGTTTAATATTTCAACAGGCATTGTGAGTACATGCGAGCTAATATGTGTGTGTGTGTAGTCATGTAAAACTCTGATAAAGAACTTATTTTATTATTTTTTTCAATTGGTTATATTTAAGATTTTATTTATTTTTTATTTTTATCTACTTTAAACCTTATATAGGGTAAATTTGTAATAGAGAATCTTAAAAGGATGTTTCAAAACAATTTAAAGATGTAAATGCTCACTTATATGATTAAAAAAATTAACCTACATGGAATTAACAGCCACAGTTAAATATAGAAAATTAATACATCATTTTGTTTTATCTTTTCCTATCCTATCACCTTGAACCCTAAAAATCGTGAGATCCAAATCCATCCATATATTTAATTACAATTACTTATTTGGTTTTGCTTTTGGTGGGCTTTAACACGGACAACAAACTATAAATATATATATTAAATTTACTTATCTAATTATGCTTTTGGTATCTCTAAGACGGACAATAAGCTGATTACGTGGTGGGTCGTCATCAAATTAGCTACGGTCAGAATTTTTAACACAGCACACATTGATATCGCGCAGTGTGGCTTTCAATTCTGCTAAAAGAATCCAATGCGCTTTGTCTGCTTCCATAATAGTGTCAATAAATAATGTTTCTATCAGTAAGGTTGTCGTTTTCAATTTAACATAAATGTTCTTTCCTTTTGTGCTCTTGATATGTAACAATTGTTACGTGGGAATCTTGATTTTGCATGTCGTAAACCGCCATATTATTTTCTTTTTTCCTTTTTTTTGAATGGACGGCCACATAATTTTTCTTTTCTCAGCATTTCAATAACGAAAAAAGCTCTTATAATTCATGGAATTATTTAGTTATTATTTAATTATTAAAATAAATATAATAATTAAAATATTAATTATTTTAATAAATAATAAGACTACTGAGTCAATAATTGACATAAGGAATTTATAAAAGTGTTAGGAGTATAGATCAGCACATTCTTTCAAAAATCAAATTGTCTCGTCTAGTAGAAAATATGTTTTTTTCCAGTACGATCAACATAAGATGATGTGGCATGAGGATGACAAAACCGGTAATATGTAACATCTATCTCCGATTGTTAACTATTTCGAATCATTTCAACTCATTATTTGGGCTCTTTATATGAAATTGGTAAAAGCCAAAGCATCTGATTTACCAGTGAAAACCATTCTACCAAAATATATGGAACTATTCTACTTTATTTTGGAGAAAAGCATTCCAGAAAATAATTCTTTTAAGATGAGTATCGAAAGGGATATTTGAACGTCATCGGAATGACATGAGGTGGTAATATGCGACTTTAACATCCCTCGTCAATATAATTTTGCTTGCCATAAACTAGGTAAAGAAGAATTTCAAATGTCATTGAAGGACATGAAGTTGTACTTTGCGGACTTTAACTTCACCTGTCAATAATGTATATCTCCGTATATATTCTCATTCATGATAATATGTAATAGTAGAATACAACGTAGGTGACTCCTATTGTACTTATTTTAAACAATATCCATTATTTAAAGAGTAAAGTTAGAAAGACAATCACAACTTCTTTAGTGTCATGATGGCACCATTTAAACAATATTAATCATTTGATCATTGAATTAAAATATAAATAATAGTAATTAATATATTAAGTATTTTAGTAGTATAATCATGGTGAGATATGAATTTGATCCGTTAAATAACGAATAAATTGATTCTATTTAAAAACATAATAAAATCGTGGAATTTTTTGATAGGCATGATTTTTTTTTTTTAAATTTCAAATAACCCTCTTTTGGTTTCATTTAGAGATTTAGAAATTTTGTCCTCTTGTTAGCTTCCAATAAATAGGTTTTTCTGTTCTAGTTATCGGCACAAAAATCCTAAAAAGGCAAAAAAGTACAAAACATATGAGCAACCGTTTGCCCTTGGTAGCTACAAGACAAAGAGATCTATGCCCGTATGATGCTCTAGGAATATTATGCTTGAGAAATATTTCCTCCCTTCTTCTCTCAATGCAAAAAGTTTATGTTGGCTATTCTCCTATACAGCTACAAGGTCCTCAGCTTTGAGTGTTCATGGAACTGGATAGTAGAGAACAAGAAAACAAAGAAGCTTTATCCAAGCAGCTACAAAATGAAAAACTAATTAAGCTCATATATGTCATATTTTGGTAACACTATATGCTTAAGAAAATATTTCTTTCCTTCTTCTTAAAGTGCAAAGATCTAATGATCACGACCTATGCAAAAAATAATGGATTATTTGTGTCATCAGTGCAAATTTAAAAGGGATAAAAACCCCATACTCACTCATATTGTAGTTAAGACTTAAGATCATGCAAACCAACTAGGTTCTTAAATATTGTTATTTATTATTTTTTTAAGTCACCATTTGTGGGTCAAATGGCTTACTTTCATTTATGCCTCATGGTCCAATCAGAACTTTTATGACTAGTGCTAATTTTTCTTATTTTTCTGCCGCTTTTTTATTATTTTACTTAAATAATATATGTAATATTTAATAATTTATTAGTTTTCCTAGTGTGTCCCTACCACATACAAAGAGTATATCCACAAAGTCAAAAAGAGGGGGAATATGTTGAGTTTTAGAAATTGAGATGATGATATGATTTTAATATTGCTCGGGATGGTTGATGTAATATAGATAAATTTATATTATGGGAATTTATAATCTTTAGTAGTTACGTATTTTCAGTGGTTTAAGAATTATTAAGATATGAATTCAAAAGTATTTTAATAAATTGTATTAATTAAAAGAGTAGGTTGCGAGTTCCTAGTTGGCTTTGTAATCAAAATTTCAAGCATGTAGATAAAAACCTTTTGAGGTTGAGGACATGTTCAAAATATTTAACGAGATTTCAAAATGAGTTTTTTAATCATGTATTTATTTATTTTTTTGTTAAATGAGTTTAAAATCTTTTAAAACTCATACCAAACTCATGTGCTTTCATCCCTATATATGTAATTAAAGTTCGAAATCACTAACTAAAACAATCCTCCGCCTATATTGGAAATAGCGGAAAGAATTAATAGAGGAAGGAAGTGGAAGAAATTTTATTTTCTTCAAGATACCTTACTTGACTTGGAAAAATAAAGGCATAGGAGAAAGGAGGGATTTATGAGGAAAATACAACTTTTACCCTTGAGATAAAAACACCCCCTTGAATTTTATGGACTTTTATAGTATTAAAATGAAAACTATGTTGTTGACTTTTTTTCCCCCACTTTAAATTTCCATATCCAATTCGGCAATATTATAATTTTCTTCTTTTTTTTATTTCCTATCTATTTTCCTTCTAATTTCCATCCATTCCAATTCCTCCCATCTTTTCCAAAGTATAAATTTTGTAGTTTTCCGTCTTTTTTTTTTTTTTCCACGACAGTCATTGGTGATTGTGTTATTAGTTTCATACTTTCAGTGCACCTGTGAATGCTCTAGTTTAAGATATTTATTTATTTATTCCCTTTATGTTTCGCATAACATTCTTTTGCAGCAATTATCTATATAATATAGTCAACTTCATAATCCTCTACAAAATTTCGTAATTTCTATCATATGTAGGATCCTCCTAATTTCTTGTAATTTCTAAATAGTGCATATAATCCTAATTTTGTAATTCCCCTCATCTTTTGTAATTTCCTTAAAGCATTTTCTAGTTCCTGAAATTAAAAGGGTGACCAATACTACATAGCTAGCTAGACTAGTATAAAGAGTTGTTTCCATCTTGAGCTATGGCCATTCATCAATGGCCGCAGAAACTTGTCAAAAGGAAAGCGATGTATTGAACAAAAGATGGTCCCTAGTGCATTAATGGGTAAACGAATGGCCGAGGGAAAGTTTCCATGTACTTCGTTCGTCATCGTTTGTGGACAGTGGACCTTTGATGGTCAGGACACAAATAGAACAGACAAAACTAACCCGCCGTAGGATAACATTCGTTTAACTTGTGGTTTTCACTCTATAAGCATCGTGGAGTGCGCTTCAGTTTTTCTCCCAATATAGAGTAATAAACTTTGAATTAAATCATTACGATGAAAAATCTAACCTTCAAACATCTTTTAGAAAAACCAATAAGTGAACCATTCTCTCTTATCTCCTTCTCGCTCTCCTGCCTTCTCTTTTACAGAGAACTCTTTAGAAAAACCACACCGTTAGGGACAGCACATGGCTATCCCGTGGTCACATAACTACTCTTCTTCTCACATCTTTTCCATTTTTATACCACATTGCAATTGCGATTGCAAATCCACTACTATTGATTTAAATATTCTTATATACCTATTTTTGTTAGATATGTTTTTCTCTCATTTCTTTTATTATAATCCATTATAATCCACCATGATAAGTTTACTTGTACAAATTAGGCAAATTTGAAGAAATCGTGATGATTAGGATATTGATATGTCAATAGGGTTTTGAATAAGTAGTTTTTACCTTCTGTTTCTCTTGTTTTTTTCTTTATTTTTATTATCATCCCCTTATGTGGGATTTTGTCATCTCTTTTGGGATTTACTATACTTCCTAGGTGGGTGATTTATAGTTCATGTACCAGACATATGTTATATTCTAGGTTGTTTTTTGAAAGGATGCATGAGTCTATCCGATTGGGTTGTCACACCCTCAACTCTTTGTATAGAAGTTGTCTTTTCTTGATCAATGTATTATCCCATATTGAATGAAACTTATTTTTACTTCCAAAAAAAAAAAAAAGGTTATTTGAGAAAAAAATAATGTTTGTGCATTTGAAATTAGAAGTGTGAGATTCACTACTATGTATTTTATTTTATTATTATCAATTACAATGGTTGCAGGGATAATGGGGACTCGGTTCAACTAAGACTAATATTAATGTCCCAAGACTATAATACTATTGGCTAGGATTTACTATATTTTATTTTTTTTAAATTTATTATATATAATTATTATGCGACATTTGTATTGGGGAGAGGGGTGCATTCCAAATTTTCTACTGTATTTTCAATAATATCCATTTACAATTTACTGTTTTTGAGATTGCGTGAGATGGTTAATTAGCTCAAGATAGTATGGGCAATGCTGACAAGAAAAGTCTAAATATTTATCAAGTTTGATATATTTAAACATTTAAGTCGTAATTCAAAAATTGACCAAAATTCTAATAATAAGTCAAATATTATCCCACTTATAAGCTTGAACAATTGGAGATTTAGGGTCAGGTGTTTAGAAGGAAGATTAATTTTTATTCATTCATTCTTTCTTTCTTCCAACATTTTCCATGACTTTCTCTTCCACTCATATATATTCAGACAATGCATCCTAGTGAAAATAAAACCTAATGGCTCTTTTTCTTCCAGTGTCACACCACAACTAAGTCATCAGACTGGTCCTACGACAGCTATTTAGAGAAATATCCTGTCAAAGGGCTTGTCGATGTTGCTGATAATATATTGGACCACATACAATTGATTGCAACAGCTGTACGGTCGAACATTTTACGAATGGAAACATTGAATGACATCAATCATTTTGAATAGAAGTCAGTGTGCATTATGAGATTGTGCCTCACTATGGAATTTGGTCCTGGACGTAATTCATCTCAGACACATACACACAGCCCAATTTTTCATACTTAAGCTCAAGATACCAAAAGTTTACACAATTTGCTGATTTTAATAATTATATCTATAAGCTTGACCCGCATTCAGTTAATTTATTGTGTTTTTATTTATTTTTCAGAGTAAGCTTTAGCTGGTATTAGCAAACAACCAATCAAATTGAAAAACCAAACTGAAAAGAAAAAAAAAAATATTCGAAATTTTTAGTGGTTTGGCTCAATAAATTTTTCAAATTGAATAGAATTAAACTTTATGATTCGACCATATCACAAAAAAGTCAAGCTCAACTTTAAAAAGATATATATACCTATGTAAACACACACATAGACTGATATACATTCTCACGCATTTGCTTCTAAAAATGAAGAAGTAATGGTATATTGTATTAAAATATAATTTCTTTTTATTTATGTATATTATTAAAAGAATACTAGAAATTTTATATTCACATTCCCCTCATCCTTTAAAAATAATTAAATATCCTAAATTTGTTACAACTAACTAATAATATTGATCATATAATATTACCAGTATTTAATAACAAGACGTGGTTTTTACATATATATATATATATATATACACACGCGCGCGCGCGTATAATTCATTCTCTTCTATAAATTGCCAATAAAAGATAATAAGTGATCATAAAGGAAATGAACTTATCGTTATCCTAATGTATAATTGGTTATCTTGGATCATTATCAACATTTTTAGAATTCATTTATGTAATATTATTGTTTATGCAACAAGTGTTCATCAAAATATTCATCACGTGTATGATTGATTGAATAGTTTTTTACATTGTTGTACTTTTTTTTGGCCGAATATATTGTTGTACTTTATTCTTGCACATATAGAGTGGGTACATATAAATATGTGTGTGTATATATATATATATAATAGATAGGCACGCATTCAAAAACTCTTTCTTCTTTCACTTATTAAATGTAAATTGAAAAAAAAAAAAAAAACGTTGTCTAGTTATTTCTATCTTCTATCAATTACATTTTCAACTTATATTTTAAATGAAATAAAAAAATTAAATAATGTCTTGGCAAATTTTGCTTTGGAAAGTATAAATTTTAGTGTATTATTTCCAATTGAGACCTAAAATCTTACTAGGAACATACATAAAAATAACAGCCAACAAAATGATTGAATATATGACTTCAGTTTATAATTTTACCAATACTTATAAAACAAGCATATTCTTCTCTTGAATTTTTTTACATCTCAAAATAAAAAATAATAATTTGATAATTATAATGCGTTCGGAACCATGGAATTTGGACTTATTATAATCCACCTTTCATGGTTAGAAATCGTTCTCAAATTGATGGGGTGATTCATATTAAAAAAAAAAAAAAAAAAACAATTCAAGTTACCTTATAATTTGATTTGATTTGCAAGGGCACCATACCCTACCCCTACCCTAGTTTTAGGGTAGATGCCCCCACTATTTTAAATGTCTGTTCTGTCTTCAAACACATTTCTTGATCTCTACGTCCTAATAAAAAAATTCATAACACTTTAATTTGTAACCATTGGGTCATCCATGTCACTGCCATCTCTACGTCCTAATAAATCTTCTTGTTCGCTTGTTAAAAATGTCGTCTGATGATATATGACCTTTTATTTTTTTTTTTCATGCCATGCTTTTATATTTTTTGTCTTCCTTTAATTTTTCCTTTATCATTACATGTTCATAGAATAATCGTATTCCATGTGCATCACTTAATGTACTTGTCAAATACCTTGCTTTTATTAACTTAAAAAGGACGCTTCCTGTTTGGGATTGCTTTTTCAGACATCCAGCTCTTCAACTGTTTGTCCACTGGTGCCCCTCACCTAATATAGCTTCATTTTATTTGAATGAAAAGCTTATATATTCTTTTTTTTTTTTTTTTTTGCCAAAAAGACTTCATTCAAATAAAGTGAAAAACTTATATTTATTAGAGTTGTTTTCTAAACCCTGCTATGTATAAGGGTTATATATAAATACTAATAAACTTTTAACATTTATAGATTATGTAAATTATAAGCGATAATTATTCTAGTAATTATCCATTTTATTATCATACATACCATAATTTTATCAATATTTATGTATATACATCATATATAATATCTAGCAAGTCTTTATTCCCTATTAGAATGAAAGATCTTGAGCACAATGAGAATACAACAACATGGAAGAGTATAAATTAGACAACTATTAATTGCATATTTGACAAAATTTTAATAGGTTTATTTATTTATTTTTCTTAAGCTTCGACTTTCTTCCCTTTATCAATATATAGTTCTTGTAGGATATGGGTTATAGGTATGAATTCTTAGAAAAATTCATGTTTCCCCCTTTTCTTTTGGATGACTGAGACCTCCTAGGGTGATGGGAAGAGATTTGTTACAAAACATAATGCGAGAATGAGAAGTTGTCCTCAAAAGTTCATAGAATACGTTGTAATAGATTAATAAGATAATTGCATTGAATTAGTTGAATAATAGTCGTAAAGTACGTAGTCGATGTAACAACTCAGGATCTATTCTACTAGTACAAAAAAACACTAGAAAATACAAGTATAATAAAGAAAGAAAGGGAAAAGGGAACTTATCCCCCCTTGATCAACTTCTTGAGTCATTTTGTGGAGTCTTGGTATGACTCGAATAATAGTGCATCAGTTGATCAAAATACCTTGCAAACATACAAGTAGCAGTAACATTAGACATTAACAAGATAACGAAACATAAGGACAAAGAGAGAGTGATAAGTAAGGTATCTAAAACCCTAGTTTTGATTGGAATTGCGTAGAAGAGAGACGAAAGTGAGGGTTTGTTTAAGGTAATTGAGGAGATAGTAAGTAGAAGTGGGTTGGGCTTTATTTACTGGATTGAACCAGAAATACAACCGAACAAGATCTTATTTGATTTTACTATTTGAGCGTGATGAAACTATTAATTTAGGGATGTGTTGGAATATAAGATGTTATTGGATTATTGATATGGTTTCATAATGAATTGTAGAAAAATATGAGAAACTTCATATTTCCAATCCCTTCCTCTCCTCTTTAGCCAAAACACCACTAGAATATTAGGAAGAAATTTGATAAATCTTGAAAAATTAGAATTAGTAGAAACCTAATTTTGATGATAAAATGATAAATAGCAAATTATAGTAATTTTTCACTGAAGATAGATCAAGAGAAGCCAATTCCCTTGTTCTTATCCCTTGGCCATGGCCAAGACATTTCAATGAATTAGATAGTACAATCTAACTCATAATTTGATTTAGAAAATATGGAATGAATGTTTGTGAGGATATGAACTGATATGATGAGTTAATTAGCATATTGAACTGAATTCACATGAGTTAATGATGAAAACTAGTTTTCAGAATGAATCTCATGTTTAGAAATGCTAATGATTTTGTTAAGATTATGCATTTGGTACTTACATGAATTAGGATTCAAATTATGTGTTGTATAACGTGTAAGGGTCATGAAAATGTAAGTGATAAAGTCTTAAGGTCTAAGTCCTGGCCTATTTTAGAGCCAAGAAGTTTTAGAAGAAGATGGACAAACATAAGATTTTGTTGCACAATGTACAAGGGTCCTTGTGTGGAAACTAAGACACTTGAATGGTAAAAAGAGAGTACCAAACATTGAGCATCAAAATGGGATAATGCAAGCCATATTGGTTTCAACCTAAAAAGGAGTGAGGAGCCTATAATGATGAGGTTTTGGCTTTGAATTTCATGAAAAAAAGATTGTGGTAGAGTGTAGAAGAGTTAACTAAGGAGTAAAATATTATGTTAAAGACCTCACTATATTTAATGAAAATAGTTTGAAAAATTTTTAGTCATGGAAAAAAAAAAGTATTATGTGTATGATTAGTAAATGAATGCCCAACTAGCCTCACTTACTTCCAATGATTACATTAGTCCTTAATTGGACATGTTGTTTTCCAAGAGGCGATGGGATGGATAAGAGAGTGAGACAACTTAAAGATTAAGAAAGAAGTTTATGTAAAGAGAGTTTGAACCCAAGTACTTTAAGTGAGCGGGGTACCCTATTGTCCACACCTAAACTTCATACCATTTTGATGCCTTTGTGCAATCAATTTACTATATCATTTCTCTCTTTTAAATTTCGATTGAGAGCAAAAATACAACAAAGACACCAATCTTATCAATATTTCCGACCAAATGGTGGTTTTTTTATCATTCAAATGCCAATAACATATAGCAATTTTCACTTTCAATGTCCATTGCTCTTATTAATTCATGCAAATTGTAGTGATTGTACCACTTGATTTGGTTATGAGTAATATCAAATAAGGTTAGGGTAATGTGATGTTCTGTGAGTCTTGTCAAATGGAGAGATGCACGTGTCAAATTACAATCAAAACCCTAAATTCCATATATTTTTTTCCTCTATGTAGCTTTGATCTGAAGAGAATGATACTTCAGTAATTCTCTTTGAAGGCAGCTTATCATTGATCCTAAACAATAACCAATAGTTTAACGTAAAATTCACGTCCCAATTAATATGACATTCACTACTTTAAATCCACTATTGGCTTTATTACATAGTAAGAGCTTTACCAAAATTCCTTACACCATTAGTTAAGAATTAACCAAATAATTCCAAAATCAAAAAGAAAAAAAGTCAGGGAGTAAAAGAGTCTTTTACCAGATCTTTAATCTAACCCTATATATTTCTAAATAAATGTAATCTTGTTCTCCTTTCACTTATTGCTAGTTTTCTCTTATCAAATTCATGGTATTGTTCCCGTAACACAGTGTCTTCATAAATTGAGTTGGTAAGAAGCAAATTAAAGATGGTTTTCTTTATTTTTGGACTTATAGCGATGCTTAGCAAGTAGTGGTAGTAGGTTTCATGGAAAGTTGCGATCTTATGTGGAGTAGTTCTTGAAACCTATGAGAGGTAAGCAAAGGTTCTTAATGCCAAGTTAAATTTGTAATTAAAAAGTTGTGTTGTATTGGTATGTAGGCATTTAATTTGGAAAAAGTGTAAAAGAACAAGAAGGATCAAGAGATTTAAGTAAGTTTTCTTTAAACCTTGTGTAAGATAGATTCTTCTTAAGTTGTATTGAGTTAGATAAGTTCAGGACGGATTGTATTGTAAAAAAGTAAATCAAACTCAAGTATAGGTAGAGACTTGTGGCTTTTCTGAAAAAAAAAAAAAACCATAGAAAATCGACTTTCTAAGGCGTCTTTGGGTTGCAAGTTGTTGCACTTAAAAAATGAGCACAAAATGCCTATTAAAATCAACTTACTAGTCCATAATGAACCAGTTCATCAGTCCATCTAGTATATGCTGACACAAGGTTAGTGGCTTGCTATTAGACCATCCAAACTGATTTGATGTGCATATTTCTTTTGTTTTATTTTTTCAAAAATATATTTTATAATTAATATCCTAATCCAATTATTAAATGAATTTTATTTAATTGAGCTTTGAACAACCTCATAGCCTAATTTTTCCAATCACATGCTAACTTATAAGTTTTCTTAAGTACGGATAAGTGGCTAATAAATGAAACTACGTGATGATAGGTGATTCTAAATATCATAAAATGCTTCTCAAAATCAGATATACGGAGTGTAGAGTCACTTACGAATCGGGTGAATATACCTAAAAAGTATTTACAATGTTTGTTAACTATACTAAAGAAAAGAGAGAAAGGCATGTGTGAGAGAGTTGGCACTTTTTGATTTTGGAAAGAGGAGGTTTGAGTGAAATTTAAAACGTTTTACGAATTTGTAGAGTTTGGTTATGGTTTTGTATGAAATTAAAAGAACAGGGTTAGATCAATTTTAATTTGGCTAGGAAGAGAAAATCAAACTAATCATAAGGGAAGGAGACAGACAACGAAAGAAAGCAAGAAAATGAATTTACCATATTGCCCTAAAAGGTTTTTTTTTTTTTTTTTCATTTTTTTCCCTATTAAAGATATTTCACATACAAATGCCATTTGTTATTACCACCTAATCATTAACTCAAACGTCGGCAAATAGCATTTCGATAATTTCTAGGAGGAGAATCCTGAACAGGAGTTTGGATTTTAGTCTTTTGGCACAGTAAAATTGTCGACATTGATTGATTAATGACTTTTAGTATTTGCTTACACACTCTCGAAACTCATGCGACGTGAAAATGCCGCCCCCACCTTCGCTTCCTTTGTTTATTTAAATATGATATTTCTTACATGCAAATTAGGAGATTAAAAGTTAAGGAGCAAAGGAATCATTGATACTTTATCGTTTGCTTTCATGTCTAGAAATTCAGTTGTTATGAGTCTGGGTGGAAGGAAAGTGGAAAGAATGGATTATTAAAAATTTAAATTATTTTATGTGTTTTGGATAATAAATGAGATAAAAATTGATGGAATCGTAATTATTATAAAATATAAAATATGATAAATGATAAATTACTTATATGTCTCTAAAAAATAATAAGTAATTTAAAATAGAAGTGTACAAGAGTAATTTTCAAAAAAATTTACTTTTCATCCTATTTCTCTTCATTTTGGAGAGGGCAAAAAATTGGTGGGATCCAAAGAAAATATTACATCCATTTTCCTCCAATTATCTTTCCCTCTCAAAACAAATAAGAGATGAAATTAAACACCTTCTCATTTTCTCTCATCCCCAATCATTCCCTCCCAATTTCCCTGCAAATGTGTTCAATGAATAGGGTACAACATTTCCTAATGTAGCAATAGCACTTACAGATTAACCATTGTTCCCTACAACAATAATCCTTCTATTAGATGTGGCTTATCTTAATGCTGGCAACTTGAGATACGACCCATGAACCTGAACACGACACGACACATTTATCAACGGGTTTTGAGTAAATAAAAGTCAACATGATTAATAAACCCAAAAATGACAAGAATTTAAAGGTGTCCGAGTTTGGGTTTAGGATCTAAGCATGTCCACAAAACAATGACCCCATTATAATATATTATTAATGTTTTATATTTGTATTTTGTTAAAATATAATATTATTATCCTTAACAAATAAAATGACAAAACTATCCATATATGAAATAAATTATATATATAAGTATAGTATATAAATTATATATAGAACATACACATAATATATATATGGTAAATTACACCAGAAGGTCTCAACATTTGGAAAAATAATTCAATTTAGGTCTCCATAGACACATATCAATAGGAGTTAAATAAAACTCACAAGACCCTTCTTATGTTGACATGTGTTCATAGAGACCTAAATTGAATCATTTTTCCAAATGTTAAGAACCAAAATGAAAATACCTCCAAACGCTGAGACCTCTTTTTAACTATTTAAAACGTTGAGACCCAAAATGAATTTACTTTCAAACATTGGGACATTCTGGCATAATTTCCCCTATATATAAAATATAGATCTTGTTTAACAAATAATATCTACATAATTTATATATCAATATACAGTTGATTTATTTGCTACATATGTAACATATATATACACAACAAAAATATCATATATTTTGCAAGTCAAATATTTATAACAAGTTTATGTATTGATATAACACATATATATTAAATTTGTAGATTATAAATATATAATTTATGTGTTATGTAAAGATTATGCATATAAAATATTATATAAATATATGCATTAAAATAGAAATTGCATACGAAACATTTATAAAATGGATAGATTGTATATAATATATGTAACTTACAAAGTGCATAAAGTACAAATTATATCTATATCGGTTAAATATATATTAAATATATATAACATAACATATATATGGCATAACATATATATAATAATATTTATAACGTATATGTGTACATAAGTATATATACACATATATAATATCTATATGTTATAAATACATGATTTATATGTTTTATATGTATATATGTTATAATTATAATTCATTTGTTACATAAAATGAATATGCTCATGTATAACATAATATATAAATATATATTGATATATAGGTTATATAACTACATGATTAAACTATATATTTACATTTATTTTTCACGTAAATTGAATATGTTACATGTGTGTGTTTGAAACATAATATATAAATCATATATAACATATTACACAAATTTATATTAATATATGACATATATTTTGTAAATATTATATATAATGCATATATATAACAAATAATATATAAAATATAAATGATACCTAAAATGTTGTGTTTTAATATATATTATGTTTCTTATCTTTTTAGTTTTTAATTATGTTGTGTTGTTTGTTATAATGATTGGACAATATATTTGTTAGTTAAAAATATAGGTTCGATTTTTCTTACCATCAATTATTATCTACTAATGTAATGCTTATTTAATAACACATTAAATCACATAGTATAATCTGTTCCCTTTAATTATATATAAGTAACATTTCTCATATAATTTGTTAATAAAATCTACTTAGTGTAATAACTATTTTAATGCATTAATTTTTTTAAGTTCACTATTTATTACAGTACTAAATTTTTCTTATGACATTTATAAACAACTACTAAATCTTTCTCATCAACCAATAAATGGGTTGACATGAAACATGGTATAAACGATCGGATCACAAGTTTAGGTTTTCATACTTGAATTAGCACATGTTGGGTCCTAGGTTAAGATCCTTGAGACACAAACCCATTTAGATATGAACACAGGATACGACACCATGATACAAATTGCCAAAACTAGCTTATCTTATTTTATTTTTAACAATTTACTGCATATTTATATTTGTGAAAATTGAAACGAAATTAGTATATTGGTTTTTTCGTTTTATTTTTCTACCATAAAAAGAAAAGGAAGAAAATTAGTACATTGGTTGAGTTCCATCAAACGAATTTCGCGGAAAGGTGAAGATCTAAAGTACCCAAAACAATCTTTCGATATCATATGTTGGCCACAACTTCTTTTCTTTTCTTTTTCAAATATGCATTGAGTAATATTGTAAAATAGCGCCTTTTGTGTGTGTGTGGGCGAAATAGATTGTCATTCTTAGTTATGTTTGCCAATTCCTAAAAGCTACTAATACCGTAAAAGAACAACCAAAAACCTCTGCATCGCCAGTCAGCTATCCTTGATATTTTACAAGTTTCGCTAGGAAATCCAGCTGAAGGATAGTCTTGGTTGATTGAATTATTCAGTTCAGGGAAATCTTAACTCACAATTATGTAGGATAATTTTTTTCAGAAAATCCAAAGGCGAATTTAGGACTTGTTTGGTTTAGCTTTCTACTCATTTGGTATTTGTTTAAATCTGGTGTTTGTGGAAAAAAAAAATTAAATCAAGACTTAATTATTTACATATAGATTAAAATATAGCTACATATAAAGATACAAATGAAAAATAAACTATCTAAACAAATCCTCAATGGAATACCAAAATGGACCATTAGTAGATTTTCAAGCTCTATAAGAATTTCCAATAAAGTTATGCAGACCGGGAATTTTTTAGTTAGAATACATCATTTTACTAGTTACAAAATTTAGGATTCTTCTTTAGTTTTACAGTGTTATATGATTCTATATTTGGAGAGTTAGGAAAAAAACATAACGCTCTTTATATAGATTTTATGGATTTTACCGTGATTCTTTCTTGAATTGAACCTTACATCCATACAAGAATATATAAAGAAATGAAAATGAAAAAATACACTATAAAATACTCAAGTGGAGGGTGAATTAAGTATTTATCCTAAAAAGCTCAAAAAATTAATTTTAATGTAGCATATCAAAATTAACGTTAATGGCAGCAGATATACAACAACAGATTACAATATGAAATTTAAAAAAGATAGAGATAGAAGAATTTAGTTCAGATTTTAATGTGAAGTTCGGCCTACTTCTTATTCTCTACGATCCACCAAGGCCTCCAATGGAGAACTTCACCACCGGTTTATTAATCACTATAAATAACCACACTCAAGCTGAGTAATATACCGTTATTATAATACTTTAGGAAATAAAGTATCTCATTTCTCTCTTAGATGTTTTCTGATAAATAGCAAACACAAGAATAGAGCACTAGAATATTTTTCTCTCCTTTTTTTGAGATATACAAATTAATGAATAAGAGAACAAGAAATTTAATAATTTGTTTGTTCGCAAGTAAAAGCTCTTTTTGCACTTTTGCTCTATTGAATCTCTTAAGGACAGAGTATATATAGCCTTTAAAAATTCGAATGTCCATTAGAGATAACGCCTTTAAGTCGCCAATCATTAAATGTGCTTCAATGGCTCTTTTTACCACATTGGCTCTAATATTTAAGCTATCGCACCCTAATGTTTGTTGCACCTTAAAATATCGCACCTTATTTTTGCCCTTGACCAAGTTTGTGCTCATATGCACTCCATCGAGCCTTGAATTCAAACTTATCGCGCCTCAGACTTATCGCACCCTACATTCATTGCATCTTGGTTTTGACCTTCGAGTAGAGCTATGTATGTTTGAACTTGTCGAGTCTTAGTCTTGAACTTGTTGTAACTTAACCAATGGAATTGTCAAGCCCTCAACATGACCCGTGACCAAGCACTCTGCATGTTTGAGCTTGTCAAGCGTTAGACTTTGAGCTTGTCGCGCCTTGACTGATCAACACATCGAGTTCTCGACGTAACCCTCTACTAACAGCTCTTCATTTTTGGGCTTTTTGAGCTTTGATCTTAATTTTGCCGCACCTTCGTGAATGAAACAATCTAGCTCTTAACTTAACCCTCGACTGATACTATTCATTACTAAATTTGTTCCTGCTTAAAACCTACAGAAACACCACAAAGATGCACAACATACACATATATATTCTAACATATTGATTGACTAATTAAGTGTGGTTTACCATAATTGAATAGTTGATTGTGCATCATATTATCTCATCAAAATGCAGATTGAACTTACAAGTTCAACAATCTTCTCCCTTTTGATGAGGACAATTATGTATAATTAACTCCTTTTTATTTCAGTTTAAGCATCTGGGTTTCAAAAGAATTTTCTTAATTTTAATTGCAAAACTTGATGTTTAATTCTAGGAAGATGAAAGCTACACTTAGTATATCATTTAGCTCCCCTTTTGTACTTATCAAAACAACAACATGCATACTTGTTAATTGTGCATTATACACTTCTCCCTATTTGTACTCATAAAAAAAAACACAAATTTATAATATTGCAAACAAGGAGAGATGCACATATACCATATACAAAGGACTTCACGCATTTCATTCAACACAAAACAATTGCCCTACAAAGAGGACTTCATGACAAGTGCCTCACCAGAGGATATCGTTGATGCCTATACATATGTAGGACTTCATATCGTGCCTCAACACTGAGGACTTCACTCACTACCTTAACAAAGGACTTCATAAATGCCTCGACATGAGGACTTCACTCACTATCTCATGCACATATAATAGATTTTTTGAAGCGGAATACAAACATTTAATAGCTTCTTTTATTCCTAAATCAAGTTCTAGATCATCTTGGCTCCATGATCATTTAGCACTCATCTTACTTGATCATGCCCAATTCTCTTTATAAAGTACTAAAATGATCTTCATCAACGGTTTAGTAAAAATATCAGTAAATTGATTATTTATATCAACAAATTCCATGATGATATCTCTATTTAGAACATGATATCTAATGAAATGATGTCAATTTCGATATGCTTGGTCCTTGAGTTTTATATTAGATTTTTTTGTCAAATTTATAGCACTTGCTATCATAGCGAATTGGAACATTTTTATATTTTAAACCATAATCAAGCAAAATTTGTTTTATACATAAAATTTGTGTACAACAACTGCTAACGGCTATATACTTAGCTTCAGTAGTTGAAAGTACAACCAAATTTTGCCAAGATATTAGGGAATTTCTAAGAAAGTGGAATGTGCTACTTGTGCATTTCCGACCTACTTTGCATCTAGTAAAGTCAATATTGAGTATCCAAATTAGATTAAAAGAGGTAAATTCTGGATACCACAAGCCAATTTTAATCAATCCTGCAAGATACTTGAATATGCATTTTACTGCATTCAAGTGTAATTCTTTTGGGTAAGATTAAAATCGTGTACATACATACACTGAGAACATGATATTAGGTCTGGAAGCTATAAATACAACAAACTACCAATCATGCCTCTACAAAGCTTTGCACAAATATTTTTTTCATTTTCATCTTTGTCAAGTTTTACGTTTATGCTTATAAGTGTAGGTTTCGTTTTAAAATTATCTATTTTAAACATTTTCAACAGATCTCTTGTATATTTTGATTTATTAATGAATGTTTCATTTTCATATGGCTTTATTTAAAGACCTAGAAAATAATTGAGTTCTTCCATCATGCTCATTTCAAATTCTTTCTTCATAGACTTAACAAATTCATTTATAAACTCATACTGGTAGCTCCAAACACAACGTCATCTACATAGATTTGCATAATCAATGTGTCTGACTTATGATTTTTTAATAAATCTATTGTTTAAAAAGAAGCAAGTAAGTCTTTCATACCAAGCTCTAAGAGCTTGCTTTAGACTATAAAGAACTTTGTTTAATTTAAAAACATGATCATGGAATTCATTATACTCAAAACCCAATTGTTGCTCTATATAAACTTTTTTTTTTTTTAAAACCATTTAAAAAAACACTTTTGACATCCATTTGAAAAAGAATAAAATTCTTAAATTAGCAACTGCCAAAAGCATTCTAATAGATTATAGCCTAGCAATTGAAACAAAGATCTCATCGAAATATATGCCTTATTCTTGATTATAACCTTTTGTAACTAATATAGCTTTTTCTTGTTATTATTCTAGTTCAATAAGCTTGTTTCTATATATCCATTTGGTTCCAATAACTGGTCTACTATCAAGTCAATGAAGCAATTTCTAAACATCATTTCTTGTGAACTAGTTTAACTCTTCTTGCATAGTGTATCCAAAATTCATTTTTAAAAGTTCTTCAATATTTTTAGGCTCGGTTTGTGATAGAAAAACAAGATTACTTGTATTCTTTAAAGATAATCTTGTTTGTACTTTATTAGAAGGTTCACTAATAATTAGATCTTTTGGATGCTATCTTGCATATCTCCACTCTTTAGGAAGATCATAATTAGCCGATTCATGTACAACATCCATTTTATGTTCTTATCTTCATCATTATTATTTTCAAGAGAGAATTTATTCAAATTAGTACAAACAGCATCCACATCATCATTTGAGCATAAATAAGGTAAATAATCATCAAAAAACAACATGTATAGATTTTTCTACAACTAACTTCTTTTATTAAACACTCTATATGCCTTACTTGTTAAGAATAACCTAGAAAATTCATTTATCATTTTAGCATCAAATTTAACCAATTGTTCTTTTCCATTATTTAAAATGTAATATTTAGTGCCAAATGGATGAAAATAAGATATGTTAGGTCTCTTTTTTTTCAAAACTCATAGGGGTTTTCTTAAGAATTGATCTTATAAAAACTCTACTTGATATATAGCAAGCAGTAATTATAGCTTTAGCCTAAAAATGTTTTAGTAGATTGTTTTCACACAACACGGTTCTAGTCATTTCAATTAAATTCTATCCTTCCTCTCAGGTACACCATTTTGTTGTGGAGTTCTAGGTGCTAAAAAAGTATGTTCAATGCATATTTACAACAAAAATCATCAATTGCATAATTTTTAAATTCTCCTCTATGATCAATTCAAATAGATATAATATTAAGACATTTTTCATTTTGGACTTTTTGCAATATCTAAAAAAAACATGATTTGTTTTGTCTTTAGATGCAAGGAAGAGATCCATGTATATCCAGTGAAATCATCAATAATAACCAAAGTGTATTTCTTGCCTCCCAAACTTAGAGTTTGAGTAAGACCAAATAAGTTCATATGCAATAGTTCTAATGGCTTAGAAGTAGAAATAACATGCTTTGACTTAAGGAAGTCATGTTTGATTTCCTTGTTGACATGTTTGACAAATTTATCATTTGAAAATTTATTTTTGGTAAATCTTTGAAAAGATTATTTTTAATAAGTTTTGAGATTATATGCATGCTAGCATGTCAATTTTCTATGTCATAGCCAACTATTGTCATTTGAGAATAAAGCCAAGTTTCATTTGATGATTTAAAATCATCTAAATTGATTTTGTGAATATTTCTGTCTATATCCTTCAAAACAAGCTTGGTTATTGTCAATTCTTTCTATGCAACAATTATTGGCAAGAAATGTTACTTTGAAACCATTATCATGTAATTGACTTAGACTAAGTAGATTATGTTTTAGATCATCAAGCAGTACATTTTTAATAATTAAATCTTTGTTTACAAGAATGTTACCTTCGCCAGAGCGGTTGATTTTTTATTGTTTCCAAAGGTAACATTCATTTGATCTTTCAAGTCTATATATGTGAACTTGGATGTGTCTCTAGTCATATGTTTAAAGCAGCCGCTGTCCAAGTATCATTTGTTGTCCCTATGAAGATCCCTACAAAATAAAGCATTATTTCTTTGGTACCCATTTGAGTTTGGATCCTTTTTGGTTAGGTGGAATAAGAATCTTTCTCTTAAGAATCTAAACCAGCTTGCTTTTATGATTCAAATGCATGGTTTTTCTTATTGCACAATCTTATGCAATATGACTAGATTTCCCACAGTAGTTGCATGTCCCATGAGAGGCTTTTATAAATTGAGTTTTGTGAGACTTGCAACTACTTTATGTATTATATCCAATTCCATATTTATTTGAATCACACCTTATATTTCCAAGAAGTATGTCAAATTCTTTTTCCCATTTGTGAATTTGGCTCTAGAAGCTTTTGAATCATCTAAGCTAGCTTTAGCAATATATTTTCAATTTTTAAATTCTCTAGCTCTTTTTGAATTTCATTATTACTACTAGCACATTGAACTCTATCATTATTGATTGATTTAATTTGAGATCAAGCAAGTCATTTTCAATTATTAATTTTTCATTGATCCTACTTAACTCATCATCATTACTTTTTAACTTCTTATACTTGTTATTTATATTATCATTTTCCAATTTTAGACTATTTATTTCTTCATAAAGTCTTACATTTTCAGATTTAATCTCTTCATGCTTGTTTTGAAAATTTTCTAGCTCTTCTCCTTCTTCTATCATTAAAATTTGAGCATGATAATGTTCTTTTTCTCTACTTCAGCTAACTTACTTCATACTTATTATATATAGAATAAAACTCAGCATAAGAAGGAGAAGAGAGAGAATTTACCTCATCGTCTAGTGCCATGAAGCACATATTCTAATTCGAGTTACTTGAGCTATCATCACTCCAAGTAGCAATGGGTGCTTATTTTTTGGACCCTTGGACATCTTTTTGAGCAATGGACAATACTTCTGGATGTGTCTATGTTTGTGGCATTTGAAATAGGTTATCACATCCTTCTTTTTCTGTCTAGATAAGCTGTTATCATCGTCCACTCTTTGTGACTTGTAATTGGGCCTCATAAACTTTTTAAGCTTCTTAGCCATCAAGACAAGTTCTTCATTATCATCATCATCACTGGAATCTTGACTTGTGGCTTTTAAGATAATAGCCTTCTTGTTAGATTCCTCTTCGTGCTTTTTAATGAGCTCATGCGTTTTGAGCGCTCTAAGGAGTTATTCCTTGCTCATAGCACTTAACTCTTGTGCTTTTATATGGCAATTTTTTTTTTTCACTTCCTGATTAGATAGTGATATGAGAAGTTTAGAATTTATTTTCAAGTTAGTAAAATTCTTCCCAAGTACACTTAATAGATTTATGATATTAATGAATCTGTTGTGCATTTCATCTATAGATTCATTATGAAGCATTTTGAAATTTTCGAATTGTCCTCGTAAAAGACTTATTTTTATATCTCGAACTCTAGAAGTTCCTTCATAAATCTTTTTAGTTTCCCATATTCCTTTTGTAGATTTACATGTACATATTCTATTGAAATTGCTTTCATTCAAACCACAATGCAAAACATTCATAGCAATTTTATTTAAATATAATTTTTTTCCAATCTTCTTTACTGTAATCTTTTTCTTCTTCTCCCTTCTATTTTTAAAGACCCATTTTCTATAATATTCCAAATTAATCTATTTTAAGCTTTAAGAAAAATTTTTATCTACACTTCTAAGATGAGTAGTTACCTCCACTTAGAAGCGGTGGTCTATTTATAACTTGCCCGTCTAGAAATCCTAATGCATTAAATGTAACGATCTTTACCCTATTATGCTATTAAGCATAGAAAAGATAGAGACGTGGCTCTAATACCAAATGAAAAACAAGAAAATGCACTATAAAATACTCAAGAGAAGGGAGGGGTAAATTGAGTATTTGCCCTAAAAAGCTCAAACAATAAATTTTAATGCAGCATATCAAAATTAACTTCGATGGTAGTAGATATACAACAGTAGATTACATTTGAAATTTAACTAGAAAAGAATAAAAGAATTTAGTCCAAATTTTAACGTGGAGTTTGACCCATTTCTTACTCTCCACAATCCACTAATGCCTCCAATCAAGGACTTCATCACCAGTTTATTAATCACTACGAATAATTACACTCAAATTGAGTAATACACTACTATTACAATACTTTAGAAATAAAATATTTCATTTCTCTCTCTAGCTACTCTATGATAAATAGCAAACACAAGAACATAATACTAGAATATTTTTTTCTCTCTTTTTCGAGATATACAAATGAATGAATAAGAGAACAAGAAATTGAATAATTTGTTTATTTGCAAGTAAAAGGTCTTTCTACACTTCTCTTTTGTTGAATCTCCCAAGGATAGAGTATATATAACTTTCAAAAATTCAAATATCCACTATAGATAACGTCTTTAAGTCGTCAAGCATTAAATATGCTTCAATGACTCTTTTTGCCATATCGACTCCAATATTTATGTTGTCGCATCTTATTTTTGCCCTCGACCAAGTCTGTACTCATATACACTTTATCGTACCTCGAATTCAAACTTGTCGCGCCTCAAACTTGTCACACCCCACATTCATCATGTCTTGGTTTTGATCTTCGACTAGAGTTGTATATACTTGAACTTGTCAAGTCTTAGTCTCGAATTTGTCGTGCCTTAACTAGTGAACTTGTCGAGCCCTCGATGTGACCTGTTACCAAGCACTCTGTATATTTGAACTTGTCGAGCTTTAGACTTTGAGCTTGTTATGCCCTGACTGATCAACGCATCGAGCCTTTAACTAATAACTCTTCATTTTTAGGCTTGTTGAGCTTTAGTCTTAAGTTTGTCGTGCTTTAGTGAATGAAGTGGTCCAGCTCTCAACTTGACCCTTAACTAATATTGTTCATCACTAAATTTGTTCCGGCTAAAAACCTGCAGAACCTCCACCAAGACGCACAACATACACATATATATTCTAACATATTATTTGACTAATTAAATGTAGTATACCATAATTGAATAGTTAATTGTGTATCAAAATCCACATTGAACATATAAGTTCAACATAGAGTTGTATCTCAATGGCTTCTAAAAGCAAGAGGGATTGTGGGTTAAAGAATTCTATATAATAGTTATAATACTTTAAACAAAACTTAGACTAACCATCTGAATTTTTTAACAAAGCAATTTTCTCTTGAAAAGCCTTAGCATTGAATATTTTTTCTTCAACATAATATTATGTTAGTAATTTTCAAATATAGAATAATTACTATACTATATGTTTTATTCAATGTAAATTACAATAGAAAGCAAATTTTTATACTACAATGTAAAAGAGAAAAGAGAAAAGAAATTGCTTAGGTGTTTATAGTGACTTTGTTTTTTTGCGTCAATCTACTCCTTTAGCTTTATATCAAGACCTCGTCTTCCATACTGATATGTTCTGGTATATCCAATGGAAAAAATATTACAAATAATTTTCGAATAATCAATCTTTACACTCAATTCACACTGATCATCCTATCTTCCCTTCTGGGGGGCCAAAAAAAAAAAAAAAAAGAACGTATCTACCTTAACTCAAGCTTAGATTGATCTTCAAAGACTACATGTAATCACTAACTCATGCTACAATGATTTACAAACAAATAACTTAATACAAATTAATCTCCTTAATCAAACAAACACAAATTGTTGCATGGAAAGTAAAAATTATTGTTTAGTACAATAGCAAGATGATTTTAATTTAACATGCAACATATGATAATTTTCGAATAGAGAGTTGCAATTTTGTGTATCTCATGATTTTGAATTGTTGAAGTATTTATCAATTGGTCTTCAATGGGCTAGATTGTTTGGTCTTCAAGTTAACCTAAAAAAAATTCAGAATTTCAATAATAATTCATAGTGTGCAAAATTTAGATAGATATTTTAACAACAATTTAGAAATTTATCTTTGTTATTATTCCTTATTATTCCTCTTTTTGTTATCAAAGTTTTAAGAGAAAACCTAACAGTATTAAATTAAACTTTTTGAATTTCAGAAACTTAATTGGATTTTTGTGCAAAGTTAGAGTATCATACTTGATATTTTTCTTATTATAAATATTGGAATTTTCATCAAAATTCATTTATCCATAAAAAGAAACCTTTGGAGTTTTTTGGAAAAGTAATTTATCAGTATTTGTTGCTGCTAATAATCAATAATCATTCAATTAGGGATATAAATGAATAAGCTCGATTCACAAACTATTCGAATTCAACTCTATTTTCCTTGAAGTTGATTTAAGAATAGTTGAGTCAAACTCGAGTTCAAGTTTGAGCTACTTAAAGAGTTTATCATGTCGAACTCTAGCTTCATTTGAGTGTCATTTCAAGTTTGGCTTGACCTTAAATTTTCAGCTTGATAGAGATCAAGCCATGTTTGAGCTTTAAAATTTCTAGTTGCATTCAAGCTTGAGCTTAATACTGCACCATCTCATTTAAAGCCTAAAATTAAAAAATTATATACAAATTCATGCGTTCAACATATTTTGCAAGGACTCAATATATTGAGATGGACAAAATGAAGGAGTTGTTGTTTAATCAACTTTATTTGTTCTTTGTTTGAGGGTTGTTAAAACCAACTTGTCATCCGACACTAATAATGGATTAGGAGAGAAGAGAGAATGCTCTTAATACATGATCTTAAAGAAAAACTATATTTTAAACAAAGAAAAACATTGGCAAAATATGCAATTAACTACTTGAACTTTCAAAATGATCAATTTAGTACTTGAAATAAATTGACGTAGGTAACGTTAGTATATAAGAAAAGTTCTTTTAGGTACTAAATTGACATATTTTAAAGTTTAGATACTAAATTAATACATTTCAAGTTTGGAGACCTAGTTCGATTTTTGTCAATATTCAAATATAATTCATGTCATTAACCCTTGATTAATCAGCTATTAAAGTTATATTTAACTAAAATACAATTCCAATAAAGTGTTAAGTTTTGTTTGATAAACCGATTCTATGGGAATAGGTAAATACCAATTTATACACTATTTATTGAATCGATTAATTTTTAATCGATTCAAGTTCTTTTCTTTTTTTCATTTTATTTTAGAAAATTTATTGAGAATTGCCAAGTGAAAAGGTGAATAAGTGAGAGTGAACCAGTCTTTTGAACTGAGCTTAGAGTTGGTTCAACTGTGAACTGATTTGATTCACATAAACTACAACATTTACTATTATTATTATTATATATTTTTCAATTTTTTATTTTTTTAATATTAAGAAAATTACTAAATTTTATATTATAATACTTATTTATAATTATTTTTAGATAATTATAAAATCAAAAGTCACAAACAAGTTTTCAAGATTATGGTTCGCTTAATAATCAAGGTAAGTTTCTATATAAATTTTCAGGAATAACCAAATTCCAAAAATTGATGAAATACACATTTTTTGTTTAATTCCACTTAAATTAAAGATCTAACTTAAATTCCCATGAAGTACACTTTGAATATAAGGTTGAAGATTTGGAGATCTTCATTAACATTCAAACTATTTTCCAAAAAAATTTTGGAAACTTAAACTCAAATATAAACCAATTTCAACTCTCATATGACTATGAATCAAACACTATTCTATACCACAAGAACACATATATTCTTTTACATCATTTGATATATACATGTTATATACATATAATTATAAATTCCAATCGTAAATCAATGTTAATTATACATCTTAATCATATATTTTTGTCATATTATTATTTCAATCTAAATTTATAACTCAATTAACCAAACTAATACAATCATTGTGTGTAATTAACAAATCAAATTAAAAACAATGTATTCATTCATATAATTCTAGCATTATATATTATACATGTTCTTGAATATTAAACATTAATTAATCTATCAACTTACATAGAAATCATCTTCATACATGCATGTATTGATCCAACATATATTCATGTACACATACATAATCAAATTCAAATCAAAATTGGAATTCAATACTTACACATTCATCCAACACAAGAATATTCATCACCATCACATCTATACCCAAACTTATCGTTGAAGTTTGAATTACTTACCTAGATGAACAAATAAGCAAACATAACGTAGTACTTCTTCACCTTACATGCAAGTTTATGATGCTTCTACTCTTTTTCAGTCTCTTCAAATTTTACAATTTTTTTCCTTTGTTTGTTGTGAGATTACGTGTGAATTTCTAGAGAGAGAAGTAGGTTTTGTGTTTATCTTTAGTGATGGAATTGTAACTTATCAAAGAAGATTAAGTGAGAAACTTGTAAGAGAAGTTTTGAGAATGAGACTAGTAGAAGAAGATAAAAGAGTAGAAAGGTTTAGGAAACTTGTTGATGAAGAAATGAAAGAGGAGAGAGAAAATCAAAGCTTATGTATGTGAAGTTAGTTAATGAATTAAGTTAACTACTAAAATATGCTTAGCTTGTCATGTACATCTTAACTTATTAACATAACTTATAATTATATTCAATTACATGTAGTAGTAACACTTTAAATATTTAGTAACTTATAATTATGTAAGTCAATATTTATTGATTAAATTAATTCTTGTAAATGTAAATTAATATTTTCGGACAAAAAAAATGTAAATTGACATTTATGATTAAGTAACTTGTTATTTAACATAAACTACTTAACTAAAACTTAAAGATTTAAATTCACGTATAATTTCATATTAATTGTTATTGTTTTTATTTAATCTTAGTTAAATTTTAGAAATATTTCTTCTCTGCTCTATTTCCAATGGGGCCTACTATGATGCTAATGCATCTTTATATGATGTGTAATGAAACTAATTGGACTAGCCACCGTTTTATAACCCCAAATTCCATCCATGTATTGTTGGTTTCTACCTTACCTGAGGGCGCATCATATGTTTAGAAATAAATATAAAGTAACCATAATATTTATAATTCTTTACAAGTTTGTTAGTTTGTAAGAAATGGAAAGTATAGATAATAATTGTATAAACTTAAGGGTAATATTAAAGTTTATAGAATTTTTTTTTTTTCTTTTCATAAAACTTTTTATAAAGAATTGAAGGGAGCTTGTTGTGAGGATATGGTTTTTAAGATACTTAATCTACGTATGAACACGATTCTTCAACAAGGATTATTGAATTCATAGTTTAGGCATTTCTACTGTCATTTAGCTTACAATGATGTCCGACAGACATGATTAAAGATATCATCTTATCTGTCTTATTTTCGTTGTCTTATAAAATGTCTCACGAGGACATGTATCACTGGCTAATCAATCATTAAACATGAGATAGCATGCCGTAAAATGAATTAAGTACGTTAATCAAACCACGACATACCCACCAATCAGCAATAATCCAAGAATATAAATTTCATAGACCCACAAACGATTACATTGTACCATCTGTTTTCAACTAAACCATCATTAGGACATGGAAAAATAGTCAATTAAAGGAAAATATGAACAAAAACTAAATAGTATTAAATAGAGTTTTAGAAAGAGAAGCTAATGGATACTTGGTTATAATGTCAAATCCTTATTAATATTGCATAGGTTAACCCTATTATGAGCACTATATGTCATATTCTATATCTTGTTAGGATCTGTTTGTTTCGTCATTTTCTTTCATTTTGATTTCATCATTTTGTCATTTTTAGGCAGATTGTTATAAAACACAGATATTAAAAAAATGGATATTTTTACTCATAAATCGATTAAACAAACAGATATCTCGCCAATACAACCCTCTCTAGTTTTCGTTATCGAGATATCTATACTATATCTGATATGAAACAGATATAATATAGATACTGATATAGTCACCAACAAAAAACAAACCATTCAAAAAGATCCTAAATATATGATTTATGGTTTTTACCATTGAATATGTGGCACAATTTTTCGCAGATGAAACCTCGGATTTATTGGTATGGAATCTTGTCATACTAAAGCCAACAACAATCTTGATAGAACTTTGTTGGTCTCACATGGAAATAGAGATAGTACTCGAAATTTTCCTCCTCCTGTTTTAGTATGCTTTCACCAAGTTGAGATACCAAACTGTAAAAAAAAAAAAAAAAAAAAAAATGTCTTAACAATACTTGATTTTGATTTGCTTAAACATAATATGTTTTGAATCATCAGTAACGTTTAGCAACTCATCATAGCCTATTATTATTATATTATTATTATTATTATTATTATTATTATTATTATTATGCCAAAACCATATTAAACATATGCACAAATTAATATTAGCCTAGCTAGTTCTTTTATATAACTTAAAGCTGTTTTATTAGGACATGTAACTTTGCTATTGGTAGTCGATGAACTTCCATTGATTGTTGTCTCTGACTTCATACGTACCATGATGTCCCGCATCAATCACCTTTTATACAAATATTGAAGAATCAATACAAGTCAATCTGACATAATAACAACCTTCAATTTAAAATTATTAGTGTATATCTACATGAAAACTAGGGTCTAAAATCATCAAATCATGTAATAATAAGCTTTCAAATGGTATTTCTAGAAGGGTCATATACTTGTGCACTCGTTTTTCAACAAAGCTCTCCACAACTGAATGACACCAGGTTTTTGTCCTGCTTAATCATTAAAATCTTGTTCTTGACAATCATATCTATAAAGAATAATTTGTAAATAATGGTATATATATTGTATAATCTCATAATTACATATCTTCTCATTAATCCAAGTTCATCACAAGAAAATTAGTTTTTAGAAATAGAAATTCTATAATAATAAATTAGTAAAAGAAATTATATATCTATAAATAAAAACAATGGTAGTGATTTTTGCAACAAAAATATGCTTTTAGAAACAGAAATTTTGATTTCAAAATCTAATTTTCTTATAGTATTAATTACTCTAACACATTTGTAATAATAACAACAAAAGCTGGTTTACTTCATTGTAATTGCAATTTTATTATAATCTTATTACTTTTGAATAGTTATTACAGCGTTTTGTTGATCGTAATAGCGATTTCATAAGAAATCTCTATTACAAAAAAAATTTTGAATAATATTTTTTACTCAAACTTATGAATGTGTGTGTATATATATAATGAAAAAATATACCATAGATATTATGTTTTTACAATTTGACCCGGACGTACGGCTAGGGTTTTTAGTGACACAGCTAGCAAGAAATGTCTAATAAATTCACATTGAAGGATCTGGTGGATCCTTACTCCGTTAGTCCGTGTGTATTCTGTTATCCATGGAAAAGGGATTTGATTTTGAATGTCTACTTCAGCTAACTGCAGAGTTGTTTTTGTTAAATAATTTCTGTTTCCTAAATTTATATTACGTTTTTCCTTTTCTTCTTTTTTTTTTTTTCCTCCCTAAGATGCGGATTATAAGATGAAATACTAAAAACTTCATTTGTTGTATAACAAAAAAAAAAAAAAAAATAGCTAATATTCGAACGTGGAGAGGGAATTAATTAGTCCAAAGGGCCGGAACAGTAGTATTAGGCACAATATTATATTTGTATATTTACTTATACGTGTTTGTCTGTGTGTAATCAATTTGGAATTTTTAGAATATTAATTCAACCCATTAATAAGTAAAATATTGTTAAAAAGAAAAAAGAAAAAGAAAACAACTTACTATTTTGAAAATTAATTGCCTATATTATTAAAGTTAAAGGAGGGTGTTTATTGTTTTATTTTGAATTTCCAAACCTACCATTCCATGCTTTCCTCTGATTGTGGGAACGGTTATTCACATTCTTAGCTCCTCATATATCTACATCATGCTCATGTAACTTCACATAATCTTTTATTGTACATATTTATCTCTTCTAATGGCTATCGTGATCAATTCAGTTTCTATTTCACTTCAACAAAACTGACATTTAAATATAGAAATCTTATAATAAAAAATTAATTACAAAAATAATTTATATCTTTATAAATAAAATCAGTGACGATAATTTTTACAATAGAAATTTATATTTGAAAACAGAAATTTGCTCTTTAAAGCATAGTTTTCCTATAGTGTTATAAATCAAATGATAAAAATACTTTAATGTATTAAACATTAAATAATTTGAGGTATTACGGGTGCCATGTATTGGCCAATGTACTTAAAAGGAAAAAAAAAATATGATACCTACCAAATATAGATGGTAGAACTCTAATCATAGAAGCGCTTTTAAATATAATGGTTTTGGAAGCTCCAAAATTAAGTACTCTGTACGAAGCAATCCCAAAATGGATGACTCCTAGGGAGTGTTAATACCAAAAGAACAAAATCGTGCAGCATATGACCAACGCTTAACGAAATTGACGAGGATGTCAGTTTTATATATGGAGGAGTATGTGATACTCCTCAAATATAGATGATGAAACTCTAAAGATAGAGTTGTTTTTTGTACAATAGCTTGGAGTATAGGAAGTCTAAAGTTAAGTATGCACTGTGTAAAGTAATTCCAGGATGGATGATGTCTTAGAAAATGCTGACACTAGAAAGATAAAGTCGTACGGCATGTGATCAAAATGGATAATACTTTAGTTGGTGGAGTTCCGAAATATTACAAAAGAAACTTATACGTCTACTTAATATTTGCTTACTCATTGTATTACGGATGTAAGAAAAATTCACTGTTTATCATTCCCACGTCTATAAATAGTAGCATTGATAATGTGGCATGAACATCAATGCAATGACCATTTGATAAGAATAAGGATAATAATAAAGTTACTGCGTAGCAAATGTCGTGATATTTGCGATAGGATCTGAATACGTTTTAACAATACACAAATATAATATGCTTTCTGGTCCCTCTTAATTTTAGTTTCATCAAATGATATCGGGCAAACATTTTGTCATAAAAATATATATATAGAGAGAGAGAAAGATGGATTAAAATATATATATATAGAGAGAGAGAGAGAGAGATGGATTAAAAAAATATATATAGAGAGAGAGATGGTTCCCTGGTCGCCATCGAAAAACGTGGCAGAAAAATAGGGTGCCGACAGTCGTTTTCAAAGTTAATTTATTTAGCATGCCCCTGGCCTTTTCTAAGTCAAAGGGAAGATATATATATATATATATGTATATATGTTTTTTTTTTTTTTTCCTTTCTTCTTTTTTCCTCCCCTAAAAAGCATGATTTGAGATTTTGAGTGCTGATTTAGAGGCTTTATTTGTTCACATGTTTTGTCCACTTTCTTCTGTCTGTTTCTCATATATATGATATTTATTTCTCTTATATATATATATATATATATATATATATTACATATCCAAATAGACATCAAACATTATAAAAGCGACAGAAAATATTAGTCAAACGTATTTATAATGGTTCATCGTCGCCTTACTATCATTTTTCTCTTATTTTGATAAAGCCGGGGAAGCTAACATGTCTACCATCCAATGTGTTATATAAAGACAGTTTTCCTATATTTTAGGGGATTGGGGAGATGGGGTTGGTGGTTGTTTATATTATAGATAGAAGCTAAATATTAGAATCATGTTTGCTTGTTAGCTAATTAAAATCTATAAATTTATGATTTTAGACTTTCCTAGGGTTGAAGATGTACGAAACTCCTGAAGCATATGGTCATGGGGTAAACGGGACTTTAGGTGTGCCATATTACGATTTTAATTACTAGTCCTATATAATTCTACATTTTTGTCATTATTTGAGTTTAGCAAACCATCACAAATGACTAGTCCTAAATGACAATCATATTTGCTTCTTTTAACTTAAATAATCTAATCTTCTAATTTTATTATTGAATATGTTCTTTTGATGATCAATTCATAGGTGACAAAGGAAATATGATCAATTCATCAAATGGGGATATTGATCAACTATCTTTTCAAAATTGAAAGATAAGCAAAAAGACGCAGTAATACTATCATCCCCCAATAGGGTCTAGAGCACTAACAGTTCTACCAAGTATAACACTTAAGCATTATACATAAAGACTATACTTAATTAAATGAGTTTCTAGCCAATTTAAGTTTTGTAAATAACAACAAATAATCTCTTCATAATACATGAAAAAAGCTCACAGTACAAATATTAAACTCTTAGATTAATAATAAAACAATATCCAACGCATCTAAACATCCAACTCGCCAAGTCTCTCACCAATATTCAACCCGTAGTAGTTAAAGCATCCATATAAGCGTTATCATCATCACCTGAAAAAGAAATGAAAGAGCTAAAGTCCAGTACAATAACAACACATGCACACACGGTATGATCACGCATTCCTATGATAATGCACATGCAACAACCATCAATTTGTATCTTTTATTTACGTGGAGCAAATCAACAATAAGGCACTCACACTTCTGTAATACAACGGGACACTTAGGAGTCTTGAATAGCGGTAACTGCTCAGCAAATTGATATAGATAGCTTGGATACCTATATCTCCAAGCTCTATATCAAATAAGTAGCCTTGTTTAGATGTTACAGCCGTTAGTCATCTTAATCCATAATAGTCTGTTGAGAATAAGCAGAATAACAAATCTCATTCATTATACTACTTATTACAACTTCTCTCCAATATGAGTAAACATTACTCTACTACCGCTCGCCATCAGCTACCCACTGACCCACTTATTGTGGTCTAAATGCCTAACTACCGTGTTGGCACTACAAGCAAGGTCGTCCCCCCTCGAACTACATCTCAAAAAGGACACAAGCACACTGAAGGAATTATTGTTTAGGTCTTCCATCAGTATTAATTTATTTTAAGATTCATATCTTAGCAAGCAACACCTAAGTCACTGTGTTCCTATACCCAAGTGAGAATCCCGCCATAAAATAAATGATAGGTAATCCATAGAACAAGAATTTGTATAAAGAATCATTTCAAATTAGTTTGAAGTTACCAATTCAATCATTTATTCTTATAATATTAATTATTTATAATAACTAAGTCAAGTTTTATATATTATCTATTATATACAAGATTCCTCAAAATTCCTATTTAGATTATTAACTTATAATTCAATATCATGTTCTAAGTAAATTTTAGTTTGTAACTATCTAATATACAAAAGTTCATTTTAGACTCAAACCAATCACTTAAGCTTACTTTATGGTTATTAAGACCTTGTTAGGAAAAATCCCCCCAAAAAGCCTGGAAGCAATCACGGATGATTTTTCCTCTTGCTTGTAGCGATCACAATAAATCAAAACATAAAATAATAGAATGAAAAACAAACAACATTAGGATTTATGTGGAAAACCCCAAAACCACGGGACCACAGCACGAATTTCTTCCACTATCAACAATAATGGGATGTATACAGACTTTTCTCACTAGATAACACTAGTGGATCACTCAATCATCACCACAAACTGGTGAATTACAACAAGAATAGGCCTCTCTCCCTCTAGGATTTAGGATAGCCTTTAGACACATCTCATACACCCTAGAACAAAACAAGGAGTATATATATCAAGGATAAAAGGAAAAACATGTTGCAACATAGCTGGCGACGTTCAGAAACAGTGTTGAAATTCGACGTTCCAACGCCGACGGCGTACTCCACCTAGGTCGGTGGTGTTGAAGCCGGCCTAAACTGTCTGCAGCTCTCGAAAGTAATTTCCAATTCCTACACTGGCTTTCATATGTTGTAGGTCAGTAGCCTTGCTTCCTCCGGTTCTAGAAGTACATCAATCCATCCTTTGTTTGCACAAAAAACTATTTATTTCAAGTCCTCTTCCAAGTATATGCCATATACTTAGTTATCCTTGATTTCAATATCTTCTAAATATATACAATATATATTTAAGATCTTCTTGGTCATAGATCCATTTGGGTTGGACCTATAACCCAACAGACCCAAAGGTAATATTCCTATTAATACAACTTATAATTAAACCAATAACTTTTATTACGTAAGATTACTCATTTAAAGTATAAATCGTCCATTCATATAATTAGTAACTGAACTTTACCTTTAAGTATGCTAAGGAATCTAAACTAGTTTCCTAATAAACTTATATCATCTTATAAGTGATTATTTATATCTATTTTATTAAATAAATTCCTAAAATCAAAATAATTAATTATTCATCTTAAAATTCTTATTTTAACATGAAAACATAATATTTACAATTATTTCATATTTATTTAATTATAATCAATTTCGTGTAATATCATCTTTAGTCTATACTTTACGAATTAACTCATGAATTAATAATCAAGAAATCATTAATTACTCAAGTCTTTCTTAAAGTATAGCATGCATTCATCAATATAATCTAATACTATTCATCATTCATTGTTAAATCATCTTAAACATGTTTATTTAATGTTGTTCCATGTAATAATTCCTTATATCTAAGTTTTTACAATTTAAAACATTAATTATTGATCAAGAAATCATCAATTGCATTAGTTTTTCCTAATTTCCAACACACAAATATCATTATAAACTAATATAAATCAATAGATCTAATGTCAAATCAATGATTTCATTATTTAATCATTAATTATAGCAACATAACACATGAATACAAGATTATAAGTTAGATTACTTATCTATGATGAATAAAAAACACATTTTTAAACTACTACTACTACCACCACCAATTAAGGGTTTGCTTGTTGTGGAAGCTTCTTAAGCACACATCTTCTTTCCTCTTAATTTTTTATTGTCCTAAGATAAAATTTGTATTAATGTTATGATTAAAAGGTTGCAGAGTTTAGGATTTTGTTCTTGCCTTTGTTTTTTTTTTTTTTTTTTTTATTTCTCTCTATAGATCTCTAAATCCTAACATAGAGTTTTACTTGTGTTTTTCTCCTAAAAGAAGTTTAGAGAGAGTTTTGAGAGTAAAACTCCTTGAAGAAAGTTTTAGAAATAAGAATGAGGAATGAGAGGAAATAAGAAACCAAGGTTTTTATATGCGAATAGGATGCCTTAAATGTATAAATTGTACGTTTGATATATAATTTACTTATATGCTTCCATAGCTTATATTGATTAAGTTATTACCTAAAGTCCTTTTTGTCTCTCCTTGCTTGTTTTATGACACACGACACAAATTTGTTAATATTTTCCTTTTGAAAATACTTGCTCTCTTAAATATTATATTCCTAATTTTTGTGCTACTTTATTTATTCTTAAAACTTTCCTATTATATTTATTGAATAGTATTATTATTGCTATTAATTATTTTTATTTTATTTTTTCCCAATATATTTGTTATTGTCTATTAATGCTATTATCTTTATTGATTTTATTTACTTTGTAAGAAATTTTCAGGATATTTCAAATGTTACGAAGGAAATTAACATAAATATAGATTGAAAGAATCATAAGAGAATGAATCAAGAAAATTTAGAGATTTGTATTATCACTATTTTGAATTAAAGTACAAATATATAGACATCATCAGCCATAGTACCAAACAATGTAATAATGATAACAATAATGATAGTAATAGTGATGGGAAAAGGTTATTAGACTTTTAATGAGGATGTAGCCATTGATAATTAATGATTTTTTTAATTATGTATCATATCTCAACTATTTACACTTGTTGCTATAATGCAATAATCTCAATGGTAATACAAATTTCACTTTTCTTTTGTTTTCTTTTTCCCCCGACACCTACTATTTGATGAATCATGTCACATGATTCCCCAAGCAAAAGATAGTTAATGGAGCTTCATCTACTTGCAAAAGGGAATGTTGGATCTTAATCAACATGGATATTTCACTCAAAGCTCTTGGGAAAAGTTAAAAATGAAGACACAATGTTTGTTGTTGTGAAGATGTTAGCAATGATGTAGGTCTAACATTTGATGATCAAATCAATCACCTCATATTGGATGATATAATAATTAATTAAAGTAATCTAGAAGTAGATGACACAAATAACAGTGAATCAGGCAAACAAGTATTGACAGAGATGTAAAGAGTTTGATGCCCCAAACTAATAGATATTAATGTGTCATTTTAAACTAGTTAACTTAAAGATTTCTACAAAGTGATGGCGTGGTATTCATTAACTATTGAATAAACCAGTATAAATTTTCTCCTACAATACATATAGGACTATACAAATAGGTTATCACAATCTCCTTCCCTTGAAAACATGATGTTCCTATCGTGAGATCCTAGTTCTTCCTCATTTTATAGTGTACTTGTTCTATTAGATCGAGAGGTTGATTGTAATAATATTTGTAACACTACAAGCTAAAAGTAGTCAATTGTTAAGCCAATTGATACTAATAAACTACGTTGGAAATAATGATAACAATATTGATAGTAAAGGTGATGGGAAAAGGTTGTCACAGTTTTAATGATGATATAACCGATGATGATTACTGATTTGTTTTAACTCTATGTATTATCTCAATGATTTACACTCTTTCTACAATGTCATTAACCTTAGTGGTAATACTAATTTCACTTTTTTTTAATTCAAATCTACTATTTGATTAATCATGCTACATGACTTGCCACCAAAAGATAGTTAATGGAGCCTCATCAAATTGCAAAGGGAATGGATGAATCTTATTTAACATGGATATTTCACGAAGAGCTCTTGAGGAAGCAAAAAATAAAGACATGGTGATTGTTGTTGTGATTGAAGATATATGTAGAGATGCAAGCTTAGCATTTGATTATCAAGTCAATCATCTGATATAGGAGGACATAACAATTAATTAAAATAATCTAGAAATGGATGACACGAATGACAATGAAATAAGTAAATAAATATGTACAAAGAAGTAAAAAGTTTAAAGCTCGAAACTAATGAACCCTAATGGGTCATCTTCAACTACCTGACCCAAAGGAACCTACAAAGTGATGACATGGTATTCATTATCTATCTTATAAACCAATGTAAATTTTCTCCCACAACACATATAATACTACCATATGGGGTATCACAATCTCCTTCCCTTCAAAACATGACGTTCACATGTCGAGATCCAAGTTCTTCCTCATTTTATTGTGTATTATAGTGTCCTCCTATTAATAGATAGGTCAACTCTAATAATATTTGAAATACTACAAGCTAAAAGTAGTCAATTGTTAAGATGATAGATACTAATAAACTTTCTTAACTATTTGATTAAAAAATTTTAACTAATGTTGACATTGTATTACTATTTAACCTTATAAATCAATACAAATTTCTTTTTACAATCCCATTAGGATTACAAACACATGATGTGTCACATAAAGCACAGTATATCCATGGTATATCAATTATGGCTACTATGCATGGTTAGATAGCCATCTTTTTATGCTCAACTTTTGCCCCTACCTTTAGTTAAATCACTTAATAGCTCATCTTACTACCACTAATTTATTATCCATGGGCTTTTTATAGTCTCATGGGTGGTTCCACTTACAAACTGACCATCTTAGTCTCAATTGTCTTCCATCCCATCTCTATTGTTTCTTCCCTTACCCATCACTATGTCTCTTAGCACCTAGTTATCACCAACAGCAGCAACCACCATAACAACAAGCGTAATAGCCTTACTATATATCCACCCACTCCACTACCATACGACTACTATTGCTTTTTCATTTTTTTTCTTCTTTTGAACTTAATGATTTTTTTTTGTCTTGTATATTAACTATTTTTTTGTTTGTATTGTTTACTCTAGTTGGACTATATATTGTAAAGTATATTGTTATAACCCATGTTCGACTTATTAGTGTTTAATATTACTATTATGCGTTAAGTCTCATCGATTAATCACATAAATAAACATAAGATGATTGGAAAATGTCAAATTTGGTACTTGAATTTTACATAATTCAATTTGGTACTTGAACTTTAAAATAATTAATTTAATAATCAATTAATTATAAGTTGTGTCTTTTAATGATTATAAACAAAGCAAACGGTGTTAAGAAGGTAATAAAAATATCTACAAAAATATTTTAATTTAGCATTAAATAGACTATTTCAAAGTTCAAGTGTTAGCGTGAAGTTTCATGCAATGGTTAGATACTAAATTCGACACTAGCCCTTAAGATAATTGGGGGAGTCTTACGAAGAATCTACTCATCTGTTTTAGCCTTCTTCAATGAATCCTAGGCCTTAAACAACAATTGTGAAAGTAAAATGGAGTGATATCAAACAAATGAAAAACTTCAAATTTGTAAGGGACATGATATGATTATTGGTCATTAATTAGAGAACATACAACTAAGAGAGACATAAAAAGGAAAAGGAAAAAAGAAAGACGCTCATAATTTATGCAGAAAATCACACAAGACGTGTGGAAAACATCATAAGTATGAGTAAACCAATCTGTTATGGTGTAGCAACAACAATATAATAATCCTCTCATAATATCAAAGAACCCCAAATTCTTTAAAATAAATTACAACAAAAGGTATCAACATTCCAAATGGTTAGAAAAAAATCAACATTTCACATAATAAGTTAAACAAGGTATCAAAATTTGTCATGTTCATTTAAAGTATCAATGTTTTGATAGTTTTTTTATTACTTTTCCTCAATAATCTAATATAGATAGCTCTTGTTTGACTTATGTTACAAAAAATTAATTTCTTTTTTTTAACCACTTGAAATATTGATACGTTAAATAAACTTATCCTTAAACGTTCAAAACTTTTGATGTAATTTATACAATTTTTTTAATAAGTCCCTAAGTTTCGGCTATTATATTTACTCTATCAAACATTCATAACAATATATAATATATATATATATATATCAAGTTATAAGAAATGAGGCTTCAATCCACAAGACGACAACTACCTTCGCCATCAAGAATATATAAAACTGAAAAATGTTAAGGACTTAATGAAATAGTTATTAATTTCATCTGATTAAATAAAAATTACAAGTTTATGTAATTACATAACAATATTTCTAATATGCTAAATAGGTAAATTACACCATAAGGGATGAACTTTTGGAGGAAAATTCAAATAGGATATCGACATTTTAGGTGGTTAAAAAAAATGATGAACATTATATACAGTGATGCAGATAAGAAATTAACGTTTTAAATGGTTTAAAAACGAGGGTCAATGTTATTTAAATAAGGAATATTTTTCTTATATTTATTTGTCACTTAACCTACCAATCCTTTTTTTTTTAACCATTTAAAACTTCAATTCTTGCTTACAATGTTTTATATAAACTTGATCCTCTTCTTTTAACCACTTAATACATTAATTCCTCATTTAAACATACATTAACTTGATTCCTTTTGCTATAATTTTCCCTATGCTAAATTCATTTTCCATACCTTCATTATCCATACATTTTCTTAATAATTTACTATATGTTACAATGAAATGACCTAAAATAAATGCACTAAATTAATTTGTATATATGTTTTGTATATTGATTTCATGACTTAATTGTGATGTTATAGGTTATAGGAATTTTAATTGATGATATGATAAATTATTAGTATAGAAATATGTTATAATTGAGTTATATGTGTGTTGGTGTAAATATATAAGTGTAGTAATATATATTGAATTGAATTGTGTTATTAAATGAAGTATAGTGTCATTTTTGAAAATTAGAGAGCCTCCTTATGCAACAAAATTTTATTGAAAACCCAAGCCCACACATACACACAAACCAAGCCTACAAATACATATAGCTAAAGTCCATGATCATGCATCTTCTAAAGGCAACTAATTGCCTCAAAAGTCAAAAGACAACTAAAATATCTAATCCAAAACAGACCTCAAACCATTGTCTCTCCCTTTCTTTCCTATCATTCTCCTAAAATACTCACAAGCTCAAATTTTACCAAAAATCTCTTCTAAATCTTGCCCCACAATAGTTTAAGCAAGGAATCAATCTAAGGAACAAGTAAAAGCAAGAATTCAAGCTAAGAAAGTAGCAAAAGAAGTTTGATTGATTTTAGTGTCTATAAAAGTATGTAAAGGTGCTTTCTTACATGTTTTATTTAATTATAGTTTTGGTTGATGTTGATGTTGCATAGGGATAAAACTTTGATAACTTAGACAAATTAATGATAAGTTAACAAGTATATTGAATTAGATACGTAAATAGACATATATACTTTAGGTGTTTAAAGAAACGAATTTTGAGTTTATAATGAGATAATATGTGTAGTGATGTTGTTAGTGATAAATGAGTAGAACTTGAATTATTAGAGTGATAATAGAGTTCTACAAGCATCAATGATAGGCTTATGTTTTAGGTTAGGATTATTGTACATATACATGGGAAATTAACATATGAGTACAAGTAATCTTGATAATGTTTAATATTGTGTTTATAGCTTAGTTTTGACATGTTTTTATAAATAAGTAAGGTCTTATTTAGGAGTTAGAAGATATAGAACTTTGAAATTTTTTAATCTAGTATCAAAAGATCAATATCCTGTTCATCACAGGCATGCTCGAGGCCTTTACCTCCTTAAAATCATATTTTCCTAATGATCATGACCATGACGTAGTGCGTGATCTCATTTGAGTGCATTTATAAAATGTGAAATATACTTGATCACAGCTGCTATCGAGGTCGTTATCTCCTTTGCATGGTTTTTAAAGCTTGATTACGGTTGTTACCAAGCTGGTGATCTCTTCTGACCTCTTTTTCTTAAAGGGTGTGGCCTAGATTACTGCCGTTACAAAGGTCGTTATCTCCTCGAATGATTTTTGGAAAAATTTAAATAAAGCTATCACGGGTGTATTCTTCGACACAGACCACATTACGGCCGTTATGGGTGGAGTGATCTCCTATTATGAGCTTAACAAGACCAATTATATTCATCACGGCCTAAGATCACGGGCATGACGGTACCCGTTATATGCATCATGACCATTGTCACAGGTGTAACAGATCTCCTGATACTGTTCATATAAAAAAAATAAAATAGAAAAAGTAATAATAAATGAATGAATGAATAATGAAATGAGATATATAACTATAGATACATGTGTGAATGTGAAGTTATGATGGTTAGATATTTTATTTGTGTTTGGCGAAGGTGCAATCATTTAATGTTTAATTATGAATTAATGATATTTTATATGAAATTGCTCTTTGACAAATTCTCGTACTCGGTTGGGTTTAAATACTGGTCTTTTACCAAATAAATCCAATTATCTAGTTATGCGATAACTTGTTTGTTGAATGTTAGGTTAGGCATGATTAAAACAACTCTAACATAAGATTGGCTTAAAATTTGTTTGAATTGTTTGTGCATGTGCCATTGAATCTGGTCTAGAGAGTGGCAACTCTGTTAATGCAGTTAACATAGTAGATTAGGTGCTCAGGCCACCCCTGTCATGATGCAATGAGTTTTATAAGTTGCTTAACGGGTCATCTATAAGAGGAACAATATCGGTTTAAGATTTGCTTATTCTTAATAGGAAATAATATGATTTAGTTTACATTTATGGGGACGACTGAACTAAGTGATGTTATGAATTAAGTTAAGTAAAGTCGAGTAAAGGCTGTGAATCCTAGATGAGATTATTGATTGTAAAGTTATGCAGGAGATATAAGTATTCGGACTACTTATATCAACCCCCTGAGTAGCTGCTGTTACTCAAGACATCGAATCCCTAAATATTGAAATCAGAGTTTGAATACTCTAGTGTTGAAATGTTTTACTTAAACAAAGATAAATAATTCTATTATTTCTTGCATTGCATTAGTTAGGGTTATGTGCCACCTTATATTTGTTTGTGTTGCTGTGTACTAGGTTCCTGGCTCACTTTTCTTTCTACAAGCAATGATAATGATGAGTATTACGATGACTTATGATATAGTACGAATTGGGAAGCCTCCCTTGATGAGTGAGACGATTAGGGTACTGGACTATTTCATTTTTTTTTTTTTTTGGAAAAGAGAAAAAGCGAAACCTTGTTTTTGTCTAATGTAATAGTATAGACTAAGGCTTTCTTAACATTTATTTTTTGTAATATTAAGCACCTAAGTTTTCTAGCATGTATATTACAAGTTTGGTTTTGTAACATTTGAAGTACTATGAATTTAGGTCCTATAATATGTATTTATATAAAGTTATCTACTCTTAATTGAGTCGTTTTTGTAAAGTTCTTGTATTTTAACAAGTTGAGCAAACAATTTCCATAAACTCCTTCCTCTTCGGATAACTTTACACATAATATCTCTATATATTATAAGTGGTTGGGACTTGACATGTGAAGTTTTAATTATATATATGTCAGGTCTTTACATATAATTTATTTTATTATTTTATTATTGGTTTTTACAAATTTTAAAATTGCCAAAATTATATTTATATTAATTTAGTTATATAAAAGTGGAACATTATATATATATATATATATTTATATTGTGTTATATATAATTCATAATATGGGATGATGTTAGTATTATTCATTAAGAATAATATTTGCTTATATGATTATCATTATATTATTTATGTAATATTGCACAATGAGGCTTTATATCTCATGCATGTTGCAGATTGAATTATTGGCATTGTTGTATAATATAAAAAGGTACTAATATTCATGATATATACTCTATAATCTGTATTATATAATATGAAGTGTATTATCCATAATTGCAATTCCTTTTCAACGGTTCATAATTTTATCAAATTTATGGCTGAGATTTATGTATTATATATTTATACTTACTTTTGCGACTGAATAAAGACGGTTTTAGAGCAAACATTTTTTATACTGAATGTTTTATTTAGTACCTCTAAATGATTCGGTGAAGACTATTATTTCTAAAGCAGATTCCGCCAGAGAGAGGGAAAAAAAAAAAAAAAAAAGAGAAGAAAAATTCTGTCCCAACAACTTTATCCCTCATGACCAAACATCTAAATGGTTCTTCTGCTGACTCGAATACAGCTACCTTAGGCTATTTTTGAGTCAATGTAATCATTTCCTTTTCGCTTAAGCACTTCTTGCATCAACAACGTTATGTCTCCAGCTTATATATTCTTCTACATTATGATGCACAGCCAAATGTACTCTAAAGAAACAAGTCATCCAATCCGTCAATTGTGCTCCTGATCTTCTTTAGTAAGTAGATAGTGCTGCTAGAACCTAAAACCATCAGCTCTTTTTTACATAGCTGGGGTAGGCTTTGGATTATTATTGCAAAACACATAGTTGATTTCAATTCTAGTTTTAGATTCTGCTTTCGTAGGATAAGATAAGATATAGGGTACATCATCTTTATATTATGTACCTATTTAAAGACTCTACTTTTAAGATTTGCATGATATAGACTATCAAATATTTATAATTATCATTACAAAAATTCCTAATAAAAAATACTAAATATAAAAAAGTTTAATATTTTTAAATAGATACGTACACAAAGAACAACTCTGTTTGGTTCGTCCTATTCAAACAGACTATTTGTTAAGAAACATATATAAATAAAAAAGAGATATTTTTTGGTGATATCCCTCAAGTATAGATCGTGGAACTCTAATCATAGAGGTGCCTTTTAGTATAGTGACTTGGAATTCGTCAGAACTCCAGAGTTAAGCGTGCTCTATGTAGAGCAATCTCATGATGAGTAACCCCCTGGGAAGTGTTAGCACCAAAAAGACAAAACTGTGCTACATGTGCCCAAAGCAGATAATACCTTGGTGGCAGAGTTTTGAGAAGTTACAGGTGGTATCAGACCAGTTCAACCAGTCGGAAGTGGAGGCGTGTGTCCTCACTACCTGATATTGTTCTTGACCTATGTAACGAAATTGACGAGGACATCAGTTCTATAAGTAAGAGAGTATGTGATACCTCTCAAATATAGACCCTAGAACTCTAATACACAGAGGTGCCTTTTGGTGTAGTGGCTTGGAGTTCATTGAAACTCCAGAGTTAGATGTGCTCTGTACAGAGCAATCTCATGATGAGTGACCTCCTAGGAAGTATTGGCACCAACAAGAGAAAACTGTGCAGCGTGTGATCAACGTGGACAATACCTCGGTGGGCAAAATTTCGTGGCATTACACTTTTACCTATAAACAAATCAAACAAACAAGATATAAATCAGGTACAAATGAGATAAAAATACAAATCAAATATGAATAGGATATAGATCAAAACCAGGAAATCCAAACAGACCCTAAAATTTGTCCATCGTAGAAAGTAAAAGCCCTAAAGCATGTTTATATTCCTTGTTTCCTTGCTGTCTCTCACTTTCTTTACAATGACTAATCCTCCTATGTCGACTCTTATTTTCTTTGCCACATCTCATTCTGCTTTTACTGCCGCTTATATTATTTTAACGCTAGGGTAATCATGACTCTTTAATTTTTCTTTTTCAAATTCTTTCATTATAAGTCAGCATTCCATCTTTCTATTTTCTACGAGATTAAATACCATCTACTTATGTTAGCTTATTTTTAAGTAAGTTTGCACTATTTTTTCCCCCCTCAATGCAAGTCATCACGAGCAAGTTTACTTTCGTTTTTCAAAAAAAGAAAAAAAATTATTATATTTTCTTAACCTTATCTAATTCTAATAGACATATTAATTATTGAATTAAGTTCAATTTAGAAGGATAGTAATTTGTTAAATTGACATAGATACTTATTAAGGACATATAATTAATTTTATTTGGTTTTATTTTAATTTCAAAATAGTCTATAGTCGTTACTTTCATATAAGATTTCTAACAAATACAATCTAAACTACATATTTTATAATTTGTTGGATTATCATTTTAATTGCCATAGCAATACTTGAAATATCTTTATGTAATAAAAGTATAATAGATAGTTTCATATGATAAGTTCTATTTTCATGATTTGGACCCAAAATATTCAAGGTAAGATATGTATGGGATTTTATACCCAACCTATACTTATTTATCCATATATCTTCCCACGCAATCTATTAGCCACTTAATCACAACTCGTTTTAGAATTCCTAAAAATGATCAGGTGACTGTGAAATACTTTAACAAAAATTAGTATCATGTCAACTCCAATAATTTTGTTTCAATCTCCATGGCAAGAATTATCAATGTTGATTTAATTTATTGTCATGCCCCAAATAGAGTCTAGAGCATCAACAGTTCCACCACGTATAATATTTAAGCATTATACACAAAGGCTATTCATAACTAAGCGAGTTTCTAACCAATTTGAAATTCAAAAATCATTACTTAAGTTTCATAAGTAATAGTAAATAACCTCTCAATAATACATAAAACAACCTCACAACACAAAGATATACCTTTCATTTTTATAATAAAACAATATCCAACACACTATTGTCCAGTTCGTCCAGTCTCTCACCATCATTCAATCCATAACCTAAGTAGTCAAATTAAGTATCCATATCAACATAATCATCATCACTTGAAGAAAAAAAAAAGGAATGAGGCAAAACCTACTACAATAGCAATATTGACACACACAATATGATCTCACGTTCCTATGCTAATGCACATGCAGCAATCATCAATTTATATCTTTAATTTAGGTAAGGCAAATTAACAACGTAGCACTCACACTACAACAACACAACAAGGAACTTGGGAGTCCAAAGTAGCAGTAACTACTAAGGGAATTGATAAAGGCAGCCCGAATACCTATATATCATAACTCTATATCAAATAAATAGCTTCATCTAAGGGGTCACAACCATTACTTATCCTTATCTTCCTCAGTCCATCACACTGTTTTTGTCTACAAGCCAATTACCCTAAACTAAACAAATGCAACTTCTCTCTAATTCTAGTAAGATTTACCTTACTACCGTTTACCTTATTAGCTACCCATTAAGCCAACTATGGTAGCCTAAGCACCTAATTACCGTATTGATATCGCCACGCAAGATTGTCACTCCTCGAACTGGATCTCAAAAAATGGCAAGCACACTCAAGCAATCATTATTTTGGTCATCTTTAAGTGTTAATTCATTTCAGAATGCATATCCTAACAAGAAACACCCAAGTCATTTAATACCTCCAAAGGTCAAGAATCTGTGTGAAGAATTATTTCATATAAATTTAAAGATATCAATTCAATCATTTATCCTTATTAGATTACTTGTCATTAAAGTCCCAAGTTACTTTTATATATATATATATATATATATAACCTGTTGGAATTTGAGATTTCACTTAATTCCTTCTTTAAAATATTGTTCATAGATTAATACCAAGTTTTAAAGTAAATTTTGGTCTTAAGTCATTCTATATGTTAAAGTTCATTAACTACTTAACTTAACCATCTAAGCTTATTTTTAGTAAATAATTTTTTAAGGTGATATTCCTAATAATATATCTTATAATTAATCAAGTAAACTTTTTATAAAGAAGAATAACTCATTTAAGATGTAATGAGTCCATTCATATCATTAATAATTCAACTTTACTCTTAAGTGTGTTAAAGAACCTAAACTAGCTTCCTATTGAGCCCATATCATTTTATAAGTGGTTATTTATATCTATTTTATAAAGATAAATTTCGAAAATCAAAATAATTAATTATTCATCTTAAAATTCATATTTTAATATGAAAATATATTATTCACAATTATTCCATATTTATTTTTATTAGAATCAATTTTTGTAAACCCCAAGATTTTTCACAAAAGTATACGATGATAAATTAGAAAAAGTAAATTAGATAGTGAATTTAAAACCCGATAAAAATCTTAGAATAGATCTATAGTTGTAATAAACTTATTCGTAGTTTGAAAAACCTGAATAAAAATTTCCTTGACCTTAATAGATACCAAAAATGAGATTTCATATCTTGAAGTGATAATTTAAGATATAATTAGAAGTGGCTCTAAATTTAAAAACCGACAAGATATAGTCTATTAACAAAACTTATTAGTGTAAAACAAAAATCCAAAGAGGAATTACTAAGATTATAAATACATAATAGATACTAATACCGATCAATAATCACTAATCTAGATCTAAAATAAAAATTTCAAACCCGCTGTTATACTGAAATCCTGAATTCATTAAGACTTGGTTCTTAATTTAATTTATTGAACTTGAAAAATTTAATCACGTAAGTTAAAATACGAAAAATAATTAATCGTGTAAACTAAAAATTTGTATACATAAACAATCTAGAATTGTTATAGGAACTTAGAAAATTCTATTTCGAAAACTTGTACATAAATATACATTTATAAATTAATAATTGTTAGAATATTTAGGTTAACTATTAATCAAATAATAAAAACATGAAATGAAAAATGGAACAAACCGCTAGAACCACGTTGGAATTGCTTCACGGAACAGAGGTCACACTGCAATAGTCCACACATATTCACGTCCACAATTCTCAGCTGGAAACAGAGGAGTCGGTTGCCAAAAATTCTTCACGCACGAAACAGAGTCCTTCATGTACAGCAAGGGAAGTGTGTGTAGATTCTCCACGGTGCAGCAGTAGTTTTTTCGGTTGCAGCAAGCTTAATTTGCATCCAACTTTACTAAAATTTAACACACAATTCTAACTTGAAAAAGACACACCGACCAATCCAAAAGCTTCACGTATAATCCACATTAAATGCACAAGAATTTCATATCAAGTTTAAGAGTAAAATAGCTCCAAATGGTGTTGAAATTTGTTACTAAAACAAGCTGCAGCAAGGGAAAAACAATAAGAACAGCAGCACCTACACACACTGTTTTAGCTCCGATTTTGATGAAATTATAGGCCTTGTTTGAGTTTTTTTTTTTTTTGACTAAATGTACACCAATAGAAGGCCTCTAAATGGACATTTCAAACACCAACAATTAATTAAAAATCTGATGAAGAAATATATCCAAAAATCCATGAAAAGCTGCCTCAAAAATTCAAACTTCTCAACTTCGATTTCAGCCCAATTTTTTATCTGATTTTCAAGCAAGTTGAGCCCCAAGTTTACACATATAAATGACATTAATTAACTACCAAACAAACACAATTAATGCCCCTCAAAATTAGCCACAAATTTGTCAAAACAAAAGTCAAAATTCGTCATCCAAATTTGTCAAATTCGTATTCAAAATTCTAGCTACAAATTTGAGTTTTTCCTAAGCCTAGAACACTCTCTTTAGCCTCCTAACTTAGCCTAAATTTAGTACATATATATATCCTTAAGTTAGACCTTAAAGTAGCTCATAATCGTCACAAAAACAACTTGAAAACATAGCTAGAAGAGAAATTACGTCCAGCCCTTTTTTTTTGTGTTGCCTTTACTTGGACAACCTTGAACACATTCCAAAATAGAACATAAACCTCTAGTTTGCTTTCCATATTCCATCTATATACTAAAAACATTAAGAACATCAATTCCCTCTCTCCAACAACATCAAAAACCAAGTTAAAATGACTTGGTTTACCATAGATTCAAGTTGGAACCTAAGCTCAACAAGGTAAAAGTTTTGTTAGAATTAGTAACTTTTATTATAGTTAAAGTAGTTATCTTATAATTTAGCTAGAAATTATCATCTAACCTTTGATATAGGTTTAATTCTTGTTAAGGAAGGGAGTTGGGAATCCTTTTCCATTTCAAGTCAAGGTAATTTCTAAACTATCAATACATGCTTATTACATTTATGTGTAGACATTAGGATGAAATGTGTGGCATTGTAGAGAGGTTATGTGATTGGAAGAGATTGTCACACCCGCCCCACAGGCGACTGCGATGCGATGCCAGGGCAGGCAAACCCACCACTGGCCCCCTAGTGGTAATGGCCGACACCACCATTGCATCATGGTGATCCCAACCAACGCATGCCCCAACGGGTACCACGGGCACTATAGGTATTGTTACCCTCAGGCAGAGTTGAATCCAGTCTGCAGACTCTAGGATTCGAACCCCATACCTAAGGCTTTTGCCTGCCCCAAAGGCAGCACCTTTCACCAGTTGAGCTGCAGATCAACTGGTGAAAGGTGCTGCCTTTGGGGCAGGCAAAAGCCTTAGGTCTGGGGTTCGAATCCTAGAGTCTGCAGACTGGATTCAACTCTGCCTGAGGGTAACAATACCTATAGTGCCCGTGGTACCCGTTGGGGCATGTGTTGGTTGGGGTCACCATGATCAACTGGTGAAAGGTGCTGCCTTTGGGGCAGGCAAAAGCCTTAGGTCTGGGGTTTGAATCCTAGAGTCTGCAGACTGGATTCAACTCTGCTGAGGTAACAATACCTATAGTGCCCGTGGTACCCATTGGGGCATGCGTTGGTTGGGTCACCATGATGCAATGGTGGTGTCGGCCATTACCACTAGGGGGCTAGTGGTGGGTTTGCCTGCCCTGGCATCGCATCGCCGTCGCCTGCGGGGGCGGGGTGTGACAGAGATTGTTATTCCATTGGTGAATTCAAGTAGATGGATTGTTGTTATGTTAGAAATACTTAAATGTTGTTGGATAAGAAGGACATCAATTTAGAAATGTTATAAATATAGTAATAGTAAATTCGGATCTAAGAATGAAGTGGCCAAAACAAGACTCAAATTTCATCTAAACTAGTTTAAATTCATGTCTAATGCTTCGAAGACCTTATATGAACATAAAACTTGATAAAACAAGCTTTAAAAGCATGATTAGGAGTTCTACATTACAAGAAAAGTATTATGAACAACTTAATAGAAATTACACATATTGATACCTCTATAAGTTATGAATAAGCTTAAGATATGAATAAAGGTTTATATAATAAAATGAGATCCTCTAAAATAATATAAATCATAACCGAAGAGAGCAGATAAGGTTGACAGGCAAAGTAAAATAAATAAATAAATGACTACTATTAACAAAGACATTAAACAATGTAAGACTTGAATAGAAAACTAATAGAAAATTTAGTTAAGCTTGTCTTAGATACAGATTAAATAATATGCAAATCAAAGAAATTCAATGGAACTAAACAATAGATATCCTTTTCCATAAGAATCAATACCTTAAGAAATCGATATAAGCAGTAGAAATAACATCAAATGCCGACATAGGACACTTAGACACTCATAGGAATTTAATATTCTATTTTATAAGTATTATTAATAAATATTTTCATCTCAATAGGTAATTTATACTGTTGAGGACTTTCCGATCGATTAATATGATTGATCAATATGAGCAGGTGAGTAACTCAGACTTATTACATTATTTATTTTGTAGTTTAGCTACATTATAATTCAAGAATTTTAATCATGAACTCGTGTGTATATGTGTTAGGGGTTTTGCTTACTGTTTGAAATTATTTGGGTGACAAACAATATTAAATAAAAGTGATAATAGATTACTTGTGAATTTACTGTATGCGAAGCATGTTGATTGTCTGAATGAAGTTTGAGCACTTATAACCTGACTAAAAATTATTGGAATCATAAACAAAATGAACATGCATTGCATAAATTGTACATACTGCATTATAATTCATGTGATAGCCTACTACGTGTTAGAATTTCGGTTCTTTGGTAATACTTGGTTTTTATAGGCAAGAGGCTAGTAGTTCTACTCAAGATTATATTTGTTCTGTCACTTCCATGGGAACTAACTAGTAATGAATGATACTGCCCATGGTATCGCTGTGAAATGTCTAACACTTAGTAGAGTTTCTAAGGCTTAAAACAGGAAATGAATGTTTAAAATAACATTAACATAAAGAGATAATAATTGTGAGGATTGTGGTTTCTTGTGTACTTAATTTCTCCTGGGTAGGTGCTTCTTAGATCGGTTTTCCTTCAATCCTGATGAGAAGGCATAAATCTCCATCCTATTTGGATTTCAGATTGTCCAAGCTTGTAATTGTTCATGTGTTTGATTGCTGCATTACATATGATCGATAATAACTTGCTTGTTGTGTGATAAGTTCTGGTTATTCACTGAGTCCGTGGTTTATGCTCACACTCCTACGGTCCTTACAAGATGACGCTTAAGCCTTGGTTGGTGGCTTCTAGGAGTTTAGAGCCGATATGTTTCTAAAGCTGGAAGAGCCTTGGAAACAGGGAGAATAGTTTTTACTATTTATATGTATTAATTGATGTTAGAACATCAATTTTATTATCTGGAAACTTAGAAATTTTCATTATTTATAATAGTTATTATTCAGACAGTAAGACTTATTAATAGTATTGTGATTTTATTTGCTTTCATCATTTATTATCACGCAATAAAAAAGATCATGTTTTGTTAAACTTATGTCATATTTCAAAGTAGATCTAGTAATAATATGTGTATATGATACCGTCTGTGTTATCAGGCTATGTCATAATATTATATATATATATATATATATATATATATTACTACTAGGGTACTCTTGGGGTATGATAATTTCCCATTAATTTCAAATTTTCACATTTTATTGAAAACTAGTGCGCACCTAAATTTTAATCAACCAGTTCACCAACTTAAAATGGGCTCTTCAGCCTAAATTTTTATATAAATTTCTAACTTATTGATATACATGTTTCTAAGTTTGTTCAACTTAATTGAATTGATTTAAAAATCAAAAACTACAAATCTGATAGACTTAGAGAAACAACATCGTCGAATGATAGGTTTTTGCAAAATTGAAAATAGACTTCATAATCTTTCAAAACATTATACGCTTAACCCAAAAGGAGAAGAGAAAGTCATCAGTTCAGTCCTATACACTACTGCCACTACACTGTCTAAGACTCTATTTTGCTCTGTTTTTGCTATTTTATAATTTAATTTTTTTAAATACTAAATGTATTTCAAAATCACAAAAATTTTCAGTTTGATTATTGATAACCATTCTTAAAAATTTCATCTAAAAATAAATTTGTTTGATATTTTATTTAGATTTTACATCTCAATGACTTCCATGATTCAGCCTTTATTTGACATAGACATTCATTATCATTCATCACCTACTCATAAATTTATAGATCTATAAATATAATCTTTGATTACATCATTTAGTCATTAATCCTAAATCATCATTAACATATTTATTTGATGTTATTTTACCTAGTTTATCTTTAAATCTATAATTTGCAAATCAAATCATCATAAAACTAGCCTTTAGAGACAGAAAATTTACAACGAAAAATTTCTGTCTCTAAAAAATGAATTAGTGATAGATTTGTGATGACATAAATTATAAATAATCTTATAATTTCTATATGCTTTTGTGATGGTATTTGCGATGGATTACAAATTGATTTGTGACAGAACTTTTTCCATTGCAAATTTGTCTCTAATTTTAGCAACAAATAAATTATTGTAGTAATGATTTCTATTTTTTCAAATTATGTTGCAAATCTATGTTTAAACTAAATTATTATATATATATATATGTGTGTGTGTGTGTGTGTGTATAAATAATTATGTTTAAAATATAGTTTTAATTATACATATAAAATATAATATATATATATGTTTAATATTAATATGGCTTATATTATATGTAACACCTTAATTTAATTAAGCCATTACTACCACGTATAATATTTTGTGTATTACATGCTCAAGCATCCTTGAATGATATGTTTATCATGACATTGCTAACTAATTCTAATTTAGTGAAATCATTTATTTAGATTTCTAAAATAACTGAATTTAGTAGCGGTGAATGAAACTTTATAAAAGCAATTTATAAATCTCTACTCTCACCAGAGTATATCAACTTTCTAAGAAACAAAACTTTATAAAGTCATTTTATAATCTACCCTTAAAAGTAGATCAACATTTACAAATATTTGGGCATCACCTAGCCCTTTTAAAAGAAAATACAAATTGAAAAGATAAATCCAGCTCTTTAAAATAAAACATAAACATAATAAAATATATCATTTGTCCTAACTCATTCCACTTCTCCTCTCGAATCTCTAGGATCACCCATACCCAAGTCAAACATCAATAACATAAACATCATCCTCATCATCTCATCATCATCACCAACATTTTCTTCATTATTGTCATCAACATTATCATCAATATCAATCAACAATACTTGGAAACGGCAATAACAACAATAATGAGCCGAAACCCAATACACAGTAACACAAACACATGCGATGTGACACATGACTTAGCTAAATGCAATGCATCAATCAACAAGTTATTACCTTTCCATTTAAATAAACAAACCAACACATGAGCACTCACACTCCGGAACAGGCCAATAAGAATCTATGAGTCCTAAGTAACAGTAGTTGTTCAAGAGGTTGATATAGGAAGTCTGGGTACCTTTATCTCCTATACTTATCTGAGAAAGAGAAATAATCTCATCTATGGTTCACAGCCTTCATACATACTACTTATCCCAATCCATAACATCAATTAGTTCAACCGGTCCAATAAACATGAACTAAAACATATTACTTCATTCCAGGCCTACGTAAATGTTACACCAAACCATTTGCCCTATTAGCTACCTGCTGAGTCACATATAAAATCGCCATTGCATCATGGTATTTGTCATTGCATCATGACATCTCAGTGCCTAACTACCATGCCATTATATAATGACAAAGTTATCACTCCCCAAACCAGATGCAACGGCACAAGTAGCACTCGATTAAAGAGGCAGTCTTCAAGACGTTTTTAATTCATTTAGTATGTCTATCCTAACATCCAACACGTAAGTTATTGTATACCTTTCATATGAAATCCAAATAAAGACTTAGACGCCATCTCAAAAGATAATCCAGAAGATTCATAATCTAAACTCAAGCATATGTTTAAGAGAATTAAACTCTATAAGAAACTAAATTAATTATCTATTTATTTCAAGTTCATTTTAGAACATTTTTTATCAAACACTAATTAGGAACTCCGCTATGACTATGAATCTTATCATGCCAAAATACGGACAGTTCTTATTTGTCTGTCAAAGTATTTCTTTTCACTTTATCATGATCTCTTATTATAAAAACATCATCAAAGCATTCATACACCAAAAATATCCATATTCAAATCAAACATACATTTGAAACAACTTATTCACTATGTTAATCTAAGGTTATCCCATCTTATTAACTTAAACTAATTATTAACTATTAACTCGCTTTAACTAAATCCTAGCCAAATTGAATAAAATAAATCATTTAATTCAATTACTAAGCCAAAAATGATTAAACCTATTTAATTTAATTCATTTTAACTCATTTAAGTTCATTTAGGTCAAGCTAGACTAAAATTATTAACTAATTCATTTTATAACTAAGATTCATATTAACTTAAGTTTATGTAAACTTAATTTTAGCTAAATTGATTAAACTTAATCAATCTAATTCATCTTAGTTCATTCAAGCTCATTACGACATGTTGAATTTAGATTATTAACTAAGTTCATTTTATATCTAATTCTATATTTAATCAAATCATTTATTAAATCTATAAATCCACTTAACTCACGCTTACTTATATCATTTAATTAATACATCACATTAACTATCACATATCTATTTCATTTTATTTTTTCTTTCTTCTTTCTTTTTATTTTTCTTCTTTATGAATAGCTCTAGGCGACAAATCACACCCATAATAAGGGTCGTGACCATCGTCACCAGCATCATCATGTTCATTATAGGGTATGTGATGTCCATTGTTTGTCTCATAACGGCTATTTTGGGGGCCGTGATGCTTGATACAGTCCTTGTCACGCCCGTGATCAAGGAGAAAAATGTGATCAGAGGAGATCACGCTCCTCATCAAGGCCATGATCAGGTCGTTGCTTTTAAAAATAATTTGCTCCGAGGAGATCACTGGCCATGTAACAGTTGTGATGAAAGGGGAATGCATGTGCATTTTTCTTTTGTGTTTTACACAAATCTTTAACTACTTAATCTATTATATATCAACAACAACAGCTTGTTATAAGCCTAAATATGCACAATCTTGTCTCATACACACCACTATGTACATATTTACATCTTATTACCTACTTAATTATGCATATATTTAAGCTTTTAACATACATGTTCATATATTGCTAACTTACAAGTTTTATCACAAGATCTACATCTATCTAGCTCTAATACAACATTTGCAAGCAAAATCAACAACTAAAACAAAGAAAACAAGAAAACTTATCTTTTAGGGAAACCTAACATCTTAATATTTTCCCATCACTTAAATCCTCCACTTTAATCTTGTTCTTCCACTTTCAATCCTGATTTCTACCTTTGATTTATCCTATAATCTTGTTTGAATTGAGATTTTGGGATAGATTTGAGAAAGAAAAGGAAAATTGAAGAGAAGGAGAAGAAGAATAAAAAGTATTGGTGTTTGCCCCAATAGTATCATAGTAGTAATACATATAATATAATACAGCATGATAACCCAGAAAATATCAAATACACATATTATTACTAGAACTACTTTGGAAAATGACATGAGTTTAACAAAAGAGGATCTTTTTGGTTTCATGATAAGAAATAATGAAAGCAAATAAAATCACAATACCATAAATAGGTCTTACTATCTGAATAATAACTATTACAAACCATTAAACTTTCTAAATTCTCAGATAATAAAATTGATGTACTAACACCAATTAATACACATAAATAATAGAACTATTCTCCCTGTTTCCAAGACTCTTTCGGCTTTAAAAACATACCCGCTTTAAGCTCCTAGAAGCCACCAACCAAGGCTTAAGTGTCATTCTGTAAGGACTATAGGAGTGTGAGCATAAACACGGGCTCAGTAAATAATCAGAACTTATCACATAACAAGCAAGTTATTATTAATCATATGTGATGCATCAATCAAACACATGAACAATTACAAGTTTGGACAGTCCGGAATCTAAATAGGATGGAGATTTATGCCCTTTATCGGGGTTGAAGGAAAACCGATCTATGAATCACCTACCCAGGAGAAACTAAATACATAGAAATATCACAATCCTCATAATTATTATCTCTTTGTGTTAATGTTGTTTTAAACACTCATTTCCTGTTTTAAGCCTTAGAAACTCCACTAAGTGTTAGACATTTCACAACGATACCATGGGCGGCGTCCTTTATTATCAGTTAGTTCCCATGGAACCGATAAAACAAAGGTAATTTTGGGTAGAACTACTAGCCTCTTTCCTAGAAAAACAAAGTATTACCTAGAGAACCGAAATTCTAACACGTAGTAGGCTATCACATAATTGTAATGCGATATGTGCAGTTAATGCAATGCATGTTTAAAGGTTAGATGATAAGTTCCTAGCTAAATTAGAAGTTATCTACATTAACTATAACGAAAGTTTACTAATTCTAACAAAGATTTTTACCTTATTAAGCTAGGTTCCCACTTTGGTCTATGGTAAACCAAAACTTTTTAACTTGGTTTTAGATGTTGTTGGAGAGGAGAAATTGATGTTCTTAATGTGTTTAGTGTATAAATGGACTATGGGAAACAACTAGAGGTTTATGTCTTGTCTTAAGAGGTTTCCAAGCTAAGTAAAGGTGTTACAAAGGAGGAAAAAGAAAAGACTGGACGCAACTTTTTGTAGCTATATTTTAAGAGTGATTTTTTTGTGAGCTAAATTTGTAGCTAACTTAACCCTATATATATATATATATACACACACTAAGGCTAGACTAAATTTAGGAGGCTAAAGAGAGTGTTTTAGGCTTAAGAGGAACTTAAATTTGCAACTGGAAATTTCCATACGAATTTGGCGAATTCGAATCACAGATTTTGACTTTGTTTTGACAAATTTGTGGCTAATTTTGAGGGGCATTAATTGTATTTGATTGATAGTTAATTAATGTCATTTGTATGTGTAAATTTAGGGGCTCAACTTGTTTGAAAATCGGATCAAAATCGAATTAAATTTGGAGTTGAAAAAGTTGAAATTTCTGAAACAGGTTTTCTTGAATTTTTGGACAGATTTCTGTATCCGATTTTTAATTAATTGTTGGTGTTTGAAGTGTCCATTTAAAGGCCTTCTATTGGTTTTTAATTAGTAAAAAATTTTAGCTCAAATGAGCCTAGGAATCCTACAAAAATCGAAGCTCAACTTGGGTACGTGTGCTGCTGTATTTTGGTTTGAATTCTCCTCTGCTATAGCTTATTGGATCCGAATTTGCAAGAACATTTGGAGTTGTTTTGGTTGTTTACTTGAGCTGAAATTCTTGTCATTTATTGTTGATCACATGTGGAGTGTTGTGGTTGGATTATAGGTCAGTTTCATTTGGATTTTATAGCTCAAATTTTGGATCAAAGTTAGACATGAAAAAATAAAATTCTGTAGCTGAGAAGTCTACTTGTTACTGCTATATCACGGAAATTCAACTTCAATTTGCAGCAGTTTTACTCTTTCATTTGGTCTGAAATTCTTGTATATTAAATGTGGACTATAGGTGTAGCTTTTGGGTTGGTTGGGGTGTTTTTTCAAGTTGAAATTGTGTGTTAAATTTTAGCAAATTTGGATGCAATTTGAGTTTGCTACAGTTGAGAAATACCATGTTGCTAGTCCTCTGTTTTCCCAACCGAGAAGCACTCCAGCAAAGGACTTTGTACGTGATTCAATTCTGTTTTGTGCGTGAGGATTATATCTCTGTTCCAGTGTGAAATTTTGTAACGTGATACAATTTCCCACAGCTTTGTTTCCAGCATGAGGGCTTCAGTCCATGACTTCACTCCAGCAGCTCTACTCATGGATTCAAAATGCAATTTTGTTTTAATTTTTTTTATTGATTTGTTTATTAGTTGATTAATAGTAATTAACTAAATATTTTTACTAATATTAAATTATAAACGTATATCTATAACCGTTACGTATGAGTTTTATCTAGATAAAATTATCTAAGTTACTACAAAAACTCTAGATTATTTATATATTCAAATTTTTAGTTTAAAGTTTACACGATTAATTCTTTTTAGTATTTTAACTTACACGATTAAATTTTTCAAATTCAATAAATTAAATTAGGAACCAAGTCCTAATAAATTCAGAATTTCCTATCAACTATAACAGTGGGTTTGGAATTTTTATTTCAGATCTAGATTAATAATTATTGGTCGGTATTAGTATCTATTATGTATTTATAATCTTAGTAATTTATCTTTGGAATATTGTTTTATACCAATAAGTTCTATTAATAAACTGTATCTTATCGATTTTGAAATTTTAGAGCTACTTCTGATTATATCATGAATTATCAGTTCAAGATACGAAATCTTGTTTTTTAGTATCTATGAAGGTCAAGGAAATTTTTATTTAGGTTTTTCACACTAAGAATGAGTTTATTACAACTCATAGATCCATTCTAGGCTTTTTATCAGGTTTTAAATTCACTATCTAGTTTACATTTTCTATTTTATTATCGTATACTAATGTAAAAAAATTCGGGTTTACATCCCCCCCTCTTCTTAAAATAAGCTTTGTCCTCAAAGCTTGATACGTACCTGATGGTTCAGACAAGTTAGGGTAATTCCTCCGAACTTCATCTTCTAATTCCCAAGTCATCTCTTTCGTTCGAGGGTCCCATAAAATCTTAACATATCTCATTTCTTTGTTTCTAAGAGTTTGTACTTTACTATTCATTATTCGAACAGGTTGTTTTTCATATGTCAAGTTCTCATTCAATGGAATTGGTTCCAACTCAACCACTTTATCTTGATCAGATACATATTTTCTCAGAACCGATACATGAAACACGTTATGTATACCAGACAGATTTGGAGGTAACGCCAATCGGTAAGCTAAATCTCCCACTCTATCCAAGATCTCAAAAGGTCCAATATATCAAGGACTTAATTTTCCTTGATTTCGCCCACGATGAAGACTCTTGATTGGATTCACTTTAAGGTGTACATGATCTCCTTCTTTTTCTCTTCATATCTGCCCAGCTCTTTTGTCGATCTTGAGCTTCTTTCATCTTTTGTTTTATCACTGCTACCTTATCTATCGTTTCTTGTACCATTTCAGGTCCAACAGCCATCTCTCTAAATTATCCCAAAATAATGGTGATCTACACTTCCGACCATAAAGTGCTTCATATGGCGGCATTCCAATACTAGAATGATAACTGTTATTATACGCGAATTCCACCAAAGATAAGTGTTGATCCCAATTTCCTTTAAATTCCAATATACAATACCTTAGCATGCCTTCCAAAGTCCATATAGTCCTCTCCGTTTGTCCATCCGTTTGGGCATGATAAGTAGTACTGAACTTTAACTGCGTCCCTAATGCTTTTTGCAACCCATTCCAGAATCTAGAAACAAAGCGTGGATCTCTGTCCGATACTATGCTAGCTGGTATTCCATCTAATCAAATAATCTCTTTAAGATATATCCGTGCTAGCTTTTTAAGTGGATATGTCATATTGATGGATATAAAATATTCTGATTTAGTGAGTCAGTCCACAACGACCCATACAGCGTTAGGTCCATTACTTGTCTTAGGTAATGAATATACAAAGTCCATAGAGATCTGATCCCATTTCCATTCAGAATTGGTAATGGCTTCAATAATCCTTTTGGCTTTTGGTGTTTAGCTTTAACCCTTTGACATACTTCAAACATTTAGCCACAAATTCCACTACATCCTTTTTCATCCCGTTCCACCAATATGCACTTTTCAACTCTTGATATGTCTTCGTTTCTCCAGGATGAACAGTATATCCAGAATTATGTGCCTCCTACATTAACTTCTGCCTTAAATCCGATTTATGGGTACATATAATCTATTGCCCATTCTAAGGATTCCTTCATCATCGACTCAGAAATCCTTATATTTATTTTGTGATATCTCTCGGATAATCCTTTGAATTTCTAGATCTTCTTTTTGAGCTTCTTTGATCTGTTGAAGTAGGCAGGTTCTAAAGTGAATCCTAAACTCATTCTTTCAAATTCCTTGATGAGTTCTTTTTACTCAGTCAGCATCGAGGCTACTTCTTTGTAGTTTTTCCGACTCAAAGCACCAGCGACAGCGTTCACTTTTCATGGGTGATAATTGATACCCAAATCATAATCCTTTATTAGCTCCAACCATCGTCATTGCCTCATGTTTAGTTTTTTTTGTGTGAATATATACTTCAAACTTTTATGATTAGTATAAATTTCACACCTTTGTCCATATAAATAGTGTCTCCAAATTTTGAGTGCAAAACAATAGTAGTTAATTCCAAATCATGAGTAGGGTAATTCATTTCATGGGGTTTCAATTGTCTGGAAGCATATGCTATTAGTTTTCCATTCTGCATTAATACACATCCCGACCCATTTTTGGATGTATCATTATATATAACATACGAGTCTTGATCATTGGGTAAGACTAATATTGGTGTTGATACTAATCTCTTTTTCAATTCCTAGAAACTCTGCTCTCGCTTTTCATTCCATTTAAATTTTTTATTTTCCTTTGTCAATTGTGTTAATGGTCTCGCAATCTTTGAGAAATCACATACAAATTTTCTATAGTATCCTGCTAATCCCAAGAAACTTCTTATTTCGATAACTATCTCAGGTCTTTGCCATTCCACGATGGCTTTGACCTTTGCAAGATCCACAAAAATTCCTTCTCCCGATACAATGTGTCTAAGAAAAGATATGCTCTTAAGGCAAAATTCACACTTTGACAATTTAGCATATAATTTATTATCCCTCAAAATCTGCAATACACTCCTCAAATGCTCTTCATGTTGTTCCTCTGATGGTGAATATACCAATATATCATCTATGAACACAATTACACAAATATCCAACAATGGTCGAAAAATCCGATTCATCAAATCTATAAATATTTGCAGGTGCATTTGTCAGTCCGAATGGCATAACCAAAAATTCATAATGGCCATACCAAGGTCGAAATGCAGTCTTAGGTATATCTTCTGCCTTGATTCGAATTTGATGATATCCTGATTTGAGATCAATACGGGAAAATACTTTTGCTCCACGTAGTTGGTCAAACAAATCATCGATTCTCGGTAGTGGATACTTGTTCTTGATGGTTACCCTGTTCAATTCCCTATAATCAATACAAAGTCTCAATGAACCATATTTCTTTTTAATAAACAATACTGGGGCTCCTCATGGAGATACACTGGGTCTAATGAATCCTTTAGCCATCAATTCCTGCAATTGCACTTTTAATTTCTTCAATTCTACTAGTGCCATTAGATACGAAGCTTTTGATACTGGTTCTGTTCTAAGCATCAAATCAATGGAGAATTCCACTTCTCTTTGTGGAGGTAAACTAGGTAATTCCTCTGGGAATACATCTGGATATTCGTACACAGTTCTTATAGTATGAATATCAGGTTTCTCTGGTTCTCCATCAACAGCTCCTAAAATAATTTCGCCTAACTCCTCAATGTCATCATCATCAACTTCTATGGTTATTATTTTAGCTTTACTGTCTCGAAGTACTTCTCCTTGATACTCCTTTCTTTCTCCTTGGCAATTTAGAAAGGATACCATGTTGAGGCGACAATCGATCTTAGCTTTTGCAGCAGTCAACCAGGTCATTCCTAAAATAACCTCATATTTGTGCAGATCTACTACAATTAGATCAACAATTGATCCTTGATCCCCAATCTGTATTGGGCATTTTTTTCACTATCTCAAATGATCGCTCAATCTGGGATAACCAATCTTCTGCTTCTTCCAGTTTTCCTGGCATTCCCTCAAAGTATCTGTTACACTTTATAAACTCTGGTAACAAATTCCTTTGTGGTCTCCAAGGTGGTGGAGGTGGCAATTCTTGATCGTATTGAGGTGATCCTTGTACTTCAGCTGCAGATTCAACACGTCATTCTTGATTTCTCGGTTCTTCCATAGGTGGTTGAACCGATGCAACACGTTCCTCATTTTTCCTAACAAAAGCTTGAGGCATAAGTGGTACCTCAACAGGTGGTGCTACAGGTGGTATTTGTCTAGCTTGCAAGGCTTGTAAAATGAAGGTATTCTATTGTTGAATTGCTTGCAAAATAATCTCCAAGTGATTAGGTTGTGGTACCGGTTCATTATTAGGCGAATTCATTTGTACACTTGCAGGTCTTCCCTTCTACCTCTCGTTCCCGGCACTCTACCATAAATTACATATTAGATAAGATAAGTCTCATTTATTGTAACCATTTCTTATTCAAGTTATTTATGCTCCTTACTGTACTTTTCATGGAGTATCTCATGCATGTGTAAATCTCTCATAATTTAAAATACACATGATACTTTCATAACATGAGCATACTTTATTTACTAACTTCACTCACATTTACATACACACATGATAACATAGATATATGTACATCAAAACATACTCGTGTTCCATATTAATGCCATATGTACAACATCAAAAATTGCACTAACTGTCATAACTAATACTAAGTACATCACATCATATAAGAGTTTCTAGTGCTTTATATATAACATCAAAATTTGCACTAACTATCTATCTAGTAGATCATCAAAAGAACATCACCATAAGTCATACATATTTAGTCTAATTACAACACATAAAATAGTATTCTCTCAACTAAACTCTCTAGGGGCTGGGGTAAACTGGTCTCTTGCCCTTATCTCGGGCATCCAACGTGGGTACTCATCATGATCACTAGAGTCACTGCTGCTTAACTCATGGATCTCAACATGTTGTCCAAGTGGAGCTAAACTAAACTCAGATCCATTAAACTGTACTCCTTATGTCTTTGGAGCCTGCTAAAACCTCATGTACAAACACTGCATCCTCACCACATATCCAACGTCTATGTGGCGTTCCTTTCCATGTACTATATATGCTAAAGGTACTATGTGTGAAATCCAAGAATTTTAATTCTTGTGGAGCTGGCACACTACTCCTTGTCCTGGTCTTCTTTGCCTTGTCAGTATTTTCTTCCAAATCAATACTAGCTACACCTCTTTTGTTTGACCTCCTTCCCCGTCCTCTAACTGGTAATACAATATCATGAGTAATATTATGAGAAAAAGTGTCACAAGAACCATAAGGATTCTGGGCATCTGGCTTAACTGTCGGTATAATGGCAGGTCGAATCTATAATACCTCCTTAGGAAACTTGCAATTACTGAGATGATACATCATCCACTCATCAGTGTACGGATCAGTGCTACGTACACCAATATGGTCCTCCCTAAAATCATGAGCATATGTCCAGCCTTTGCCAATATACTCCCATATCCTGAAATCTGGAAGGGTCGGCCTCTGGGAATTCACTGATATTATAAACACTACATTATCTATTTCTATCGCTCCACCATTCTTACCGCCAAATCTTTCAAACCTATAAATTAATTCAATAGCAGAACCTGGATTCAGGTGTGCTTTCTCCATCAGAAACAACCAATCTCTAAAAAGTGGAATCAATCCATGTCTCCATTTACTCAAAATCTGATCCAATGTTTAGGATTGCCTGTTAATGCTAGGTCTTCCACCAAGATCCTCAGTCTTCGCTTGTAATCAGTTAAACTTTCTGAAGGTTGCATACTGAAAACCAACCACTTCACATAACAGGTTACTAGATTAACCTGCACCACAAATAAAATTTGCATGACTAATAATAATCATACAGATCTTATTTTTGGTTCTTAATTCTACCCAGATCTACCCCTATTAATCTTGAATAGGTTCTACATCTACTACTATGCATACTAATTATGATTTTGTTTAATTTCATCTTTTACTTATGCTTGCAACCACAACTCTGATACCAACTAAATCTGTCACGCCCCAATAGTATTCTAGTAGTAATACATATAATATAATACAGCATGATAACCTAGAAAATATCAAATACACATATTATTACTAGAACTACTTTGGAAAATGACATGAGTTTAACAAAACATGATCTTTTTGGTTTCGTGATAAGAAATAATGAAAGCAAATAAAATCACAATACCATAAATAGGTCTTACTATCTGAATAAATAAAACCATAAACTTTCTAAATTCTCAGATAATAAAATTGATGTACTAACACCAATTAATACACATAAATAATAGAACTATTCTCCCTGTTTCCAAGACTCTTCCGGCTTTAGAAACATACCAACTTTAAGCTCCTAAAAGCCACCAACCAAGGCTTAAGTATCATTCTATAAGAACTGTAGGAGTGTGAGCATAAACCACGGGTTTAGTGAATAACCAGAACTTATCACACAACAAGCAAGTTATTATTAATCATATGTGATGCATCAATCAAACACATGAACAATTACAAGTTTGGTCAATCCGGAATCTAAACAAGATGGAGATTTGTGCCCTTTCATCGGGGTTGAAGGAAAACCGATCTATAAATCACCTACCCAGGAGAAACTAAGTACATAGAAATATCACAATCCTCATAATTATTATCTCTTTGTGTTAATGTTGTTTTAAACACTCATTTCCTGTTTTAAGCGTTAGAAACTCCACTAAGTGTTAGACATTTCACAACGATACCATGGGCGGCGTCCTTCATTACCAGTTAGTTCCCATGGAACCGATAGAACAAAGGTAATCTTGGGTAAAACTACTAGTCTCTTGCCTAGAAAAACCAAGTATTACCAGAAAACCGAAATTCTAATACGTAGTAGGCAATCACATAATTGTAATGCGGAATGTGCAATTTATGCAATGCATGTTTCATTTATTTATGATTCCAATAATTTTTAGTCAGGTTATAAGTATTCAAACTTCATTCAGACACTCAACATGCTTCACATACAGTAACACAAGTAATCCATTATCACTTTTATTTAATATTATTTGTCAAACAAATAATTCCAAACAACAAGAAAAACCCATAACTCATATACACACTAGTTCATCATTATTATTTTTGTATTATAATACAGCTAAACTACAACCACAAATAATGTAATAAATCTGAGTTACTCACTTGCTCATATTGATCAGTCATAGTAATCGACCGGGAAATCCTATACAGTATCGAAATTACCTATTGAGATGGAAATATTCATCAATAATATTTATAAATAGAATATTAAATTCCTATGACTATCTAAGTGTCCTATATCGGTATTTGATATAATTTCTATGCTTATATCAATTTACTAAGGTATTGATTCTTATAGAAAATGATATCTAATGTTTAGTTCTATTAAGTTTCTTTTGATTGTATATTATTTTAGAGGATCTCATTTTATCATTTAAACCTTCATTCATATCCTAAGCTCATTCATAACTTATAAAGGTATTAATATGTGTAATTTCTATTAATTTGTTCATAATATTTTTCTTGTAATGTAGAACTCCTAATCATACTTTTAAAGCTTGTTTCATCAAGTTTTATGTTCATATAAGATCTTAGAAGCATTAGACATGAGTTTAGACTAGATTAGATGAAATTTAAGTCTTGTTTTGTCCACTTCATTCCTAAATCCGAATTTACTATTACTATATTTATAATATTTCTAAGTTGTTGTCTTTCTTAGCCAACAATATCTAAACATTTATAACACATCAATAATCCATCCACTTGAATTCATCAATGGATTAACAATTTCTTCCAATTACATAACCTTTCTTCAATGCTAAACAATTCATCCTAATGTCTATACACAAATTATAAGGACCTGCTGTAGACACCCAATTTTTGCCCAATTAATTAAGGCTTAAATTTATAAAATTAAACAGAATCTTTATTTTTGTTTAATTAAACTCATTTTTCCAAAAAGCCTTAATTAAGTATTGATGAAGTTGGCTAAGTGATCAAGGCACAGGCCAAATGGCCTGTTGGTTAAATACATTGACCCAAACACACACTCAAGCTCAAGGACACAGGTTCAAACCCTAGCAAAGGCAAAATTTTGCCTTTTTATCATCTTATTTTTGCCTTTTCATCTTTCTCAAAGTGACTTTTTGCCTTACTTTGCATCAATTTTTAACTGACAAAACATCATTAATTATTAAAATTGATGATGCCATTGCAAAGTAGTTATGGAATATGAAAGATTAGTGCACAATTCATGTGTAAAAACAACCCAAAAGTCACAAAATTCGTGCTAAAAAAATTGAAAAAAATAATGCAATTTGTGAGACTTCAATTGTCCATTAATGAGAATTGATGAAATTGGATGATTCATCTACCCACATTGAATGATTTGATGAAGAATATGAAAGATCAATCATCAATTCATCAGTTTGAAACAAATTAAACACGAATCATTGAATTAAATTCGTGCAAACAAAGAGGCAAAAATCGATTCATTTCTGAAACAGTACGAAACGTAAAATTGAGCTTGCAACCTATAAATAGGGGGTTCTAGGATCAAAAGGTACAACTCAATTGCAAGAAAAACACATACAATAAGTTCAATTCGGAATTTTCGAATTTAGAGTTTAGGATTTGAATTTTTCAAATTCGAAGTGATTTGATCAAATTTGGATCAAATTAAGTGTTTTATCAGTGTTAGAGACAAGTTTTGATTGTTTTAGTGTACTTGGATTCGATCAAATTGATTAAAATCATCTCTGCAAATTTTTTTTTATTTTTCCGTTTGAGCCGCCGACGACCACCACCACGAACCGCCGCTTCCGGTGGATCTAGGCGCGATCCACCACCGCCACCAGCTTCGGCTCCACCACAGGCATCGGGCCGACAAACTCCTAGCCGCCGAAGACCGCCAGAGCGCCGGAATCCTCCTCGAAAGGTCGCGACTTCGTCTTCTTCGCCCGACGGGTCAGATCCAACCCGAAAATCCGAAGTCCAACCCGCCCACTGGTCAACGGTCAACGGTCAACGGTCAGCCCAGATCAGACGGCCTAGATTCAATCATCCAGATCAGACGGTCCAGATTTGATCAAGCAGATCAGACGGCTCAGATTTGATCAAGCAGATCAGACGATCCAGATTTGATCAAGCAAATCAGACGGCCCAGATTTAATCATCTTGATCAACGCCCCAGATTTAGTCAATTCCATCAGACGATCAGGATAAGTCAGCCAGATCAACGTACCAGATCTCCTCCGCTTCATCCAACGGTCCAGGTCAGTCCGTATTATTTTATTAATATTTTATTATATAATTAATTTCAGAAAATAAAAAAAAAATAGTAAAAAATTCATAAAAAATTCAGAAAAATTCAGAAAAATCCAGAAAAATCAAAATAATTATTTTTCATATAAATTTATTTTTTTATATTTTTGAATATTTTTGAATATTTTTAATATGTATTTATACATAAATTGCTTTTAGAAATACATATTTGATGCATAAAAATAATTTTAATATATTGTAAAATATTTTGAATATGTTGTGAATTTATGTGAAGATTATAATAATAATAAATAAAATAAAATAAATAAAAATGATAAAATTGGATTTTCAAAACCAAAATTTTTTTTTAAAAAAAATGATTTTTGGACTTAGAAAAATATATTTTCATAAAAAAAAATCAATTGATTAGATCATAGGATCATCAAAAAATGATTTTCATAAAAAATTTAAAATTTAATGAATTTAAAGTGAGAAAAGTTCAAAAATATAAAATTGATCAACAAATTAAAGTTCTTTTTTAAAAAAGAACTACGTTTTGTCTGATCTCGATTAGCGAGTACGTAGGCACCTACGGGGCGACATTAAAAAATGAAAAAAATGTTTTTTGTTTATCACTTTGATTATTTCTATAAAATTTTTTAGCAATAAAAAATATAAAAAGAAAACAAAAAAAATGTGACTTGTAAATATTGTTATGTAATATATTATTTGAGTTTTTGAGCATGAAAAGGATAATTATAAATTTAAAATTCCAAAAGTGGTAACCATTTGGTTTTAATAGGTTAGCCCCCGAATCCATGATATCTGGTTTTAAAAGTTTGTTTTTAAATCAAATTTTCGCAGACTTGTAGCTAAGTTAGGATCAACCGACCCATTGATCCTAGCTTTTTATTTTTTCCCGATTTATATCGGGTGGCGACTCTAAAATTTTCAAAAATTAAAATTTCTTTTAACCCCTAGTCGAGGATTCATGTTAAATGGGTTCGGGTTTAATGTGAATCGGGTTAGGAGAAATGAACCAGATATAGTGGAAAAAATCCAGGCTCGACAGCTTGGCGACTCCACTGGGGACGCCTAAATTTTTTTTAAAAAAAGAGAGGGCTAGCCACTTAGGAATTTTAAATTTTAAATTTATCCTTGCTCAATTTTTGTGAATATATGATTCTTTGTATATTATATTGAATAATTGTTCTGTAAATATATACTAACCTTGCAGGTATACAAAAAAAAAAGAAGGCAAAAAGCTTGTTTGTTTATTTATTTAAGTATTTGCATTTGCATTTGCATTTGCATTAGCATGATTGTGTGCTAGATACGGTCGTACCAGGGCCGTCTTAAGAGCCTAAGCGAGGAGGACGAAGTAAGGTCCGGGGGCTGTGGCTTTCCACCCTCTAGATCAAGAAATGTCCTCCCACTCCGGTTTAGTACCACTAAATCGGGGACCTATAGAACCTACCAAATCATGCATTTCAACATGGGATTTTGACCAAACTTTTCAAAAAAATGGAGTTGTATTTTCTTCCAAAAAATGTTTTTTTCAAAAATAAAAAATTTCAAAAAAGTCCACCAAATTTTTTTTAAATGTGGAGTTGTTTCTTTCCTAAAAAAGGAAGTTTTCAAAAATCAAACATTTTTTTTAGTAAATAAAATTTTAGATTGAGATGGTTTTTAAACCTTTATTTTTAAAAAAAAAATTAATACCACTTCAAGTAAAGTTTTTTTGTCATTATCCCCATTGGCATGGATAGTGACTAATTTCTTTTTTCTCAAATGGAGTCTTAATTAATTTTGTTATTTTTCAAAAAAAAAGAAGATTTTCAAAAGAATGATTTTTCATCAATTCCAACAAAACTTTTTCACCAAAACTTTCAGGGTCCTTATCTCCATTTATATGGATAGTGAATTTTTTTTTTTAAAAAATGGAGTTATTTTTTTTTTGCTTTTAAAAAAAAAAGGTTTTCAAAAAAAATAAATTTTCATCAACTCCAGCAAAATTTTTTCATCAAATTTTCAAGGTCATTATCCCCAATTGCATCTGTATGCTTGCATCTTTGCATCTTTGCATTTTTTTAAGAAAAAAATAAAATAAAATAAAAAATGTGTACAGTAGACTTGTAAATACTCATAGAGAAAATTTTGTCCACCTATAGTTATAGGTCCTCTCCAATCAAAATTACCTTTGTCATATGTATTCCTCTCCCTTGTCTTCAGGATAATCATCCCTGTAAAAATCAACCCCCATTTGAATTTCCTTCTAAAAGAAAAAGGGGGTCTTTTTTGTTCCACTATTCTTGTAAAATAATTTTTGCCTTAAAGAAAAAAGAAAAAAATGAATTATTTTTGTAAATATCCTTTTTCCACTTTAGGATAAATAATCATTTTCAAACATTCTTTTTTGTAAATATCCATCAACAACTTTCTTTTTTTTGAAGATTTTTTAAATAAAAAGTGAGAACAAAAAGTTGTTGTCTAAAAAAAAAAAAGAGAATAAAAGTTTTTCAAACTTGTTCTCCAACAATTTTTTTAAGAAAAAAAAATGAAAATTGTTTTCCAACAAATGAGAAAGAGAATAAAGGTTATTTTCAAAAAATAAAAAAAATAAAAATTAGAAAAGAAGGAAAATTGCCAACAGAAAAAGAATGTTTCAAAATTGTTACCTCAATGATCATTCATTTTAAGCTAAAGGCAAATGAAATCAAAACTAGGGGGCAACCAAAAGGACTTTACCGATTAGGGGCATTTGATAAATCCAAATGGGGCATTTAGTTATATATCCTGAGGCAAAAAAAATGGATGATTGAAAACCCAAAAATTCTTATTAAATAGTGGCCTAAATGAAAAGAGGCAAACTTAATCCCAAACACTATACCCTACACACTAAGAGTGGAGTGAATTGTGAGAGATAAAATGGACTCATTCCTTAAAGGAGGTCTAGTTTGAATTTGATACATAGGTCAAAGTGACATTAGGCATTCATTTCAAAGTCCTAAACACATTATCCTTTGTTAACCCATTTGAGCCTATTAAGGAAGAATTTTTTAAAATTAAGCCCTGTCAAGAACCACCCTACATTAGGGTACCCCACAACGGGGCAATTTGGAGGTCAGGGTCATTATCAAGGAGAAAAAGGATTAACTTGTATGCACTTGCCCTAGTTGCATCAATTCAAGAGTAGTCAATTGACATAAATAAATCATTTCCTTTGAAAGGAAGAAGAGTTTCTATCCCAAACCATACACAATCCATATACTTTGAGCTATAAGCCATCCAATGGAAAAAATACAAATCACCTTGCAAAAGAAGAAGAAAAAAGGGATGCATGAATAAAGTGCCAAAAAAAAATGAAGAATAGCCAAGCAAGGTGATTAAACCAAGAAATTAGAAGCATATGCTAAAGCTCAAGGCCCATCAAAACACAAGGTCCAAAATTTATATCATGGACCCACCCACAATTCCACCCTGATGGAAGACAATCACACAAGGTGATCATACCCAAACACTGGGGGCACATGCTCAAAGTTCAAGGCCCATCAAAACACAAGGTCCAAAATTTATATCATGGACCCACCCACAATTCCACCCTGATGGAAGACAATCACACAAGGTGATCATACCCAAACACTGGGGGCACATGCTCAAAGTTCAAAGCCCATCAAAACACAAGGTCCAAAATTTATATCATGGACCCACCACAATTCCACCCTGATGGAAGACAATCACACAAGGTGATCATACCCAAACACTGGGGGCACATGCTCAAAGTTCAAAGCCCATCAAAACACAAGGTCCAAAATCTATATTATGGGCCCATCCACAATTCCACCCTTTAGAGACTCTTTGGATCAAAGGAGTTAATTTATTAATGCTCTTGAAACTAGGAATAAGTGCATATTCAAGTTTTCCTTAAGGGTTCTTGACTTGTAAACCCGGGATGTGTTGAAAAATTTTCAAAAAAAAAAAAAGCCTTTATGAAATATCTCTTTTTGATTAAAGCCAACAACCAAAAGCCCACATTACAGTCCAAAAAAGACCTAATAGATTGACCAAAGTGTGTCACTTGCAAGCCGGACCATAATTTTTGGAATCCGAGTCAAATGTGTGAAAATAAGCCTAAGAGAGTGTAAGGAAGTCCTCTTTGATTAGGTAACTTAAAATAAGATAACCAACCTTGGTGTAAGAATCATCCCAGGGGCATGAAATCATTTGCCCCAATTTGAAAGAAGTCTGCCTCAGGGTTAGGAATTAATTGCCCCAAAGTTGGAAACAATGCCCAATTTTCAAATTAATGTCCTAAAAAAAACTTTGCCCCCAATGATTAAAATTTTTCAATAAAAGACCTTAGGTGGTTAATAGTGAAGCCTTAGGCTGAAAAAAAAAATGAGTGATCAATGGGGCAAACCCTATTTATGATTATTTTTACCTGTTGGTAACTTTAAAAAAAAAGTTGGAATTCAAAAAAAAAAAAAAGGAAACTTTTTACCTTTAAAAGGTCCAAGAAAAGAAGGAATTTCTTCCAAAAAAAAAAAATAAAAAAAGTTTTTTCCAAATATCTGAAAAGTAATAAAAAAAGTCAAAAAAAAAAAAGAGAAAATAAGTTTTCTTCATTAAAAGTAAAAAAATTGCCTTTGGTTTAAATTTTTAAAATAAAAGAAAAAAAAACTTTGCAAAAAAAAAAAAAAAAAGGGGCATAAGGTTTTGGTTTTTAAAAGAAAAAAATTCTCAAAGGTTTTCTTAAAAATTTTCAATGAAAAAAGGGGAAGAATTTCCCACATTAAAAAATTAGCCAAAAAAAATTCAGGCTACGGTTTTCAAAACTTGATTTTCAAGTTTGTGTTTAAGTTTTAGATCACCTGCTCAAAGGAGCGTCATCCTATTGTTTTGTTTTAGGATCGATTGCTCAAAAAAGCGTCATCCTGTCTGTTTAAGTATTAGGGTCACCTGCTCAAAGGAGCGTCATCCTACCTTTCAATCTTTAGGATTGTATGCCCAAAGGAGCATCACCTATTTCTTCAGCATCAGGATAGTCTGCTCAAGGGAGCGTTGTCCTGTTTTTTTTTTCAATCTTTAGGATCGTATGCTCAAAGGAGCTTCATCCTATTCTTCAAATTGAGAATCGCCAACTCAAGGAAGTGTTGTGCTGCCTTGTCAAGTTGTAAGTTTTAGGCCAGCTCAAGGAGCGCCATAACAAGTCGAGTGTCAGCTCGAGAAGCGCACTAATGTTAAAACCAAACGCCAGTTCATAGGGTACGTTTGAACCAAGTTTCCAAAGTTTTCAAGAAAAGCTTGAAGTCCATCCGAGTCTTCCAAGAAGAAAGAAAAACTTGAAGCCCATCCAAGTTTTCAAACCAAGTTTTCCAAAAAAAGAAAAACTTGAAGCCCATCCAAGTTTTCAAACCAAGTTTTCCAAAAAAAAGAAAAACTTGAAGCCCATCCAAGTTTTCAAAGCAAGTTTTCAAAAAAAATGCTTGAAGCCCATCCAAGTCTCCCAAAAAAGAAAAAAGTCAGAAGCAGATTCAAGTTTTCCAAAAAAGAAAAACCAAGTCCCTAAGTGGATCAGAAAAACCAAGTCCCTAAGTGGATCAGAAAAAGCTAGTTCCCCAAGTGGATCAGAAAAACCAAGTCCCTAAATGGATCAGAAAAAACCAGTTCCCCAAGTGGATCAGAAAAAAACCAAGTCCCCAAGTGGATTGAAAAATCACAAGTACCCCTCAGTCTAGACTCGACAGATAGTCTAGTACTGACCAAAATACAAAATCCATCATTTTGAGATGGTGACCAAATACAAAATCCATCATTTTGAGATGGTGACCAAATACAAAATCCATCCTTTTGAGATGGTGACCCAATACAAAATCCATCCTTTAGAGATTGTGACCAAATACAAAATCCATCCTTTAGAGATGGTGACCAAATTCAAAATCCATCCTTTTGAGATGGTGACCAAACACAAAATCCATCCTTTAGAGATGGTGACCAAGTCAAAATCATCATTTTGAGATGGTGACCAAATACAAAATCCATCCTTTTGAGATGGTGACCAAATTCAAAATCCATCCTTTAGAGATGGTGACCAAGTTCAAAATCCATCCTTTAGAGATGGTGACCAAGTTCAAAATCCATCCTTTTGAGATGGTGACCAAATACAAATCCATCCTTTAGAGATGGTGACCAAATTCAAAATATCCTTTGAGATGGTGACCAAATTCAAAATCCATCTTTAGAGATGGTGACCAAATACAAAATCCATCCTTTAGAGATGGTGACCAAATTCAAAATCCATCCTTTAGAGATAGTGACCAAATACAAAATCCATCATTTAGAGATGGTGACCAAATTCAAAATCCATCCTTTGAGATGGTGACCAAATTCAAATCCATCCTTTGAGATGGTGACCAAATACGAAATCCATCCTTTTGAGATGGTGACCAAATTCCAAATCCATCCTTTAGAGATGGTGACCAAATTCAAAATCCATCATTTAGAGATGGTGACCAAATACAAAATCCATCCTTTTGAGATGGTGACCAAATTCCAAATCCATCCTTTAGAGATGGTGACCAAATTCAAAATCCATCCTTTAGAGATGGTGACCAAATACAAAATCCATCTTTTTGAGATGGTGACCAAATTCAGAAGTCCATCCATTCCAGATGGTGACCAAGACCAAATGACCAAACCAAAGCCCATAGGTCCGGCAAATGACCAAATTAAAGCCCATAGGTCCGACAGATGACCTATCATTTTTCTAAATCTAGGCCCGACAGATGGCCTATCATTTTCTAGACCCGACAGACGGTCTATCAGTTTTTTAGTCTAGGCCCGATAGATGGCCTATCATTTTCTAGACCCGACAGATGGTCTATCAGTTTTTTAGTCTAGGCCTGACAGATGGCCTATCATTTTCTAGACCCGACAGATGGTCTATCAGTTTTTTTAGTCTAGGCCCGACAGTTGACCCAGCGAATCTAGACCCGACAGACGGTCTATCAGTTTTTTAGTCTAGGCCCGATAGATGGCCTATCATTTTCTAGACCCGACAGATGGTCTATCAGTTTTTTAGTCTAGGCCCGACAGATGGCCTATCATTTTCTAGACCCGACAGATGGTCTATCAGTTTTTTTAGTCTAGGTCCGACAGTTGACCTAGCAAATCTCAAAATCTAGACCCGACAGATGGTCTATCAGTTTTCTAAGTCTAGGTCCGACAGTTGACCTAGCAAATCTCAAAATCTAGACCCGACAGATGGTCTATCAGTTTTATAAGTCTAGGTCCGACAGTTGACCTAGCAAATCTCAAAATCTAGACCCGACAGACAGATGGTCTATCAGTTTTCTAAATCTAGGTCCGACAGTTGACCTAGCAAATCTCAAAATCTAGACCCGACAGATGGTCTATCAGTTTTCTAAGTCTAGGTCCGACAGTTGACCTAGCGAATCTCAAAGTCTAAACTCGACAGATGGTTTAGCACAAGATAAAAATCTCTTTGTTGAAAATAAAATTTGGGAGGAGAAGCTAAGCAAAAATTGGTTATCTTTTTGTCTTTGTGGCAAAAGTTTTGTTCAAACTTTACCACAAAGAGAGGTAGCTGTAGACACCCAATTTTTGCCCAATTAATTAAGGCTTAAATTTATAAAATTAAACAGAATCTTTATTTTTGTTTAATTAAACTCATTTTTCCAAAAAGCCTTAATTAAGTATTGATGAAGTTGGCTAAGTGATCAAGGCACAGGCCAAATGGCCTGTTGATTAAATACATTGACCCAAACACACACTCAAGCTCAAGGACACAGGTTCAAACCCTAGCAAAGGCAAAATTTGCCTTTTATCATCTTATTTTTGCCTTTTCATCTTTCTCAAAGTGACTTTTTGCCTTACTTTGCATCAATTTTTAACTGACAAAACATCATTAATTATTAAAATTGATGATGCCATTGCAAAGTAGTTATGGAATATGAAAGATTAGTGCACAATTCATGTGTAAAAACAACCCAAAAGTCACAAAATTCGTGCTAAAAATATTAAAAAAAAATGCAATTTGTGAGACTTCAATTGTCCATTAATGAGAATTGATGAAATTGGATGATTCATCTACCCACATTGAATGATTTTATGAAGAATATGAAAGATCAATCATCAATTCATCAGTTTGAAACAAATTAAACACGAATCATTGAATTAAATTCGTGCAAACAAAGAGACAAAAATCGATTCATTTCTGAAACAGTACGAAACGTAAAATTGAGCTTGCAACCTATAAATAGGGGGTTCTAGGATCAAAAGGCACAAATCAATTGCAAGAAAAACACATACAATAAGTTCAATTCGAAATTTTCGAATTTAGAGTTTAGGATTCGAATTTTTCAAATTCGAAGTGATTTGATCAAACTTGGATCAAATTAAGTGTTTTATCAGTGTTAGAGACAAGTTTTGATTGTTTTAGTGTACTTGGATTCGATCAAATTGATCAAAATCATCTCTGCAAATTTTCTTTTATTTTTCCCTTTGAGCCGCCAGCGACCACCACCACGAACCGCCGCTTCCGGTGGATCTAGGCGCGATCCACCACCGCCACCAGCTTCGGCTTCACCACAGGCGTCGGGCTGACAAACTCCTAGCCGCCGAAGACCGCCAGAGCGGCCGGAATCCTCCTCGAAAGGTCGCGACTTCGTCTTCTTTGCCTGACGGGTCAAATCCGACCCGAAAAATCCGAAGTCCAACCCGCCCACTGGTCAACGGTCAACGGTCAGCCCAGATCAGACGGCCCAGATTCAATCATCCAGATCAGACGGTCCAGATTTGATCAAGCAGATCAGACGGCTCAGATTTGATCAAGCAGATTAGACGGTCCAGATTTGATCAAGCAGATTAGACGGCCCATTTAATCATCTTGATCAATGCCCCAGATTTAGTTAATTCCATCAGACGATCAGGATAAGTCAGCCAGATCAACGTACCAAATCTCCTCCGCTTCATCCAACGGTCCAGGTCAGTCCGTATTATCTTATTAATATTTTATTATATAATTAATTTCAGAAAATAATAAAAAATAGTAGAAAATAGTAAAAAATTCATAAAAATTCATAAAAAAATTCAAAAAATTCAGAAAAATCCAGAAAAATCAAAATAATTAGTTTTCATATAAATTTTTTTTATGTTTTTGAATATTTTTGAATATTTTTAATATGTATTTATACATAAATTGCTTTTAGAAATACATATTTGATGCATAAAAATAATTTTAATATATTGTAAAATATTTTGAATATGTTGTGAATTTATGTGATGATTATAATAATAATAAATAAACAAAATAAATAAAAATGATAAAATTGGATTTTCAAAACCAAATTTTTTTTTAAAAAAAATGATTTTTGGACTTAGAAAAATATATTTTCATAAAAAAAAAATCAATTGATTAGATCATAGGATCATCAAAAAATGATTTTCATAAAAATTTAAAATTTAATGAATTTAAAGTGAGAAAAGTTCAAAAATAAAATTGATCACAAATTAAAGTTCTTTTTTAAAAAAGAACTACGTTTTGTCTGATCTCGATTAGCGAGTACGTAGGCACCTACAGGGCGACATTAAAAAATGAAAAAAAATGTTTTTTGTTTATCACTTTGATTATTTCTATAAAATTTTTTAGCAATAAAAAATATAAAAAGAAACAAAAAAAAAATGTGACTTGTAAATGTTGTTATGTAATATATTATTTGAGTTTTTGAGCATGAAAAGGATAAATTATAAATTTAAAATTCCAAAAGTGATAACCATTTGGTTTTAATAGGTTAGCCCCGAATCCATGATATCTGGTTTTAAAAGTTTGGTTTTAAATCAAATTTTCGCAGACTTGTAGCTAAGTTAGGATCAACCGACGCATTGATCCTAGCTTTTATTTTTCTCGATTTATATCGGGTGGCGACTCTAAAAAATTTTTAAAAATTAATATTTCTTTTAACCCCTAGTCGAGGATTCATGTTAAATGGGTTCGGGTTTAATGTGAATCGGTTAGGAGAAATGAACCAGATAGTGAAAAAATCCAGGCTCGACACCCGCTATCACCCCTATATTTGAAATAGGTGATAACAGTTCTCCAACCATATATAACCTATAAGATTATGTAAGGTTGTCTGAAATAATTGTTTAGTAATTGTTTATCTAATTCCATATAGATAATATAATAGAAATCATAATTTTTCTAAACCTTAAACAAAATTACACTACCAACATATTTTGCAAAAGAAGCAACTTAAGTCCTACATAACTAAGTACATATATATATATATATATATTACATCCAAAGGCTTCTTACAAGCCTTAACAAAATTTTCAAAACACAACCTAAACTAAAACTTTAGTTACATTATCAACAAAAGAAATCACATCTAGTCTATTACAATTATAGGGTTCCATTGAGTCCATGGTTAACTCTAATCCTCCAAATCATCAAGAAAATCTTCAAAGTCGGTTCCATACCCCATACTTGCATAGAACTCATCGAAGTCATCACCTGAAATGGATAAAATATGAGCCAAAAGCCCAGTACACAAGTAACGAATACAAATGCAAAATGAGTCACACATTCTTAAATTAAATGCATTATGCAACAATCAATTGTTTATTGTTCAATCTTTAATTAGTAAAACAACACAGGAGTACTCAAACTCCGAACAACAGGGATCTAGTATTACGTCCGCCTCCCTGAGCGGTCCCTATTGTTCATATAGAGTAGGCAGCCCCACCTTCCAGCGTAGCTCGTAATACTAGGGGTTCCTAAGTAACGCATCATGATGCTCAGAGGGTTGATATGAGTAGCTCGGATACTCGTATCTCCTAAATAATTCTATCCATTAATGAGAAAATACCCTGCCCCCAATCTAGGCAGAGTACCACTTTCCGAACCAGATTCAACGGCAAACAAGGAAAAATCAACACTCATCAATTAATGAGATTTTATTGAGTTAAAGTAATTTGGTTTGATGCCTACCCTAGCAAAGAAACAAACAAGTTACTGCGTACCTGTACTAGCTCGAGAATCAATGGGAATAACCGAAAGGGGATCACTTACTATAAAAAGAAGTAATTACAAACTCACACTTAGTTCAAGTATATATATTCATCAAATCTCAAGTATAATCATCCAAAGAAATTCAAATAAATCATTACAACATCATCACATAGCATTTAGATATCATATATTATCATACAATACTCAACAAATACTTAAATGATCATTTATCAAGCTTGGGAGAACTTTTAACAACCAATAATAAGTTTTAAACTTTGTTTGGAAAGTGTATTAGTTGAAAAGAACTAAAATTTAAGCATTGTTACTCTTAAAATTTGTGAAAACTTAAAACACAAAATTTGTAGATCTCTTTTTAAGCTTTCCAACACAATTTGAACCACCTCAATCAGAGGTTCGATGAAAAAGTTGTGATTAAAATACAAAATAGTATTGTGTTAGAGAAAATACAAATCACGGCCGTGATTTTTGAGTTTCAAAGTTTTTGACCAACCCGAGGCTACCAAGGGATGGTCACGACTGTGATTCATGAAAACTTCCCAAAACAAAGCTTTTTCTCTCAAAATGATGCTCGTGATTCATGAAATTTGGCCAACCCAAGCCTACCAAGGCTTGAATCACGCCCGTGATTCATGGTTTCCCCTGAGTTACAAATTTTCTTGTTTTTCAAACTTCATTTTATCAAACTTTAACACTTTTAACTTTAAAAAAAAAAAAATAACTTTTCTCAACTCCTAACATGTCCTAAACCTTATACAAACTTCATATAACACTTCTTATACGACAATCACAACATAAGAATCATCAAACACAAATACAAGTTCAACCCTATCATCAAGAACTTCACACATGCATAAATTCAAAACAAGAAAACATACTTACCAAGTGAGCTTTAGGCCTTATCTTTGTGGTCCTTAAGCAAGATTTTGGTGTTTATTTTTGTAAGAGTTGAAAGGGCTAATGGTATATAGCCACGGGAGGGATTTTCGAGAAGAAAGAATAAGGTGTTGGGGCTTTTGGAGGTGTGTTTGGGAGGTTTGAACATTTTGCACGAATTTGATACTTTATTAAGTTGTTATTATCTTGTTATTTGACTTTTGAGGCATCAAAAGTTAAGATAATTAATGACTTAACTTTTAGCTAATTAATGATATTATTTTAAGGCCTTAATGGTGGTTTAAAAGCTTGATTTTTGGCCTTATTTTTTTGCTATAAGGAGACTTATATGCATGCATTCATCTACTTGTTTTAATACATACCAAACATAATTCATACATGTTAATGAAATCTAAATTTTATGAACTAAATATTTAATAAATGCTAGAGTATTTTCATATTTTAACACAATAATAAAACACATAATTTGTCATGAACATAAATCATATTCAACACATACAAAGGCATATATAAATTCAATAACACACATATATAAAATATAAGTTGAGAATTTCATGGTTATTTCATTCTTCCCTCCTTCAAAAAGTTTCGTCCTCGAAACTTAGCTTACCTTAATCACTGCTCGAATAACTTAGGATACTTTTGTTTCATTTCATTTTCAGGCTCCCAAGTTGCTTCTCTCTCTGTTTGGCCCGTCCACAAAACTTTCACAAAAGGAATGACCTTCCTCCTCAACACTTTATCAATTCTATCCATGATTCTAATTGGTTTTTCAATTGTGCTCAAATCCGGTTGAACCTCTGGTTGATATGTAAAGATGATGGAATCAGGATCGGATACACATTTTTTGAGTTGTGATACATAGAATACGTCATGCACTTCCGACAAATTCGGGGGTAAAGCCAATCGATAAGCTAATAGTCCAATTCTTTCTAGAATCTCATATGGCCAATGTACCTGGATTCAATTTGCCTCTAGCTCCAAATCTAATAATCCCTTTTGTTGAGAAATTTTAAGAAACACATGGTCGCCAACTTCAAACTCCAATGGTCTTCTTCTCATGTCAGCATAGCTTTTATACGATCTTGAGCCATTTTCATCCTTTGTTTAACTACTTGGATCTTATCCACTGCTTGTTGTACCAATTCTGGACCTAAAATAGCTCTTTCCCCAACTTCATCCAGTGTATTGGAGATCTGCATTTCCTACCATAAAGTGCTTCATAGGTGCCATTTGAATTGTTACTTGGAAGCTATTGTTGTAGGCAAATTCAACAAGTGGCAAATAAGTATCCCACTTATTGCCAAAATCTAAGCACACTCTAAGCATATCTTCCAAGATTTGAATCGTTCTTTCGATTGCCCGTCTGTCTGTGGATGAAATGCAGTGCTAAACTGAAGCTGAGTACCTAAAGCAGCGTGTAAACTTTTCTAAAACAGGCTGACAAAACGAGAATCTCGATCAGAAGTAATCGTCTTCGGAATCCCGTGTAGTCTCACTATCTCTTTAATATAGATATGTGCCATCTTTTCTAAAGAATCTCCAACCCTCAAAGGTATGAAATGAGCCGATTTCGTTAATCTATCCACGATTACCCAAATAACTTCATATTTGGCGATAGTCTTGGGTAAAGCCGATATGAAATCCATAGTGATATCATCCCATTTCCATTCGGGTATAGATAAAGGTTGAAGTTCTCCTCCGGGTCTTTGATGCTCGATTTTTATTTGTTGACAAGTCAAACACTTGGAAACATATTGAGCAATATCTTTCTTCAAACCTTCCCACCATAAATTTTTCTTCAAATCTCTATACATTTTGGTGGTTCCTGGGTGGATTGAATATGAAGATGAATGAGCTTCCTTCATGATTTCTTCTCTCAACTCATATGGCACAAAAAGTCGATTCCCATATCTAACAACTTCATCCTCATCAATCCTCAACTCTTTTCTCTTCCCTTCACCAATGGCAATCTTTATTCTTTTAGCTTCATCATCTTCCTTTTGAACTTGTTTAATCTTTCCAAAATTGTCGGTTGCAAGGATAATTGAGCCAATATCACATCAACTTGCTCTAATGTAACTCAAGTTCTAACTTCATGAATCCATTGAATCTCTCTTTGATTAGAAATCAAAGTCACATCATTCATTTGCTTCTTCCTACTGAGTGCATCTGCTACTACATTAGCTTTTCCAGGATGATAAAGTATTTCCACATCATAATCTTTAATCAACTCAAGCCATCTTCTTTGCCTCATATTAAGCTCCTTCTGTGTGAATATGTATTTCAAACTTTTGTGATCCGTGTAGATCTTGCATTTCTCTCCAAACAAATAGTGTCTCCAAAGTTTCATGCGAGAATTACTGCTGCCAACTCAAGATCATGCACCGGATAATTCTTCTCATGGGGTTTTAGTTGCCTGATGCATAAGCTATAACTTTTCCATCTTGCATGAGAACACAACCGAGTCCTTGGATAGACGCATCACTAAAAACCTCGAATTCCTTTCCACTAACAGGCAGTGCCAGAATAGGAGCTGATATCAATCTTTCTTTCAACTCTTCAAAACTCCTCTCACACTTGTCATCCCACACATACTTAGTATTCTTCCGTGTCAACTTTGTTAATGGGGATGCAAGTTTCGAAAATCCTTCAACAAACCTTCGGTAGTATCCAGCTAATCCAAGGAAACTTCTAATCTCACTCACATTAGTAGGTCTTGTCCATCTCAAAATAGCTTCAATCTTCATTGGATCAACTGAAATACCTTCCTTTGAAATAATATGTCCAAGAAAGGATATTTCTTCCAACCAAAACTGACACTTGTTAAATTTCGCATAGAGTTTCTTCTCTCGGAGTTTGTAACACAAGTCTTAAATGCTCTCGATGCTCTTCCTTGTTCGAGATATATCAATATCGTCAATGAATACTATGACAAATGAATCCACTTGAAGACTCTATTCATTAAATCCATGAATGCGGCTGGAGCATTGGTTAACCCGAAAGGCATCACCAAAAACTCGAAGTGCCCATACCGAGTTCTAAAAGCCGTCTTCTGAATATCTTAAGATTTGATCTTAAGTTGATAATATCCTGATCTCAAGTCGATCTTAGAAAACACTGTAGCTCCCTTCAACTGATCGAATAAATCATCGATCCTAGGTAAAGGGTATTTGTTCTTAATATTAACTCGGTTCAGTTCCCTGTAATCAATACACATGTGTAAACTTTCATCTTTTATTCTTGACAAACAGTACAAGAGCACCCCAGGGTGATATACTCGGTCTAATAAAGCCCAAATCTTGTAACTCTTGCAATTGTAACTTCAACTCCTTCAACTCTGGAGCCATTCTATATGGAGCTTTAGAGATAGGTACTGTTCCAGGCAATACTTCAATTCCAAACTCTATCTCCCTATCTGGTGGTAGTCCAGGTACTTCTCGGGAAATACATCCACAAACTCATTCACAATTGGCATCATTTTGATATCCACTTCTTCAATATTCATAGCTGCCACAACTGGTTTTTCCCATAGCTCCATAAACTTCATACTCCTAGGTCTTAGCCTCTCCAATTTATATGTGAAACTCTTCAATCAAGCCAAAACTTAACTCCGCCTTACTACAATCAATCGTAACCTTATAATGATTTAGCCAATTCATTCCCAAAATCACATCAAAATCAGATAAAGGCAATACTATCATATCAATAGGCATGTTCACATTTGAAATCACAACACTTATATTTTTACACACACAGGATGCCTATTTTCAATCACCAAGAGTAGTCACACACATAATACGATCAATCAACATTTCAGAGACAAGCTCACAATCATTCATAAAATTTTCAAAATACAAGCATGAGTTGCTCCAGTATCAATCAACACATATGCATCCCTACTAGCAACACTCAGTATACCTGCCAAAGTGTCTACTGGGTGTATCCTCAATCTGTTGTAAGGTGAAAACCCTTGCATTTGTCTTTCCCTTCTCTATGTCAACTCCACTCTTAACATTAGGTCGATCTTGCAGTTAGCAATATGATGACCTCTTTGCTTGCAATATGCACAGAAGACCGGTGGTAGTTTCGGATTCTTGCACTCTTTAGACTTATGTCCAACTTGACCACATGAAAAACATGCATTGGGAGTCCACTTACAATCGGACAACTCATGAGGACCATAACACCTAAAGCATTTCTTTTCAAATGCAAGTGTAGAAGCTTTATATCGGCTTTTGATTTCCTTGTCGTCCCATAAAAGGCTTCTTTCCTTTAAACCCCGATAATTATCATAGGATGAAGTGGAAGCAGGTCTCTTTCCCAATGCAGCTCTCTTTGCTCTTCTAATTCTACTATCATTCTGAATTTGCTCCATTAGCAAAGCTTTGGCCACAGTATCTGATAGGGTATGCAACTCAAATTTCTTCACTTCACTTTGAATTTCTTCATTCAGTCCATTCTGAAATTTCTGAACTTTCATTCTCTCATCCCGGTAATCACCTCAGCAAAGCGCAACAGTCTACAAAATTCACCATAGTATTCATCTATAGTCTTGCTCCCTTGTCTCAAGTTCAACCAATCGGCTATCATCCTTTCTTCACTGAATTTGGAAAATATTTGGTGAAAAATATATCCTTGAATGCATTCCATGATATGGGTTGTTGTAGATTTCCACTAGTTAATCTCCACCAATTGTAAGCCTCTTTCTTCATCATATAAACCGCTAAATCAACTTTATTATCTTCCGGTGTTCTACTAGCTGCAAATGTTTTCTCAAGCTCCTCTATCCAACCTTCAGCTACTGTAGGATCAGTACTAGTGCCATCAAACTCTGGAACCATCTTGCTAAAATCATGTAACTTGATTTGGTTGGATTGATCATTTACAGGAGCAGCCTCATTTGGTCTCATTCCCTGCTGGTTACCTTGCTGCATGAGATGCTGTGTTTGTTGATACATCATCATCTGATACTGCTGCATCATTGCCATCATGTCCCTCATCATACTATACATCGAATTTGGATCACCAGTGGGTATTTGTGGCATAGGAGGAATGGGTGGCATAGGTGGAGGTGGAGGAATCTGAGTCGGCGGAGGAACTTGTGAAGCTGAAGCCGATGCAGGAGATGGAGTAGTCTCACTACTCGTGTAGAAGATGAAGTAGGAGCAAATGTAGACGATGACTGTGTGGTGGTGGCATACTTTCTCTATCAGAATGTTGCCTTGTAGACCTCCTCAACCTGTCCATCTTTACAATTGCATACATATATTCAACAACACACACATGTATATCAATCTCTAATCACATGCAAAACTTATCAAATTAACATTACATTCATATATAATGAACAAACAATTCAACAAGTCATCAAACAAACAATAAGCAATTAGTAAACAAGAAAACAAATAACAAGTATATGAAACAAGCAAGAAGGAAATTATACACAACTATTTGGATAACTTAACTCTTTTCTATACTACTTAATTGTGTCTAGGTCAAGTCTTAAATGACTATTACAATTAGATAAACAATTAATCAAACTCGCTCTGATACCAACTGTAAGGACCCGCTATCACCCTATATTTGAAATAGGCGATAACAGTTCCCCAACCACATATAACCTATAAGATTATATGTAAGGTTGTCTGAAAGAATTGTTTGAGAATTGTTTATCTAATTCCATATAGATAATATAATAGAAATCATAATTTTTCTAAACCTTAAACAAAATTACACTACTTCACTACCAACATATTTTACAAAGAACAACTTAATCTACTAACTAAGTACATATATATATATATATATATTACATCCAAAGGCTTCTTACAAGCCTTAACAAAATCTTCAAAACACAACCCAAACTAACTTTAGTTACATTATCAACAAAAGAAATCACAGTCTATTACAATTATAGGGTTCCATTGAGTCCATGGTTAACTCTAATCCTCCAAACCATCAAGAAAATCTTCAAAGTCGGTTCCGTACCCATACTGCATAGAACTCATCGGAGTCATCACCTGAAATGGAAAAAATATGAGCCAAAGGCCCAGTACACAAGTAACGAATACAAATGCAAAATGAGTCACACATTCTTAAACTAAATGCATTATGCAACAATCAACTGTTTATTGTTCAATCTTTAATTAGTAAAACAACATGAGAGTATTCAAACTCCGGACAACAGGATCTAGTATTATGTCCGCCTCCCTGAGCGGTCCTTACTGTTCATACAGAGTAGGCAGCCCCACCTTCCAGCGTAGCTCGTAATACTAAAGGTTCCTGAGTAACGCATCACGACACTCAGGGGTTGATATGAGTAGCTCGGATACTCGTATCTCCTAAATAATTCTATCCATTAACGAGAAAGTACCCTGCCCCTAATCTGGGCAGAGTGCCGCTCTCCGAACCAGATTCAACGGCAAACAAGGAAAAATCAACACTCATCAATTAATGAGATTTTCTTAAGTTAAAGTAATTTGGTTTGATGCCTACCCTAGCAAAGAAACAAGCAAGTTACTGCGTACCTGTACTAGCTCGAGAATCAATGGGAATAACCGAAAGGGGATCACTCACTGTAAAAAGAAGTAATTACAAACTCACACTTAGTTCAAGTATATATATTCATCAAATCTCAAGTATAATCATCCAAAGAAATTCAAATAAATCATTACAACATCATCACATAGCATTTAGATATCATATATTATCATACAATACTCAACAAATACTTAAATGATCATTTATCAAGCTTGGGAGAACTTTTAACAACCAATAATAAGTTTTAAACTTTGTTTGGAAAATGTATCAGTTGAAAAGAACTAAAATTTAAGCACTGTTACTCTTAAAATTTGTGAAAACTTAAAACACAAAATTTGTAGATCTCTTTTTAAGCTTTCCAACACAATTTGAACCAGCTCAATCAGAGGTTCGATGAAAAAGTTGTGATTAAAATACAAAATAGTATTGTGTTAGAGAAAATACAAGTCACGGCCGTGATTTTTGAGTTTCAAAGTTTTTGACCAACCTGAGGCTACCAAGGGATGGATCACAACTGTGATTCATGAAAACTTCCCAAAACAGAGCTTTTTCTCTCAAAATGATGCTCGTGATTCATGAAATTTGTCCAACCCGAGCCTACTAAGGCTTGAATCACGCCCGTGATTCATGGTTTCCCCTGAGTTACGAATTTTCTTGTTTTTCAAACTTCATTTTATCAAACTTTAACACTTTTAACTAAAAAAAAAAAAAAAAAAATAACTTTTCTCAACTCTAACATGTCCTAAACCTTATACAAACTTCATATAACACTTCTTATACGACAATCACAACATAAGAATCATCAAACACAAATCCAAGTTCAACCCTATCATCAAGAACTTCACACATGCATAAATTCAAAACAAGAAAACATACTTACCCAGTGAGCTTTAGGCCTTATCTTTGTGGTCCTTAAGCAAGCTTTTGGTGGTTATTTTTGTAAGAGTTGAAGGGCTAATGGTATATAGCCACGGGAGGGATTTTCGAGAAGAAAGAATAAGGTGTTGGGGCTTTTGGAGGTGTGTTTGGGAGGTTTGAACATTTTGCACGAATTTGATACTTTATTAAGTTGATATTATCTTGTTATTTGACTTTTGAGGCATCAAAAGTTAAGGTAATTAATGACTTAACTTTTAGCTAATTAATGATATTAGTTTAAGGCCTTAATGGTGGTTTAAAAGCTTGATTTTTGGCCTTATTTTTTTGCTATAAGGAGACTTATATGCATGCATTCATCTACTTGTTTTAATACATACCAAACATAATTCATCCATGTTAATGAAATCTAAATTTTATGAACTAAATATTTAATAAATTCTAGAGTATTTCCATATTTTAACACAACAATAAAACACATAATTTATCATGAACATAAATCATATTCAACACATACAAAAGCATGTATAAATTCAATAACACACATATAAAATATAAGTTGAGAATTTCATGGTTATTTCACAAATATAACAAGGATATGTTGATAGTTTAGAATTTACCTTGGCTTGAAATGGAAAAAGATTTCCAACTCCCTTTCTAAGCAAAAATCAAGCCTATAGCAAAGGTTAGATGATAAGTTCCTAGCTAAATTAGAAGTTAACTATAATGAAAGTTTACTAATTCTAACAAAGATTTTTACCTTGTTGAGCTAGGTTCCCACTTGGGTCTATGGTAAACCAAAACTTTTTAACTTGGTTTTAGATGTTGTTGGAGAGGAGGAATTGATGTTCTTTATGTGTTTGGTATATAGATGGACTATGGGAAAAAACTAGAGGTTTATGTCTTGTCTTAAGAGGTTTCCAAGCTAAGTAAAGGTGTTGCAAAGGAGGAAAAAGAAAAGGCTGGGCGCAACTTTTTGTAGCTATGTTTTTAGAGTGATTTTTTTGTGAGCTAAATTTGTAGCTAACTTAAGCCTATATATATACACTAAGGCTAGACTAAATTTAGGAGGCTAAAGAGAGTGTTTTGGGCTTAAGAGGAACTTAAATTTGCAGCTGGAAATTTCCATATGAATTTAGCAAATTCGGATCACAAATTTTGACTTTGTTTTGATAGATTTGTGGCTAATTTTGAGGGGCATTAATTGTATTTGATTGGTAGTTAATTAATGTCATTTATATGTGTAAATTTAGGGGCTCAACTTGTTTGAAAATCAGATTAAATTTGGAGTCGAAAAAGTTAAAATTTCTAAAACAGGTTTTCTTGAATTTTTGGACAGATTTCTATATCCGATTTTTAATTAATTGTTGGTGTTTGAAGTGTCCATTTAGAGGCCTTCTATTGGTGTTTAATTAGTCAAAAATTTCAGCTCAAATGAGCCTAAGAATCCTACAAAAATCAGAGCTCAAATTGGGCATGTGTGCTGCTGTATTTTGGTTTGAATTTTCCTCTGCTGCAGCTTTTTGGATCCAAATTTGCAAGAACATTTAGAGTTGTTTTGGTTGTTTATTTGAGCTGAAATTCTTGTCATTTATTGTTGATCATATGTGGAGTGTTATGGTTGGATTATAAGTCAGTTTCATTTGGATTTTATAGCTCAAATTTTGGATCAAAGTTGGACATGAAAAAATAAAATTCTACAGTTGAGAAGTCCACGTGTTACTACTGTATCATGGAAATTCAATTGCAATTTGCAGCTGTTTTACTCTTTCATTTGGTCTGAAATTCTTGTATATTAAATGTGGATTATAGTGTAGCTTTTGGGTTGGTTGGGGTGTCTTTTTCAAGTTGAAATTGTGTGTTAAATTTTAGCAAATTTGGATGCAATTTGAGTTTGCTACAGTCGAGAAATACCATGTTGCTAGTCCTCTGTTTTCCCAACCGAGAAGCACTCCAGCAAAGGACTTTGTACGTGATTCAATTCTGTTTTGTGCGTGAGGATTATATCTCTGTTCCAGTGTGAAATTTTGTAACGTGATACAATTTCCCACAGCTTTGTTTCCAGCATGAGGGCTTCAGTCCATGACTTCACTCCAGCAGCTCTACTCATGGATTCAAAATGCAACGGTTTTGTTTTAATTTTTTTTATTGATTTGTTTATTAGTTGATTAATAGTAATTAACAAATATTTTTACTAATATTAAATTATAAATATATCTATAACCGTTACGTATGAGTTTTATCTAGATAAAATTATCTAAGTTACTACAAAAACTCTATTATTTATATTCAAATTTTTAGTTTAAAGTTTACATGATTAATTCTTTTTAGTATTTTAACTTACACGATTAAATTTTTCAAATTCAATAAATTAAATTAGGAACCAAGTCCTAATAAATTCAGAATTTCCTATCAACTATAACAGTGGGTTTGGAATTTTTATTTCAGATCTAGATTAATAATTATTGGTCGGTATTAGTATCTATTATGTATTTATAATCTTAGTAATTTATCTTTGGAATATTGTTTTATATCGATAAGTTCCATTAATAAACTGTATCTTATCGATTTTGAAATTTTAGAGCTACTTCTGATTATATCTTGAATTATCAATTCAAGATACGAAATCTCATTTTTTGGTATCTATGAAGGTCAAGGAAATTTTTATTCAGGTTTTTCAAACTAAGAATGAGTTTATTACAACTCATAGATCCATTCTAGGGTTTTTATCTAGTTCTCAATTCTCTATCTAGTTTACATTTTCTATCTTATTATCGTATACTAATGTGAAAAATTTCGGGTTTACAATTAGTAGAGAGAGGAATGGAAAATGATTATAGCAACCAAGAAAAATCCAAAAGGGGAAAAAGATATTTAAAGGCAAAATTTTAAGATATTTATTAATAAGATTTTAGCACTTAAACCTTTCAGATAATTATATTAAGTATCAAAACTAATTTGAAAATATTTTGAGAATGTATATTATAAAAATTACTAACTTGATTTAGAAACATACTTTAAAAGTTTAGTTTATAAAAAACTGATATTTAAATTGGGTTTGGTCTAAAACTGAAATTTTTAGGCAAGTAATTGATTTAAAAAATTAATAAAATTTTACAAAATGAAAGATAACTAAAGTTTAAGTGTTTAGGAGTTTTCATAATATTTAAAATATTTTTTTTGGGATTTAGGAATTTGAATTTAGGGCAAAAAGAGTTTAAAAAGAAGAATTGAGTTAAAATTGAATAGTTTGGTTTATTAAGAAAAGCTATTAAGGAAAATAGATGATTTTATGAAATATTTCAAGTCTCAATTTCAATTTAAATCTGTTTTACTAATTTAGTTACATTAAATTATCTATTTATTTTCTATCATTTACTTATTTGATCAATTTAAACTATCTACTTTATATTTCTAACTTAGGTTAAAATTTAGGGTATTTCACTATATTTGTAAATTAATTTTTTTATATAATAAATACAATAAGTATAATCATATATCATTTTGCAACTAATACTATATATTTTATTTATAATATATTGCATATTTATATATTATAAAGTATACATAATAAATAGTACTTAAGATATGTTTGTTATAAACATTTATACATTTCATAAGATATTATTTACATCTATTATATATTATTTTGCATAATAATTTTATATAAAAAAATAAAAAAATATAACTTGATAAATAATGTATAACATAATATAATATGTTATAAATAAGTAATATCATAAAATACTACTTAAAATATAGCATATTTCAATAAAAATATGTAAAATAAAATAACTACTATAAAATGTAAACTTAGTATATATAAATATTATATTTTTATTTTAATAATATATTAATAAAAAAATATATAATCATATTATTTATAATGTTTTTATTATACATATTGATTATAACTATTCATATGTTATTGAATATATAAAAAAATTGGTTATATATATCTTACATAATTTCTATTTTCATACTATGTATTATTTAAAATAGAATAACATATTTGCCAAAATATATTATATAAAAATATGGAATATTTAAATAATAAATGTATAACATAAAATAATTAGTTAAATCTAAACATATTTAAAATGATATTATATATTATTTTATTTTTATATCAATGAAAAATAGATTTTTATATTGTTTATAGTATATTTATTACATATGTCTATTAAAATTTATATTTTTATAAGTTTTACATAATTTATTAAGTGTAATAAAAAGTGATATAAAAAAAACATATTACTTAAAATATATAATTTATTAAGTTAATATAAATTATAAAATAAGTAATGTAAAGAGTATAATTATTATATATATCATTACATATATATATTTATATATGAAAACACACTAGAAAATACTTGCGGGGTGGGGGAGTGTTGGATGAATTGAGTATTTGACCTAAAATGAACAAACAATTAATTTTTATGCAGCAAATCAAATTAAATTTTATTTGCACCAGAGATCACAATAACATATTATAATATAGAAAATAAAAGAGATAGGGACAAAAGATATATGCCCAGATTTAATGTGGAGCTCGGCCCAATGCTTACTCCCCACGATCATTATTTGCCTCCAACTGAGGACTTCACATACTTTATTGATCACAATCACAATCACACACGCTCAAGCTAATCAGTACACCTATTTACAACACAAAGGAAATAAAATATTTCTTTCTCTCATAAGATGCTTAACAGCAGAGCACTTAAATGTTTTTCTCACTCTTTCAAATTTTGCAAATTAATGAACAAGAATATAAGAAATTTCTCTGTTTTTATGTTAACAAATAAAAGCTCTTAATGATTCCGTACTTCATAGTTCTTTTCAATTCTACTCCTTGTACTTTTTTTTATCTCTAAATGAACATATATTTATAACCTTCAAGCATTTAAATATCTGTTAGAGATAACGTCTTAAAATTGCCAAGCGTTAAAAGCATGTAACGGCTTTTTTATGCCACATCGAGTCCATATTTAAACTGTCGCAACTCAAACTTGTCATGCCTTATATTTGACCCTCGACTAAGTTTTTGATTCTTTAAGCCTTTAATTCAAACTTCTTGTGCACTGATGAATTGTAAAGACCCGACCTACTAATCCTATGATTAAGTAAGTCAAGTCCCCAACCACGTATAATATTTTCATATCATACGTAAGGTTGTCCTAAATCTAACAATTTATATGAATTGTTTGTTTTAAAACCACTGCAACTTGATACAAGACTTTTTACAAAAGGATTACTCACCTGAGTAATCTATTCATATAGAACATTGAAGGAAATAATTTACAACTTGGTGTCAAGCCCATGACACAACAAAACTTACGTAAGTTTTTACAAAATAGGAAAATTAGACTTTAAGTCTTTATATACAAACAAGGCTTAACTAACAAGCCTCTATTCAAAATACAAAGTACATATTTAAACCAAACAACTTATTCAAAACTTTCTTCCTTGCTATCTTGTACTTGGTTCCTAGTCGCCCCACTCATGCATAAATTTTTCCCAATCCGACCCATAGCCCATATCATCATAACAGTCATCATCACCTGAAAAATATCAACAGTGAGCCAAAGGCTCAGTACACAGCAACAACACTCAAAAGCGTAGTGACAATCATACCTAGACTAATGCAATGCAACACTAATGTTTCATTTATCTTTCTTTAGTATTCATTGATCAAATCATCATTGGAGTATTCAAACTCCGAGATAAGCCATGGGATTCTGGGGATCCTGAGTAATGCTCACGACGCTTAGGGGGTTGATATAGATAGCCCGAATATCTATATCTCCTAGATAACGTTACACTGAAAAGAATAATCTCATATAGGTTATATAGCTATTACTCAACTTCACTTAACTCAATCCATAATATAAATTAATTCACATGCTCCCATAAACATTGAATTGAATTATATTACTTCTTTTCAAGAATAAGTAAATGTTATTCAGATACTACATTTCCTATCGATTATCCGCCGAGCCTAGTCATTGCATCATGACTATTGGCCTAAGCGCCTACACTAACATATCATTGCATCATGATAAGTTACCGCTCCTTGGACCGGATTCAACGGTGAAATCACAAGCAATTCAAGCAATACTTAAGTCATTTAGAACTTATATCAAATTTAAGTATGCATATCCTAACAAGCATACAAGCAAGTTACTACGTACCTGATTGTAAAGACCCGACCCTCTAAATCCCGGAACTTAGAGTACCGAGTCCCCAACCACATATAACGTTTTCACATTATATGTAAGGTTGTCCTAAAATTAATAGTTTATGAAAATTGTTTGACTAAAACTACTAAAACTTTATAAAGAACTTTTAATAAAACGAGATTGCTAACAAAAGCAATCTATACATATATTTACATCATATATACACTGTTTAGTGTCAATACAAGACACTACAAAAAATTACATGTTTTCTTAAATAAAAAAAAAAATCCTAGATGATCTTAAGGTCTTTACAAAAATAGGCTTATCTATCAAGCCTTCCATACATAACTTTTCCCTTAGCAAAAATTCTTCCAAAAGCCCAGGGTGTTCGAGTCCTATTCGTCTCACTCATCCAGGAATCTCTCGAAATCAGACCCATAGCCCAAATCATCATAAAACTCGTCTCTAATACCTGCAAAGCAGTAAAAGTGAGCCAAATGCCCAATACATAATAACAAATGCAAGAACAAGTCATCAAGCCAATGTAATGCATTAGAGGACAAGTGATTATCTTTATTAGATTTTCTTTTGCAAATCAACAGGAGGGTATTCAAACCCCGGATCACGCTTTAGGAATTTAGGGATCCTGAGTAACAGCAGCTACTCAGGGGGTTGATATAAGCAGTCCGAATACTTATATCTCCTATATCTATTTCATGAAGATAATAACTTCATTTAGGGTTCAAAAGCCGTTGCCCGACTCTACTTAAACTTAGTCCATAACATGAGCCTAGTTCATAAGTTCCATAAACTTTGAACTAAACCATAGTATTTCCCTCTAAGTTTAAGCAAACGTTACTCAGATACTATTCCCCCTATCGCCTACCCACTTAACCAAAAAGAATCGCTGTTGCATCATAGCGTACCATTGCATCATGGTAAAGTCATTGCATCATGACTTGGTTAAGTGCCTAACTAACATGTCATTGCATCATGATAGATTTGCTGCTCCTCGGACCAGATTAAACAGCGTAATAGACATCCAATTCATTCAAATATTAAGCCGAGTCAATTTAAGTTGAATTACGAATGCCTATTCCTAGTAAACATCAAACAAGTTATTATGTACCTGAACCCGATAGTATATTACTATGATCTTTCGGTGAATAACTAACCGAAGAATCCTTAACTGAAATAGGAATATCAAAATAATCAATAAATAAAGATAGATTTCACATTCACAATTATATATATATATATACACATCACAATCGTAGATCAATTGTACAAGAAAATTCATTAAACTTTGCATAGAGTCTAAATATTAAATTCATGCATAAAACATGTTTATTTAACTCATATATACAATTAATCAAAGATATTCAAATAATTTAATACAAAGTCATAATAAAGCATTTAAACATCCTATTATATCCTAGATCGCTTAACAAATACTTAATTGATCATATATCAAACTTCGGAAAATTTTGAAGAAAATTTTTAAAATTCAAAAGCACAGGGGATACGCCGGCATTCAAATCCAGCGGCTTTGAATCGGTGTTCAATACTATGAAAATCAACACTGCCAACGCTGGCAGCGCTCAAGGGTACGTCGGCTGCCTTCGTTCTACGCCGGCAGCTTTGAGCCGATGTAGAATGCAAATCCAAATTTTCCAAAATTTCCTGAGAGGTACATACCGGCAGCGTACAGGATACACTGGCAACCTTCGACCATACGCCGGTGGCTTAAAATCTCAAATTGCCGGCGTACGTTCTGAAGAATAAACGCTAGCAAAATTTATTGTAAAAGCCGGCAGTGTTCAAAAGCGGTGTTAAGAATTTTACTTCAAACGCTGCCTCTACGCCGGCGGCGTTGAATTTCCAGATGCCGGCGTACATTTAAAACAGGCCTATTCGACAAAACACATTCCCCTGTTTTTCCACTTCAAATTTTCTAACCTATAACACTTTTAAATCTTCTTCAACTTCATTTTTAACTTCATATACTCACTCCTATCTACACTACTCAATCCTAGCAACTCAAAACATGAAATCAACAGATTTGATCACTTCAAATTCCACTTCCATTCATTCTCAACTTAACTACTCAAACTATCTTTATTTCTTCCCAATACTTCATATCACTACCACAATACATAAACAATACTCATACACTAACCAAACACAATCCAAGATAATTTCAATGTATGAACAAACAATTTAGATAGCATTTAAACTCATCCTAATCAAGATCTCACATAACCACTACAAGAAATGAAAACAAAACAAAAGCCATACTTAAATCAACTCACATGTAAACGCCTTGTCTTGGAGAGAACTTTGATTTTCAAAGCTTAATATTGTCTTTGGGTTAGACTTGGAAATTGAAATGAAAGAGAAAGAGAAAAGAAAGAGAGAAAAAGGAAAATTCGTATGAAAGGGAGGCTGCCCCAAAAAGGAGTCTAATTAGGCAAATTTGAGGTTTAAACTTATCTAAAAAGTAACTTTTAAGGCATATGCAACTTTAGTTTACATTTTGGGTGAATTTGAGTTTCATTTGGGGCTTATTTAGGCCTAATTACTAACTTAACTACTAAGAACTCTATCAACTAACCTTAAGCAAAACCAAAGTTGATTTTATAAATCTAAACTTAACTTAACTTAACACCTTAATGTATAAAAGACACAATTAATAATTATACTACACACACATTAATACATATAAAACAAATGTATTAATTTCACTACATATGCAAAATAACACATTTAGACTATACCAACACAACTATCATAAACATCATGCTCCTTTAATTCAATACTTAAGATAAATAAACAAATACATAGAAATTAAATAGAATTTAAATTTAGATCATTTCACTGATAAAGCTCGGGAATTAATGGGGTTGGTCAAGCGAGGATCTATCACTGTTTAAAACAATATTAAATTTCACACTTAGCTTAAGCACTAATTAACTAGTTGAAAATACAATTAATCAAAGAAATTCAAATAAATTGATACAAGGTCATAATAAAACATTTAAACATCCTATTATATCCTAGAACGCTTAACAAATACTTAATTGATCATATATCAAACTTCGAAAAATTTGGAAGAAAGTTTTTAAAATTCAGAAGCACAGGGGATACGCCGACATTCAAAGCCGGCGGCTTTGAACTGGTGTTCAACACTCTGAAAATCAACACTGCCAACGCTAGCAGCGTTCAAGGGTACGCCAGAGGCCTTCATTCTATGCCAGTGGCTTTGAGCCGGTGTAGAATGCAAATCCACATTTCTAAAAATCTGCCTAGAGGTACATACCAGTAGCGTATCCATATACGCTGGCAGCTTCTCACTCTACGCCGGCAGCTTCTCACTCTACGCCGGCGGCTTTGGAATCCCAGTAGCCATCGTACAATTTGAAAAAAAAAATGAACACTGGCTGACTTTTCCATTTAAAGCCGGCAGTGTTCGAACGGCTTTAAGAAATTTAATTCTGTTCGCTTCTAACACCTTCTATAAGCCGGCGGCATAGAAGCCCCAGATGCCAGCGTACGACCAAATTTTATCCTATACGAAAATGTTTTTTATTTCCCCTGTTTTATTACAAAATTTGTTTTCTTTCAAAAATTTCTCAAACTTAGTCTAAACTTTCCGAAGCTTGTTATATGTTCATTACATTATTCAAACAACATAAACTCCAACTCAAAACATCAAACTCTCCACCACAAATCATTATACACAAATCATACTTCAAACCCCAAATCACTACACCCAACATTTAGTCATCAACCATTTGCATTTCTCAACACTTCTAATCTCTTATACTACATATACAACTAACTCCTATAACAAAAAAACACTTCTCATACAACCAACAAAGCATATAAATCATCAAACACAAGTTTAAGGTTAAAACCTATTGCTAAGAAACAATGAACTTGCATATTTTGAAGACATGAAAAACATACTTACCAATAGAACTTTAGGCCTTGGTTTTACGATCCTCAAGCATGCTTTTGATGGTGGAAATTGTAGAAGATGAGAGGCTTATCTATATAGATCCATGGGAGAGCTTTAGAGAAGAAGAAAATTGTGTTTTGAAGCTTTTGGAGGCATGTTTAGGATGTATGAAAATTGTGCACGAATTTTGCACTATTTGAGTTGATATTATCTCAAGTTTTGACTTTTGAGGCATAAGAGGTTAAGGGATTTAATGACTTATCATTTGCTAATTAATGAACTTGTCTTTGGTTAATTAATCTTGTGTTTAAGCTCCCTTTAAGATAAAAAGAATTATGCTATGATGAGGCTTATGTACATGGATCTATTTACTTATTTTAATACATTCCAAGTATAGTTCTTACATGTTAATGCAATTTAAATTTTATGAACTAAATATTTAATAAATTCTAGAGTATTTGAATATTTTAACACAATAATAAAACACATAGTTCATCATGAACACAAATCATATTCAATACATATCAAAAGCATGTATAAATTCAATAACACACATATAAAATATAAGTTGGAAATTTCATGGTTTTTCATGAATGTCACGCCTTGGGTTTACCCCTTTACCAAAGTTGTGCATCTTTAAACTAGTCGAACCTAAGTTTTAAGCTTGTCGTGCCTCAATTGAATGGATTTATTGACCCCTCGACGTGACTCGTGATCAGGCTGTGCTTCAAAGATTTCTCTTCTAGATGGTTCATTTTGCACTTGCACAAACTTCAAAAAACAACACACACACAACACAAACACAACACAACCACACACACACACACACACACACCACACACACACCACATCCTAGCATGTTGTTCACTCAGATTGTTTGACTAATTAAGTATAGATTAACTTAATTGAGTAGTTAATTGTACAATTAATTATCTCATCAAAATCCATATTAAACACACAAGTTCAACAATATATATAAAAATTTATATATACATACTATGCAATATTGTTAATAATAATATTATATTTGGAAAAAAATTATAATATACTACTAAAAATATTATATATTTATAATAAATATATAATTTAAAATAATTATTATAAAATGTAAACATAATATATATAAATATTATATATTATTTTAACAAAATATTAATGAAAAATCCTTAATAAATAGGCAAAGTGAATTTATAAAATAAAAATTAATTATAAAATATATTTTAAATATTTTATAGTTATAATATTGTTAATTGTGACATTTCTTAAATAAATAGTAATGAAACTTTATTCATAAAGACATGAATTGATTCTTCGTGTTTATGAAAAATTCAATGTTAAGTGTGCTTAGTATACAGCATTTAATGATGGGTGATCTCCTGGAAAGGAAAAATAGGAAGCAAAGAAATTTTTTTTTAATAATTTATCTTAAAATTAGAGACAGATTTGCGATAAAATAATTTTATTTATTATTCACTAATTAGGTATTTAATAATAATTAATTCTAAAACAGAGACAAATGTACGATAGAAATTTCATCGCAAATTAATGATGGATAATAAATTTTTTCTAAAAGAATTAGTGATGATGATTTTTTAGAGAGAAATTGGAAACAAAAAATCTATCTTTGAAAAGTCTTCAGAGACCGATTTTTCACTTTCAGGAACAAAATTTTTTGTCTTTAAAGCCAAAATTTCTTGTAGTTCCTAAGTCTATAAATCTAATAATGTTATCTATGATTTTAACATTAAATCATTAATAACATAATCAAAATCAAGAATTCAACAACAAAATTACTCACATATAATGAAGAAAAACATAATCACAAACTACCACTGTTACTAATCAAGGTTAGCTTGTTGAAGAAACTTCTTAAGCACTCTTCCTTTTTTCCTCTTGATCCTTGATTATCCTTGGATTAATTTTCTTAGAGAGTAAATTTGATTTTTGGGAAGATGGAGCTGAGAAAATTAAGGAAAGTGAGGTTTCGGCACTATTTGCTATTGCTTGTAGAATAATTTTTGTTCTATTTCACATTCAATTGCGCTTAGTTATCCCTTTAATTATTTGAGCTAAATTAATGAAAAAAAAATGAGAAGTCCTTTTTTTATTTATGATTTTTAAAATATTTTTTTCATGCGTAGTGCTTTCTTTGATTCATTTGGAGATCCTTTTATCAAAAGAAAATTCCTCGTATGAAAAATTAAAAGCACCTTTTCTCTTCTTAAGATCCTGGATCTAAATACTCAAATTTTAAAATAAAAGGCTATGAACGCATAAAACAAATATGAAAAGAATGAATTTGCATCATATTGTAATATCAATAAAATGAAAAGTGTTCCATGATATGGCCTACGCATGGACGAATGTGGATCTAAAGACTCAGCAAACATATTCTCAGACTTGGTTTCGATCTTTCCCAGATCACTCGCTATTCCCTCTTGGGTTATAGGTATTTATATTCCTCTAATCTAGCCCTTTATTAAGCATTCACGAAAATCCAAATTTACTCATGAACCATCCATTGTACAAGCACACTAGGTTTTCTCGTCTAAGCAAAGATTGTGTTTTATAAAGTTTTTTCAGGCTCAAATTTACATCTTGCATAATTACGTAAATTTCTAAACTTGAATGATTATTTTTTTGGCTGTGAAGCTCAGATTCTATCAAGATTAAAACCCATATTGGTAGAATTCGTAAAATAAGATAAAAAAAACCCCACAAATTTATAAAATTGTACACCTAAACTTATTTTATTATGAACTCATACTTAAACAAATCTACTTCAATAATTAGTAGAAAAAGTAGCATAAAAATCGTATATTTAAAAAATCACATGAATTAACTTGCAATTTGTTATGGCTATGGTAAGTAGAGCATTAAGTTTTGAGCAAATTGCAAATATATTTCCCAAACTATTAGTCAAGTGTGGATAAACCTCTAGAATTTAACAAATATAACTTTGCATTCTTATAACTTTTATAAAAGTGCATATACAAATCCAAATCGTCACTAAATCCCGATATCTTGTAGGGTTTAAACAAGGGTTTTGGGGTTGTTCATGTGGTTTAGATTACAAGAAGGCGGAAGTCACTCTTTGAACATTAAAAAGATCTATCCCCAAATAACCAATCATTCAGTGGAGGTTGTAATTGCACTTATCCTTAAGTTTTTTATAAGCAAAACACTAATCCAACTGTTATAGTGTCTCCTAAGTTAACAAACCTAGGATAACCAATCTAGAACATGGTAACCAAATACGAAGTCCTCCAAATGTACTAGATTTTTAAGAAAATTAATTTCCTTTCTATTTATTTTTATCAGTTTCCTTTTGTATTTATACAGTGATACCAATTGTATTCAGTATTGATACTATGTAAAAATATTTCCTATCCTATTCATTTATGCAGTTTCGATGTGTTAAAGATTGGTAGGTATATAAAACCTATATAATAATTATTTAAAATCATCTTTAATTATCACTATATTATTTCTATCCCATATTTGAATTTATCGCTTCTACATCATCTTTAGTTGTGGCATGGATTGAACTTTGCAAAGTCAAGACGCTGGAATAATGTAGTTATCGAAATGGATTCTTCAATTGTTCATAGAAATTTAATCTGAATCACAAGGTCATTCACTTGAGCATTCATAGTATTATATTCTTATAAAGCCAGGAAGTCGTGTTTCAACATGATTTTGCCTCTTTCAGTTGTGCTAAAAGTAGTGCGAAAAGATTGCATATCATAGTGTCACTAGAAGGACTATGTACCTTATAATTGGGATTTCTATCGAACATTTCTTCATAAATAATTATGATGATTTATGTGGAATGAATTTTATTATTCCCAAGGAAAAAGGCAAAAAAAAAAAATGTTGGGGACTGTAATTTGGAGCATTCCATTTTGATTGCCATAAATTTAAATGTAAGACATTTCAGTCTTAAATGCGCAACATACATAATATTTGAGAATTTGGCAATAGCAAATACTTTCTCAATTTGAACTCTAAAAATTAGACATAGCATCTACTAGTATGTGTATATTTATATAACTTGTTGATTTCTCCAATACGTTTTGTATGTACCTAATTTCTATCACCCAAGAAAAGATTTATTGAGAATTCCCTTAGTGATATTCAAATACATAACGTGAATTAATTAGTAGCACATAAATATCGATCAAATTTTAATATACGTTCCTAAACTCTATCAACCAAAAAAAGACTTATTGAGAATTGCCTCAATGACATCCAAATATATTATGTGAATTAATTAGTAGTGCATAAGCATCAATCAAATTTTGGCATATGCATTCCTTAAAGCTATACAGTGATGTCACTATTTATCAAAGTAACATTGATACTTATATCGACCATTTATACAAACACATAATGTATTGAAAATTAATGAATCTTTTATAGACTTGTTTGGCATTACATATCATGTGCATATACCAATGCTATGTAACTATGAATATAATTTTAATTTAAGACAATGCATATAAAATATTGATGATAACCTTTTAAAAACTATTTGCTTATGATGCATGTGTGTCCATTTTATTGACATAAGACAGTGTAGATGACTAAATTTGATTTAAGGGGCTCTAAGCCTAATTTTCATTTGGATCAGACTCTTTGAGCTAAGTTAACAAGGCTAAGAGAGTCAAGTTTATTTACATATTGGGATAATAAAGAGAGAATTGGCAAGATAGGCTCGGAATAAAGCCCATTGGAACTAGTCTGACCAATTTCATTATAAAAGGAACTCATCTTAGCCATTAGTCATCCATTTAATCTAGCGGATGATATCAACAGTTAGGCCCCTTATAAATACTACTAGTCTCATTTCATTTAGATGATTGGAAATCTAGAAAAAAACACTGCCATGCTACTAGATTTTCGTTTCAGTGAATCAATTACTCATTCTAATTGAGAACAAATACCGCTTTGTGATACTTAGTGAGGTTTAATATTACTTAGCTCCCTCACCTATCACACATGCGTTTGAGCCAGCTAAGATTTCTCGATCTTCCTCTTTATCCAATCTTCTCTTTATCATTCTTGTACGCGTAGTTTCTTAGGTCAGGTGTAGCACAATTATCATATGGCACGTACATGATCATCATGATTGAATCCTAAAACCCACAGACAATACGTATAAAATATTGTTTGTCTTCTTTTAGCAAGTCTAATCGATATGAAAACCAGAGCTATGGATTAATTTCACCCCAAACAGACCGTTTTGTAATTTTTCCCACGTTAAGTTAACCCTTCTATTATGGACTGGTAGGTTGAACGAAGTAATCCACCCATCCACTTTAGACAAAGGTGTTTTATTTTAAATTTAACTAATATTTTGGTTAATTATGTATTTAATAAATTATAATCAACTAAAGAAATGCTCCACTTGAATTAGTTGAGAAAATTACAAACCTGTACGACAATTTAACAATGAAGCTACACGGTGTCTCCAGAATGACCATATACCTGAAGTTGATTATCACGTACATTCTCCTTGGATCATGCTACAAGTATATGACAACCCCTCGCATCCTTGCAATTTTACATGCAAGATAAGAATTCTCTTAACATTTTCGGGTCTGAATTACATATACTTTATAATTTTCTTTGTATTAATCTTCACTTAAGATAAAATTCAACATTTATTTTATTTTATTTTAATTTGTCATAATTGTGGATAAAAGTTCTATTAAGTAAGTAAATAAATAACTTGTAGGCTTGTTCTAATTCATGAATTAAATAAAATCAGCCCTCCGACCTTATCCATCAAATGGATCAATTATTAGATCAACTTCAGCCCCTATATTTATAGGTTAAACAAATCCATCGGAACAATGTGAAATTGATAAACGAACATACTATTGGCCTAAAATTAAACAAAACAATATAAATCCTGATCTTTTAGGGAAATCGTGAGATTTTTATAACAAACTGTGCAATTTTCCATGAGTCAAGATCAAAATCCTTTTTTTTCCTTTTTATTTAATTTTATTTATTATTAGTTTTTATCAATCCCAATTTGGGTAATGAGAACAAAGCATTCGTTTTCGTTGAACTTTGAGTTCGTCTATTTTATGTTTGAAGTTTTTAATGGAACCTCATAGAATTAACCAAGTTAAACAAAGAAGGAGTATGCAAAACCAAGCCTGTTTCAACTGTACAATGTTCCCCAGAGATATTATATTATGTAATTAAAGAGGCTTAGCTATTATCAATAAGTATGTACGGTTGGTGTGTATTTAGACACGCCGCATTCGGCAACAACCGTCATATAAAAACCGTCATTTGGGTCTGTTTCGATGAACTTTTTTATTTGTATTTTATATTTATTTGGTTCATAAAATCTATTTATAAGTAAAATATATGTTTTTTATTTGTATTTGTTTTTAACAAATATGTTGATTGAAATAGATAAAAAAAATGTCAATCCACATGAACCAAACGCTACTTTTTATCTTTAATCAATAATTTATTTCTTGCTCGAATATTTTACACTTAAATAATTAATCTGAACACAACGAATCCGATTAATTATAACCATATAATAATGACGTACGGTTGTATATACCTTGTGCTTAAAATTGATTAAATATAGCATATGGGCAGCCGCAAAAGACAAGGTTTTCAGTAGATTTATACAAATCATTAAGTATAAAACTAATATTTTATTTGCAACTTTTGCTAAGAACCAAACGCCCATTTATGCACCCTTTATTATGAAATAAGATCCACTTGCTAATCATGTTAGTGCATGAACGCATAGTCAATAATTATATACATTGTCGTTTTCTTTTATTTAGGCAGCGTAGATGTGTCTGTAGCAGGTACGCAGTATTAAATCATTCAATTTTGGTCCGACCATTAACTATGAAAGTGATCTTTGTTATCGACAATTCTTGCTAGGAACTTTTTTTTTTCTTTTTTTTTTTCTTTTCAGTAATGATCTCCATGATTGATCTAGTTGCTCATTATGAAATATAATTTTAGTAGTCGTAGCTACAGTTTTATCAAATCTTACAATGCTATCCTAAATCTTCAAAATTTATCAATTTCGGATAAATTACACCAAAATATATTAATATTTGTCGGTAAGTTCATTTAAGGTATCAATATTTTAAAATGTGTTCATTTAAGATATTAATGTTTCAAGTGTTAAAAAGATGAATCAACATTTTGTAAAATAAATCATATAAAATATTAATAATTGACTACTAACGAAAATTAAGAAAACTTAATTAAAAACCAATACAAATATTGATACCTTAAATAGATTTTACAAAACGTTAATACCTTATTTGATTTACTTCACAAAACATTGATTCTCTTTTTACATTTCAATATAATTTACCCATTTGTTAACATTAAGTTTTGATGTGATGCTACTTTCTATAAAAATAATAGATAATTTGTTGCAAGTTGCAACAACACTAGGTACTTATAAGAATAAAATGAAAAGAAACCTATTTTCGTGTAAAAAGTTAGAGAACTTCTAGACAAGATTGTCTAATTAATCATTTGATCATTAAAACGAATATAATAATTTATATATTAACTATTTTAACGGTGCAATCACAGTTAGATTTGAATCCTAGCTATTAAATAGTTGACGGGACCAATTTCGTTAAAAATAATGAAGAAACCATAGAATTTTCCGAAAAATTAATATAAATAGTACTTGAATTCTCTCTCTCTCTCTCTCATACACACACAACTGCTACCATGTATAATCATTGGTTGAAATGATAAGGAAGAAAGTGATATCACAATCATACGAAATAATTTAAGAATCAATATGATTTGCCCAATTAATTGTAACGAGTGAATGCATTTTCTCTAATTAACTTTGAAACACCCCTAATGCATGTATAACTAAATAATAGTGTGTTATCTAATTAGTGTATAAATACAAGAAAATTTGAATATAAATAAAAAATTTAATTTAAATAATTCAACTAAATAGCCTAGGTGAATTATATAATATGGTTAAATGAATTAGCAAATTTGAGCTAGTAATTAAAATTAAATTAAACTATATCAATTACCTTGTCCAATACACCAAATTATTAATTGAAATACCAAATGTCAATATTAGCTCATCATCTTAATTTCAATTACCCAATTAACCAGCTTCCCCAATTTAGCCAATTTCCATTAAAGTCAATATCTAATTTTTAGATTCCTCAAATTTCTAGTCAGACCCTTAATCCAATTATTTAATTAACTAAATAAATTTCCTAACCCGATTTAGTTATTTCTTAAACAAATTTCTATCCCTAATTAATTTCAGTAGAATTAATCTTTCAATAAAAAACCTCTTATAAATTGCAACCCTATAATATAACACTGCTCTATTATCCATGTTTAAATCCTAATGATCTAACTTCTTTTAAAATCTTGGTGTTTATTTTGAAGATGATTAAGGGGTTTTGTTATAAGAGTTTCATTAAAAATTCCCAAAAATAGGATAGTGAAGGGTTATCTAATTTATCTTCTAAACAAGTAAGTTTAATTGACACAAATTTTTGAATTGCACGTTGTGTAATAATTTAAGCTTGGTCTAAATATTGAGTTGATCTAGTTAATTAATTAATTTATTATTATTTATTTTTTACAAAAATTTTGAACATCTAAATACATGTAGTGGGGCTTATGCGTGATTGGGTCAGGACGGTTTTAATCCACTAAGGGTGAAATTGAATTGAAAATGATGATGGAATCCTATTGAATCATATGAACATAGGTGTAGCTTTGATTTGAAAAATAACTAATAAAATGATTTTAATTATCTTTTATCTACATAGTTTTCAAAGATAAATATATAAACAAAAAAAGAAAAAAAAGAAATTGGATATATATGTAATTTCCGAAGACGAGTACAATATCCACATAAAATGATCTTGGTTATATAATAAAATGTAAGGACCTGATATCACCCCTATATTTGAAATAGGAGATAACGGTTCCCCAACCACATATAACCCCTAAGATTATATGTAAGGTTGCCTAAATGAAATGTTTGAGTAATTGTTTATCTAATTATATAAAGATATTATACAATGGGAGACCTAATTTTTTTTTTTTTTTAAACTTAAGCAAAGCTATACTACCACACATTTTGGCAAAGGAAACAATTCAACTTCTAAATACTAAAAACATACATATATACATATTACATCCAAAGGCTTCTTACAAGCCTTAACCAAAATCCCCAAAACACGACCTAACTAACATTATAATTACACTATCAACCAAAAAGAATCTCATCTAATCTATTACATTCATAGGGTCCATTGAGTCCATGGTCATCTCTAATCCTCCAACCCATCAAGAAAATCTTCAAAGTCAGTTCCGTATCCCATACTCGTATAGAACTCATTGGAATCATCACCTGAAATAGATAAAATATGAGCCAAAGGCCCAGTACACAAGTAACGAATACAAAATGCGAAGTGAATCACACATTCTTAGACTAAATGCACTATGCAACAATCACTTGTTTATTAATAAGTCTTTAATTAGTAAAACAACACGGGAGTATTCAAACTCCGGACAACAAGGATCTAGTATTACGTCCGCCTCCCTGAGTGGTCCCTACTGTTCATACAGACTAGGCAGCCCCACCTTCCGGCGTAGCCCGTAATACTAGGGATTCCTGAGTAACGCGTCACGACGCTCAAGGGGTTGATGTGAGCAGCTCAGATACTCATATCTTAAACAATTCTATCCATGAACGAGAAAGTACCCTGCCCCCAGTCTGAGCAGGGTGCCGCTCTCCGAACCAGATTCAACGGCAGACAACAACAATCAACACTCATATATCAATAATATTTTCTTATTTTAGAGTAGTTTGATCTTGATGTCTACCCTAGCAAAGAGACAGACAAGTTACTGCGTACCTGATATAGCTCGGGAATTAACGGGTTGACTGGGCGAGGATCTTCACTGTTTAAATCAATATTAAATTCACCTTAGCTTAATCACTAGTTAACTATATAAAAGATAAATATATCAAAGAAATCCAAATAAATTAATAAAGGTCATATAAGTATTTAAACATCCTAATATACCCTAGATCGCTTATCAAATACTTAATTGCTCAAATAACAAACTTCAGAAAATTTTAGAAAAAGTTTTTTAAAATTCAAAAGCACAGGGGATACGCCAGCAGCCAAAGCCGGCGGCTTTGAGCCGGAGTTTGATACTCAGAAAATCAACACTGCCAACGCTGGCAGTGTTCAAGGTACGCCGACTCCTTCATTCTACGCCGACGGCCTTGAGCCGGCGTAGAATCCAAAACCCAAAATTTTCAAAACGTCCAGAGAGGTCTAAGCCGTCCGCTTACTCAGATACGCGGGCAGCTTTGACACGTACGCCGGCGGCCTTGATTCCCAGCGGCCAGCGTACAATATGGATGAAAGAACGCCGGCTGACTTTTCTAGCGAAAGCCAGCGGCGTTCGGTCGGCCTTAAGAAATCTGATTCTGTAGGCTTTCAACGCCGCCTGTAGGCCGGCGGCGTAGAAACTCAAATTGCCAGCTGAAGAACAAACGCTGGCAAATTTTTAGCATAAAAGCCGGCGGTATAGCAAAGCGACGTTAAGAAATTTGAATCCAACGCTGCCTCTACGCCGACGGCGTTGAATTCCCAGGTGCCCGCGTACGTTCAAATTTTAGCCTATACGAAAATTGTTTTTGATTTCCCCTGTTTTACTACACTTTGTTCATTTTTCAAAAATTTTTCAAACTTAGTCCAAACTTTCTAAAGCTTGTTATATGATCCAAATACTATCCTAACAACATGAATTCTACTTCTAATCATCAAAACACTAATCACACACTTCAATTTCACATATCTACTACTCATTCTTCAATTTCCCATAACATTCATCCTACACACCCACACCCCTATAAGATACAAATTACCACTCCATTAATCACATAATCTCATCCAAACTATCATCCATGCACCAATTCAATCTCATACCAATCATCACCTCAAAATCATATATATACTAACATTTACAAACAATTCAACATAGAACATAAAAATAAAAGATAAAGTTTGTATTAAACTCACATGATTGAATCTTGGCTTAGAATGATATTCAAATCCTTAAGCTTATAATAAACCTTGGCTTAGGGTTTAAGATTTTGGGTTAAGAAAAGGAAGAAAGAAAGAAAGAAAGAAGATGAAATTCGTATGAAAAATTGAGGCTGTCAAAAAGGAGGGTTAACTTGTCCAAATTAAAATCAATTGTCATCCAAATCTCAGCATTAGGGGTATATTTGTCCTAGGTTTAATTTAGGCAAATTTCAAATGCATTTGGGTTGAATTTAAGCTCAAAATGTGGGTCTCAAGTTTGTCAAAATTCTATCATGATTTAAACAAATTCAAAAACAATTTGATTAAATTCTAAACATAACATATGCATATTAATTTGCAAAAAGACACACACATTCATTATACTATACACACATTTATAGATATCAAACAATAATATTAATTTCATAATACTATTCACATATAAAATAACACATTCACTAATTATATTAACTAAGCACACATATATTTATTTTTCATTCCAATATCACATTGATATGAAATTTAAAGAATTCATGGCTATTTCATAAAATAATTCTGATTAAATATTGAATATACATATGCTATTTTGATATGTTTTATTTTATTCAAGTGTAATTTAAGTTATATATAATAAAAATATAAAAAACAAAAATCTGTTGTGATGATTGAGGAAATTAATGTATAATATGTTATTGTATGTGTTGAAAATGGTATGTCATGCTTATATATGTCTTTTTTACGATTTTTATGATTTATAATGATGGAAATTTAATTAAATATACATATGTATAATAAACGATTATATTAGGTGACGCAACAAAGCAATTTAGTGTTTATCACAAGATGTTGATTCGCACATGAATACCCAGCTTTTGATCTTCAATAGCTATTGATTATGAGAATTCCTAGGTTGTCGGAATCAAAATTAAAAAATTATCATAAGAAAACTCGAAATATTGGGAAAAGAGCTATGTCGGCTCTAAAAATTTATTGAAAAGTATTATAAGTGATTGTCCATTTGTCCTATGGCATAATATATAAGCAAACTTAAAGATGCCAAGAATAAAAACCTTAAAAAAATGCCAAAAATAGAAAAGTCTAAAAACTTTAGGACATAAAATACATGAAAAGGCAAAACTAATGCCACAGATAGCATTAAAAATAAATGTGCCTATAAAGAGTTATATTAAAATTCTTGGGTGGAAATTGTCTTCGTCCGAGTTATCACCAATGTATCGTATGTGGTGCTTCACATTAAACACATCCGTAATTCGAATGTGGGTAAGTAACTTCAATCTATATGCATTTGGGTTGATCTTCTCTATGATCTCCACTAGTTTAATCTTCCCAGCTGACAATTTATTGAACTCACCAACAAAAAACCTATCTTTGGTAAGGATAGCCCAAACATTATCTCCCACGTCAGACTCTACATGTCACCTCTTCCTATCAGCAACTTCTTTGCATTTACCTGTAGCTTTTTCTAAATTGTTATGAACAATCTTGTGAATCTGCTATGGGCTATGGTCAAAGTCTTCTACCTTCCCATGAATCCTGGTCTTGTTAGGAAATGGTAGCAAATCAAGTGGACTTCTTGGGACTACACCAAAAATAGCCTAAGGCATCAATAAAATTAGTTGCATTTAGCTTTAAATTTGTTGCTTAAAGGCTTAAGCAACAAAATTTTCACTGTTGCACTAAGTGCCCGTTGCTTAAAATAAAAGGGAACAAATACTTTGTTTTGTGCAACAATATATGTGTGTTGCATAAATAAATGTCATAACATAAAATATAATATTAATGCAACGTAAATTTTGGCTTAAGGTAACAATATTCTATTATTAAAGCAATGCTTATGCTTAACAAAGGAAACATTTTTGAAAAATTAGGCAATGGCTAATTACTATTAAATGCAATATGATTTATTGTTTTTACATCAATTTTTTAACATAATTTATTGTAGCTCCATTTTACAAGGATCAAATTTTATATTTTGAACAACACCGATCAATTTGATTCATTTATTAATTATGAAGCAATTTTTCCTTTATCTTCAACATTAAAAATGCCTTTTATATTAAAGTTTGCACTAACTTATTAGCTTATTGCATTTAGCACGATAAAAAAAAAGAGACTATCAACCATAAAACAATACTAAAAAAGTTACAATAGAAAATGATTAAGTAACAAATAATTACATCAAAGAGAAAATCACCAAAATCAAAATAAATACATCCCTAAAAGTATTTACATCACAAATGTCATTATTCCAATTGATATCTATATAAAAATTACAAAATCTATAACAAGTAATATTAAATCAACTATTATTCATCTTCAAAACCATGGACATCTTCAATAATTTCTCGACTTCGAGAGCCATCCTACAAAAGTAAACAAATAAACAACCAAACAAGTAAATGAATAAACTAGATTGTAGTGAAATAACTTTTAAAGAAAGTTATCCTATTTCTAGATGAGGAATAACTAATACCTAGAATATATAATCAGGGCATCAATGTAACATAAACGAAGTATTAAAGTATGATACAATAAACCATCTATAAACAAATATTAACCATTGAAATTGAAATACAATATCAAAATATGCAAAGAAATTATTTCACATGTGAATTGCTTATTGATACTTTGATGATGAACGTAAAATCTTAAGCCACTGACCTTGACATCATATTTGGTTTTCTTACCTCCAATCATTAAGCATAACCTAATGTGTCAAAGTTCAAATAACCTAGCACTAAAGCACAACAGAATAAGAAAAGTCATTTTATTTTTTTCAAGATAAAGAAAATACAAACCATAAAATTAAAAAGAATAATAAAAAATAACATATGCAAACCAACCTTAGCTAAATAATTTTCAAACTATAACACTTTCTTCACATAATCTATAAATCAAAGTTCAATTCTTAAGCTATCTATATCAACATATCAGAAGTAGATCCACTACACAATTGTCAAGAGGACGTAAATTTATCATTACATCCACAAAGACTTTATGTAGATGATTTTTACAATTCAAGAGTTGATCAAGAATGAACTTTTCTAATTTTCTACTTCATGAGACAATAGTTTTTATTCTTTACTTGTTGATTTGTTTTTTTTTTTTTTTTTTCAGCAATCATATATTCCCGTTAGTTGTTTATTACACCCCACATGCTATACCTAAATAGAGTCCAAGGTTTCAATATGGAGTCTTTTAAATGCAATTTTCACAAAGCAAGACTTGATACACCAACAACTTAGAAAACAACAATGTTTTATGTCAGGAAATTCAAAGTATTGTATATAGGGACTAACCTAAAAAGATTAAATCTTTATGATATATATAGCTTGGAAACATAAGAAATAATGGTGGTACCATAGAATATTTCATACTTTTAGGAGAATTTTCTCTTTGATAAATTGGTGATGAAACATCAGTTTGGATGATAAGATGGAATATGAGATGAAACTGCAAGGGATGAAGTTTTAGATTTACAGATGTCCTATAATGTTGATAGTTTCGATGGAATGAGTGTAAGAAATTATTTTTTCTTCTTTAAATTTTATATATGTGCATAAGGATGATGTGTTACACAATAAATTGGGGAGGAAACAACGTGATCCCTCTATGCACTTTGCTGGCCGAGGTGACTGTAGATAAATGTAGGAAAGGATGTTGATCACATGTTTTCTTTCGTACCTAAGCTGGCACAAAAAAAAAAAAAATAGAAATAAAAATCTAGTGCTTAAGAGTGGAAATTCACTTGATAATTTTCCCCTTTGGCCGAGACACGTGTATGAAGAATTAGATGGAATTTTATTCGAAATTTTGGCAATTTTCACCGACTCCTTTAAAAATGTCGTAACCCTATCAAAAACATGAGAAATAGATTTATATGCCTCTTTAATTGAACTTCTATGCATAAATGCAATTAAAATGTCAAATTGGTTGTAATAGATATATAAGGGACATTTAAGGTGAATGACAGGATCTAGATAAGCTAATGTGATATACATATTTTCTCATTCTATCATCAAAACATGTTAAACTTATAAGATTAAATTCCATTTAAATTTACCAATCTCAATTGTTATAAATGATAAGTGTGAAGATAGAATTGAAGTTAAGGAAGTGAATATCACATAGAAATAGCTTTAGCATTAAGTACTTGTAGATAGAATGTGAAAATATTAGAATTTGCTAAAAAGCATGTCAAATTCATGATCTAAACCCTTTGATCCGTCTTCTTAAAGTTTTTCTTTGGTAGAAATAATTATGCCATAGGAAAGTACACGAAAAACCATATCAGATCGACTATTTATCTATCAAAATTAGAGTAAAAACAAAATAGTTCTATGCGATTAAAGATTTAATGTCAAAATGGCAAAAAAACTTAAACAAAATACTTCTATGTGATTAAAGAGTTAATATCAAAATTGTAGAAAACTCAAAACTTTTGTAATATAGGTTACGGATTAGTCGTTTAAGTTATCAATTATAGGATTTATATAATTCTTACTACATCTACGTGATGCAAGCTCTAACCTTGAGCTACCCATCCATTCCTAAAACCCATAGATGTAATAGACAGGTGAGTTTTCTATGATTATTATATTGTTTTGTGTGTGTAGCTTAGTGCACTAAATATAAAGGTAATAAATTGATACATGTGTAGGGATTTGGGGTTGCTTATACTTGAATTGCTTGAGTATGCTAAAATGTAATATTGACATTGAGCACAATTATATTGTTTACATTAGTTATATTGATTTGGGTGTTTGTGAAAAATTTGATATGATCACATAAAATTGAATTTAAAATTATTCGGCCTTGAATTATTGAATGGATCATGCATTTGCATATTTTGAATAGCCAGTATCATGCTAAGCGGATCGGCTAGCATGGTTAAGCCCATGAGTCCGTTTTCACTAACGAGGAACTAACTTGCTCAAGGGAAGCCACCTTATGGGTAGAATCATACCGAGAGCTCAGCTTAGGGTTTGTATACTCAGGAATTGTTTTTACATCATTTTTGAAGAATAAAGGAGATCTGGCTTTCATTAAGTATTTTATGAAATACCCGAGATTACACTATAACCTAGAATTGGTGGGTTTGCGTTAGGTCATGGCAACCACATACACTTCCCTAACCCTAGTCATGGAGGGGGTAAATCCATACCATGTACGATATAACAAGTAGATCGTCTATGTTTTGACGCAGCACATTAATTAGAAATTTATCGCAAGATATTAATTCACGTACGAATACCTGACTTATGATCTTCAACACCTATTGATTCCAAGAATTCCTAGGTTGTAGTATCAAAATTCAAAACTTTATGCAAGAATTCGAAAATCTAAGAAAAAGAGCAGTGTCGACTATGAAATTTTTACTGAAAAATATGATAAGTGACTGTCTGTTTGCTCTATGACATATAATATAAGCAGACTTAAAACAGCCAAAAATAGAACCTAAAAAAACTTATAAAAATAGAAAAGTTCGAAAACTTTAAGACAAAAAATACATGAAAAAACAAAACTAATGCCACAGTCCTAAAAATTAAGACAAATAATAATAATAATATTTTTTGTTTGTAATAATTTATTTCTTTATATGTTTTTCCTTAGTTGTTTCTTAGTTTTTTTATTAATTAAAACCCTAAATAAACCTATTGTGAGTATAAATATTAAGTTATACTTTTATATATGAGTTTTGTTTGAGTTTAATGAATGTTAATTGCTTAGTAACTAATTATGATTAATATTCGATTAAAAGATAATAACGTTTGATATATATATTTGTTTGAAATGTGATATATATATATATATATATATTATGTGTGTGTGAATATGAATTAGTGTATAATGTAGCCTATAGCATTAGAACAGAGATGGTCCGTAGGCATTTGAACTACAATGGTTAAGATTAACATTAAGGATGAAGACTTATACTTGGATATTTTAATGTCCCAATGGACTGAGCACTAATTATACGGAGCCAAGCAACAAATTGTGAAATCAAAATAATTCGGTTTTACTTGAAATATTGTGATTTGGATTATAAACAAATTGAGAAAAAAAGGTTTGGTATTAATCATATTAAAAGGTGCATTCGCTACAAAAGTAAGGAAAAAGACCAAAAGAAAAAAAGGTTATGCCGATGCATAAAATCACTAGAGAAATTTGTTAATTTAGCCTCACCATAAGGTATGTACAAACGACTTTAATTGTTGGAAAAATACTAATTTCACCATTCAATAGGACTTTGACATGTTAAAACTATCATTTCCCTACTTAGATCTTTTTCCCCCTTATGTTTGGCAATTAATATGAAAACCATCAATAATTTTGTATTAATTGAAATAATGTAAATGAAATTTTAATAAATCATGTTGTTATAATTGAACAATACAATGGAATTTAGTCAGCTTAGGAATATGTAATATTAAATACAATACAGAGTAGTAATAATAATAATAAAACAATACCTTACATAAGTCAACTTGTAACAATCTAGAACTCCATGGTGTTTGTTGCGTCCTAAGAGATCACCCATCCTAGGAGTGGTTTTCATTAAGCACACTTAACTTAAAAGCTTTGATAAACTCCAAGTCATTACACCAAAAGGTGTCTTGATGATTAAAGTTCCACTATCTTATATCTGAGGGGTATCATATACTCTCTTATTTACAAAACCGGTATCGTTGTCTTTTTTGTTACACAAGTTTAGAACTACATCAAGCAGGGTAGACACTAGAGATACTTCATAAAGGCTAAAGAAGTACCCCCACCCTGAGGCACCTTACCTTACACAGTATTTAGCTCCCCTACTTCTAGTCGGCGAACTGCTTTGAGACCACTTATAACGACCCAGAACTCCATCTACTAAAATATTATCCACTTTTGCAAAATGCCACACGGTTTTATCTTTAATGTCTACTACTTCACAAGGTTATCCATCTTGGGAGTGCTTTCCATTGAGCGTGCTTAACTTTAGAATTCTAATGAACCCCAAGCCATTATACTAAAAGGCCTCAATGATTAAAATCTTATCACCTTATATTTGAGGGGTATCATATACTCCACCACTTACAAAAGTAACATTCACATCAATTTCATTACACTGATCTAGAGTCACATCAGGCAAGGATGACACTAGAAGTACTCTATACAGGCTCAAGAGGTACCCCAACTCTAGGGCATTTTGCCCTATATAGCACTTACCACTCTCACTTCCAATTGGTGAACTACTCTAATACCACTTGTAACGACCCAGAAACCCGCTTACCAAAGTATTGTTCGCTTTGGCAAAATACCGCAGTTTTGTCCCTGGTGTCTGCTACTTCCCAAGAGGTAACCTATCCTAGGAGACTAGGAGTGCTTTCCACCAAGCACGCTTAACTATAGAGTTTTGATGAATTTCAAGTCATTACACCAAAAGCCATTAAGTCAACATATTTATGTATTTTTCTTTTATTTTTTACTTTCCTCTCTCTTAAACAAAAAAAGAAAAAAATCCTTTCGGCGATTAAATCGAACAACACGAAAAAAAAAAAATTGGGGTTTTGCTTTTGGTTTTGATATCAATCAAATATAGAACAACACAACGTTGGGAATTGCCTTTAGTTTATTTAGGTGAGGTATAGGATTTTCACGAACAAGACGAACTGAATACTTGTCTTTTGTCCCCTTGAAGAATAACAAAAAAAATGGAGAAGAAATTAGAATGAAAGTGAAATCTGCGCTGTTGGTTTTGGTTTGGATATCGATTTTATCTTGGATAAGTATGAATGCATTGTATATGCTGTTTGACTGGGTTTTTTCGGTTTTCTTCAAAAAATAAATATCCATTTTTCACTATAAGATAATTCCTACCCAAAATCACACGTTATAACTCCATAAAGGAAAAATAAAAAGGAACAAACATGACAGAAGAAAAATAAAAAATTAAGTTTTATGATTAAGTTCATTTATTTTGAATCAAATCATTTTTTAAATGGATTTTATTCTACTTTATTGCTTCTTCATTTAGACCTTCACATCTTGAATTGTCAAACTTTGAGCCAAAAGTCAACAAATGCATCAATGGAAAAGAGACTTTTGGTTTCAATAGATGAAGAATTAAAATAGATGAGCAATGTAAACTAGGAAAAAAAAGAAAAAAGGAAAAAAGGATAGGGGAAGGTGCTTCAATTTTCCATGAAGAGATTTATCATCGTCCTTTTGGCAGAGAAATTCATCAAGATCTATCTTAAAAACTTAAATTTTTTATCTTTGTATATGATTAGTCGGTTTTTGGAAGAGAAATTGAAATAATTTTATTTTTGGGTGCTTGCATTATGTGGAAATGCCGGGGGGGGGGGGGGTTGTGGTGTGTGGTGGGAGGGGCGAGGAGGAAGGGAGTGGGGATAAGCATGTTATTTTAGAGAAAAGAAAAAAAAATCATGCAACGTGAACTCTAATGAAACAATACTTCCTTTTACTCCAAATTTTTACAATAAAAATTCTTCAGGAAGAACATATTCCTAGAATTTCAACACAAATGCAAGGGGTGAATCAAAACCGGCAAATTAACCCAAAAAAAAAAAAACAGGGTTTAAATATTATTTATATATTAGATGGTTTGATTGTTGGTATATAAGTATTAGTAATTTTTATTAGATTATGTGGCAATTTCAAGAAGAAAAGAATTCAATATCTTAATATACATCATTGATATTTGGCTAATTCACACCGATATATGTTATGTATATTAATGGAAATGAATCCACACAATACGAATGATAAACACTTAAGCCCTATTTGTTTTTAGGAAAAGTATTTATTAATGAAAATAGTGTTTCCTTGAAAAAAATTTCTAAAAAGGTAACATATTTTCAAATGTTTGGCTAATTTTATGAAAATACTTCTATTATTTATAGTTTCAAGGTAACTCATATATTTTAAGTATAAAAAATGAAAAAATTATATATATATTATAATCAGAAATAAATGTACTTAAAAGAAAAATATTTAAAAAATTAATAATAAATGTATTTGGATAATAATGATTGGTAGATGGACTTATAAATCGATGAAAAAGTAGCATTTATAATCCTGAAATAACCCAAATACTAAGATAACTTAAGGAGTAAAATGTAAATTAATTTGTGGAAAATAGAAGGAAATTTTGAGCCAAATTAAAAAAAAAAATATATAAAATAAAATAAAATAAGCTAGACTATTCAACTAAGTAAATTAAATGAAATACTTGATATGGTTAGGTAAATTAGTAAATTTAACCTCAAAATTAATTTCAATTGGGAAATAGAGATTAAGCCATACAAATTCCCCATTTTATTATACCAAATAAATCAAATCAAACATAAATATCAAATTAGTCATCTACCTAAATTATAATTTCTCAATTTTTCCAATTTTCCTTGTTTAAATAATTTTCTACAGATTCAATGCATAAATTTCTCAATACCTTAAGTTTAATCAAATACATATCTAACTACCTATTTAACTAAATTTATTTTATCTTCTTCAAAATTTGCTAAATTAAATTTTCTAAATTGATCTAACAAGTTCTTAAGCCCATTTGACATCTAATTACATCTTAAGGCCCTAATCAAATTGTTAATCCAACCTATTAACCATATTAGCTTTAAACCCTCACAAAAAATCTTTTAGAACCATTCATATCACTATCCTTATCCATTTCAAATTTTAGCAGAAAATTTTTCATATAAAATTATCCTTTTGCCAACCCTTAACCTCTAAAACATTCTCTATATTGCCAACTAATGCCCTTATTTTTATCCTACTCTCTTTTGACAAAATGAAACTCTAATATACCTTAATGTAGCCACCACTTTACCTCTTATTCTAGTGGAAAATTTCATCTCATTTTTCTCTCAAAACAAACCTTAAAATACTACAAACCCCTTTCCTCTATCAAAACCTTAATAGGTACTAAGTCTGTTATGTTTTATGTCTTCTTTGAACCATCTAAAACTCCTCTTAATCTATATTTTTCCTTTTGAAATTAGGTGTTTATCAAGAGATATCTTGGAATAGAGGCAAAACGAGCTTTACCAAATTCCTGAGACTATGGTTGTGAAGTGTCTAAGCTTTTTTTGCTACTATAAGTAAGGTTTTTAATTAAATAGTGTGATTAGTGAAATGTATTAGTAAATAATATATTGTCATACTAAAAATACAGAATATGGAATATATGATTTAGGTGAAATATCATGTATTACTTGGTTTGGTGAAATGTGTTGATATTGACATTGTTTATGTATTGTTTAGTAGAATTATGGTGTAAATATAGTTAAAATAAATTAGCTCAAATAGCCTAATTTTCATGCATAATTAATTTAATATATACAAGTTGATTTAATTAAATTATGAATTTTGTTAAGTGTTTAGTTAAATAAAAAATTGATGTGTTAGTGTGGATTATTAATAGTAGTGTATGACATGATTAGTGTGTGAAAGTGTTGAATATGTTTGAGTTGCTTAAAGTATATTTATTATATACACATATGGTTGATAAGTTAGGAGTGTTAAAACTAAATATAATGTGTGAGTGAGTTTTGATAATTATGTTGATAGTGGCTTAATGCATGTTAAAATCAAGTTTTCCTAAAATAAGCTTAACCCAATTCAAACAACAAACATAGCAGATTTCTTTAGCTGAAAAATAAAGCCTAACACAAGCCAAATAAATCCCAAACCTAAGTTTTTTCTTTCCTTTAGTAGCTATACCAAAAGTCAAATAGATATAGGATAATATCAACTTTCTTTTTGCAAAAAAATGAAGACCCAAAACAGACATCAAAAATAGACATTTTTCACTTCAAAAAGCCAAGCGAATTTTCTTCATTTTCATAAAAAATTCTCTTGTTACAACTCACTTAAGGCTTATTCTAGTGTTCTCCATTTAGTTAAAGCTTCTTAAGGTTAGTTTACATGCTTTCATGGTTATTATTTTCTGTGTTTTTATCATGAGAATGATTTCTTGCTCTAGTAGTTTCATAGTAATTTGAATACAATTTGATGATTCATGTAAACTAATACAGTTAAATGAGTTTTTGGAATGTGTTGAATGAGTATATGGAAGTGTTGATGTGTTTGGGAATGCATGAGTTGTGGTGGATAAAGTTGTAGTATGTTTAGAAGTTAATATGAGTAGTACATGAGCTGGTGAGGAAGGAGTTGATTTTATGTGAAGTGATGTGGACTGTGGAGAAGTTGTTTAATGTAAAGAATGTGAAATTTATACATGTTTTGAGTTGTTAATAGAATGTGGTATGATGTATGATGCTTTTAAAGTGTTTTAGTTAATGTAGGATATGAGTATAATATGTAAAAATCAAGTTTAAAACAAGGGAAATTAGGAAAATATCAAACACCCCATCAAACAACATGTTTGGGAAGGTGTATAGGTCATATACCCTTGATACATCATTTATGGGAGGGTCATACACCTTTTGAAACATCATTATGACAAAGTGTTTTACTTTTTGGAGCTTTTCGTGCATTTCCCCTTATTTCAAACGACATATGATATAGCATGTATGGCACCCCATTTCACTTTTTTATCTTTCTTGCAAAATTGTTCAGACTTGTACACCACCGACCATCCCATTTACACCGCCAGCATTGAGCCGGCATACCCTATATATAATAATAATAATAATAATAATAATAATAATAATAATAATAATAATAATAATAATAATTTTTGTTTGTAATAATTTATTTCTTTATATGCTTTTCCTTAGTTGTTTCTTAGTTTTTTGATTAATTAAAAGCCTAAATGAGCCTATTGTGAGTATAAATATTAAGTTATACTTTTATATGAGTTTAATGAATGTTAATTACTTAGTAACTAATTATGATTAAAATTCGATTAGGAGATAATGACGTTTGATGTGTGTGTGTGTGTGTGTGTGTGTGTGTGTGTGTGTGTGTGAATATGAATTAGTGTATAATTGCGAATTAACCATGTTTATTATATGAAATGGTTTCTTTGATAGATTCCCGTACTCAATTGAGTTCGAATACTAAATTGTTACCTAATAAACCTAGTTATCAAGGCACATAGTAATGTGATTGTTGATTGTTAAGATTAGATATTTCTAAACCAATTCTAATCAAAGAGGAATTGAAAGTTGTTTGAAATTGGTTGTGTTTTTTGCCGTTGAATCTAGTCTGGAGAACGACAACCCTATTAACAAGGTTAACATGATAGTTTAGGCACTTAGGTCACTTGTCATGATGCAATAACTTCCATTAGTAGCTTGGTGGGTAATTGATATGGGGTATAGTATCGGTGTAACACTTGTTTATTCTTAAAAGGATATAATTAGATATCAGCACGGTTCGGGTTGATTCCGGACCCAAACCGGAACCGTCAGTTCAAGGTTCCACGTGAATCGTGAACCAGGTTCCCCCCCCCCCCCCCCCCCCAAAGGGGACCTGATCAATGCCGATGAAGAATTTGGTGACAGACTCGAGGAATCTTCCAATTTTCGCATCCATTTCAAGTACGGTTGTTTCTTGTTTCAATGAACACAGTTTTTACAATTCGATTTATATAATACTGGGTTTCAAAGTCCTCCAGTGTGTGTGCGTTTTTTTTTTTTTTTTAAGGCGAGTTAGAACCGGTGGAACCGCCGGTTTCTCATGGACGAACCGCTAAGACTTGCTGGTTCCGACGGGTCCTTCGGAGGTTCATAACCGTCCCCGACGAGACGGTTCGATGGTAGAGAACCGCCGAGGACTGTTCGGGGCTGTTCGCGGTTCAGAACCACCCCATGCCGATGTTGAGATATAATATGATTTAGTTCACGTTTTTATGGACGATTAAACTTGGTGATATTATTGATTAAGTTAAGTAAATTTGAGTAATAGCTGTAAATTTTATATGAAATTACCTTTTTCTTTATGAGGATACATCAGAGATATAAGTATTCGGGCTGTTTATATCAACCCCCTAAACAGTTGCGGTTATTCAGGAACCCCAAGATTCCTCAAGCTTGAATTCGGAGTTTGGATACTCCAGTATTGTTTTGTTGACTTAAATAAAGAGAAATAATTTATTATTTTGCCTTGCATTAGTTTAGGAGTGTATGCCACATCGTATTTGTTTATATTACTGTGTACTAGACATCTGACTCACTTTTTCTCTTTCAGGTGTTGATGAAGATGGGTTTTATAATACTGTTAAGCCTGGATTTTTTCATTTCTGGTTTAATTTCTTTTAATTCGATTCATATTAAATCATAACCTATTTAATACAAATCATCGATTAAAAATTAAAAGAAATTTAATTTTCGAAAACATTTTGGAGTCGCCACCCAATCAGAATCAGGGAAAAAATAAAAGTTAACATTAATGGGTCGATTAATTCTAACTAATTTTAACTTAGCTACTAGTCTGTGAAGAATTGATTTAAGAATCAAATTTTATAAACTAGAGATTTTTGGATTCGAGGGCTATCCTATTAAAACCATACGGTTACCACTTAAAATTTATCTTTTTAATGCCCCAAAAAATAAATCAAATTTCATGAATTTCAATATTTACAATTTTATTTACAAATTAATAACAAAATCATTTAATATTTATAATTAATTAATTAATTCAAAATTTACAAGATAATGGAATAAAATAATTTTTTTTTACAATGTAAAAGCTATAATATTTACAATTTGTCGTTAATATTTACAAACTTAAACAATATTTACAATAAATAAAGAATTGATCTAATAGTTACAAAAGTGGGACAAAAATAATTTTCTTCAGACTTTATTCATAAGTTAAGCAAATTACAAGTTAATGACAAGATCATTTAACATTTACAAATAAATAATTAATTTGGGGTTTATAGAATGTAGTAGAACAAACATAATTTTTTTTTTAATTTTAAGTCACGCCGGACGTGTCTACATACCCACTAATTAGGATCAAACAAAACATAGTTCTTTTTATAAAATTTTAATTTGTTGGTCTATTTTAAATTTTTGAATTCTTTTCATTTTAAGTTTCTTAAATTTTGAGACACTGAAAAAAAAAAATCTTAAGATGAGACCTTATGAGCTGCTACTTTAATTTTGTTATAGAAAACACACTTTTCTAAGTAACAAAACCTTTTTCATACATATTTCTCTTCTTTTTTTAATCATTTTTTATTATTAACATAATAATAATAATAATGATAATGATGATGATGAATAATAATAATAATAATAATAACCACCTAAGTGGGTTGGATTTGGATCTGGAGCGAGTTAAATCGATTGGATTGGATTTGGATTCGATGGAGTTGAGTGGCCAAAGTTGGGCCGGAAGAGTGCCGGAGTTAGCTGGTTTTTTTTTAAAATCACTAATTTGATGGTTTTGAGGAGCCAAACTCAAGAATTGGATCAATATGAGGACGACAAACACTCCTACGGTGGTGGTTTGGATCGAAGTTGGTTAAGAATAGCGGTTCAAAACTTCTAAGGTGACGGCCAATAGTGGTTCTTGATCAAACTGGTGGCTAAACTTCCTAAGATCGATCTAAAGCTTCTTAAAGATGGATCAAGAACTACTAAAGCTTCGAAAATCACCCTAACTCTAATAATTAAAAAATTTCGAATTCGACTAAAAACTCCAATCTTGGATTCTAATTCCTTGAGTGTTTTCTGGTGGATCTTTATGTTTGTGGATGTTGAGATTGAGGAATTCGACCCCTATTTATACTAATTAGAGGTCGAATTTGGTGGGAAAAACATCGGATAAAGAACATGTGCACACAACTTCGAAATTTCCCAAGCTTGATTGAACGCGTTCATGCGATTTTTGAGTGTAAATGATCTTGGAAAAGAGTTGAACATGATGAATTGAGTCCAATTCGTGATCTTAGAAGTCTAATTCGTCAAAACGAATTGAATTTTGGACTTACAATTTGTGCCAAACGAGCGTCTTCCTCGATTTTCAACTTGAAATTAAAGTATGAAAACACAAATTTTGAAGTTAAATTTTGATTCACACTTATAATATTCCAAGTCCTCTTTTAGATCCCCATGTTGATTTGTCAAGAAACGAAGCAAATTTAGCCAAAATCGAGCTTGAAATAAGCATGTTGAGCACGAAAAATGTTGGGTTCCAGATGAATCGCACGTTGCGATTGGCCACGTGCCCACGTGAAAAAATTCCCTCACCTCCAGCGTGGTTCGAATTCGGGTCGCATATGTGTGTATGTGTGTGTGTGTGTGTGTGTGTGTGTGTGTGTATGTTTGCTTACCAACAGGCTATTTAGCTTGTGCCTCGATTTCTTTTGTACACAAATTATATTTAAGGCTTTAAAAAAAATTAGATTTAATTAAATAAACTTAATTTAATTAATTCCAAAATTAATTTATAGTAAAAATTAGTATTATATTAAGCCCAAAAAACATTTTACAAAATTATTATTATCTATTATTTTTTTCTTTCCTTTGTTTTCTCTTTTTTTATATTTCTTTTCTCTCTTTTCTTTTTTTTCTCTTTTTTTATTTTTTATAGTATTTGTAATAATTTGTGGGCTTAATATAATATTAATTTTTACTATAAATTAAAGCTTTAAATGAGTAAAAATTGGGTGTCTACAGTTGCCCCTCTTTGGGGTGAAGTTTGTTAAAACTTCATCATAAAGAATAAAAGAGACCCCATTTTTACTTTTCTTTTTTTTTTTTTTTTTGAAAACTCAATGGCCAACCTGTTGGTAAAAGCAGTTCCTTTGCAAAAAGTCCAAATGGGGATGATTTAGCTGAGAAACTGATGGTTTGCGATCCCGAACTTTGGGGAGGTGACAACGGCTTTCTGTGAAGTTACGATATTGTAGAAAGTTATCTTCCCATAACCACTAGAAATGGCTCAAATGAACGCCGGCTCCCTTTTTTTTTTAATTGGAAAAGGTTGTTGGATTATCTATCGAATCCAAGCTTGATTAAGGTGCTAAGTCATTTGTCGGAGCTAGACTTGGTATTGTGCTAAGTCATCTGTCAAACGTAGGCTTGGTGGTATGCTAAGTTATCTGTCGAACCTAGGCTTGTGAAAAAGAATTGGGTTACCATCCATCTGTCGGGTATGGGCTTACAAAAAGAATTGGGTTGCCATCCATCTTTCGGGTATAGGCTTACAAAAGAAGAGGTCTGCCATCCATCTGTCGGGTATAGGCTTACAAAAAGAAAAAGTATGTCATCTATCTGTCGGGTATGGGCTTACAAAAAGAAAAAGGTCTGCCATCCATCTATCGAGTATGGGCTTACAAAAAGAAAATGTCTGCCATCCATCTGTTGAGTATAGGCTTACAAAAGAAAAGGTCTGTCATCCATCTGTCTGGTATGGGCTTACAAAATGAAAAGGTCTACCATTCATCTGTTGGATATGGGCTTATAAAAGAAAAGATCTGCCATCCATCTATTAGGTATGGGCTTATAAAAAGAAAAGGTCTGCCATCCATCTATTGGGTATGGGCTTACAAAAGAAAAGGTCGACCATCCATCTGTCGGGTATGGGCTTACAAAAGAAAAGATCTGTCATCCATCTGTTGGGTATGGGCTTGCAAAAGAAAAGATCTGCCATCCATCTATCGAGTATGGGCTTACAAAAGAATTATGACTTGTTAAAAAGTTTTAGAAGAAGCTTCTTAACCTTACCAGCTTTTACCGTGATCTTTAAAAAGACAGTCGTCTGGTATTGTGTTCATGAATCCCATTAACACCAATCTTGCATCAGCACCGATGGTATCCTTTCTTTGAGCTTGTTTCCTTTTGGACATTGTTCCAAAGCTTCTTGGTTGAGTGTTTGGCTTACAAGAATTGGCTGTTCCTACATAGCTTAATTTTCTCAAGTAAAAGTTAATCCTATACTTAGAATAAAACATATGTTTCTTAATTTTATGAGATGCTCAAATCATTCCCTCACTTTTCACTCGTGTTTAGACAAATATTGGGAAACTTATCTTGGTCGGTGGTTTGATCAAGGATAGAACCGACTTAAAGATTTTCAGAGATATCTACTTTGCTTATAATTAATGAAAATAAAAATCAAATGAACACCAAAAATGGCGAATTCTTCATTGATCAAACATAATACATCTTTACAGCATCCGAGTTTATAAGGTCCTTCAATTATGGACCATCCATTTGATAACACCTTTCTTACTACGTAAGGGCCTTCATAGTTTGGTGTGAACTTCCCTTTAGGGTCTTGTACATTGGAAAGTACTTCTCTTAATACCAAGTCACCATTCTGGAAACTTCGCATCTTGACTTTCTTATTGAATGCTCTAGTCATCCTTTGTTGGTATAATTGCCCATGACACATGGCGGTCAATCTTCTTTCATCAATGAGGTTTAACCGTTCGATCCTCTATTTTACTTATTCAGCTTCCTCGAGATCTGTTTCTGCTAAAACTCAAAGTGAAGGTATTTCAACCTCTATAGGTAAGACGACCTTAGTTCCATATACCAAAGAATAAGGTGTTACCCCTGTTGACACTCTTATGGAGGTTCGATAAGCCATTAATGCAAATGGAAGCATTTCATGCCAATCTTTGTAGATGACAGTCATTTTCTCAACAATCCTTTTGATATTTGTATTGGCAGCTTCGATTGCCCCATTCATCTATGGATGATACGGAGTGGAATTTCGATGTTTGATCATAAATTGTTGACATAGTTCAGTCATCACTTTGTTGTTTAAATTTGTAGCATTATCAGTAATGATAATTTATGGTGTTCCATATCATGCTACAACGTCTCTTTTGATGCATCATGTCACAACTCCTTTTGTCACGTTAGCGTATGAAGAGGCTTCCACCCATTTGGTGAAGTGGTCAATTGCGACTAAAATGAAATGATGCCCATTTGAAGCCTTAGGTGAGATCGGTCCAATCATATCAATTCCCCATATTGAAAAGGGCCATGGTGCCGACATTGGTTGCAATTCTTTTAGAGGAGCCTTCAACTTGTTCGCATATACTTGGCATAGGTGGTAATGTCTCACATGCTTAATATAATCTGATTCCATGTTTAACCAAAAATACCCCAACCTCATGATCTTCTTAGCCAGCATATAGCCATTCATGTGAGGTCCACACACTCCCTCATGAATTTCCTCCATAAGTTGCTTGGCTTCTTTCTTATCTACACATCTTAGCAAAGTTGTATCAAAAGACCTTTTGCACAACGTGGTTTCACTTAGTAGAAAATGACTTGCCAATCGTCTCAGTGATTTTTTATCTTTCTTTATGCCATTTTCAGGGTAATTGCCTATTTGGAGGAAAGATTTGATGCCATGAAACCAAGGTTCATTAGGCTTAATCGTAGCACATAATGCAGGTTCATCTTCTACTCGGACTTGTAAAAGTTGTATTTCCATTCCTTTAGTAAGTTGGATCATAGAAGCGAGGGGAGCTAAAGCATCGACAAACTAGTTTTGGGTTCTGGGTACATAGGTGAAGGACACTTCTTTGAACTTGCTTGCTAATTCTGTTAAGAAATGATGATAAGGAACTAGCTTGGGGTCTTTAGTTTTGAATTCTCTTCGATTTTGAAAGTTAATGAGTGAAGAGTCTCTAAATACTTCCAGTTCTTCAATTCCCATGTCGATTGCCATCTTTAAACCCATAATGTAAGCCTCGTATTCAGCTATGTTATTGGTATAAGAAAACGTTAACCTAGCTGATGTTGGGAATTGATCTTTCTCAGGTGAAACTAGAATTGCCCTGATCCCACATCCATATACATTAGCTAATCATTAAAGTACAACTCCCATTTGGGTGGTTCATGTTCCGTGTCTATTTCGATTACTCGGATGCCTTCATCAGGAAATTGATCTTACTTCCTGAATTCCTCATCTTCGATCGGACTCTCAACGAATTGATTGGCTAAAGCTTGTCCTGTGACCAAGTTTTGATTTACATATGTAATGTCAAATTCAGAGAGCAACATTTTCCATTTAGATACCTTCCCAATTAAAGATGGTTTATCTACTAGTTATCTCAAAGGGTCGTGTTTTGTTATGAGTTCAATTGAGTAGAAAAGAGTGTACTACCGAAGTCGGTGCATGATCCAAACTAATGCATAACAAGTTCTTTCAACTTCCGAATATTTCTACTCTCCATCCGCAAACTTTTTACTTAGGTAGTAAATAGCCCTTTCTTTTCCATCTTGACCCTTTTGTCCTAACACGCATTCCATGGATTCAGGGTGAAGTGTTAAATATAGAAACAAAGGTCTTTCTGGTGTTGGAGTTAACAGTACTAGCGGGTTCATTAGATATTACTTGATTTTATTAAACTCATCCTCACATTCTTCATTTCATTATATCTAGGAATTCTTTTTTAGTAACTTGAACAACAAGCGGCATTTGTCAGTTAGTTGGGAAATAAACTGAGCGTTGTAATTTAACCTTCCCAAAAGGCTCCTAACCTCTTTTAATGTCTTGGAAAGAGGTAAATTTATTATCACTTTGGCTTTATCTGGGTCAATTTTAGCTCCTGTTCGACCGTCCATGAACCTTAAGAGTTTTCCTGATGTTACTCCAAAAATGCACTTGTTGGGATTCAACTTCAATTGAAATTTTCTCAACCTTTCAAATAACTTTCTCAATATGTCTATATGATCTTCTCCTCCTTTCATCTTAGCGATCATGTTATCGACGTATACTTCGACTTCCTTAGGCATCATGTCATGGACTATTGCTATCATTGCTCGTTGGTAAGTCACACCAATATTTTTTAGACCAAAAGACATCACTTTATAACAGAAATTGCCCAAAGCAGTGACGAATGTTGTCTTGGTTTTATCTTCTTCTACCATTCGTATGTGATTATACCCTGGGAATCCATCCATAAATGAGAAAAGATCGCTTCCGGCAGTATTGTCCACCAGAACATCTATGTGTGGTAGTGGGAAGTTGTCTTTTGGTGTTGCCTAGTTTAAATCCCGGAAGTCGACACAGATTCTAACTTTCCCATTCTTTTGAGAATGAGTACCATGTTGGCCACCCACTCCGAGTAATCTGATACTTTAATGAAACCTACTTCGAGCAGCTTTTTCACTTCCTCCTTGATTTATAACAACAAATCTGGTCTAAAACGCCTTAATTTCTGCCTTTTGGGTTTAATGTCCTCCTTAGTTGGCAGTTTATGAACCACAATTGATGGATCTAAGCTAGGTATGTCATCATATGACCATACGAAAACGTTCGAGTATTCAGTCAAGAGTTTAGTCAAACCGCCTTTCTCTCTTTCAGGCAAGTTTCCCCTAATTTTCAAAATTTTGGGACTTTCTTCTGTTCCAAGATTAATCATCTCAATGGGTTATGGGGTTTCGATCCCTCTCTATTCAAAGTTTTGCCAATTTTCCTATGTTCGAGTTTGATAATCAACATCATCTTCATCGATTAACCCAATAGGGACAGGGTGATATCGATATTTTCACTAATTACAGGCGCGAGATGTCTCTGAACTTCATCACAATGATCAGATCTAGACAGATATAAACGATGAATATATGAGCACATGGAAAGAGGAGAAATTTAGAAGAAAGAGACTTTCATTGATATAGAAGGCTTTTGGTTACACTTATTTGAGCATATTACAAAGTATAAAAACATAACAATCATCCCAATTACGGGATCAACCCTTACTCAAAAGATCTAAAACTATTATATGGAATGGAAAACCAATTGGTCGGAGCTGTCTGATCCATTGAAACGATCTTAGTAGTATCGAGTTGTTGAATGTAGTAAGGCTTTGGAAAAGAGTCCTTGATGTGCATTATCTTGATGATCGGATCGTATTCTCTATTTATCTTCTTTCTTCGAATCACATTTTTCATTTCCGCTACCTCAGCCGGGGTAGGAGAGTAGCCCAACCCAAAAGTCCCAACATGAGTTTCCTCCTCTTTATCCAATACAAAAACCTCTTCAAACATCTGGAGCCTAAAGTCCTCCTCCCTTGCTTTCCCGATGTAGGGAATGGATGTTTCTTTGTATATGGTGTAGTCTTACTCTCCCGTAACAGTGACAATCTGGCCATTTACTATAAATTTTACCCTCTAGTGCAGACTTGAAGGAATTGCACCTATGGCATGTATCCAGAGTCTTCCAAGCAATAAATTGAATGCCCTTAAGATATCCAGCACTCGGTAGGGTATGCTGAAAGATTAAGGTCCAATGATGACTTTCAACTCTATTTCTCCCACAATCTCTCTTTTGGAGCCGTCAAATGCTCGGACAATAGTGGAGTTAGGTTTGATGTTTGACGACTCTATTTCTAGCAAATTTAAGGTGGCCAAAGGGAATACATTGAGGGAGGACCCATTGTCAATGAGGACTCTAGAGATGATCTTGTCATTGCTCTTGACTACTATGAACAGGGCCTTGTTATGTTGCCCTCCTTCTCCCTCCAACTCCTCATATGAGAATGTGATTTGATTATTTGCAAAAACGTAGTTTATTACATGCTCGATGGCATTTTCAGATGTGCCTTTGGGAATCTTTACTTCTTTTAAAACTTTGAACAAAGCTTCTCGGTGGGCTTCAGAGCTTATTAGTAAACTCATGAGTGAAATCTACGCAAGTGTTTTGGCCAATTATTCCATCACCTTAAACTCACTTGCTTTCATTAATCTCTCAAGTGTTGACTTGTCGTTCTCTTTCTCTCTTTTCTCCCTATCTTGATGAGATGGTTCCTCAGTTGTGTTCTTTCCGCTTGGGTCATAAATTCTTCTTGATCGAGTGAGACCTCCGATCATTGCCATGGAGGCATGATCGACTGCCTGGTAATCAAATGGAGCGTCTTGGTAACTGCCTATAACGATTGGTATATGAAAATCATACCGTTTAGGCTTTGAAGTGGTTGTTTCTTCTCCAATGTTGGACCATTCGATCTTAATTGATCTCGAACCTCCCTTGATCATTCCTATGAACCCTTCCTCATGGGGCTTTTCTTGGGTAACCTTATCATCTTCTTCAAATTCTGGCCCCCACCCAGTTGCAGGGGCGTCAGCATAAATGCGTGGCTCGAACCAATAATCTACCAAATATTGGTATTTTCCCCTTCTTCCAAAGTTTCAACAGTCAAATCTCCTGTCCGGTACCTCTCCCACAACTTTGCTTGAGTACTTTACTTCTTCGGCTTTGGGATTAACATTTCCACAATGTCCTTTTTCTTGATGACCCTGTCTTGTGGGAGTTAGTAAATGGCTGGCTTGGTCTTGGTACAATCCCTCAGATTGAGGTAGAGCAAATGACCCATCTTTCAAAGATTTCATGCCTTTTGTTCTATTGTGATAAGCAATTCATCCAAATTCACTTCGGATTCTAGAGTTTCAATTGTGATCATATTGATTGTGTGACCATGATTTAGTAAAGGATTGGTTGAAACATTTGGAGTTTCCATAAAGTCCAATTGGATGATTTCGGCATCGATGAGATCTTGGATTTTGTGCTTAAGCCTCTAACAATCATTCGTAGGGTGTCTCACTTGGCCGAGATGGTATTCGCACTTTAGATCAGGATTAAAATTTTCAGGTTTATAACCCTCTATTAGTATGTCAAAGCTGATCAAGTTATCAGCCTTTAATTTAGCAAACACTTGACTAAGGGGAATTAGTATTAGGAAGAACTTTCGTTTTTCACCGAAACAAGGCTATTGGTATGGGACCATTGTTTGTAAATTCGGATTTGGATTTGTTGTCAAAACAAAAGGCTAAGATCGTCTAGCAAAATCCGAAGTGTTAACCACGCTTACGGTCGAGTCCTTTCCTTTGTATAGGGTAGTCTTTGACATTGGGAATTTCTTTTCAGATTGCAACTTCCCAGTTGAGACAGCATTTTCAATTTTACATCCAGATATAACCGCTTCGGAAAAACTAGCTAATGCATGCCCCACAAGATGTAAGAAAAACAGCTCCTCTAAAGTATTGATGAAAGTGTATGTCAAATCTTTTTCTGTCAACAGGGTTATGATTTTGGCAACTAAAGCTCTCTACTGTTGGGCATATTTTTTGAACACTTCATCTTTCTTCTTCTTCATGTTATTTAGGTCTCAAACTGACGGTGCCATTTCAATGTTGAATTTGTACTAATTAAAGAATGCCCTTGCTAGCTTATCTCAGGTATCAATTTCCTAAGGATCCCATTAGGCATAGCAGGCCAGCGCTGGTCCTGTGAGAGTATCCTGGAACGTTTGCACTAATAACTTATCAAATTTTGCATATATCCCCATTCTTCACACATATAGCCTTGTGTGCATGTTAGGGCAACCAGTACCATCATATTTTTCAAATTTGGGTGTCTTAAATTTTTCTGGAAATGCACCTTCCTCAAATTGTGGCAGGTTTATGATTGCAAATTGATTAAAACCATCAAACACCTTCATTTTTTCAAACAACTTTCTTTTCATCTCCCTGGCTTGAGCCTCAAGCTTCTTCTTAAGTTCAGTAGTATTGAACTGATGCTGGTTTTCTTCATTGTCGAAGGGTTAACCATTGACCCTCTTCTGTATCCCAGAAAATTCTTCCTGCGGTGCAGGAGTCTTGGACTGATCAAAGTTCTAAGCCAGGGTTTTCATTTGTTTCGCAACCTTATGTAACATTTGTTCAATTGAATCAAGCCTTTGTTCAGTGGACTAATCGAAGGTGTTGTTGCCGAAAGTAACCATCTTTGTGCGAGATTGGGTGTTAATGGGACTCCTTAGCTGTTTAGACGCTATCTTTCAAGACCTGGAAAAGGCTGACGGATCCGGTTAGTACATTTTTGGAAGACTAAACCACCCCCCTCCCTTTTTTTCGAGGAAATCAAGACAACAAATGAATCACATGCCAAAATTCAAGGATGAGGCATATGCATGGCAAAGGGGATGGTGACTAAAAAGAATTGCAATGAACCTTAAATGTTTCATTGGAGTTACATTTTTAAAAGAGTCTAAAATCTCCATTATTACATTCATTTTTTTTTTTTTTGAAAAAAGAAGAAAAACATTACATAAAGATCCTAAACTAATCTTCTAGCCTTACTTAAACAGATGACTTTTTCCTCCAACATACGAATCCTTTTCCTGGCCTCCTTTAGTTTTGCTTCTAGGGCCATAACCTTACTCCCTGCTTCTTAAAGTTTGTAGGTCAGACTCTGCTCCCTTTCTTGGAAATCCCGATAACATATCTCCATACAGGTTGATACAGTCTCCATATAGGCAACAATTTCTAGGTTGGGTTCAGGTGGTGTAGGCTTAAGAATTTTAGGAGCTTCATACTAGATGTCCTTGTTATTTTTTAGTGACTGGCTACATACCATCTGGTAGCCTTGTACTTCTGTGTTTCCTTGCTTCTGGCTCAACTTCATAAACAAGCTTGATCTCCCTATTGTCCCATAAAGCTTTAACCTATGCGACCTTAGCTTTTAATGCTACAAGGGTTTTGGTTGGATCTAAGTAATCAACCACGACCCAAAACCCATTCTAAATCTAGCCAGATGGTGATATCTTGTAACATGCCATACTATCTCATCACACTAGAAGGATAATATCCTGTGCAACCTGTTACTCAAATTAGGGGAACTGCAAGGTATTCCTTACAACCCAGGATAGCAGCTGGGCATTTGAACTAACGGGTCTGCCACGGATAATCTTTAGGTCTCATATCTTCTAGGATGGTGATTGTGTTCCAAAGGGGTTCATTATCTTCAATAGGGACCCATTCAATGAAAGAATGAATGAGGTCGTAGTTGGTGTGGACAAGGGCCCTGTTAGCTAATTCGCACCCATAGTATATGGTGTGACTGGCGAACTAAACTATCATCAGGTGCATACTGGCCTTGAAATTACCTCGACCTTTGGCTTTAATGTGGTTTAGGCTCCTAATTTGCTCGATTAGCAAGGCAAGGATATATGATTTGCTAGTTAAGTATTGAGTTGCTAACTCAAAAACCCAGTAGTGGATGAATAAGCTTCCATGAGGAAATAAGATGGTGGTGAATGCAGCAGTTATGAAAGCATTAACCCTATTTTCCTCCCAAGCATCAAACGGTGCACAGAAAAGGTTTCTCTTGTTTTTGAAATCATCAGGAGTTCCCTCGCCTTCAGCATGATTTGAACTCGGGTCGCATGTGTGTGTGTGTGTGTGTTTGCTTACTAATAGGCCATTTAACTCGTGCCTCGATTTGTTATGCACATAATTATATTTAAGGCTTTAAAAAAAATAGCTTTAATTAAATAAAATTAATTTAATTAATTCCAAAATTAATTTATAGTAAATATTAGTATTATATCAAGCTTAAAAAACATTTTACAAAATTATTATTATTTATTATTTTTTTCCTTCCTTTCTTTTCTCTTTTTTTTTTATATTTATTATCTCTCTTTTTATTTTTTTTCTCTTTTTTTATTTTTTCTAGTATTTGTAATAATTTGCAGGCTTACTATAATATTAATTTTTACTATAAATCAAAGCCTTAAATGAGTAAAAATGGGATCTCTACAGATTCATTGGGCTATGTGACGGACTTTGAGGACTTTTTAGATGAGTGCGATGACTAAGACTCCGAACCAACCTTGTTGTTTTTCTTGGCAACAAAGACCTTTAAAAATGTAATAGTATAGATATGGCTTGTTTATAGGCCCAAGTTTGTAATATAAAGTATTTACTTTTCCCTATATTATATATAATATAAGGTTTGTAAAATTTGAGATACCAAGATATTGGTATCTATATATTGATATATTAAAGTATTTACTCAATGATGAGTAGTTTTTGTTAAAGCTTTATATATTGAACAGGTTAAATAGGCAATTCACATAAACATCTCTTTTTTTGGACAACTTTACGTGTAATATATCCGCATATTATATGTGGTTGATGACTCGATATTTCATATTTTAATATCATAAATGTCAGGCCTTTACATTAGCATGTTATGTAATCTCTTTTGATGTTTCTATATGATTTTGTAATGATTTTTTAGGATAAAATTGAATAAAAACAATAATATATTTACTGGATGGAAAATAAAAGTGTTGTTTGTCAATATATGTAATGTTGGTGAGGGCATTAAATGAATTTATTTTTATGTAAAATTTATGGAAATGATAGTATATCATCTTAGGATATCAATTGAGAGTTTTCGTAATTTTTCATAGTTATTTACTATTTTTAAAGGCCTAATAGGCATATTTCTTAAGAAAAATAAATAAAATATCAAACGTACTTATTTTGCACAAAATTTTTAGGAAATGATGTTCAATAATTTTATATATGATGTGAAAATTTTTAGAATTTTTTAAGGTCATTTACTATTTTTTCTATATTCTTACTTTTTGAATATACTGTATAAAACGTTTCTTAAACCAGGCTTCATTCATTGGCCGAACCGGTCGGTTTTATTTTTCCTTTTCCAACCAAACTACAACGATTTAATAGCTTAGGATGTATAGTTTTCATATGAAAATCGAACCAGACCGAAAAGCACAAAAATCAAGGTGAACCAGTCCAAAAATAAACTAGTGCGCAGACCTCCCCTATTTTCCATCCCTGTTTTCTTTGAAAAAAATTGTGAAATCTAAATGTAATTAAATTTAATAATTATCAATAAAACTAATTATTAGGTAATTGAATATAGTATGAGCCAAAATCAATAAAACTAATTATTATGGGCTTTAGTAGCAAAATTAGGCTTAGATAATAGTTTAGGGCCCAAATCAAATTATATGGGGATAGTTGGACTAAATATACCAAACCAAGTTTTAATAGGTTTTAATTAACTATTTGGGCTTAAAATAGGTAATTGGCAATTAAATGGATTTGAAAAATATCATGAGCTAAAAAATTGAATTAATAAATATTTTAGGATTAAATAGGCTAAAATGGCCTAAATGGGTTAAATTAGTAAAAATATAGTCAATATAAAATAAATGACCTAAAATGGGCTAAGATAGTAAAAATAGTCCAACTTGACCTAAATAACCTAAAATGGACTTAGAAAATGAATTTAGGTCTGACTTAGCTAATAACAATAATTTTTGGCTTAGTAATTGGTTATGGGCCTAAACACTAAAATAGGATCCAATTTGACTAAATACCTACAAATGGACTTAATTAGATAAAAATGGTTTAGGAACACAACCCTAAGGCCAATAACATAATTTCTAGCCACTTAGGCCTATTTAAACTAAGTAGACTCAAACTAAATCCTAACAAGTCTTCTCTAGCCATTTAGGGCCTATAAATACCTAATTTTATGCTCTATGGGCTTAAATTCCATAATATGAGCCCAATACCTTTACTTATTCCATTTCGGCCTATTCCCAAAATATTTAGTCCATTATCAATTATAGATATTGAAATACCTAATTGGGCTCAAATTACTTCTATGAGCCCAAAAGCCCTGAAATATCCTTAGTGGGCCTATATAAGATATTAGAAGGCTCAATAGCTTAATTAGGGTCTAAATTAAATTTCACTTAGGCTTGAACATAATATTTAGGTCCAATAACCAATATTACTCTAATTGAACCTAAATTCAAAATAAAGCCCAATTCCATATAATTTACACTTATATTCCTCCTAAAAAGTTAAACACTTGGAGAATTTCTCATTAGGCCAAATCTAGGATCCCTCAAGTTCCAACACATCTAAATAATAAATTCGATTTTCAAATTATATGGGCTTAGTCCAAATTATCTAAGCCTAACTATATTAATTAGACCTCACTCAATTATAAACCAAAGGCCTTTATGTTAAATTGACTGATCGATATGACTTGAATCATTAGTTTGTATACTCAATACTTATACAAATTAACCTTTCTGGATAGATATTCAATCAACTTATTGTCTTGCTTATGATCCTCTACCATCTACTATTTTAATATTAGGTATACAGTAACATGCGTGTTGTTTGCTTAGGGTAAGCATTCTCAAATGGACTTAACTTAAAGACGACCTAATAATTGAATGTGATGATTGTGCATGTGTCGTTTAATCAGGGCTGAGGAGTGACAACCTTACTAGACAAATGTCGGCACAATAGTTAAGCACTTAAGCCAACGTTGGTGACTCAACAGGTAACTGATAGAGCAGATGATATTGGAATAATGTCCATTTACGTTCAGTGAGAAGTAGTATATGTAGTTTATGACTATAGGTGTCGATTGTGCTGCATATCATTATAGAGTGAAATAAATGGAGATGTATAATGATAGTGAATCCTAGACGAGGCTACTACGTAGAATATTCCTCTAGGTGATTAAGGTATTCGACCTACCTTAATCAACCCCCTGAGCAGTTGCTACTACTTAAGATCCCTAGATTCCCTTATCTTGTTACCCAGAGTATGAGTGCTCCCGTGTTGTTTGAATCACCTTAAATAATAAACATAAAATATTGGATATTGCAATGCATATAGTTTAGGTGTGTATATCATATCGCATGTGGTTGTGTTACTGTGTATAAGGCTTCGGCTCAAATTTTTTGTTTTTTTAGTACTGATGGTTCTGATAGTGAGTATTATGATGACACGAGGCACAAGACCGACTTTGAAGAATTGCTGGATGAGCTTAAATCATTAGGATTATGGTTCACATCTTGATTTTATTTGGACTTTTATTTTTTAGACTTTTTATCATTTTTTGGGCATAATTGACAGCCCAAAATTTGTATTAGAACTTCTAGAATTTTTCAGATACTTTCTTTATACTTGATATCTCCTTTAGATGTTTGAGGAGACTTTTGAGACCGATGTTATTAAATGTTACTGGATATTATCTTTTATTATTAGCTTACTCATGAGAGTAGCCTTTTATTAGATATCTTATAAAATCTACATTTCCCATTGCAACATTTAAAGTTTTCAAAACTAAATAAATGATTTCTAAGTATAAAATTGGCTAGCAAATGAATCAGATTAACTAGTCTTTTTGGTTTGCCTTTGCGTATGATGCTCTATTGTTATACGTGGCAAAACTAGACATGCCTTGACTCTAGTTGGGGCATGACAATTCCATAAGTCATTTAAAAAAAAAAAAAGCTATGAAATGTTTTCTAATACAAGGGAAAATGTTTTCCATTAATTGTTCTATTTTTTCTTAAACAAATATTTAAAAATAAAAAAGACATTTTCTTCAAAAATATTTTCATTGAAACAAACGAAGCCTTAGATTGATAACAAAATAATATCCAACACATAATATCTAGCTTGCCGAGTCTCTCATAACATTCAACACATAGTCTAAGCAGTCAAAGCATCTATATTAGCATCATCATCGTCACCAGTAAATGAAAAGAGTGAGCCAAAGTCTAGTACCACGGCAACATAAGTACATGTAACATGGTCACATGTTCCTATTTTATTGCACATACAACAACCATCAATTTATATCTTTAATTTAGGTGGAGCAAATCAATAGTGGAATACTCGCACTCCAATAACAAATGAAAAACCTGAAGGTCCTAAGTAGCATCAACTATTTATGGGGTTCATATAGGTAGCCTGGATGCTTATATTTCCTAACTCTATATCAAATAAGTAGCCTTGCCTAGGGGTCACAGTTATTAATCATCCCAACCTATCATAATTCATAATACAAAGTGGCTCGATTGGCGCTCATAATCGTGAGTCATACTATATTACTTCTCTCCGATTTAAATAGACATCATCCCACTACCATTCACCCATTATTAGCTACCCTACAAGTGACTCATGATGGTCTAAGCACCTAACTACCATACTAGCATCACCACATAAGGTTATCGCTTCCCAGAACAAATCTCAAAAATAACACAAGCACACTCAAGTAATAATTATTTAAGCTATCTTTAAGTATTGTTTTATTTTAGAATGTCTATCCTAACAAGCAACACCCAAGACATTGCATACCTGTAAATAAATAGGAATCCTACCACAAGCCAGACAATAGAAAATCTAAAGGAAAAGAATATGTATAAAGAATTATTTCAATAAGTTTAAAGTTACCAATTTAATCATTTATCCTTATTAGATTACTTATTACTAAAGTCCCAAGTTACTTATATATATTACCTTTTCTAGTTTAAGATTTCACTAAATTCTTTTCTTAAAATATTATTCATAGATCATTCTCAAGTTCTAAAGTAAATTTTAATTTAAAATCATTATATATATATTAATGTTCACTAATTACTTATCTTAACCATCTAAGCTTATTTATAGTAATTAAATCCTTAAGGTGATATTCGTAATAATATTTCTTATAACCAATCAAATAGAATTTTATTAAGTAAAATAACTCATTTAAGGTATAATTAGTTCATTCATATCATTAATAACCCAACTTTTTAAAGGTGTTGAGGAACCTAAACTAGCTTCCTATCAAGCTTATATCATCTTATAAAAGATTATTCATATCCATTTTATTAAATAAATTCATAAAATAAAAATATAATTATTTATCTTGAAATTTATTTTTTTATATGAAAATATATCATTTACATTTATTTCATATTTATTTTATTATAATAAATTTTCTTTTAATTCTAATATTTTACTTTCCTATTGAAAGCTAGTACACACTCTAACTTAATTGGATTGATTCACTAGCTTCTAGGTTAGTTCTTGAAGCCAAATTTTTATGTTAACTTCCTAACTCATTGGTTTGCATGTTCCTAAGTTGGTTCAATCCAATTGAATTGGTTTAATATTATTTGAAAATCAAAAACTTCAAATATGGTTGGAATAGGGAAATAGCATTAACGATCGACCAGTTTTTGCAAAATTGAGGATGTTTCTGAATGGTTCTTGGTTCGGCTATTTACACCATATTAAAATAGAATTTTTAATCTTTCAAACCTTATACTCTTACCCCAAAAGGAGATTTAAAAAAAAAAAAAAAAGTCATATCGCCACTATGCTATCTAAAACTCTATTTTTACTATTTCATAATTTAATTTTTTAAATAGTAAATGTATTAAAAAATTACAAAATTTTCCAATTTAAATATAAACACATTAAAATACTATTCCTAAAAATTTCATCCAAAAATAAATTTGTTTGATATTTTATTTAAATTTTACATCTCGATGATTTTCATGATTTTCCAGCCTTTATTCAACATAAACATCTATAATCATTCATCACCTAATCACAAATCCATATATCTCTAAAAATTATCTTTGATTAAATCATTCAATCATTGATCCTAAATCATCATTAACATATTTATTTGATGTTGTTTTACCTAGTTTATCCTTATTTCTATAATTTACAAATCAAATCATGACTCATGAATTAAATCATCGTCATCTATTCCTAAGTCTATAGATCTAATAATGTAATCTCTAATTTCAATATTAAATCATTGGTTACATAATCAAAATCAAGAATTTTAAGTTAGAATTACTTCCCTTTAATGAACACACACACACGCACACAATCACAAACAACTACTACTACTAATCAAGGCTTCTTTTTCAATAAGCTTCTCAAGCAATCCTCCCTTTTTCTCGTGATTGTTAATTATCCTAAGATTAATTTTTGTATTAGTATTGTTATCTAAAGTTTAGGGAGAATAGGATATTATTCTTACATTTTTCTCTTTAATCTTCTTGTATAAGTTTCTAAATCCTGAGAGAGAGAGAGAGATCTATGTTTTCTTCCTAATAAAGATTAGAGAGAGTTTGAGAAGATGGTTTCTCTAATAAGTTTTGTAGTGTAAATAATGAGAGGAAAGAAGAAACTAAAACTTTTATACGGGGATAGGATGCTTTAAACATATAAATTATACGTTTGGGATGGAAATTACCTTCATGCCCTCATATCTTATATTGATTAAGTTGGTTATCACTTAAATTGTTCATTTTACCCTCCTTATTGGTTTTATGACATGTAATACATATACATTATTATCCTCCTTATAATTATTTGCTCTTGAAATTTTTATGGAATTTTTTAGCATTATATTATATTATTTGTCCTTAATAACTCCTTATTATGTTTGTTGAACATTATTATTATTATCATAATTGATTATTATAATTATTTTTATATTCCAATATGATTTGCTATTGTCTATTAATATTATTAACTTTAAATTTGTTATTGTTATTACTCCATAACATAAATTTTCAGGATATTTTAGAACTAACACTCCATAAACTCGAGCTAGACTCGATTATTCCTATTAAAATAATTTTAAACTAAAACTAAACTGGGTTTTGAAAAAATTATAGGGTTTTTAGTTGATTTAGTTTAAATATAATAAATGATGATAATTGGATATGGAAGGAAAAATAAGGTATAAAAATAGTCTTAAAATTTAGAAAAAAAAAACATAAGCTTTATAATTTACTTTTATAAAAAATTAACACTTTAAATAGATTCATAAGCTCTTCCAAATATATATTTTAAACTTAAACTTAATAATTACTCAAATAATTTAAATTTAAACTCCACCCAGTTATAGTCGAATTAATTTTAAGCGAGTCAAAATCATTATCGAGTCGCAATCGTAATCAATTAGCTCGTGAGTCGTTTTCACTAGTTTAGTTATCAACACAACAAAGTAACAGGGACTCATTTTAGTTTTTACGATGATCCATGTCGACCAAAAAGTAGGATGACTATAGGTACAGGATGCATCTTTTTTGGTGATGTCATTTGGCGACCTGCTATTGTTCTTGACCGTACACCATCATAGGGAGCATGGAGATTTTTCAAATGAGAACTACTGATAGCTTTTTTTCCCCCCCCCCCCCCTTTAAAATGAAAAATTAAATCAATGTACATTTTGCGGCGGAAGACTTTTTATCAATATATGGCGCTTTTCATCAACAGCAGCTGGGCTTGAGGATTGAAGATAATTTTTTTTTTCGGAGAACTACCAATATATTCTTAAATTATCACACAAAAGTCGATTGAGATCTTAATTTTTATAAAATCACGATTTTAATTTCTTCTTATTTAAAATATACATATACATCTATATATATAAGAACCTCCATACCACTATAAGAATTCCAAGGCTATTATTTGATAAAACATAGATAAATATAACGATGGTTTTAGAATTTTGGATATATATACATATATACATGTATATTTCTAAAAGATATGGGGATATGAAACAATACACTTTAAGAATGACGTTGAGCTATGAATCTACCGGTGTACGTTACTATTTTTTTTTCTCCATGGACTTTACATTTGTATATGTGAAATATCCCCAATTCCACTAAGTAAATTAAGAAAGTATGAATTAAATGGTATGAAAATATAAAAAAAAATTGAACCAAATTAGAACCTAAACTAGAAATTTGAGCAAGATAATTTAAATAAGTAGATTAAATATAATATATAGTATGGTTAGGTGAATTAGTAAATTTAAGCTAGTGATTAATGTCAAATGAAAATAGAGATTAAATCACATCAATTTCATATATTATCATACTAAATAAATTAAACCAAATCCAAATGCCACTTTAGCCATCTATATAAATTACAGTTTCTCATTTTGCTCAATTTCAACGATTTTCTATAAATTCAACATCTAAATTTTTTAACACCCTAAATGCTGATCAAATATTCATTTCAATAACCTTAGTAGCTAAACTAATTTCATCATCTCCAAATTCTCTAAATCAAATCCTTAAATTTATCTAATTAATTTCCTAAGACCATTTAACCCTTAATTATATTTAAAGCTTTAATCAAATTGTCAACCCAACCCACTAATTTTCCTAAGCCTAAATCCACCTAAAAACATTCTAGAACCTACTCATCATCAACATTATTCATCTAATTTTTAATCAAAAATTTTTTTATTGTATTTATCTATTTTGACGTCCTCAAAGGCTTTAGAATCCCTGAATGAGTCATCTATTGTACTATCATTTACCCCACTTTTTTCTTTTTTTGCAAAAACCCTAAATGAAATCCTAAGTTAGTGCGTACATAGCCTCCATTTCCAGTAGAAAAGTACTCCACTTTTATTCCCAAAATAAACACTAAAAAATCATCCATCCTGTTTAACAATTAGGAGCCTGCTAGGTGTAATATCCTCCACTCTATACCTTATTCTTTCATCCATCTATCACACTAATAGTCTCCACCTTTATTTATAAATTCAGGTCATATTCTAGAGGAATTAAGGTTAGAGGTAAAAGGAGCTTCATCAACTTTCTAGGAGTAAGGTAGTGAAGGGTTTAATCTTGCATTGCTACTAAAGTAAGTATTTTGATTAACTTGTGTAATAATGAAATGTATTAGTAAATAATAGGATATAATAATGAAAAATAATATAAAGTATATAATTTAGGTAAAATATCATGTGTTATTTAGCTTAAGCGAAATATATTGATTTTAGTATTGTTCTTGTGTGCTTTAATGAGTGTGTGATATATATAACTGTGTTGAATATTGAATGGTTTGATATATATTTGGTCTTTTCAAATAATTTTTTTTATGAAATCGAATAAATATACTATTAATTATGTTGGATAGAAATTAATTACCTACGAATATAAGTTTTGTTACTGTAGTTAATATATTAAATGAATTTATTTTTGGAAAAAATTCGTGGAAATGATAGTTTATCATTTTAGGATGTAAATTGGAAATTTTTACAATTTTTCAACATGATTTACTATTTATAAAGGCTTAATAGGTGTGCTACTTAAGAAAAATAAATAAAATATCAAACAAATTTATTTTTGTATGAAATTTTTATATATGATAACTTAAATGTGTAGTGGAAAACTAAAAATTTTCATAACTTTTAAACATCTTTTACTATTTTTTAAAAAATCTATTTAATTTTATATGACAATATATAGTGATATGAGTAGTTAAATCTAAATAAAATATCAAATGAATTTATTTTTTATCAAAATTTATTAGAATGATATTTTAATTTTTCTACACACAAACTTGATATTTTAATGATTTTTTAATAAATCATTTACTATTTCTAAAATTTTATTCAATTTCATTTGACAATATATAGTAACATGAGTTATTAAATATAAAAAAAATACCAAATAAATTTATTTTTTGAACAAAATTTTAGGGAATGATATTTCACTATGTCTACCTTCAAATTAGAAATTTTTGTAATTTTTTAAATTCATTTACTATTTTTAAGAAAATAATTTAAATTCTTTAAACAATTTTTCAACATTGTTTTAAAATGAAAAATTGTATGTTTTAGCTTAAATAATTAACTTAATCACTAAACTCACTTAAACAATGTATAATTAACTATAATTATTTAATTTAGGTATAATCTAAATTATTAGGTTTCTTGTCAAATTAAAATTTGATTAAAATAAGCTAATTGTAATATTCAAGTAAATAATTTATAAAAAATGGTATAAGTGTCAATTAATATAAAATAAGAGGATTATATAGTCAAATTCTAAGTATATTGGTGTTTTGATCACATGACAGACACATAACAGAAGATGGAAATTTCACAGACGTACAATAGTTAATACACCACCGGCATAGAATGGTGCATTATTAACATATGTGTCTATGGCTTAGGTAACGTTGAGCTAGTAATGATTTCGTAAATTTGTGTTTGAGTTGTGTATGCCACTAGTGTTTGTATGTACGCTGCCAGCTTTGAAACTTACACTGCCAGTGTATAATTGAAGAAAAATGACCCGAGATGAATGGCTGATAGCATGGCTACCAGCCTTCACATTTACGTCGTCGACCTAGGACTTACACTATCGGGGTATATTATAAAACTGCCAGCGTATGTATGCAGCAAATGAAGGGTTTTCAAAAATTCTTTAAATTTATCCTGTCTTCTTCTCCAAAACACTCATAAATCTAAGGAATCCTCTTTGTGAGTATTCCTAGTAATCAAGGAGATTCAAAAGATCTGATCCAGGTAATCAAAGCACTATCTTCTCTTTAGGATTTCAAAGATCTATCTTTTTCCTTAGGGTTTTTCTATTGGTTTTGAAGTAGAAATTGGAGAAAACCCTAGATTTATTGGAGATTCAAATTTTAGGTGATCAAGAAGGATTAAGGATCAAATTATAAGTAAGGTAACAAATTCTAAACTTTTATGATATCATAGTTATGATTTTTGTTGATTTCTTATCTGTTTGGCATTGAATAGAGTTCTAAGGTTTGGAAAAACTGTTGAAGAGATTGGTTCATTTGGAGTATTTTGTTTTTCAATCAAAGGAAAAGGTGTGAATTTGTATTTATTTTAAGATTAGGGTTTTGGATGACGTTTGGATTAGGTTTATGCTATGGAAATGATATATTGAAATATGTTCTGTTTATGTGATCATGGTTTTGGGATTTAGAGTCCCGTTCCTGGAAATTGAGTCAGATATGACCTCACCTTGCTTGCAGTATGTGCGTGTAGGTTTGGAATTGTAAATTAAATTAGTTACCATATGGCTTATAATTAAAAATTTTGTTGCTTGTGCTTAGCTGTTGTTACTAAAAACCACGCAGAGTGTGATACTAACGCTAGCAACTTGATGATCTTTGTGTATCATTGTCCCTAGTGGAGTTGCATCAGGAAATGATTCTGGTAGATTAGGAGTCGTGACAGCTTAATTGTGGAACGCAACAATGTGCGGGGAATACCCAATATCACTATATGTATATAAAAGCATTTTATATAAAGATCTATTTTCTCGAGGTCATGAGTTACTTCGGATTTAAAACTAATTGCAAGTTGTCATGAACCCACCCACCCCTTAGGCGGTGGTACGTTGGCTTACCCTTCAGTGTATTGTGCCAGATAGTTGATTAAGCTGCCATGATGCCAAGGACATCCCAGCACCCACCGACAAAGTCTCCGCAGGCATAGAAGGTATTGTTCTCCCAAGTAGAGTTGATTATAAGCTGCTTATAGGAGTCAAACCCCAGACCTGGGCCTTTTGTTTCCTCTAAAGGGAACGTCTTTCACCAATTGAGCTAATAAAAGGTTCCTTTTATGTTACAGCCCCATCTCAGGCACACCGCATGATGAAGAGGAACCCCTAGGGTCTAGCCGCATTGACTCTCCACCTTAGGCAGGCAACCGTAATGCTAGGTGCACTGGCACCCTAACGTACCCTCAGGCACAATGAGGACATAAGAGGTATTTTTAACCTTAGGTAGATTAACCCTATATTTGTAACTTACAAGGATCGAACTCAAGACCTGGCGCTTTTAGTTGCCCTAAAGACAACGCCTATCCTCAATTGAGCTGCAGCTCAGTTGGTGAAGGGCATTGTAAGGACCCCCTATCACCCCTATAATTAAAATAAGCGATAACAGTTCCCCAACCACATATAACCTGTAAGGTTATATGTAAGGTTTCTAAAAGAATTGTTTGAGGAATTGTTTATCTAATTCCACATAGTTAATATAATAGAAACCATAATTTTCAAAACTTTTAACAAAATACACTACTCCATTATCATATTTTGCAAAAGAAGAAAACTTAAGTCATACATAGCTAAGTACATATATATATACATATATTACATCCAAAGGCTTCTTACAAGCTTTAACAAAATTACACATAAAAATTCAACTAAAACCTTAAATATAACCACAAGACTAACATAACTATTCTATTACAAAAATTGGATTCTACCAAGTCTAAGGTCATCTCTAGTCCTCCAAATCATCAAGAAAATCCTCAAAATCGGTTCTATACCCCATATTCGTGTAAAAGTCGTCGGATTCATCACTTGAAATGATTAAAATATGAGCCAAAGGCCCTAGTACACAAGTAATGAATACAAATGCAAAGTGATTCACACATGTTTAATCTAAATGCAAAATGCAACAACCAATAATTTATTATTTAATCTTTAGTTAGTCATTTATCATGGGAGTATTCAAACTCCGGACAACAAGGATCTAGTATTACATCTGCCTCCCTGAGTGGTCCCTACTGTTCATACAGACTAGGTAGCCCCACCTTGCGGCGTAGCTCGTGATACTAGGGGATCCTGAGTAACGCATCACGACACTCAGGGGATTGATATAAGTAGCTCGGATACTTATATCTCCTAAATAATTCTATCCAATAACGAGAAAGTACCTTGCCCTCAATCTGAGCAAGATGCCGCTCTCCGAACCAGATTTCAACGGCATACAAGGACAATTAATACTCATAAATTATTAAAAATTCTCTTAATTTAGAGTAACTTGATTTCATGCTTATCCTAGCAAAGAAACAAGTAAGTTACCACGTACTTGAGATAGCTTAGGAATTAATGGGTTGGCCGAGCGATGATCTATCACTGTTCAAGACAATATTGAATTTCCCACTTAGTTTAAGCACTAATTAACTAATTGCAAATATAATTAATCAAAGAAATTCAAATAAATTATCACAATGTCATAACAAAGCATTTAAACATCCTATTATATCATAGAATACTTAACAAATATTTAATTGATCATATATCAAGCTTTGGAAAATTTTGAAAAAGTCTTTGAAAATAAAAAGTGCAGAGAATACGCCGGCCTTCAACGCCGGCAGCCTTGAACTGATGCACAATGCACTAAAATTCAACACTTGCTAACACGAGCAGCTTTCAAGGACACAGCGGCAGCCTTCAGCCTACACCGGTAGCTTTGAGCCAGTGTAGACTACAACTCCAAATTTTCAAAAATTTCCTAGAGTTTCACGGGGTTGGTCCACGCTATGAATACCTCAAACACTGGCAGCGTATTCATGTACGCCGACAGCTTTGGATCCTATGCCGACGGCCTTAAACCCGGCATTAAAAATTATGATTCTGTTCCCATTCCACACCGCCTTTAAGCCGCGGCGTTGGAACCCTAATAGCCAGCATACGTTTTGAAATATTAACACTGCAAACTTTTCTAGTGAAGGCCAGCAGCATTTCAAGTGGCTTTAAAAAAATTGGTTCTGATCACTTCAACACCGCCTCTACGCCAGCGGCGTTGAAGTACCAGATGTCGGCGTACACTCAAAATCAAACCTATACGAAAATGTTTTGTTTCCCTTGTTTTCTTTACAAACCCTATTCACTTTAAAAATTCTCCAAACTTAATCTAAACTTTCCAAAACTTGTTATATGTTCTAAACACCATCCAAACAACATAAACTCTACTTCTAATCATCAAACACCCAACTACAACATTCAAACACCAATCACACTTCAATTCCACACTTCAACTACTCAATTTAATTCCACCACTTATCAACACCTTTTACAACTTCCAAACACTTAGCTAAGCTCACCTAATAGCAATGCAAAATCTAACATATATCAATACATAAATCAATCAACTCAATTGGCATCTATTAATCCTACCATGAGTTTTACATCCAACAACAAAAAAGAAAATAAAACAAAAAGAATTAGGCTTGCATTAACTTACATGATTAAGCTTTGGCTTGGAGTGATGTTTGAATCCAAGGGCTTGTGATTGATTTTGGCTTAGGGCTTAGGGTTTTGAGATGGAAGGAAGAAAGAAAGAAAAGAAAAGAGAAGAGAAGAAAATTCGTATGAAATGAATAGGGCTGCCAAAAGAGACCCTAATTAATCCAAATTGAAGTCAATACTAATCCAAAGTTTGACTTCAGGGGTATATTTGACTTAGGGTTAATTTGGTTAAATTTGGAATGCATTTGAGTTTAGTTTTAGCTTAAAAAGTATGCTTTAACTTTGTAAAAATTCTGTCATTAATTATTAAACAATTCACAAGTTATTTTATTAAATTCTAAACATAACACATGTATGTTAATTTACAAAAGACACACATATTCATTACACTATGCACACATTAATACATATAATACAATAATATTAATTTCATTGTACTACACACATACAAAATAACACATATTCAACACATACACTAATTGTATTATTCATGCACATATATTTCATTTCAAAATTATATATTATCTCAATAACATATTAGAATATAAATTAGGAAATTCATGGCTATTTCAGGCGTTCCCCTTAGGGGAAACAAAAGGCCCAAGTCTAGGGTTTGACTCCTATAAGCTGCAGCTTAGAGTCAACTTTGCCTGGGAAAATAATACCTTCTATTCCTGCGAGAGTTGCCTAAGGGGACTCTACCGACAGGGGCTAGGGTATCCCTGGCATCATGGTAACCTAGTCAGTTATTTAGCCTGATATACTAAAGGGTAGTTCGGCCCACCACCGCTTGTGAGGGTAGGTAGGGTCATGACACAAGTGGTTCTAAACTGTGTTGTTTGCTTTACTAATCAAAGATAATAACCTTTGTTTGTTGCATTAGTTTTAGGTTGTATGTGAAATTTGTATGTTGCATGTTCATACGTATTTGTTTGTGATATGGCGTATGGGCATTTTCGCTCATTCTTTTATCTTTTTCAGGAACAAGTGAAGATCTAATTATGTTTGATATGTCTGGATATGACATTTATGTAGATGATGGGGAGGATGTTAGTGGACTTGACTATCCTATTGACTCTTAGACGTGCTTTGGATCTAATGATAGCTATTGGAAGAATAGATGAAGTTTTTTAACAATTTTATGTTTTTTATTAGTAGTTATATATGACTTTATGAGATCTTCCTTTATGTTATAAATTTGGATTATGTTGGTTATGGTTTATACCAACAAGGTTATTTAGATGTTTCGCTATTGGAAGTATCTTAAACAGGTACCTTTTTATTGAGAGTTTTAAGTTTCAACATATACATCTTGTGGTTTAGTGTTTCATAGCCTTAGCATGTCAATCTATATTAAGGACACGTGGCGGGTTGTAATGCTATCAAGTTAGGGCATTACACTAATGGACCAAATGAGCTAGTTTAGACATAATAAAACTTTTAGTTACAAAATTTAATAAATAGACATATTGTGGTCCTAAATCAAATAAAATTATTTATTGTGGATCTTGACATGTTCAATGGACTTAGTTGACAATTTAGGGCTCAATTAAATTATATGAACTTAGATAGGTTAAATGTGCCAAACCGAATTAAATAGACATTTAACCATGTAAAGGGGCTTAAATGGATATTTAACAAATAAATGAGCTTTTATAAGTTTTGGGCTTAAAAAGACTATAAAATTGAATTAGTAATTATTTTGTGTTTAAATGGGCTAAAATAATTCAAATGGCCTAATTAGTAGAAATGTGATTAGTTTAACAATATGACCTAAAATGGACCAAGATAGTAAGAATAGGTCAAACTTAACCTAAATAACCTAAAATGGACTTAGAAATTAATTTAAGTCCGATTTGACTAATATTATTAATTTTAGGTTTTAGTAAATGATTATGGGTTTAAATACTTAAATAGAATCTAATTTGACTAAATAACTACAAATGAGCTTAATTAAATAAATGGATTTAAGACATAGCTCTAAGCGTAACAATATAATTTCTAGCCAATTAGGCTTATTTATATTAAATTGGCATAATCCAAATTCTAGCAAATCTTCCCTAGCCATTTAGGGCATAAGCCTTCGAAATATAGATAATACATAATTTTACGCTTTATAGGCTTAAATTCTATAGTACAGGCCCAATACCCTTTACTTATTCTAATTGGGCCGGTTCTAAAATAGTTAAGTCCATTATCCATTCCAAGTATTAAAATACCTAATTGGGCTCAAATTCTTTCCTTAGGCCCCAAAGCCCTAAAGCATCCTTAGTGGGCCTGAGTAGGAAATTAAAAGCTTGATTGCTTAATTATGATCTAAATTAAATTCCAACTAGACTTGAATACATTTCTTAGGTCCAATAACCAATATTATTCTAATTAGACATAAATTCAAAATAAACCCCAATTCTACCTAATTTAATATCTATATTTCTTGATGGACTCAATTTATATGCGCTAAAACCTATTACCCTAAAATGTGAAACACTTACAAAATTTCTTATTTAGCCTACTTTAAGATCCCTAAAGGCCCAATACATCTTAATAATAAATTCAAATTCTGAATTCAATGGGCCTAGTCTAAATCATCTAAACTTAGTTACCCTAGATGGATTCAATGCAATTATAACCTAAATGTCTAATATTAAGACCTTATATTAATTGAGTAAACAATATGATATGAATCATTAGTTTGTATACCTCATTCTTATACAAATTAATCTTCCTTAAATAGATATTCGATGCAGTGACATGTGTGTTTCTTGATTAAGATAGACATCCTACATGAATTAATACTTAAAGACATCTAATAATAATTGAGTGATTAATTGTGTGTCGTTATTCTTACACTTAGGCCGAGAAGCGATAATCTTGCTAGGTAATACTTGCACAGTTTTAGGCGCTTAGGCCATCAATGATAACTCGACGGGTAGTCAATACATGAGCGGTAGTGGGATAATGTCTACTTACATTCAATGATAAGTTGCACTTGTACACTTTAAGATTATGGACTCCGTTAATTTAAACAATGTGATGGACTAAAATAAGTAGAGTTGCATAACATCTGTAATCCCTAGCGAAGCTATTACTTTGTTAGAGATAGGAGATATGAGTATTTGACCTACCAATATTAATCCCTAAATAGTTACTACTATTCGAGACCCCTGCGTTCCTAACATATTACCGGAGTGTGAGTGCTCCTGTGTTGATTACAACACAACACTTAAATCAAAGATGTAAATTATTGTTCATTGCCGCATTGCATTAGAATACATGCATGCGATCATTTCATGTGTGCTTGCATTGCTATGTACTGAGCTTCATCTCATTCTTTTCCTTTTTTTAGGTATTGGTGATTTCAACATTAATGCTCATGCGTATCTCGGGTATGGGGTAGATTGGTATGAGTTCATTGATGAGCGACATGGCTAGGGTTGCTGAATTATGTATTTTCCTTAAGTAAAAGTAGTAGTTATATTTTCAAACTTGTATTTTCCTTTAAGAGTTTGGTTCATGCCCATGGTTGTAATATCCTTTATTGGATACCTTGTATTAATGTTTATTTACCTTTGATACTTTGTTATTTTTTTGCTGCTTAGTCAAATGTTTTCAAAATCTAATTATACAATTTCAGAATCTAAATTTGATAGCAAATTATCACGATAAATAAATAGTTTAGGGCAGCCTTAGCGTATAACGCTTAAGTGTTATACGTGGTGAAACTAAACACGCTTTGACCCTATTCGGGATGTGACAATATGTACAATTATATATATTATATTTGAAATATCCCAAATTTCACTAAGTTAATTAAAAACAAATGAATTAGATCATATAAAATATGGAAAGATTTGAACCAAATAAGAACCTAAACTAGAATTTGAGCTGGACAATTTAACTAAGTAAATTATATAGTTTAACTAGATAAATTAGTAAATTTAAGCTAGTAATTAATTTCAAATGAAAATAGAAATTAAACCACATTAATTTTTTCTTCATCCTACCAAATAAAATAAACCAAACCGAACTATTATTTTGGTCATCCGTGTAAAATACAATTTCCCAATTTTTCCATTTTCCCCAATTTCGACATATTCCTCTAAATACAATACCTAAATTTCTCAATACTATAATTATGACCAAATATCTATTTAAATCATTTAATTAGCTAAATTTATTTCACCATCTTCAAATTTACTAAATCAAAATTCCTAAATTAATCTATCTATTTCCTAAGCTCATTTAACCTCTAATTACATTTTAAGATCTTAACCAAATTGCCAACCCAACCCATGAACCATCTTAGCTTTAAACCTCTCTAAAAATTGTTTAGAACCCAATATATCACTATTTTTTATCCTTTTAATTTTTCAGCATAATTTTACATTGTATTTATCCAATTTAATCTCCTAAAATGCTCTAGAATGTTCCTTAAAGGAGTCACTTTTTGTATTATGGCCTACCCTACCCTAAAAGAAATTCTAATTTGGCACCCATATAGCTTCTATTTTCAATAGAAAAATTTTCATTTGAAATTATCCTTTTGCTAATTAATGTCCTTATTTTTGCCATACTCTCTTTTTATAAAATGAAACCCTAATGCTCCCTAAAATAGCCACCATTTTACCTCTCCTTCTAGTAGAAGTTTTCTCTTCATTCTTCTTTTAGAACAAACTCTAAAACACTACAAACTCATTTCTTTTGTCAAAACCTCAAGATATTAAGCCTTCTATGTTTTATATCTTCTTTAAACCATCTAAAACACCAATTAATCTCTATTTTTCTTTTTGAAATTAGGTGTTATCAAGAGAGATTTTGGTTTAGAGCAAAATGAGCTTCATCAAATTTCTCTAAGAGGGGTAGTGATGCTTTGAGCTTTGTTTTGCTACCTCAAGTAAGTGTTTTAGTTAATTTGTTTTATTAGTGAAATGTATTAGTAAATAATGGGTTATATTACTAAAAATACAGAATATAGAATATATGATGTGGGTGAAATTTCATGTATTAATTAGCTTAATGAAAATATCTTGATATTGGCATTGTTTATGTGTGATTTAATGGATTTGTGAGATAAATATTATTAAAATGTAATCATTACATATATTCTATTTTGATGTATTTATATTATTTTTCTAATGATTTTTCATGATGAAACTAATTAAATAGAAATGTTATATTACTGACCATAAATTAATCACCTAAGAACACAAGCTTTGTGATATTATTTAATGTACTAAACGAATTTATTTTTTATTGAAATTTGAGGAAATGGTAGTTTATTATTTTATGATGTAAACTGAAAAGTTTGTGAATTTTTCAACTTGCTTTACTATTTTTAAATGCCTGATACGCATGCTAAATAAGAAATAAATAATATATCAAACGAACTTATTTTTGTACAAAATTTTTATGAATGATAGATTAATATGTCTAGTGGTATCCTGCAGAGTTTCGTGACTTTCAAGGTCATTAACTATTTTTAAAAGAAATTTATTTGTTTTTCGCATGATCGTTTACAGTAATATGAGTTTTTAAATATAAATAAAATATCAAATGAATTTATTTTTTAATAAAATTTATAGGTATGATATTTTTATTGAATCTATATTCAAACTAGAAATTTTTGTGATTTTTGGAAGTTATATACTATTTTTAAAAATTATTTTAATTCCGGCTAATAGTATATAGTGACTTGAGTTATTAAATTTAAATAAAATATCAAATTAACTTATTTATGAACAAATATTTGGGAAATTATGTTTTAATATGTTTACATTCAAACTAGAAACTTTGGTAATTTTTTAAAAATTTATTTACTATTTTTAAAAAATAATCTAAATTCATTTGACAATATTCGAGCCTTGTTTTACAATGAAAAATTGCATGTTTTAGCTTAAATAATTGATTTAATTGTTAAACTAGCTTGATTAATGTATAATAAGTTAACTTAGGTATTTTATAAATTATTAAGACTTCTTCAAAATTAAAATTGATAGAAAGAAGTTCGTGGGTCAAATGTGATCGTGTAGGCATAATAGAACTTTTACTTATAAAATTACATAAATAGACATTGTATGGGCTTAAATAAAATAAAATGAATTCTTGTGGTCCTTGACGTACTAAATGGACTTAGTTGACAACCTATGACTCGAATAAATTAAATGAATCCTGGTCAAATAAAGGAGTTTAAATTGGATATTTAGCAAATAGATGGGCTTTTATAAATTTAAGGCTTAAAATGACTATAAAATGGAATTGGTAATTATTTTATATTTAAATGGGCTAAAATAATTCAAATGTTCATAATTAGTAGGAATATAATTAATTTGACGTAAATGACCTAAAATAGGCCAAGATAGTAAAAATATGTACTAAATAACCTAAAATGGACTTAGAAATTAATTAAGGTTCCACTTGGCTAATATTAATAATTTTGTGTTTTAATAATTGGTCATGGGCTTAAATATTAAAATAGGATCTAATTTCACTAAATAACAGCAAATGAGTTTAATTAAATAAAATTGGTCTAGAAACAGAATCCCAGGCCCAATAATGCAATTTTTAGCCAACTAAGCTTATTTATACTATATAGACCTAAACAAAATCCTAACAACTATTTCCTAGCCATTTGGAGCATAAACTATCAAAATATGGACAATACCTAACTTTATACTTTATGGGCTTCAATTCTATAATAGGAGCCCAATACCGTTACCTATTCTAATTGGGTCCATTCCCAAAAATATTTAAGTCCATTATTAATTCGAGGTATCATGGGCTTAAATTCTTTTTATGGGCCTAAAAGCCCTAAAATATCATTAGTGGGCCTGTATAGGATATTAGAAGATCTAATAGCTTAATTAAGGTCTAAATTAAATTCTAATTGGGCTTAAATATAATCCTTAGGTCTAATAATCAATATTATTCTAATTGGATCTAAATTTAAAATAAAGTCTAATTCCATCTAATGTAACGTTTATATCCTTTACTGGGCTCAGTTCTTAAATCCTAAAACTTAGTACCCTAAAAAGTTAAACACTTAGAGAATTTCTTATCGGGCCTAACCTAGACTAAAGGCCCAATACACCAAAATAATAAATTCAATTTCTAAATTCAATGGGGTTTAGATCAAAATCACTTAAGTCGAGTTACCCTAAATGGATTCAAATCAGTTATAACCCAAAAGGCCTTATATTACATAAGACTTGCAATAATTGATTAATTAATATGATATGAAACATTGATTTGTATACTTGGTTCTCATACAAATTAATTTTCCTTGAATAGATATATCATTGACCTACTGTCTTTCACGTGATCCATTATCATTTACTAATTCATTATCAGGTACGCACTGACTTGTATGTTACTTATCAGGATAGACATCATAAACTAAACTAATATTTAAAGATGGCTTAATTTATTGTATAAGTGTTCTTCCATTGTTTAATTTGGTTCGTGGTGCGACAACCTTGCTAGGTAATGCTAACACAATAGTGAGGCACTTAGGCCACTATTGGTGGCTTGGCAGGTAACTAATGGGGAAAACAGTATCCAGATAACATGTGTTTAGGTTCAATGAGAAATAGTATATGTAGTTCATGACCATAGGCGTCGATTGAGTTGCATATAACTATAAACTAAAATAAATGGAGATGTGTAACACTGTGAACCCTAAAGAAAGCTATTTTCTTTTTCAGGTATATCATATTGGAGATATAAGTATTCAAATTATCTACATCAACCCCTTAAACAGTTGTTGCTACTCAGGATCCTTAGAATCCCATGGCGTATTGTTTGGAGTGTGAGTACTATCGTATTGTTTGAATCGCCTCAAACGATAACCTTAAATTGTTGGTTGTTGCATTGCATGTAGTTTAGGTACGCTTTTCATATCGTGTGTGATTGTGCTACTGTGTATTAGGTTGTCGCTCATTCCTTCTTTTTCAAGTATTGATGATTTCGACTTCAATGCTTATGCATGCCTTAGGTATGGGATGGATCGGTACGGACTTATTAATGAGCAGAGTGGCTAGGAATGTGAGATTATTTGTTCTTCTTAAATAAAATTATAATTATTTTTTAAACTTGTATTCTCTTTTGAGGGCTTGGTTTATTTTCATGGTTGTAAAAACTTTTATCAGATACCTTGTATTAATTTTCACATGGCTTTGATACTTTGTTATTTTTTCGTTGCTTAATCAAATGTTTTCAAAATCTAATTACACAATTTTAAAATCTAAAATTAGTTAGTGTACGATTATGTTAAATAAGTAGATAAGGGTAGTCTTAGTGTATAATATTTAAGTATTATACGTGGTAAAATTGAATATGTCTTGATTTTATTTGGGACGTAAAATATTTTTAAATAAAGATTGTATTTTTAGCAAATATTACTTGTTATCAACAGAATAAATGGTCTCGGGAAGAATAGATTGACTTACTTGAAAAGGCCAAAAGAATTATTGATGCTTGACAAATAGGAAAGAGAAAAATAATAATTAGACTTATGGATGAGAAATTGGCACGTAAGAGGAGAAGACGTGGCTGTTCTTTTAATAAAAAGATAAAAAAAAAATGGCCGACACATTTATTAGATCTTTTCTTACTTTTTGAAAGACCAATTTTATATTATATATACACACGCACACACACATCAGAAGGCTCCTTTTTTTCTTTTTTGCCAAATATATAAAAAAGAAGGCTCGACAAACCAAAGGTCTGACGTTGACGTAGTCTTTTGAATTTCAAAGAACATAATCAATATAAAAAAGTATAAATCCCATTTTACGGTTGGTGAATGTAAGCATATAACTAGATTAGGTAGCTAGATAGACTATTTTTCTCGCTGAAATGCCCAAATATTTCCTATCGGCTAAGGTATACATCTTTACCATGTGGTTTGGTGGCAAAAACACATCCATACAGACTGTAGCCTGACAAGAACCAATTAACTTGTCGATTTATCGTATTACAGCGACTTGTAAGTTGTAAATTCAGGAGCATATTGTATGCTTTCTTCAGCAAAAGAGGGGGAGAAAGAAAAAAGAAAAAATTCATAAGGAAAAATCGACAATATTGTGATATATTTGCAGTTTTAACCACATTCTATAATTTTTTATCCCATAGTAGCAATGTCTGAGTAAAAAGATGGGTAGACTTGTGGGATACCAATTTTTAAGAGTATTTTATATAAAAAGTGATACCGCATCATTATTCTTGCAATCCTATTTGACAAACTCTTGCTGCTTTTTAGGATGTCAACCGTGTTGGAAGTGCTCTCAGTTATGTACCATTAATTTTAGAGTTCTAATAAATTCTAAATTGCTAGATTAAAAGTTTTAATAATATTGGATGTGGTAAGATAATAAATTAATGGTACATTTGGTTCATAAGAATAGAATAAGATTAGAAAAGAATTGTAATTCCTTATTTTATCATTAGGAGTATTTTTAGAACAAAATATATTTTTTGATCATGAATAATCATTCCTTCTGTTATCCATTCCGTATTACATAAAATAGATATTCTTTTAATAATTTTTTTATAAATCAAATAAAAAAATAAATATTTTATAATATTAAATATGAAATATTAATTCAATTTCAGTGCCTTAAAGTTTTATATATTCCGGTATATCAACAAACCCCTTTTATTAATTAATTCATACTACAAAAATTGTTACATCAACCGGTTAAAAAATTGCCAGAAAAAAAATCATATTTTTTTTCCCGTTGAGATTGAGACCATATCCTCCAAAAATATAATTAAGTTAAATAAAATAAAAACAAGAACAAAAATTTGTCAAATCCTAGACGGTGAATATCAATTTTGCCATTAATAATGCGTCCATATTACATTTCACCAAATTTTTTATTGATAATTGATGCCAGCTAAATTTGGTCCAAACAAGAGACAAGTGACAACTTATCAGCTGTCAGAGCAATCTTTACCGATCAAAACCTAAAAGACCTACAAAATTAGGGCATACACATAGCTGACAAAATTTCTCACCGTGTCTTTAAAGCCCTTTGAGTGCCAATGAACGATCTTGATTAGAACATCAAAAAGGCATATAACATAATATAATATATGATAAAAGTGTTGCGAAACATATATTTATATATATAAATCAAATATAAATAACATACAGATATAGATATAAATATAAATATAAATATAAATATAAGTACAAATAAAAGATAATTATTTTGTTTTCTCTAGAATAACTGCAATTTCATATAAAAATATATTTAAGAAATACACCGCTAACAAAATGGCAAAAAAATGATTATTATTTTTTTAATCTTATTTCATTTGCGGGAGACACGTCTACCAAAACTTACCCAGTGACCAGTGAAATTGAAAATGGAGTGGGCATGTCATTTTCAGTTGGCCGCTTTATTCAACTACGTTAACATTTGTCGACATTGTTTTATGACATGGCATGGTTAGATATGTTGCTAGATTTGCCTGCTTGGTGGAATGTGGGCAGTTGAATTTTGACCCTGCTGTCCATCGTCAGGCTGTCTCCTCCTCAATTTTGAAATATCTGTATCACTGTATGAATTACTTAAACGGTTTAGGTTTAAACGGGGGCAGGAAAATTTCTCCGCTTTAAAATTTCCTTAATTAAAGGTGAACCTATTATATTTGATGCGAGCAGATATCTTTAATACCAAAATATATATGTTGCTTATTCAGATTCACTACTTATTTAAAACATATAAATTCAATCTTCAGTCATATATAATACTCAATCTTACATGTAAATCTGTCTATAAAAAAAAGTTTGTATCTCTTGTTTGTTCTAACTTATAATAAAAACTATTTCAAAAACATTTCGCTAAGAGAAACATATCACATAATATTACAAAACCTTGTTGTCTGTCATATAATAGGACAAAGGATTATAATTCATATATTTACATACTTAGGATTACAAAACATAGGTTTGAGATCAAACCTACATCAAAATACATATAAGTTTTACCAAAACAGCTACAACTATTACATTGTCCCACAACATTCCTTCTATTCTATTACAAAGGCTTCCATCATTAAGGTTGGGGTTTTTAATCATCTAAAAAGTCCTCAAAACCGGTTCCATATCCCAATTGCGTATAAAACTCATTGTCATCAACACCTGAAAGAAAAGATCATGAGTTAAAGGCCTAATACACAAGTAACAAAAGCATAAATGTAGTGACAAGCACACTTAGACTAAATGTAATGTATCAACTATCCATTTATAATCTATTAATTAAGTTTATAAATCAACAAAGGAGTATTCAAACTCCAGATACAAGTGACGGGGTATCTAAGAGTCCTGAGTAATAACACAACGCTCAGGGGATTGATATAGGTAGCCTGAATATCTATAGCACCTAGATGATATAACCAATAAAGAGAAAAGTAATTTCATCTAGGGATAATAGTCGTTACCCAATTTTACTTAACTTAATTCATAATATCACTCAGTTCAATCAGTCCCATAAACGTGAATTAAATCATATTATTTTTCTTAAGAATAAGCAAATGTAACACCGATATTATTCTTCCTATCAATTATACACTGAGCCACTTATAAAACTCATGGCACCATGATAGGCGTGGTCAAAGCGCTTAAACTACCGTGTTTGCTCGGGCAAGGTTACCGCTCTCGGACCAGATTCAACGGCATAAAGGACAATCAATACAGACATTTATTACTCCATTTTAATTAAGATTAATTTAGACATGTCTATCCTAAGCAAATAACAACCAAGTTACTGTGTACCTAAAGTATTTCTCAATGGATTAGTTGACGCACTCAATAAAAGATGTGAATCTATTGCAAGAAATTCATTCCATATCAACCATCACTAAATCTAAATTGAATATCAATCATAATTATTTGCCAAGTACTAACATTCATCAAATCCAAATGAAACTCATATAAAACATAACTTAATATTCATACATAAAATAAATTCATAAAAGCTGTTTAATTAATTATAAAACTAAATAATAAATAAGGAACAAATATAAAGAAATAAAATTACAACAAATAAATTTAATAAAAAAATTTTTAAGGTACACCGGTCATGTAGGAGGCAAGGCCGTGGCGTAGGAAGGTTTGATACAAGTTTACGAGAGGCTCAGAAAATGAAACATGATGCCATACATGGTGTATTGGATGTTGTTTGAACCTAGGGGAAAAACACATGCAAGATCAAAAAATGAAACATGATGCTATATATGGTGTATGGGATGCCGTTTCACCTAGGGGAAAAACATATACAAGATAAGAAAATGAAACAGCCGTTTCAACCCAAGGGAAAAACACATGCAAGATCAGAAAATGAAACATAATGCCATACATGGTGTATGGGATGCCGTTTCAACCTAGGAGAAAAGCAAATAAAGGTCATAAAATGAAACACCTTGTCATACATGGTGTTTCAAAAGGTATATGAAGCGTCAATGGGTGAAACACCCTCCCATACATATTGTATCATAAGTATATGGCTTCTGTACCTTCCCAAACATAGTGATTGACAGGGTGCTTGAATTTTTTTGAATTTCCCTTATTTCAAACTTGATTTTTAAACACTTTTATCATATCTTACCTCAACTAAACACTACACAAGTATCGTACACCATACTACATGCTCTTAACAATTCAAAACATGTATAGACTTCATATTTCAAGCATCAAACAATTTCTTAATCCACTTTTGAACACTTACTCATCATCATCAACACACACACTATCTCAAAACAACTCCTGCACATGCAACCACTTATCTTACCATCACTCATCTATCTCTAAACACTTCAACATTATTGTACTCAACAACCACATTTAGAACTCATATACTACAACTTTAAGGATCTAAAAGTTTTCTCAACAACTCAACATATTAAGATTACTTGAAATCTATCATGAACTAACTTTTGATAGCAATTTCTTTGAATAAAGAGGTAATAATCATCGCAAAAAGACATGTAAGCTTACCTTAACTTGTAGATGATGAGTGGAGTGAATTCTTGATGAATTGAGTAAGGAAACTTGATTAAGAAGGTTGGGAAAATACGCTTGAAATTTCCCAAGAATTTTGGTCTATTTTTTTTTTGTCTATTTTTGGTTTGTTTTTGCTTTGTGATTTTGGCAAATTAATAGTTAATATTTATCCTTAACTTGTTGACTTTTGGGGCATATTTTTAGAGTGCAAATTGAGTGGGCTTTGGGCTTGTTTTAAACCAAAATTCTACTATGTTTAGCATTTTGATTTGGGTTGGGTTTGTTCTTGAAACTTAAGTTTAACATGAGTTAAATAACAATATACAATAATATCGACAACACTAACACACTATATTTATTTTTAACACATATAACTTAACAACCATATTTATATATAATAAAAGTAATTTTTTTAACAATATCAATCACACAAATCACATTCACATATAAATCATAGAATACACTATTAACACACAAATCATAGAATTCACTACTAATATTAAATCACACTCACTCATTAAATTCTATTCAACTAAACACTTAAAAAATTCATGATTTGATTAAATCAACCTATATATATTAAATTTAATCATGCTTAAAAGTTAAGCTATTTCATTACTAAACCCTCTAGATTTTTACCTAGTTAACTTAGAACTTCTATAATTAAATAATATAATAGATAATTAATTTTAAATTTTTAGTTTAAAAATTTGTCTTGTTGGTTTAAATAAATAAAACAAGTAAACAATTGAGTGAGATTAGATAAATTAATATAATTAAATTAGTAAATAGATTAAATTGAAAATTGAGATTTCAAATGTCGTTTTTAAATTGTTTATTTTTTTTATCTATCTATTCCTACAAATTGAATTTCATAATCTCTTCCGATTTTTCAATTAGTACTCATCTTCTATAATGTCAATCCTCTAAACCCTTGGACATGTAATTTAAATGTTTGGTAAACTCCAAAACTCTTAAACTTTAGTTTAACTTTTATTTCTTAAATTTCTATAATTTTTCAAAATCAAATAGCTTGTCTAAAAATATCAGTTTTTAGCCTAGACTCAAATTAAATATCAATTTATTACAAATCAAGTTTCTAAACTAGATTTCTAATACAAGTTAATATTTTCTATTATATAGATTTCCTAAATTATTTATAATTATTTTCAAAACCTAAAATAATTATAAAAAGTTTAAGCCCAAAGCCTCTATCCTTAAATGTCTTATATATTTTTATCCTTATCCCTTTTTTTCTTCTTTTTCTTTTCTCACCCGCCCTCTTTCCTTTTCTCTTCTTCTTTTTCTCCTCTTTCTTTCCAATGTTTTTCTTCTTCTTCTTCTTTTAGTAATCAACTCAAATCACAAAATTCAATAAGATTAAGGGAGAAATTAAAGATAGAAAAGAAGATAAGAAGTGAGAATCATGCTAGTTGTAGCTTCAACAACTTAGAAGTAGTAGTGGTAGAAAAGATCGAAAAGCATATGTTTGCTCAAACAAATAAGTATAGTTGTTTTTCTTGTTTTGTTTGTTATTTATGCATGAGAATGATAGATTAAAGCTAGATATAAGTAGAAATTTAGATAAAACTTGTTGTAAGATGTGAATTTATGTATCAAAATCTAGGTGAGCTCATACATGTTAGAACTAGGATTTTGGTGATGAAGAATAAAATATGGAGTAAAAATATGTATATAGGTGTTATAAGTCATGGTTATTACTTGTTTACTATTTATTAAGATGTTTGTATGTTGAAAAATGATGTAAAACAAGTAGATAAATAAGTTAAATTTTGCATGCTTTGTTTTCGTTAAAGAGCATAAAGGAAACACGAGGAACCATATTCAACCGTGCACCTCTCTATTTCTTAAAATACATGGATTTTCACTCACCTAAGAAGAAATACGATTAAAACACAACTTACCCTATCCAATCGTACTTTTCTTTGTTTCCTTTATTAAACGAAATTCTGGAATAGTATGGTTGGAACATGGCTTTCCCTATCCCACCATGTTTCTCTCTGCTCCTTGAATGTATAACATGTAAAGTGAAACATGGGAGGAACAGGATCATCCCATTTTGTCGTGCTTCTCTCTGTTCTTCAACCGAAGAATAAAACACGATAGGAACATGATTAGATGTACTTAGTTGCTTCTTATATGCTTGTACACGAGGTGGAATACAACTAACCTTATCTGCCCATGTTCTTTATAAAAAAATAAAATAAAATAAAATAGATAAATGATAATTAATATGGCATGTTAGCTACAATTAGGAATAAGTTAAGTGGATTTATAGATTTAATAACTAATTAAATTAAACATAGAAGCTAAGTATGAAATAAACAGATTCAACTTAATTTAGTAAATCTTAATGCGTTAAAATGAATTAGATTAGTTAAGATCCTATAGGATATATATATGTATATATATAATATTGTCTTGAAATAAATGGAAATAAATGAAAATAACTTAGTAACTAAAGTAGATTTAATATGGATTTTGAAAATATAGAGCACTAGTTAATAGACCTAGTGAGATAATTGAATATGAATTAGTAATCAGATTAAATGATTAATTCTAATCAACTTGACTAGTTAAATAATATAGATTTAACTCATAATTGGCTTAGATTAATATGTTAGGTTAGACTTTGTTTAATATGAGTATGTTGTTTAAAATGTTGTTTGCTAGAAAATGAGAATGTTGAAAGTGAATAACATGATAATGTTTTTGTAATAAAAATATATAAACAAAGGAAAAGAAATAATTTGACAGACAATGAAAAATTGTTTATCTTGGTGGTTCCTACTTAGTGTCTAGTCAAATAGGTTTTAATATAAATTTGATGTAAATTAATAATTAATTTAATTTCTTATATGAGTTTAACTTATTGAACAAATTTTGACTTTGATTCAACGCTCTTATCTATCTTCTAAGATGGCTTCTGACCTACTCTCTTTCTTTATTTGAATTTTGGATAGTATAAGATACATAGTGACATACTTGTTGATTGTTAGGACTAACATCCTAAATGAGCTAATATTGAAAGATGGCTTAATTAATGAGTGTTGTCTGTGCTTGTTTCATTGAATCCGGTCTGAGGATTGGCAACCTTATTTGGAGTCGAGCATGGTAGTTAGGCACTTAGGTCACTTCTTATCATGATATAATGACAATTTATAAGTTGCTCAGCCAGTAACTGACAGGGCAAACGATATTGATGTAATGCTTACTTAAGCTTAGAGTGAAGTAACATGACTTAGTTCATGTTTATGAGACCAGTTGAACTAAGTGACGTTATGGATCGAGATAAGTAAAGATGTATAACGGTTGTGAATCCCAGAGGATGTTATTTTTCCTTTTCTGGTATAGATATAGGTATTCGAACTGCTTATATTAACCCTATGAGTAGTTGCTATTACTGAAGACCTCCAGATTCCTAGAGGCTTGTTTCAGAGTGCTTAGTTTTGCTTAATTTACTTAATTCAAGGATATAAACTATTGTTTGATGCATTGCATTAGACTTATGTGTTTTCAGTTACTGCATACTAAGCTTTGATTCATTGTTCTTTTCTTTCCATGTGTTGATTGGCTGATGTTGATAATTGAATCGGGTTATGGGATGTCTTTGAAGGATTTAGATGATAAGATAAGTGGATTAAGATCGTAATTGTATTTTATTTTATTTTAAAAACTGGATTTATTATTTTAGGTCTGTTGTTATTTTAAAATCTGTTATGAAGCTAGTTTTGTAATAAGCTTTTAAGCTTTGTTTTGCCATCATAAAGGTATATGAGATCTCTGATGGTATAATTTTGTTCTTATAAAGGTTGATCTACTCATGAGAGTGGAATATGAAATGTTTTTGCAAAGTTTGTTTTATCGTTATAAGTTCAGTTATTTCCATAATCTAGATAAATGATTTCAAAATCTAAAACTGCTAGCAATCGTTCAACATAAATAGATTCTTTCTAGGATAGCCTAAGCCTATAATACACAAGTATTAACATGGCATTATATATGCCTTGATGAAATTTTGGGATGCTACAGCTGCTTTTCAACTTAGGGTTCCTATATAATATCCCATCAAATAATTTGTAAGATCTTGTTTCTATTTCTTCATAAGAGAGTATCATCATAAATTGCTTTAATGTGGAATTTAGCATAAACTAGCCATTATATGATGTTTTTATATGGTTTTTTGTTGGTTAAGTTCACAATTTGTAGATGAAGAGACTTGAACTATTGACATCAAAGTAAAGTTGTATGTTATGTGATTTAAGCTAAAAGGGAGATGTTAATATGAAATCAATTCCATAAATATATTGTTATAGCAAATTATCGGTCTATTTGTTTTGTTATTTTCAGATTATTTTGATATTTTATTTTTATCGTTTTTAGACAAATTGTTTGTTAAAAATAGATACAAATGAGAAACATACATTTTTATTTATAAACAAATAAAATACAAATGCATATCAAATATATATAAAATACAGATAAAAATAAGATAATCCAAACTGACATATAAGATTTAGTTAGCCCATTAGCCTTGTAATCTTCTTTTTCATTTGGGGTAAACTTTTCTTTTAGAACAAAAAAGTATATGATTTATGCAAGCTACCTCTCATAGTTGGAATAGTGTTGATATAAAATATCAAGGACTGTCATACATACACAAAAAAAATCAGAAAAATGCTAATGTATGTATGTGTTTGAGTAATGCAAAGTAGGAATTCCTTTGGTCTAGGATTCTAAGTAGGACAAGTTAATATTGCTACTTGATGGGTTTAATCTTGTTCAAACATATTTTATGATGAGATCATTGAGCAATAAGGAATGCAAATTAGTAGTGGTTTAATAACCATTGCTATGCCTACTAATTTATAGTATTAGTTCTCTCTTTTTTTTTTAGGAATTTAAAGTGCTACAAAAAAGAACGTTTGGGAAAGGAAAAAAAAAACTCTCCTTTCTCTTTTGCTTCTTATATGTGAAAGCAATTAACCCTATTTTTTATGAAACAGATTATTATATTAACATGTGTTTTTAACTATTGACAGGAGAAACCAAAAGTACAGAGAAATGATAGAAACTAATTATAAGATTGACCATACTTAACCAATTAAGTATATTACTAATTACTATAAGTAAATTGAAGCTTTTAAATTACACCACAACTAGCTATGGATGTAACAGGTATAATTTTGGTCATAAAAAAAAAGTTTTTGAATGTTTTTTTGAAGAGATAATGTGTGACTAGCATGTTATTTGAAAGTTGAGATGACTCATAATACAAGCTTATCAAGTGAGATCTAATTAGAGCAATTGGTTCAATATAATTTTGTAAAAGATATCTTCTATTATGATTTCAAACTATTTCTTTAATCTTTTTCAAATGGATCATTTTATCAAAGGAAAAAAAAAAGGTACTCTATATAAGAAGGTTATACATAAATATTTCTTTTGGCTATTGGTCATGAAAATCATTTATTCCAAACTTTATGAATAATTAATTTCATCATTGGAATACGTGTATCCCTCTATATTTAGATGAGATCAACTTCTATAAATTAAATAATAAGACAACAAAAAGAAAAATGAAGCACATGTGGTTGAGATTGCTAGCAAACTTATTAAAAGATATCGAGCTTTTGAATTTCCTCTGAAGGAATTTTCACCTATTGGTTTGTGTTGTATTCATTTCTATTCAAGTTTATCAACTATAAAGAGTTTAATGCGTTGTTGAGTTTTATCACCATAGATTTAGATCAAATTTCAAGTTTGAGAAGTAATAGAGTTGTGGAGAATCACAAGAAGGGAGCCGTAAAGGATGCATCAATTGGAGCTTCTACTTAGGGTTGTAGGTAAAGTCTCAATTACAAAGGCTCACTTGTACTTAATGGTTACAAAATATAGTCAATTCCTAGTATTTGAGTTTCTAGTATCAATAAAGATGACAGGCTTAAGACTAAACATGTTACATCTTTAAACAGCTTATAGCGTTGGTAGTTTGCTATGTATCTTACTTAAGTAGAGTACGTTAAGCTACATTTACCAAGTGTCTTTCTATCCAATTTTCATTTATGAACTTTAAGCAAAAACTTAACAAAATTATCATTTTAAAATTTGCTTGATAACTAAATCAAAATAAGTAATAAAAATTGCATTAGTTGTGCATATATACTCATATATAAATATAAGTTATAAATGATCATAAGTACCAATGGCATATGTCCTACAAAAGAGTAATAGTATCAAACTATTAACATGTCTAGATTTGAGCTTGCAAGCTCTCAAAAGCATATGTCCCACAAAAGAGTAAGGCATATGTTCCTATTAAAATCCATTCATAAATATAAACTTTGATACGCCTACCAAATCAATGTGACTAGTAATCACTCTTGTCAACAAAGTATTTGCCGTTTGATCCATGGCCATAAGAGTCAAATAAGTAACCCCACAAGAAGTCGTCATCACCCTCAAAAGGAGGAGTGCGCCAAAGCTAAAGACATAGCAACACGAATAGACACAATATATACAAACATTTGTATTCTAATATTGTGGACATAATTTTAAAATTTAATTTTATGCGTGACAAGCAATACATGAATAGTCATGCCTTTAACAACATGATAGAGAACATAGGGGTCTAATACCATGCAACAACATTGTTGGTGGTAAATGATAATGGCTGATCCCTTATTTTCTTAAGAATTTATGAAGTAGTTTCATCTAAAATTCACAGTCGTTATTCACAAACTGGTGTCCTAGTCCATCGATACCTTATAATTTGGTGAGTCCCATTCCTTCTAACTGTACCCTATATAAATTCACTCTATTGAGGGTGTGTTACACCGATACCATTCTCCGTACTAGCTACCCACTAAGTCACCATCGATTACTTAAGCCCTAATTACTGTGTCAAGGTCTAAGACCTTAACAAAGGTGTTGCTCTTTAGCATAACACAACTAAACACAGGTAATAAACATTATTAGTTGAGTTTAAGTATTAGTTACGTTATTAATTTTGAACCTTAACATGCAACAAGCGTGTCATTAGGTACCTAGAATAGCAAAGTTTTTGCGATATATTCTCAACTATGAGAATAAATTTTTATCATCTTAAAGTCATAGCTCTATACTAGTACAATATTATGTGCAAATGAGGACCATATATAATTAATGACAAGTTAAAAATGTCAAACTCAATTCCAATGTATGATCACATATCAAATGCACCTACTAAGATTGTAATATATGTATATAGCACGAATATCATCCTACGTGTTCAAAAAGTATCAATACTCACCCTTCTCTTCAGGTCAAGCTAATAAAAATCAAGTTTATAAAGCAACTAGTAGCTATTAAATTATAAGTAACAAAATATGATTTTAATTAAGATTTGCCAAATTGCAAGAACTACCTAAACTTTAAATTCCTACTAGGTATCCATGTGATTACATGCAAGATAGTTTTAGTTATTATTGTGATTACTCTTGAACTATAGAAATCCCTAATGTAATTTGATGTCCTTGTCAAGATTACCAAATTATAATCTTAGGTTAATTAACCAAAATCTCTTTTTAATTAAAATCCTTATAATAGTATCATTGATCTAGAATTGCAATATTATGTTTGATTTTATTTCTAAGATTGTATGCAACTCCCTCTAATTGTGTGGATCTATTCACTAAAGCAATCAGTTCATTAATTTAAGCAAAATCTAATCAAGAATCAATATTCAGGGCTATCAATTCAAGATAAACAATAAGAACAACATAATTAGATTTTGAAAAAATCAATCTTTAATATAAAAATAATGAAAACAAATCATATAGAAAACCTAAGGTTCATCAAAATCTAGATTAATAGTTTACGCTTCCATATAATTAGCAACAATAAGATAAGGAGTATAAGAAAAATCAACATCAAACAATTAAAGCTTATTACAAAGCATTCTTGCAAAATAGTTGAAGCTTAAATCTTGACTTACTTGGATCTAGAGGGCCAATTCATAGTTGATAGATTTTTTTCTTTTTTGAAAAGCTTAAATCTTTCCCTTATATAGAGCTGCTCCTATCATGTCCAGTTCCATCACGTGTAATACCTAAGCATTATACGTAAAAACTGTTCTTAACTAAATGAGTTTCTAACTAATTTTAAATTAAAAAATTCTTAATTAATTTTTTGTAAATAACAACAAAAATTCTCTCAGTACATAAGAAACCTCACAATACAAATATTATACACTTAGAAGAATAATAAAACAATGTCCAACGAATAAATACATCTAGCTCATCTATTACCTCACCAACATCAACCCATAGACCATACGTCTAAAGCATCCATATCAAATCATCTTCATAACCTGTAATAGAAGGAATAAGCCAAAGCTTAGCCTAGTATAATATCAACACAAGCACACATAACATGATCATAATCACCTATGTTAATACACATGTAGCAACCATCTATTTATATCTTTAATTAAGGTAGAGCAAATCAATAGTGGAGCACTCATATTTCAGCGACACACTGTGAGAATCTGAGAGTCTTGAATAGTAGCAACTACTCAAAGGGTTGGTATAGGCAATCTAGGTACCTTTACCTCTTTGAAGAAATTATAAGTAAGTAGCCTCATCTAGGGTTCACAACCATTACTCATCTCTACTCGTCACAGACCATAATATAATATGGCGCAGTCGGTCCCGTTAACGTGAGTCATGCTAGATCACTTCTCTATGATCCATAGACGTTACCCCAATACCATTTGCCCTATTAGCTACCCACCAAGCCACATCGGTGTACCGCTATAGGTAAAGTGGCATAATCACTTAACTATCATCTTAGCACTGCTATATAAGATTGTCGCTCCTTAGACCGGATTAAAGGACATAAGCACAGTCAAGCAATTATTAGGTCGTCTTTAAAATTTAATTCATTTTAGGAGGTTTATCTTAGCACTGCCATATAAGGTTGTCGCTCCTTAGACCGGATTAAAGGACATAAGCACAGTCAAGCAATTATTAGGTCATCTTTAAAATTTAATTCATTTTAGGAGGTTTATCCTAGCAAGAGACGCTCAAGTCACTGTGTACCTATATACGAATAAGAATCCCATCATGAAATATATGATAAGTAATCCAAAGGACAAGAATTTATATATGGAAATTTTCTTAAAAAACTTTAAAGTTATCTATTCAATCATTTATTCCCATTAGGTTAATTATTACTCAATTCCCAAGTTATTTATACACATTACCTATTCTAATTTGAGATTTCACTTAATTCTTATTTAATATATTAATTTATAATTGGTAAATTAAGCCAAAAGATCATAACCTTTGGGGGTAAGTTTATTTTAGGTCACAACGTTTCGAAAAGTTTAAAAAAGGTCACAATAATTAGAAAAGTGTCTTCTGAGATTTAATTAAGTATTCTCTTATTGATACATGTTAATAGGGCCATAAAAGAAGGATTTCTTAAGTTTTAATTAAATATTTTCTTGTCAAAACGTGCTAATGGTGATCTCAATTGACTCTTCTCTAAATGTTGTGATCTAAAATGAACTTATACGTAATATTGTGACCTAAAATGAATATATTCACTAAACGTTGTGACCTCACCTTTTGAAATATTGTGATATAAAATGAACTTATCCCCAAATGTTGTTATCTGTTGGTGTAATTTACCTAATTTATAACTAATATCATGTTCTAAAGTAAATTTCTGTTTTAGATCATTTCATATGGTAGAGTTCATTTGTTGCCTAACTTAACCATTTAAGCTTACCTATAGTAATTAGGTCCTTAAAATGATATTCTCAATAATATATCTTATAATCAATCAAATAAACTTTTATCAAGTGGGATATCTTACTTAAGATGTAAGTGGTCTATGATTAATAACCAACCTTACTCTTAAGTTCTAGTACTAGTTTCTTAATAAGCTTATATCATCTTATAAGTGTGTGTGTGTGTGTGTATTATTAACTAAATTCCTAAAACCAAAATAATTAAAATTTCATCTTAAAATTTATATTTTAATATGGAAATGTATTATTTACAATTATTTTATTTTTATTTGATTATATTCAATTTCTTATTAATTTCAATATTACACTTTCTATAGAAAAACTAGTACACACATTAACTTTAATCAACCGGTTCACCAACCTGATTATAGGTTTTTGAGCCCAAAATTTTATGTAAATATGTGACATATTAATTAACATGTTTATAAGTTCAATTAGCCTAAAATAATTAATTAATTAAATTTTTAATTTTAATTTTAATTAATCTTACTTTGTGGAAAATAGAACACAACTTACGTTGATCAATTAGTTTAAGCCAAATCGAACCCCAATCTAACCGGTTCTAGCCGGTTCACCTAACATTATTAAATTAACATTATCTAAATCAAGATATTGCTTATTGTTTAAGCTTGTTAAGCACACCCCCTCTCTCCTCTTAATCATTGCTCATCCTAAGATTAATTTTGTATTACTATTGTGATTAAAAGATTAGAGAGTTTAGGAAATTGTTCCTACTTTTTTCTCTTTGATTTCTCTTGTATAGATCTCTAAATCTTTAAAAAAGAGTGTTGTTTGTATTTTTCCTCTAATTGAAGTTTACAGAGTAAGACTTCTTAAAGAAATTTTTGAGACTAAGAAATGAAAGGAGAGAGAAAAATCTAAAGTATTTATACTAAGATGAGGGTCCTCAAACGTATAAATTATATGTTTTGAGATTAAAATTACCTCATTGTCCCTAAGTGTTGTATTGATTTAGATAATTACTATCTAAATTGTCTATTTTTTTCCTCCTTGTTTTATGACATGTGATGCATATTAATTATTATCTTCCTTTTAATTATCCACTCTTGTAATTATTAAATTTCTCATTGTTATATTATTTTTATTTTATTCTTAATAATTCTTCATTATATTTGTTTGAATATATTATTACTTTTTATTTTTTTTTATTCCACATTGATTTATTATTATTATTATTATTATTATTATCACCATCATCTTTATTATTACTCTCGTAATAATAATTTGGGATATTTCATTCTCCTTTCCCTAAAAGAAATTTCGTCCTCGAAATTTACGTAACTACTTGTTAGAAGTTGACAATTGCATATTAAGTTTTAAATATTATTATTCATCTTTATATCTCTTAATTTTATGTTTTACAAGTTTTAATGTTGCTTTATTCTTTATAAAGTCAATAACTCATACAATTTAGCAAATATATAACATTAGGAACTAGTTTGGTGATTTCAAAACCTTCCATTTACGTTACTTGACAAAACTTAGATTTGATAGGATGACTAACATCTAACGACTTGACTTAACTTGACTCAACCCTATGATAAACAAATCGTGCAATTGAAAAAACGATAATAGAAAGTAGAAAGTAAAGAACACACATATTTTACGTAGAAACTCTTTTGGGAAAAACCACTGGCATAGGCAAGAGATGAATCACACTATATCAAAGAAGGAGTACAAAGGTTTGAGAGAATTACAACTCTAAACTTCAGATCTCAATGGAAATTTTTGTGTATGTGATAAATCACACTATATATATGTGAGTGTGTGTGTGTAAGGATAACCGGACATAATGGCCTAATTATGACATTAAATATGTAATTAATGAGTAATAAAGGTCTGAATTATGACAGTTAAATGTATAATGAATAAATAATAAAGTGTAGTCAAATATTCATTCATTAACATTTAACTACAGGATCAGTTTCAGAATCGATCACAAACTCCAACAATCTCCACCTTGACACGAAATCTGGAGTAACAAACACATAAAACTCCAAAACTTTGATTACAACTCCGCCTCTTCCTAAGTTCCTCAAAGGAATCAATCAGCTACCGTCATTAGCAAGTTTAAGCAATGCTCAACTTTGCAATGGGAAGTGTCTTAGTCAACTGTCTGCAGGATTGTCATGAGTGCTCACCTTGCTTACTGTAAATCTCTTCGAGCATTTAATCACGCACAAAGTGATAACGTACGTCACTATGCTTAGTCCTTTCATGGAAAATGATCCTTATCAAAAAATCGTACTACTATCACAAAATACTGTAGACGTCTTCAAAATTACTAAGCTCGGAAAACAACCCTTTTAACCAGATAGCCTCTTTAATTTCCTCTGCAATAGCCATGTATTCCGCCTCTATAGTGGATAGAGCAACGGTAACTTGTAAGGTGGCTTTCCAACTAATCGCACAGCCACCAAGAGAGAAAATATACCCTGTGATAGATCTTCTTTTATCCAAGTCCCCAGCGAAATTAGAATCAAGAAATCCAATGACCTCATCTCTAGTTTTCCTGAAATGTAAACATACATTAGTAGTTTCTCTTAAGTATCTGAAGATCCACTGGACTGCTTTCCAGTGTTCCTTGCCAGGATTCACCATATACTTGCTAATAACACTAACGGCATATGCTGTAAACCCCCAAAGTTTTATGATCAATTAAAGATTAAACCCTAATTAGAAAGTCAACCGGAATTCTAAAGTCAACAAAACCCTAGGCTTTTGTGACCGTTCATGTCCGGCCTTCCTGTTTAAGCAACCTTAAGAAAGTAAGTAAGAGTTTAGTATGTAGAATAGTTCGTAATAACTAGAGAAAGCTTAAAAATATCATATTAGTTAAACTGCGTTCATTTTGAGCATAACCGGACACAGTTTTCGAAAAGCGTGTCCAGGGCTCATAGTATAAAAATTCGAATATATTGTTAGAATCATAAAAATATAAGGTTTTCAAAAATATCAATTTCATAATTTTTCGGTAATTAAAATATCAGATTATCGCGATTTATACTTGTTTTTCTTACTATCGGTACTTAAATTGTCAGTCTACTTTACATACACTATTTTCTACTATTCTACACTATTTATCTACTCTTACTTTTTTCTTATAACCTACTCTTACAAACCTACTATTTCTTATAATTTCATTCCAATACAACTTCACATCTTTCATATCTTACTTTTCATTAACAAAAATACAAAAAAAATATAAAATTTTCTCTCCCTCATATACTCATGTAGCGTCGGCCCCCTCCCTTTTTCCTTCAATTTTTTTTGTTTTTCATTTATTTAATTAACGCAAAATTCCTCCCACATTTTCCGGTAAATACCCTCTCTTCCTTCCACTTCTTTCACACCTTCCATACACAAAATCACTCTCTCAAATTCTCTACAAGAAATTCTCTCCCAAAGCTCTCTCAAGTTTAGTTCTCTTAGATAATAATTCTTCAAGTTTTCCTTATATCCATATACTTAGTATGAGTTTAGTGTGTGTTTTCTAAACCACGAAGGTTAAAGAAAGCAACAATAGGTTCATACTTTATTTTTATTCATGAATCAAATTTCTTTTATGTTGCTTTGATATATAAAATTATCTAAATATACCTATGTAGCTATATATATCTTTTAGAGCATATAAACTCATTTGTTTTGCAATTTATTTACTTTCATGTTGTTTTTAAGACTAGTTTTTCTAGTCTTAGACTTGTCCTCATCAAGTCAAAACATTTTCTTTTTCTATATGGGACTAGTCTTTTCTTAGTCCCGGGATACCTTAATGAAGCTAAGGTTCCAATTCTTGATTTATTTCTTTACTAGCTTATTTCTTTAGTTATTATGTATTCTTATGTTTTCATAACCTTATGATTCATATTCATGCATGAACATAATGATTTTTGTCTCAATAAGATAAATGAGGAAAAGTTTTCTTAAAATATAATTTTTCTCTAAAACTAAAAATAGGAAGTAATTTTCATAAAAACTAAGGATTTTATCTTAACACACTTTTCTAAGAAATCTAGAGGAGTTCATAGGAATTTTTACAAACATACATAACATAGAAAGAGCTTCTTGAGTAAACAAAAGTTTTACTAAAACTTCGCTTTTTCATCAATACTAGTTTGACAAACAAGAAATTCCTTTCATGAAAATAGAATAATCCTAAAAAACAAGGAAATTATTTCTATGAATATCGAATTGTTATTATTTTCAAAAAGTATTAGAAACTAAGAAAATAAAATCATTCTTAAAAAATTTAAAGGACTAAGAAAATGAAATTTCTTCATTTAAAATAACTTGGAATATTCCCTAGCAAAATAAGAGGAATTTTCAAAAGTTTCACTTTTCTTTAGAAGACTTTACTTTTACAAAATTTATGGTTGAGACAACTTCATTAAATTTATACATTTTATATGAGTCAATAAATATATATATATATATATACATTTCAAAGGTTTTACAAACTATTATAATATCTATCTCTTTAAAAATGAGCTTTTGTTAAGAGAAAGAATTCAAGTTTTGTGAAAAGTGAATCTATCACCACTATTTCGGAACCTAAATGACTTAGTTTGATGAAAATAGTTTTAGAAATAGATAGATCTTTTCAAGTAGGTAGAAAACGATATATAATATGCGAAATTCCGAGTAAAATGAGCAAATTATGGCCATTTTAAGTTAGAATTTCCTCCAATCCGATTTTATCGTGATTTTAAGATGGATTTAGAGTTTTCAAAGATAGAAATTCTATGAAAGACTCATTGTGGGTATTTCATCTTGTTTAGGTGAAAGGAACCGAGATCACTTTCCTGGAAGACTACTTCGATTAGGAGCTACCGACATGAAGTGAGTTAATCCTTTACTAAGTTACATTTTCTTGTTTGTGCTTGCAAGTAGAAGCACTAGAAAATAAGAAAAAGATAAATGAACAATTATTGTGTGATTTGGATTTATGATTGGTTGAATATAAGTTAAGAATATCGAAAGAGGAATTGATAAATAAATTGTGATTATTGCATTGATATGATGAATATTGTTTTTGATCGTCTTTAACTTGAACTCAACATTATTTGGTTAACCTTATATTGAAAATAATTCATGCATATCATATTTGTGAGTCACATTTATTTCACTACTATTCTTCGTGTGGGGAAACGAGGAAGTTGTAGTGGTGGCTTGTAGGAGCCAGAAAGTCGACATGGGCCAGTAGGAGCCGGAAAGTCTACGGGGCGAGTAGGAGCCAGCAAATCTGTAAATATTGATGGTCGTATGGGCCTGTAACCTCCCAACCCCCGACATGGAGCGTAAAATCCATGCTACACATGATTTCTGGTTAATCTTGTGTAATTTGTTTGCTCATGTGATTGGTGCATTATTATATGATTGTTTAAATACTTGTTTGATATATGGAAATGTTTTGTAGATGGGAATTATCTCACTAAGCTATATTTGCTTATACCCTATAGCTTTTTGTTACAGTATGATTATCCATGGTTGGTACTAGGGAGCCTTGTATGCCAGGTATGAGCCAAAGCTACTAGGAGTTTTTAGGAGAAGTTATATGTATTTAGTTTTGAACATAGACTTCTAAGAAAATCTCTATAGTAGGCTTAAGTTATAGTTTTTGTATACCTTGTTAATGGTTTAGTAAATCAAGACCATTTGAGACAGGGGAATGCCCCAAGAAGATGTAAGAGTTTATTATCTAAATGAATATTCCACGTTTATTTATATAAGTTCTTGCATGCTTTTATCTACTTAAGTGTAATACCCCTGTGAGTCTCCTACTATCTTGGAAGCATGTCTTGCATGTGATATCGAAGCTCCTGCATGACTAAGGTTGTCATTCATTAGCTTTAATATTATATGCAGCGAACTGCCACGTTTAGGGTACCCTCCGGGGCATGACATATGCCAAATTTGGACGTGTGCAAAGCATTAGAGTAAGGGACCTTTGACATATAGTTAATTTCATTTTCTAATTTAGGAGACTAATTAGACGACAGTCTGAAATGACCTGCTAAAGGGGTACTAATAGGTTTAGCACTCTTCATATTGAACCTGGAGAGTATCTTCTCAATATACCCTTTCCGACTCAAGTGTAATACACTTGATTGTCTCTTGAAATTTACATACCAAGAATCTTCTTGGCTACACCAAAGTCCTTCATCTCAAATTCCTTGTTCAATTGTACTTTGACCCTGTTAATCTCTCCTCTATCCTTGGCCGCTATCAACATATCATCCACATGTAAAAGTAGATACAGAAATGACCCTTGAAATATACATAGCTGTCATAATTACTTCTCTTGAAATCATGAGAAGTCGTAAAAGAATCAAATCTTTTATACCACTATCGTGGTGATTACTTCAACCCATATAGGGATTTCTTTAATCTGCACACATGATCTTCTTTCCCTAAGACTCCAAAACCTTCCGGTTGGTGCATGTAAATGTCTTCTTCAAGTTCTCCATGCAAAAATGTAGTCTTCACATCAAGCTGCTCTAACTCAAGATCCTCTATAGCCACAATACCAAGCAATACTCGAATTGAGCTATGTTTCACAACAGAAGAAAATACGTCAGTAAAATCAATACCTAGTATTTGACTGTATCCTTTCGCTACAAGCCTTGCTTTGTATCTAGGTTCTTCACAACTTGAGTCTCTTTCCTTTTTCTTAAAAAAACCCACTTGCAACGAATTGCTTTCTTACCCTTAGGAAGTTTCACTAACTCCCATGTTCGATTCTTCTGGAAGGATTGCATTTCTTCTTGCATGGCTATCATCCACTCATCAGAATCATCACAACTAATTGCTTCTGTGTAAGTAGATGGTTCCAAACTTGAATTAACATCATCAGCCACATTCAATGCATATGTAACTAGATCCGCTTCCCCATATCTCTATGGAGGCCTTATCTCTCTCCTGGGTTTGTTCTTGGCAATTGAATACCGTGGTTGCCGAGATGTAGAAGTTGATTGAGAGATGGGCTATGTTGAATCTGTATTGATATCAAACTCCACCTGCACACTTGGTTTCTGCTGGGTTTTATCAAAAGTAACAGCAAGACATAAATCATGCAACATAGCAGATTCATCAAATACAACACCCCTACTAATAACAACTTTCTTCAATTCGGGACACCACAATTTATATCCTTTAACCTCAGTCTTGAAACCAAGAAACATATACTTTAGGGATTTAGGCTCAGGTTTGCCATTGTTTACATGAGCATATGCAGGATATCCAAATATTTTCAAATTAAAATAATCTACAGGGGATCCAGACCATATCTCATGTGGAATCTTCTTCTCAATGGAAGTCGATGGAGATCTATTGATCAGCAAACAAGCTATGGAGGCAGCTTCCGCCCAAAAAGATTTTGGCAACTTTGAATTGGAGAGCATACTTCTCACCTTCTCCTTAATGGTCCTATTCATACGTTCTGTAACCCCGTTTTGCTGGGGTGTACCAGGAACCATGAGATGTCTAACAATCCCTTTAGACTTGCACAAGTCATTAAATTCGCTGGAGCAAAATTCCAAGCGATTATCAGTGCGTAGATGCTTTACCTGTTTTCAGTCTGTTTCTCAATCATCGTCTTCTACACTTTGAATGTAGATAAGCATCACTTCTGCTTCAAGAAATATACCCAAACCTTTCTGGAGTAATCATCTATAATGGTCATCATATAGCTGGCACCGCCACTGGAGGGCCCTCTAACAGGACCCTAAAGGTCATAATGAATATAGTCTAGAGTGCCTTTAGTATTATGGGTACCTATGGTGAACCTGACCCGTTTCTGCTTCCTAAATATGCAGTGTTCACAAAACTTCAATTTGCTGATGCCTTGCCTATCCAGAAGTCCTCGTTTACTTAATTCTGCCATATAAGCTTCACTCATATGCCCCAGACGCATATACCATAGCCTAGTGGCATCTTCATCTAACAAGGAGGAACTAACGGTTGCATCACCTGTCACAACAGAACCCTGCAATGAATAAAGATTAGCAATCTTTCTATGGCCTTTCATCACCATCAGCGAACCCTTACTGATTTTCAGGACTCTATCATCACATGTATACCAATACCCTTTCAGATTAAGGTACTAAGAGAAATCAAATTTCTCTTCAAATCAGGAACGTGTCTTACATCACCAAGTGTTTTAACCACGCCATCAAACATCTTGATCTTAATCGTTCTGATACCTGCAACTTTACAAGAAGTGTTATTCCCCATCAAAACAATACCTCTGGAAACAGTTTCATATGTTGAAAACCAGTCTCGATTAGGACACATATGAAAGGTACATCCAAAGTCCAAAATCTACTCTTTACTGGCTTGTGAGTCACTATCGGAAGCAACAAGAAGATTGCCATCAGTATGATCTTCAACAACATCGGCCTCAGCCATTTTATCTGATTGATTTTGCTTTTGATTCTCACCAGTCTTCTTATTTTTATTTTTATTTTATAGTTTATAACAATCTACCTTAATATGGCCTTTCTTCTTGCAATAGTTATAGGTTTTAAATCTATTTGAAAATTTAGATCTGCCTCTGGAATTCCCACCAAACTTACGGTCTTGACTCCTACCATGTGCTACTAAACTTTCATAAGTAGACTCAGATTTAATTACAAGATGTTTCATCTTTTCAAAAGAGCTTAAACCAACATAAACTTCATCAATTGATAAGTATCATGACTATACAAAAGGGTATCTCTAAACATCGCATATGATGAAGACAAAGAACATAATAGGATTAACCTAAATCCTCTTCATCATACTTAACTTCCAACGTTTCTAAATCAGAAACAATTTTTTTAAAGGTTGTTAAGTGGTCATCAAGAGACGCACCTTCTTCCAAACAATGAGAATACAATCTCTGTTTCAAATGCAACTTACTGGTTAAGCTTTTCGTCATGCATAGTTGTTCCAGTTTCAACCACAATGCGGCCGCGGTCTTCTCCTTAAGCACATCCTGAAGAATCTGATTCGATAGATGGATATGGATCTGCGAAAAGGATTTTCGGTCTTTTCGCTGCTTTTCATCCAGTGACCAAGATGCAGGCATCTTCTCAAACCCTAAAAGTGCATCATCAAGATTCATCTGTGCTAGAACCACTTGCATCTTCACTTGTCACAACGAGAATCTGGTGTTGCGATCCAAAAGAGGAATATCGTACTTCATGGTTTCCATTATCAAAACCTACGCTCTGATACCAATTTGTTATAAACAAATTATGCAATCGAAAATGATAATAGTAAGTAGAAAGTAAAAAACACACAGATTTTATGTGGAAACCCTTTCGGAAAAAACCACGGGTAGAGGCAAGAGAGGAATCACACTATATCAAAGTAGGAATATAAATATTTGAGAGAATTACAACTCTAAACTTTTAGATCTCTTAATGAAAATTCTGTGTATGTGATGTGTTATGTATATAACCCTAGAAACAACACATATATATGTGTGTGTATAAGGATAATCGACATAATGGCCTAATTACGTCATTTAAATATGTAATTAATGAGTAATAAAGGCCTAAATTATGACCATTAAATGTATAATGAATGAATAATAAATGTGTAGTCAAATATTCATTTATTAACATTTAACTACATGAGTCGGTTATAGAAATCAGGTCACAAACGTCAACAGACCCGACTCGACTTAGCTCAACTTAAGATGACTCATCATATCATGACTCCAACAAACAAGACATGACGACTAAAGAAAAAAGCTTGTGAATTTGTCCTTCCATCCTATATGTATACATATGCCAATGCAAGTATGAAACATACCATATGCATATTCTTTTAATTATACTCATTTATTTTATCATGATTTGATTTTCAGATTCTCTTTTGTAAAGATGTATCAAATTTATAATTATGTTGGAATTTCGATCAACATTAAATGTTTAAGTTAACCATTATTTATTCTATATCAAATTATGTCTTCTTTAATTATTTATGTAGTAGTATCGTGATCATTATTTTATTGTGAATACTACTAAGCACTTATTGTTTAAGAAAATTTTGGACTATATTTTGGTGTTTGGTTTATAGTTTCTATTTTGATGATGTATTAGATTTTTCTATATACCACACGTATTAGTCAACTTGAAGATGTCAAAGCCAACTAGTAAATTTTTAGTATTATTTACTATTTATTTATTTATTTATCATCTTTGTTTTTGTTTTGCTAGTTTTCTTTGATTTATTTGTTTAACCAAGATTACCTTTAGTAGAAGGTTAGGGCGTCTCTATATATTGATCCTAATAAGAGTATATCTAAGTCTTTCACTATTTAAAGTCATGGTTTTAGAAAAATTAGCACTTAAGTCCATTAGAGAATATAATTTATAGATCAGGTGGAATTAGACTTAGATTTTTAAATCAAGTCCAATTAGAGTACAATTGGATATTGGACATCATGAATTTAACAACGGATAATGCACATATTAAGTATGAGGAAAGGCTAGTAAGATATAAATAACTCTCTCTCTCTCTCCTCTCTCTCACACACACACACACACACACACACACACATTGAATGGCCAAAAATATAAAAATATTGCAAAGTAAATGGGCATAAATTGTATAAAAATAAGAATCACTCAAATTCTTTCCCTAAGATAAAGTTAAATGGAAAATTTCAATTATGATATCCACAAGGTATAAGCACACCAATTTTATATTGATTGCCATGTTAATTATTTGGTGAAATAACTTTCCAATGGTGTGGTTTTGTCGAAATTTTTCAAATGAATATATTCTAATTTTAATTTATGACTTTTGTATACATTATTGGAATTAGGTAATGAAATTTATATGTAGAAAAGTTTCCTATTATTTAAGCTTGAACTTTTATCTTAAGATGAGAATTGATTTATAAATTGTGATAACTAATATACTTTTAAGCTTTTGAAATGTATGTTTACTCCTTTAATTTTTTTTTTTGTATGATAATTTTTAGTAAATGAACAATGAAACTTGCTTCTTAATGATCTTCTTTATTGTTTTTATTGGAGTCATATAAATTGAAATTTTGCCAAATTAAGTGGGTAAGTTCCATTGGTGGCACCTAAACTTTTTTAATATAATAGAATTATAACTAACGAAATTTTTTACCCACAAAAAATCCAAAATTTTTATAGATTGCACCACTACACCTATAGCTAGAATCTAACTGATTCTTTAGTGACAAGCCGATGTGGAAAGGAATCTCTCTTTTCAAAAATAATGTCTCCTTTAGTTGACATACTTACCTCTTTTTTCTTTTCCTTTTTTTTCCGCTTTCCTCTCTCTCTCACTTCCCTCCCTTCCTCACTCTCTCTCTCCTCCTATTGCTACTTCTTCTTCATCACATAATCCCATAAAAAATAATAATTAAAATAAAGGACTACATCCACCACCATCAATACCAAAATGGGACAATTCGGCAAGCATGAGTAAAGCTCTAGGTCTTCTCCTCCTTCAACAAGCAATGGCATTTGGTAGGAACCAAACTGTGAAGTTTAACCAATGGTGTAACTAGGTTGTCTTAGACTTGTGATGTCATGGTGGCTTGGGGCTTGCAAATGTGGATAGTGGATGGTGGAGATGGTGAGTTGTTTAGCTGATGTGGTTTGCAACTACTACATGGTATGGTCAAAGTCAAGTGTGAGTCGATACAATGGAGATGAATATCTAACATGGTTATGGCGGTGTATGGTTTAGTCGATGTAGCTCGCTTGAGTTTGAGTCGAATTAGGTGGAGATAGGTTTTGTGATTTTGCTGTGTTCAATATGGAGGTTGAAGATGGCTATGGAGGTTTTCGGTGGTTTCGGGTTGTGAAGGTGGTTGTGAGTCTCGTTGAGTTCACATGCAAAAATTTAGATGACTCAATAAGAGAAGTGGTTGCAGTGGTTAATGGCTGGAGATTGGTGTTGAGTTTGGTGATGGGATGAATAGACTCATTTCCTGCGCCACTACGGTTAAATTAAAGAGATTAAGCTAGAGAGAGAAAGTTGTGTTCTTCCATGGAGGTTTTAGAGAGAGAATGGTTTTTGAAGGAAGAAGATTCGTCTCATTGTTTTTTTCTTTAGGTACAATTCTGTTATATTCAAAAAGTTTATGTATCACCAATGAAACTAACCTAAATTAAACAAAAGCATCTATCTACTCCAATGGCTTGAATAAAAATTTCAAGTTATGAGTATCTCTAAGCTCAAGGTATTCGTATTCTAAAATAGAAACTAAGACTAAAGAACATGAAAAGTGCTAAAATTGATAAAAATAGTTTGGAAACGGACCTCACTAACTAGAGTAATTAAGTCTAAGGGATGCCCTTTTGAGATAATAACTCCTATCAACTTAGGCGACAAGGGAAAAGTTTTAGAAAATTGAAATATATAATAATGTGATTGATTAATTAAGGTAGTAGAGGTTTAATTTGGTATTTTATGACCTAGTAACTTAAGATTGTCTAGTTGGGGATTTATTAACCGGTGAAACTAGTACCGTTAATAAATTGAATCCTAATGGAATTGTATTTAAGGAATAGATTTAAGGGATGATTGGGTATAATATGCACTTGATATTAGCTGTTGTGTTTAATGAAAAGGAATATGCTTGAAAAGAAGGAGTTTCCAAATTTTGGTTAAGTATACTAGTTTAATCCGTAGACTGAGGTTTACAACATATTTTCTTTTCTAAATCTTTATCTAACTATGGTCTCTTGGGCATGCGCAACTACTAGAATAGCATAGTAGGTAGATTTAGGTCATATTCCACGGGAAAGTTGGCGATTAATTCTACTCACTCTTTTTTTATTATCTAGTTTGTTTAAAAACAAGGGTTTACCTAACTAAAGGTCTAAACTAAGTTTTAGGCTAACAAAGTTCATAGCTACTTAAAAGATTTAAGCTAACTCAATTCACAAACGTTTAGGTTATGTTTCACCTTAGTTTTATTCGTGTAACTCAAGAGAATTTCAATAAATTTTGTATTTTCTTGAATTGCAAATTCTCAAAGATATGTTGAGGCCTCTCTCAAAATCATTAACTTCTAATCCTAAGCTTAACAATTATAATCTCTTCCAAGTTGTTCTCGCTTGTGATTTCATCTTTTTCCATACATGCCTATGCCCTTATGGTATTTTCAATCGTGGAACACCTTGCATCAAATTAACTACACCATTAAACACGGGCTCCATGGATAGCTTTCTCAACTGTATTTTCATCTTTTCTATCTGCGTCCGCATTTGTGACCGTATGTCCTATTTTGTATGAATTTGTTGATCTTTTTATTATCTCTTGACATTTCATACTTTGTAAAATTAAGATAAGAAATAAAGATAATAAGTGCCAAGTTTTATAGGATCATTGACAAAATAATTGCAAATCAAGATAAAATAATCCTTAAATGAACATGATAATTTAGACCTACCATGTATAGAATATTCTTAGTTAAACTCAGTTAGTATGTACTTCTTTATTTTATCTTAACTTTGATATATGTAAATAAATTTCCAAATTCTAATATAGTTGAAGCCTGTGACATAATTTTAAGTGATCGAAAGGGATTCATGCATGTATATAGACATATACAATTAGAAAATATCTATTATATGAGAGGAAAATTACAAAAAAAAAAAAAAAAGAAAAATGTGTTTATTAATGAAGATGTATATGTTTTCTTTTTTTTTTTTTTTTTGTACTATATTGTGGTGTATCTCTCATAATTGATAATTGATGATAGGTATAAGTTTGGTCATAGGATCCTAAGCTCAATCCAACTTCTTTAGGTCATGTGCTGGTGTGTAAGGCCAATCTATCCCAACCATGTTCAACATTATGATCCCCATCCAACGTTGCCCTGGAGTCATCATGGTCTTAAAAAATGTTAGCCCATGATGAATTTGGGGTTACTTCAAATGATGATCACATGGCCAAATTCAGTTGCCTTACTCAATAATAACTCAAAGTCTCTTGCCAATCTCATTATAATCTATTAAGGTCATTAGAATTCTTCAGGAAAGTAAGCCAACTTGCCAGCTATCTTTAATTGACACGACATTATTAGAAGGTTTTCTAATCTGAGAAGGTGCACTTGCTAAATCCTCTTAGATTCACTTTCTGAAATAATTATGAGACAATTTCCTTATTTGAGTTTAACTACTTGCCCAATCAATGAGTGAACTACTATAAATACCTTATGCCATAATCAAGTAAGAAGAGAGTCTCATTGACTCACTTATACCTACTCTTACTATTTTACAATCATTTTATTGTTGCACTAGTCACTAACTTAGGTATTGGAGCAGTTGCACCAAACAACCTGAAGTCCACTAAACATGTTTTGTCTTGCAAGCCTTGACCATCAAACTTGAGGCTTGATAGGTTTAGAAGTTGTGGATCATTGCTTTAGTATATCATCAAACTCTACCATTATAAACCTACTTAGAATAATTGTCAAGTGTTAATGTTTCTATACAAATTGTAAAGACCTGACATGCTCAATTCTTAAATTAAGCACACCAAGTCTCCAACCACGAATAACTCTTACGAATTATACGTAAGGTTGTCTTAAAAGAAAGAAGCTGTTATGTTGAACATTGCTATCCGATTTTAGATTATCAAATCGTTTAGTTAGATTCTGGCAACAACTGGATTTAGCAGCAGAAAAATAAACTTTAATAAAAACATTTCTACATAAAAGTATTTCAAACTTCCACTATTACAAGTGGAAAAACTTTCACTTAAACAAATCTTTACAAAAGCTTATTTACAGAACATGGCCACTGACAAGCCCTTAAATGAAAATACAAATTTATAACTAAATCCAGTTTTTATAGAACAAAACAAAGAAGAAACAAAATACAAATATATCTCGGTCCTATTACATTTCACTCATCTCCCAAATCTTCCAATTCGCCCGATGCCCGAGACAAACATCATCACATCAACAACAAGAACAATAAGAACAACAACATCAACAGCCTCCTCATCATCAGCAAATCATCATCTCATTACTCATCTTCATCATCAACAATAACAACTTCATCAACAACCTGTAAAAATATAAACATAAATGGGAATTTGGGAGTCCTGAGTAACAGCAGCTGCTCAGGGGGTTGATATAGATAGACCGGATATCTATATCTTCTATATCTAATCAATAAAGAATATTAATAGCATTGTCTAGGGTTCATACTCCTTTATACACTCCACTTTCCCGGTCTATAACATCAATTAGTTAACGGTCCCATACCCGTGAACTAAAACATATTATTTTCTCCAGCTAAGTAAAAGAATCACCGATACAGTTAACCCCATTAGCAATCCACTTAGCCATTAAGATAAACCACCATTGCATCATGGTGAACCATTGTATCATGGATTTGAGTCATTACATCATGACAAAAGATTGGGCTAGTATCACAATTTAATTATCAATTCCTCTTTTGATATTCTTAACTTATATTCAACCAATTATAAATTCAAATCACACGATAATTTTATCTTTTCCTTATCTTCTAGTGCTACTACCTACAAGCACACACAAGGAAATGTAACTTAGTAAAGGGTTAACTCACTCCATGTCGGTAGCTTCCTAATCAAAGTAATCTTCCGGGAAAGTGATCTCGATTCTTTCTTCACCTAAACAAGATCAAATACCCACAATGAGTCTTCCATAGAATTTCTATTCTTGAAATTTCGCATATTATATACCGTTTTCTACCTATTCGAAAAAATCTATTTATTTCTAAAACTATTTTCGTCAAACTAAGTCGTTTGGGTTCCGAAAAAGTGGTGAGAAGATTCACCATGAATTTTCACAAACTTGAATTCCTTCTTTTAACAAAAGCTCATTTTGAAAAGATAGATATTATAATAGTTTGTAAAACCTTTGAAATGCATATACATGTATTTATTGACTCATATCAAAATGTATGAAGTTAATGAAGTTGTCTCAAACCATGAAAAGTAAAGTCTTTTAAAGATTTTGGAAAGTGAGAACTTTTGAAAAATTCCTTTTTATTTTACTTTGAAAATATCTTAAGTTATTTCAAATGAGTATTTTTTTTTCTAAATTTAATTTCCGTAGTCTTTTTAAATTTATAAGGAATGATTTTTATTTTCTAAGCTTAGTTTCTAACACTTTTGAAAGTAATAATTCTATATTTATAGAAATAATTTCTTTGTTTCTTGAGATCATTCCATTTTCATGAAAAGAATTTCTAATACTTGATGAAAAAGTGAAGTTTTAGTAAAACTTTTGTTTACTCAAAAAGTTCTTTCTATGTATTGTTATGAACTCCTCTAGATTTCTTAGAAAAGTTTGTTTAAGAAAATTACTTTCTATTTTTATTTCTAAAAAAGAATCTTTATTTTAAGAAAACCTTTCCTCATTTATTTTGTTGAGATAAAAATCATTATGTTCATGCATGAATATGAATGATAAAGTTATGAAAAAATAAGGAAACATAATAACTTAAAAGAATAAGCTCGTAAAGAAATAAATCAAGTATTGAAACCTTAGCTTCATCAAGGTATCCGAGACTAAGAATAGACTAATCCATAAAAAAAAAAAAAGAAAATGTTTTGACTTGATGAAGACAAGTCTAAGATTAGAAAGACTAGTCTTAAAGATAACATGAAAATAAATAAATTGCAAGTAAAGTAAATAAATTGCAAAACAAATGAGCTTATATGCTCTAAAGGATATTATATATAATATATATAATCTACATAGATATTTTAGTAACATATATATAAAAGTAACATAAAGAAATTAGATCCATGAACAAAAAAAAAAAAGTATGAACTTATTGTTATTTTCTTTCACCTTCATGGTTTAGAAAACACACACTAAGTTCATACTGAGTAAATGAACACTTTAGAAAGCTATAACTATTATCTAGAGAAGTAATAGAAAATAGAGAAACTTGAGAGAGTTGTAGAGAGATTTTTGGAAAGTAATTTTAGTGTATGGAAGTTGTGAAGGAAGTGGAAGGAAGAGGGGGTATTTATAGGAAATGTGGGAGGTTAATTGTGTTAATTAAATAAATGAAAATAAAACAAATTGGAGAGGAAGAGAGAGGGGGGCCAACGCCATTCTTGAGTGTAGTGAGGGAGTGAATTTTTTTTTTTTGTATTTTTGTAAATGAAAAGTAAGATATGAAATATGTGAAGTTGTATTGGAAATGAAAATTATAAGAAATAGAGGTATGGGTTGTAAGAGTAGGTTGTAAGAAAAAATAGAGATAGATGAATAGTGTAGAATAGTAGAAAATAGTCAAATGCAAAGTAGACATGACGATTTAAGTACCAATAGTAAGAAAATACATGTATAATTGTGTATATGATATTTTTAGTTACGAAAAATTATGAAATTGATATTTTTGAAATTCTTAATTTTTCGAGTTTAACGATATATTCGGGAATATTTTTACTAATCTGAGCCCTAGGACACATTTTTGAGAATTGTGTTCGGTTGTGCTCAAACGAACCGCGGTTTGACTAATCTGATCTTTTTAAGCTTTCTCAGGTTATTACGAACTATTCTACATACTAAACTCTTACTAACTTTCCTAGGGTTGCTTAAACGGGAATGCTGGACTTGAACAGTTGCAAAAGACTAGGGTTTTGTTGACTTTGAGATTCCGGTTGACTTTCTACTTAGGTTTTAAGCTTAAATTAATCTCAAAACTTTAGGGGTTTACACCTATCCTAACATCCAACACACAAGTTACTGCGTACCTTGAATATGAAATCCAAAAAAATCGGAAGGAATTGAAGATAATCCAAAAGATAATAATCAGATATCTACTTCTGTTAAGAAAAGAACTCGTATAAGAAACTAAACTAAACTAATCATCCACTTTGTCAAACTTTTATTAATCCTATTTGATCAGGCACTAATGTGGAACCCCACTATGGCTGCGAATATTGCCCCGCCAAAATATAGACAGTTCTCCTTTGTCTGTCAAAGTAATTTTTTCACTTTAATTATAGTTTCTTATCACAAAACAAAACATATATAAAGCATTCATACATAAAAGGATTCATATTCAAAGCAAATAAACACTTGAAACAATATATTGCTCATGTTATTCAAAGATCATCATAACACATTCATCTAAGCCAATTATTAGCTATTAACCCATTTTAGCTTAACCTTAGCCAAATTGTTTAGAATTAGTCATTCAATCTAAAACTAGTTCAAGTTGATTAAACTTAAGTAATATAATTCCTTTTAGCTAATTCAAGCTCATTTAGTGAAGTTGAACTTAGATTCATTACAAATTCATTATACATGTAGGATCTATGTCAACTTGAGCTCACATTAACTTAAACTTAGCTAAATTAATCAACCTTAATTATTTAATTCAAAAACTAAGTCAAAGATGGTTAAACTAACTTAATCTAATTCATTTTAACTCATTCAAATCTATTTAATCAAGTTGAACTTAAGTTTGTTAGCTAAGTTCATTTAGGTTCAATAGCTAATCATAAGAACAAATAATAAACAAGGAAAAACAATTGAAGAAAAACACAACTTAAAACATACTAAATCTTAAACTTAGCATCAAGGGAATTCAAACACAATTCATATAAATACATAACTCATCATTTATATACTTACCAAGATCATTTAGTTTCACTAAGTCATCACAATATCATAAATCAAGCAATGGAAATAATATATACAACATATTTACTTTTAGTTTAATACTCATGGAAATTCAATTATTTGTTAAATCAACAAATATACTTAAATCATGCTTTATTATATCCTTCGATCATCATTACACATCAAATATCCTTAATCTATCTCATTTTAACTCAAAAAGATTCATTTACACTTAACAATAAATATTTAGAAATCAAAAACAAGTTTTGATTTTGTTTAGGAAAACACAACAGCTGGCAAGAATCAAAATTTAAGCATCGATACGTTTTGAATTGGTAAAAACTCAAAACATGAAAGTTGTAGATTTCTTTTAAGCTTTTTATAGCAACTTGAATCATCTCAATCAGAGGTCGTATGAAAAAGTTATGGCCAAGATACGATCAAGCTGTGAAATAGGGCAATGTTATAAACGAACGCCGGCACTTTTATACCGGCGGCATAGATTTCAACGCTAGCAGTGTAGAGATTCAATGCCGGTAGCGTAGGAGGCAGCGTTAAGGAAATGATATTCTTTTTTTTCAACACCAGACTCAACGCTGGTGGCGTAGAAGCTCCAAAAGGCAGCGTTGGAGATATAACAGCTTTGTGAAAACATGTTTTTTTACACTTTACTCTTATCAAAACTTCTTTAAATCATCTATTAAGGTTCCTATATCAATTCTAACATCAATTAAACACTTATAACAACTTCTAACACCTCAATATTCCTCAAACAACTTCAAACAACAATCAAACCATCACAAACTACAATTCATCATCTTCTTCCTTAAACTCAACTCCTAACTTCCATCAATGATTAAACCAACAAATACAAATGTAAACAACACTTCCAACTCAATTCAACATCAATTCATCAATTATTAACTCAAACAACAAATAAAACAAAGACAACTTGAAATAGAAAACTTAGCTTTTTGGCTAAATCATGCAACTTCTTCTTCTTCTTATTGTTGAAGCTAATTCTACTTGATCTTCTCTTTCTATCTTGTTTCCTATCTTTAATTCATCTTCTAGTCTCCCTTGAATTTGAGTTTTAGAGCAGAAAAAGAAAGAGAGAAGAAGAGATGAGAAGAAGAAGAAAGAAGAGGGAAACGAAAATGAAAGGGGAAAGAAAAAGGTAGCCAAAAGAAAGAAAAGAAAAGGAAAGGATAAAGTTTAAAACTTAGATATTTTAGAAATAGGATATAGATTTAGAACTATCAGATCAATATCTATAGTTCCACAAATATTTTAAAGATGATTTCTGAACCGATAGGTTATAAATTAAGAACTTAAAATAAGAACTTAATTTAGGAATTTATTTTGGATAAAAGATATTTAATTTGAGTTCGGGTTTAAGAACTGATATTTTTAGATAAGCAAATGAACTCAAATTTTACTAAGATTTAGCAATTAGTATTTAGGCTAAGAATAAAGAATTTAGGAATCTTCTAACAATTTAGAAACATGTTTAGGAGATTTTGAATCAAAATCTCAAATTCCATTTAATTAATTACTATTATAACTTTGTCAACTTGTCTATTTATATCCTATGATTAATTTAATTCATCCAAATCTATTTAAACCCAATTTCTAATATATGTGAAGTTTAGGGTATTTCAACTTTGAAATTGGCCTAAAAGAGAATATACACCATTTTCAACATTAAATTAAAATGAAAGCTTTGAAAGGTATGTTATTTTAGAGAAAAAAATCTTGCAATGTGTACTCCAATGAACAAATAATTCCTTTTTCTCAAATTTTTATGGTAAAAATCCTTTAAGAAGACTCATCCTCCAAGATTACCGACATAGATTAGCACAAATGTAGAGGCGCGAATCAAAACTGACAAATTACCAATACAAATATGAGGAAAGCTTTAATAGTACTAATACACCATATGATTCTGTTAGTGATATAAATATGAGCAATATTAATTGTATTATCTAGCTATTTCTTAGAAGAAAATAGAAAAATAGTTTTTTTTTTTTTTTTGTTAAGTCAAGCATGAGCAACAATTGAAAAAGGGGTATTTTATTATTCCAAGATACTTTATCTTTGATGTCACACCTCAAATAGGGTTAAGATGTGTTCAGTTCCACTGTATATAGCACTTAAGCGTTATATGGTAAGGCTACCATAAACTATTTATTTATCGAATCATTTGCTATCCAAGTTTAGATTTTGAAATCATTTAATTAGGTTTTGAAAATGTTTTAATTAGGCAGAAATAGTAATACAAGGTATCTAATAAAAACTTTTACAACTAAAAAGAAAATACAAGTTTGAAAAGATAAACTAAAACTTTTATTTAATAAAAATATAATCTCGCGTTCTTGGCCACTTGTTCGTCAAGCTCATATCAGTCCATTCCAAACTCGAGATATGCATAAGCATCAAGTCAAAATCGCTAACACCTGGAAAGAAAAAGAATGAGTCGGCACCTAGTACACAACAACACAATCATACATGATATGATATATGTACCTAGACTATATGCAATGCAACAACCAATAGTCTAAGGTTATTATTTAAGATGATTCGAACAACACAGGAGCACTTAAACTTTAGACAACAAGCTTGGGAACCTAGGGGTCTTGAGTAGTAGCAACTGTTTAAGGGATTGATATAGGCAACCCAAATACATATATCTCCTATAAGAACATCTAGTAATCACCTCATATAAGGTTCACAATCATTGTGCATCTCTATTTATCTCAGTTCATACTACAATCGGCTCAACCGGTTCCATAAACGTGAATAAAATTGCATTATTTCTCTCCTAGTCTAAGTAGATGTTATCCCGATATTGTTTGCTCTATCAACTATCTACCGAGCCACCAACAGTGGTCTAATTATCATGTTGACATTGCTTAGAAGGTTATCGCTCTTCAGACTAGATTAAATAATGGAAGCATAATCAAACAATTAATTAGACCATCTTTAAGTATTAGTTTATTTTATGATGCTTACCCTAGCAAGTAACATGTAAGTCACTATGTACCCGATATCGAAATAGTAGACTGTAAAGGATCATAAGTAAGACAATAGGTTGATTGGATATCTGTCAAGAAAGGTAATCTATATAAGTATTGAGTATATAAACTAAGGATTCAAGTCATATTGATCAATCAATTAACGTAAGGTGTAAGGTCTTATGTAGTATAAAACCTTTGGTTTATAAATGAGTTAGATCCAATTAGGCTGGTTGGGCTTAGATAATTTGGACTAAGCCCATAGAGTTCGGAAATTGAATTATTATTTAGATGTATTAGGCCTTTAGGGATCTTAGGCTAGACTCAATGAGAAATTCTTAAAGTGTTTAATTTCTTAGGGTAATGGACTTAGGGTTTAAGAATCTAGCCTATTAAAGAGATCTAAATGTTAAATTAGATGGCAATGGACTTTATTTTGAATTTAGGTCTAATTAGAGTAATATTGGTTATTGGACCTAAGAATTATATTCAAGCCCAATTGGAATTTAATTTAGACCTAATTAAGTTATTGGACTTTCTAATATCCTACATAGGCCCACTAAGGATATTTTAGGGTTTTTGGGCTCATAAAAAGAATTTAAGCCCAATTAGGTATTTCAATACTTGAAATCGATAATGGACTTAAATATTTTAGGAATAGACTCAATTGGAATAGGTAAGGGTATTGGGTCTGTATTATGGAATTTAAGCCCATAAAGTGTAAAGTTAGGTATTGACTATATTTTAAAGGTTTAGGCCATAAATAGATAGGGAAGACTTTTAGGATTTAGTTTGATCCTATTTAATGTAATAGGCTAATTGACTAAAAATTATATTATTGGGCTTAGGGTTTTTTTTCTAGACCAGTTTTATCTAATTAAGCCCATTTGTAGTTATCTTGTTAAATTGGATCTTTTTTTTTTCATTTAAGCCCATAACCAATTATTAAAGCAAAAAATTATTAATATTAGCTAAGTAAACCTAATTAATTTCTAAGTCAATTTTTAGGTTACTTAGTTGAAGTTGGAACTATTCTTACCTTCTTGGCCATTTGAGGTCATTTTATGTCAAATTGATCATATTTTTACTAATTATGCACAATTGAATTATTTTAGCCCATTTAAACATAGAATAAATTTAATTCAATTTATAGTCCTTTTAAACCCTAAGTTTAAAAGCTCATCTATTTGCTAAATAACCAATTTAAGCTCCTTTATAGGCTAAATGCCTTTTTTAATTCATTAGCATATTACCTCATTTGAGTTTATTTGTCAACTAAGTATCCGTTGACATGTCAAGGCCCACAATAATTCATTTTATTGTTTTTAGGCCTATACCATGTCTATTTATTTAATTTTATAACTAAAAGTTCTATTATATCTACACTATCATATTTGACACATTAATTTATTCTTATCAAATTTCAATTTGACAAAAGACCTCATAATTGGAAAATGCCTAAGTGAACTAATTATAACTAATTATACATTAATAAAGCTAGTTTAGTGATTAAACTAATTATTTAAGCTGAACACATGTACTTCTTCATTTTGTAACAGGGTTGAAATATTATAAGAAGAATTTAAATTTTTTTAAAAATAGTAAATGAATTAAAAAAATTACAAAATTTCTAGTTTGGAGTTAGATATATTAGAATACAATTTCCCAAAATTTCGTTCAAAAATAAATTCATTTGACATTTTATTTAGATTTAAAAACTCTAGTCACTATATACTATTAGCCGAATTTAAAATAATTTTGAAAAAATGAAAAATGATCTTTAAAAATCATAAAATTTCTAGTTTGAATATAGATACATTGAAATATCATCCCTATAAATTTCGACAAAAAATAAATTCATTTGATATTTTATTTAGATATAACAACTTAGACTATTATATATTGTCATATGAAATTAAATTGATTTTTTATAAATGGAAAATGATCTCTAAAAATTAAAAAAAAAAATTTACTTTACTACCAGGCACACTAAGCTATCATCCATAGAAATTTCATGCAAAAATAAATTATTTTGATATTTTATTTATTTTTCTTAATTACCATGCCTATTAGGCCTTTAAAAATAGTAAATCAGGTCGAAAACATTGTCAAACTTTCCGATTTACATTTTAAGATAATAGACTATTATTTTCCTAAGTTTTTCTCAAAAATAATTGATTTAGACATTAACTTTTATCATCAGCTTATATTCTTAAGTGATTAATTCCTGTCAAGTATAAATAATAGCATATTTATTCAATTTTATCATGAAAATTTGTTTGAAAAGTCACATAAAACATATTAAAAAATAATGTATATCATACTATTCTATATTCATCATATTCATATTACATATTCATTAAATCATGCAAGAAAAATGACAAAATCAACATATTTCTCTTATGCTAAATAAAACATAATATTTCTCCTAAATCATATATTTTATTTTCTGTATTTTTACTATTACATCCTATTATTATTAATACACGTCATTATTTCATAAATTAATCGAAATATTTACTTGTAGTAGCAAAATAGCATAAAGTCTTTCTCTACTTTACTCCTAGGAAATTTGATGAAGCTCATTTTGTTTCTAATTTCAAACTCTCTTGAAAACACCTAATTTCAAAAAAAAAAAAAAAAAAAGAGATTAATGAGGGTTTTAGATGGCTTAAAGAAGATATAAAACATAGAAGACTTAGTACTTATTGGGTTTCGATAGGAGAAATGAGTTTGTAGTGATTTAGGATTTGTTTTGACAGTGAAATTATAATAAATTTTCTGTTGGTTTTTGGAGGCTATTTAAGCGTCATTTATTAGGATTCCTTAAGGTTTTTGGCAAAATGAAAATGGGACAAGGAGAAGGACATTAAGTGGTAATATTAGGAAGGTTCTAGAAGCTCTATGAGTTTAGAAAAATGACAATATTTGAATAAAAATTATACTGAAAATTATTTAGGATAAGAATAGTAATGTATTAGGTTCTATAAGGCTTTTAGGTGACTTTAAAGCTAATATAATTAGTGGGTTGAGTTGGCAAGAGCAGGCCTTAAAATATAATTAGAGATTAAGGGAACTGAGAAATAGCTAGATTAATTTGGGAATTTAATTTAGCAAATTGAAGATGATGGAATAAATTTAGCTAATTAGGTGGTTAGATATGTATTTGATTAAAATTTAGTGTTGTTGAGAAATTTATGTATTGAATTTGTAGAAAATTTTTGAAATTGGAAAAAAAAGAAATTATAATTTAGGTGGATGGCTAAATTGTATTTAGTTTGGTTTAATTTATTTGGTATGAATGAAATAGAAAATTGACTTAGTTTAATCACTATTTTCATTTGAATCAATTACTAGCTTGAATTTGCTAATCCATATAATTAATATATAATTTACTTAATCTACTTAGTTAAATTATCTAGCTCAAATTTCTAATATATGTTCTAATTTGCTTTAAATTTTTTTCATATTTTATACTATTTAACTCGTACTTTCTAATTAACATAATGAAATTCGAAATATTTCATTTGTCTTGAATAATTGGTTTAGATATTCCTTTGTGACTTTTAATCATATCAAATTGGTAGCAACGGACCTTTCTTATGAATCATATCATAATAATAATTATACCAACGGATGATTTAATTTCTACACAATACACTTTTGACCAAAAAAGTTTTCCCATCCCAAAAATATTTCTTTTTTAGATTTGAAACTAAAAATGCATCTAATATAGGGTTTTCTAACCAGAGAATCCCCCCCCCCCCCCCCACCCCCCCCTCCCCCTCTAACACATCTCAACGAAATGAGAGAAACTTGAGCAGGCAAATTGCCCCAATGCGGGGACTAGCTAGGATATAATACGTGTCGCTGAGCGGCTCCAACACATGTAACTAGCTGCTGTCATTGAATGCTCTAAACCTTCATTAAGATTCTTATTTAAAATATCCGAACAATTTTTGAAATATATATCAAAAGACGGATGGGTTTCAGATTTACATGTATTTATCTATGATTAGTTTCTATTCTCTTAGGATATTCAGCTCAAACATAATCTTAAATCTCCACATGTAAACATCTAATTCCCATTAATAAATGACCACGTGACTCCAACATTGGGGAATTGTCATTAGCAGAGCAAAATCGCAGGATCAGATTTTACAATTTCTATGTCGACCAAAAAGACTATATGTACAGAATTCATCTTTTCGGTGATGTGATATGTTCTTGACCATACCCCATTGGGACCAAGGACGTTTTTCACTAGAGAATCGTTGATTGCATTTTTTTTTTTTTTTCACTCTTAGTGAAAAAGAAAAAAGATAGAACAATAAATGTACATTTTGCGGCGGAAGACTTTTAATATCGATATATGTTGCTTTTCCGGCCTGATACTTAAAAAACAGGGAAAAAAATGAGAAATAAAAATTTTATAATAAAAATAATTGATAAAAAAATTCTATTTTTATAAATAAAATCAGCAAAAATAAATTTTACTATAAAATTTACTTTTAGTGATAAAAAATTTTATCTTTAAAATCTAGTTTTTCTTATAGTGATGCTTGAAGATAAAAATTTCAAAAAGTAAGAACGAAATCTTAAATTATTAATTTAAAACAGCTAACGATAACTACGTATTAAAAAAATATATATATATATATGTAAGCATTTCTACATCATTATAAGAATTTAAATATATATAAATAACTTTATAAGCATTTTTGAACATTATAAGTTTCAGAGCTATGATTTAACGAAATATACATAATTAGTTTTTTTTCTCTATTATTCTCTCTATTTGTATATGTACAATCATGAATTATTTATTAAATTTCTTAGTAAGGAGTGTACTCTTAGCCAATATGTTACTTAGCCATCAACTTTCGAAATCTCTTGAAGTATACTAATGAGGCAATGATGGCCTCAAGAAGTATAGATCGACTTCCTAGAATAGAGGGAAAAAAATCGATGCATTTATAAATAAATAAAAAATAATAATTAGATTTATGGATAAGATATAGCGCACGTAATTAGAGGAATAGACATGAATTTTTTTCTTTTTCTCTTTTTTTTATTAATTGGATGACACATTTATTATATATTTCTTACATATGAAAAAAAAAAATAATATATATATATATACACACACACACTAAATAGAAGGTTCAACTAACCAATCTGACTTTGTTTTAGTCCTTTCACATTCGAAGATCACATCTACATAAACATGCAGACATGTGTCCCCGTTTTCTTGAGATGAAATAGCCAGATAGCCTTTTTCTGTGATGATGCTGTGCTCCAACAATTATCGTGTGGTTTGATCATTGGTGAAAAATGCCATCTATAGACCATAGCCGGACAAGACCGATTAACATGTGGATTTATAGCATTACACTTTAGGAGAATATCGTCATTCATATTTAACTACACGTTTAGACAACCAATTTTAAATTTTAATACCCAATTAATTTTTTAAAGACATTCATACTACATTCATTTACTCTGTATGAGCTTTGTCAATTGTGGATGGTTAAGTAACCTAAGTAATTATTCTCGTAAACTTAAAATAAAATATTTTTCAACAACAATGGATTGTTGCTTGTGTTAAATCCATCATCCAATATCATCTTCACTAATTACATGTATTCAAATAGAATATTTTTGTTAAAATAATCATTTGTAATACAAAAGTAATCCATAAAAGGTAGAAAAGAAAAAAGACAAAAAAAGTCAACTGTGCAAACTATTTTAGAACAAGAAAAATAACTAATACTAGTAACACTAATCATAAAAAGTCATCAGGTACTGTTAATGGCTCATTTTGGACCATAGGCCCATTACACCAATGAATGGAGCTAACTTGATGGGCCTAAACTCTATTAACACATCTGGTTAATGGATGACTCAACCCCAATACTTGCTCTGATAAATCAATTGGTCTCCTCTGACCCACTAGTTATTAGGCACAAATGGCTCGATTGGTATTAGCGTGCATGTAGTGGAAACATGGCCTCCTTCCACGTTCTCCATTACTATCCCCAACAGTCTACTCCCCCACTCGTCCACTTCGGCCATAATCGCTAGGTTCATCATTTATAAATATTTATTTACCTTTTTGAAGATAGATAATGTTACACTCAATCATTCGCTCTTATCTAAATTACGGGCTGATCATGGCGAATATTGACTTAAGTATTGGAGTGATCATACTGCTACCATTAACTCATTCTTGTTTTGCAGGCCTTTTTTAATCTCCATAATATTTATCTTATTATAGCAGTATCTTACCCTTAAAATTCTTCTTAAAATTTGTGTTACAAAACATTATCACAAATATGTATTTTTTATTGTACTGCTTATAAATTGTCATTGCTCCAAAAAATGTAATAATTTACCTTTGTTTTGAACTTTTTGTAAACACATAATTTATGTTAGTTTTTTTTTTAACAAATAGGTTATACGTGGCTTGAATTTATTCCAAAAGTATCAATATTATTTCATAAATTTAGAAGGGCACGTATCGGTATCTTACTGGTTCTAAAAAATTAATTTTACATTTTTTTCAATTTTCTAGCTTTATAAAGGAATTTTTAATATCTTATATATTTAATTTTATTTTTTTATCAAATTATTTTCATAAATCAATAAGATGCTAACATGTTTTCATCAAATAGTATTTAATAATATTGACACTTTTGTATAAATCTAGATCACCTATTTGTCAAGAAAATTAACAAAAGAATTTAAAATTAAATGCATCATTGTCTCAATGATTTTACAAAATTTTTTATTAATAGTTAGCAAAATCAAATTGCTAATTTGATTTAACAGTTGAGACGATGATAATATAAACAGCAACTAATGCGTTCCATTAAGGCAAAAATGCATTTGAGATGATGACGATTTAATAAAATTTCATTTCACCGCTGGTTTTTATTTACTAAACCTGGTCTAAAGCTTTGTAAATCAGGTATATCAACAAACCTTTTTATCTAAATTAAACTACAAAACTTATTACATTTACGGGAAAAAAAAATGCCAAAAAATGGTAGGATCTTTCACCGGTTTAGGCTACAACCACCCAAAATTATATAGATAAATAAATAATTTTGTCAAATTCAATCGGTAAATATTAATTTTTCCATGTATAATGTGTCGACATTACATTTCATCACAAATTTGATTGATTATGACAGATATAAACGCTTTTTTAAACTTTTTTTTATCAAATTGTTTATTAAAAAATAAATATAGATAAACAAGTTGACAGTTTTCATGAAAATATTAAATAGTTAAATATAAATAAAATATAAATATAAATTTAATATATTTATATATATCATTTTAATATAAATATAGATACAATAAAAAATAGATTATGCAAACAGATCCCCTGGTCCAAATAATGGCATATTATCAGCAGTTAGAACAAATTATTATCAAACCATAATGTTTTATCACTACCTCGACGTTCTAGTCACGATCCTTAACTATCAAAACATAAAAAACCTACAAAATTAGGGCATACACATAGCTGACAAAGTTCTCAAACCGTGTCGTCGAAGCCACAAACCATGATATTCCATCACAATGTCGACGTTCTATCACAATCTTTAACGATCAAAACCTCAAAAAAGGCCTACAAAATTAGGGCGCACACATAGCGACAAAATTTTCAAACCGTGTCTTCGAAGCCACGTCGCTGCCAATAAACGAATCCTAGTTAGGACGAAAGTTGAAAAACTTAAAAATGATCAAAGAAATTGAACATGGGGTAGACCACTTGTCATTTTCAATCGGCAGCTTTATTTTACCACGTCCCCATTTGTCGCCAATGTTTTATGGCAGGGTATGGTTAGATATATTGCTAGATCTGCTTGCGTAGTAGAGTGTGGGCATTCGAATTTTGACTTGTTGTCTATCGTCATGGGTGTCTACTCAATTTTAAAATATGTTTATGAAATACCCATAACATTTTAGGTTTTGTTTGAGGAAAGAAAAATTTCACCCCTTCGAATTTTTTTTATTATTTCATTATATTTTGATCATTTTAATATTATATTTATATTATTTTTAAATAAATATTTATAAAAAAATATATACCGATGAAGATTTAATAGTTTTACTTTAAATTAACTAAATAGATATAATAAACTGCAGATGCAGATACGATATAGACAAAAATTCAACAACTCAAATAGACCATAAATTAAAAGTGAACCTACTGCATCTAATTTGATCGAATATTTTAAAAATAAGGCAACTTCTAAATTCCTTGATGTGTTAGGAGAGAGGACTAATGTTTCTATGCAAAAATAGAAACAAAATTAACCGATAACAATTTCATAATTTTCACGATTTTGAATTTTATATTCTTAGGACTATTTCTCAATAGAAATGGGCCAATAGACAAACACACCAGCTTCACTCGTAACGTACATTTTTTTTGAGCAAAATCCTTCGTTTGAGCTGCCAAAATCGTGCTTCTTTCTATTTTTTGAAAGTTTTGAATTTGTAATCACTTTTAGAAGTTTCCATTTTTAGTGTTGTTTTTGACGTTTTTCTTGTCAACTAATTTATTTTTTCGAAAGGATTTTGAAGCATTTTCCTTTTTAGCAAATTTTAGGTTTTCAAAATAAATTGTATATCTTATGGCGATATTGGGTCTTCCGACCGAATGATAATATTATTGAGAGTTATTTTTATTTTCTTTTTTCCCCAAAATTCATGTTACTAGTGAAATTACAGATTTTGATTTTTCCTTTGATTTTCATATAGTTCTACTGCATCATTCCTATATAGGATCGTCCAGTTAATCATTGACTATTAAAATAAATATAATAATTGTTATAGTCACTTTTTCAATTATGCGATCATGGTTGAGTATGAATCTGAGTCATCAAATAGTCGATGAGATTATCCCATAAAAAAAAATAACTAGAACATAGAATTTTTCCTCATAGTATATCTTCATTTGACTTATTTTATAATACCTTAGATACTCTATTTAACCATCTCAAATATTGATACATAAATAAACTTATCTTTGAATATTGATATTATCTGATGTAATTTACTCTCTTATTATATTTTAAGAAAATTATGCAATAAGAAGAATTCGCAAGGGTTGGTTTATTAACAATTTTTACAATAATTAATTCATCGGGTCAGCTGTATTTAGGCACTTTAAAGTGCTTAAAAGGAATATTTAACAAATAAAAAAAGAGAAAAAAGTTAAACATGTTGTTGTGTGAACATGCGCCTTTTTTTTTTTTTTTCAAGTGTTGAAAAGAGAAAGCAAAAGCAAGTTAAGAAAATCCGATAGAACTAAACTAGAATAGCACATACCATAATTGATGCAATAGGCACTATCGATCATAAAAAGAACTTTTTTTTAATGTCATTTGTAAGAGAAAATGCTAAAATAGCATGTAAGAGTTTTTAAAAAGAACCACTTGAAACAAAGGGAAAGTCAAGAAGATTCAAAATACAAGTTTAGAAGTGAGTGTAATTATAGCAAATGGTTCTTTGGATTACGAAATAGAGATTAAATTATTTCAAAGTACAGGTTTAGGTAAGGGATCTAAGCACCTTTCCACTCGAAAATTTATCGTCATTATTAATATATTATGAAATAAGATTTAAGTAGTTGAAGAAATGTTGTGTTTATCGGAATAAAATTGGTATACTGTTTTTATTATTATGGAATAACTATTTTTTTATTTAGTTTGTAAAAAATTCAATAACAAGAAATGTCTATCATATATAATGTGAAATAAATAAGAAATCTCTGTTCTTTCTTTTCAATGAATAAATGACTATTTTTGAAAAAAAAAAAACTTTTATTCTAAAAATATATTTAATTATAAAATAAAATAGTTATTATTTATTTTAATTTCATTCCATTCTAGCCCATTAAACATAACGGAAAAGAATTTATGTACGGAATAGCAGACTGAGGATCGTATAAAGAAGATGACAATGGATTTGCTCTGGTCACAATAATGTCCTAAAACTTTAATAAAAGGTATAGAATTGCCAAATGGAACTTTTCTAAGTTTAAATGAACAAAACAAAATGTAAAGATGATAAAAAGAAATTGATGTCATTAGTGTAATAAATTCGGACATATATTTCTAAGGACAAGAAATATTTTAGGTAGAAAAAACGAAGGAAGCGATAGCCACGTGGAATGATAGAGAAGATTCAGAATCAGAAACTAAAAGCAAAGAAACTGCTAACATTTATATTGGCTGAGAAGTTGAGGAACTTGAGATAAAATATCAATGAAAGTGGTATCTAATAAGTGTTACCTAAACATAGGACATGTCATGTTACAAAGTTCTTACTTAAGTCCAGCAAAATTTACTCTGTTGTTTTGTTTTGTTTTGCTTTGAAGTAATTTTCTCTATTTGCTAAGATTCTATAATTAATTTCAAAATATGTGTCTGTCATCAGTAATTTATTTTTAGTTAGATGTTTTTATCTATTTCCATATTTTATGATCTTGTTTTTGAACAATTTCCTTATGCATCTTTAGTGTGAGACATTTTTGACATATAAACTAGACTATCATCTTGTTTTATAAATTATTTCCTTATGCATCTTTAGTGCTACACATTTTTAACATATAATTAGATATTTTATTGCATGTCTCCTTTATTTCCCTCTCTATACGCCTTACCCCTTCAAGTTAGAAGATATCTAGATTTTGAATATAGATGTAGAGCGCTAGTTTTATAAAATATATGGATTTGGCTCTTGGACTAGGTAACATGGCCTAGAAAGTCCAATTGATATTTTGGGATGACTTATGGGAGATTTAACATGATGGGCTTGGATATGGATCATTGAACCGGTTATTTACCTCAACCTTTCTTAGAGAAGCTATGCATTTAAAAGAGACTCTTCATGGGCTTAAACTCAAATGATTCCTTCAAATGAGCCTATGGAAGTAGGACTCATTTAAGTCGTTAACACACTATACGATTAATGGATATTGTCAATAGTCAACCTTTATAAATACCACAAGAGTCCTCCACCTGTTACTCTTGCATTGGTTATTTTTTATTGCTTGCTCCTCTAACCTATCATATCTTTCTAAGCCATCTTTACATGTCATTGTTAAGTCACTCCTTTGAACCACATGTAGCAAGAACCAAATGTTACACATACGTGATCATTGCAATGTATTCACCATCTACACTAGATAACTTCCCTTTTCAATTTCTTTCTCAATCTTTTTTCCTTATTTTAGAAAACCAAGCATATAATACTCCATGACTTGCAACATCAAATCCTTAGGAACTTTATGAATAAAAGGATGTTTATGTGCTTTCTTTTAACTAAGTCAACAAAAGAAATTACTAAAAAATGAATTTAAGAAAAAATATGATTATTTTCATATGACATGTGCATGGCAACATTATTATTTTTTTTTAACTTTGGTATCCAAACTTCAATAAACATGTATAACTACAACATCTAAAGTATTTCTTCTGCCCAATCCAAACATAATAAAGGATTTGATAGACATGTCTTTTTTGCTAGAATGAACTTCATCTAAGCCATAAAAGTATATGTTTTGTTAGATCCAGGTTGACCAGCTTAATTCAACTCGATTGATCCTAATTCGACCTTATAAGTGGTCCTATTTACTATGGATTCAACCTGATTTTACCATTAACTCTTAACTCTCTTGCATGTGCCAGTGAAACCCCCAAGTTAGATTTGATAATCTTGATATTTCTAGGATAAAAAAAAAAAGAAAATAATTCGATGGATTTCCTTTTAAATCCTTGATTTTAGATTACCTAGTGACTTATCTTTTGAATTTCTTTCTTGCTAATTTTAATTAAGCATTTTAAACAATATTATTATTTGATTAACCTCAATTCATTAAAATATTCAACCCTAATTTGATTTTTATACATAAACCTATTCATATTCCTTTTATAGATTGAATACAATCTTGTTGCAATCTTTAGCATAACAATGCCTTTTAGGGCTCTTAACATGCATCCTATAATCAACAAAACACATGCATGGTCATGAACCGTGAGAAAATTAAAATATCGAATAATCAAGGATAAATTACGCGGACCTCCACTGAAACTTAAAATTACATAATTCCTCAAATTTTTTAAAAGTCAACACTTATACCCCTTAAAAACAAGTAAATTGCATGAACCTCTCCTGAAAACTTAAAAATTGCATGGACTCCCAATTTTTTCAAAAGTCAACTTACACTCCTAAAAACTTGTGAATGATAATATATATTTTGTTTTTTGGTTCTAACATGTCATTAGTTATAATATATTTAATTAGTAAAAGTTTCAAAAAATTTAAATATTAAAGAATGAAAACCTTCTTTTTATTTCTTTTTTGTCCTTCCAACTTAGCATCCAAAATGCAAAACTAATAAAATAAACTTTTTTTAGTAAAAACAAAATTATAAGGTGTGTTTTAACATAATAAAAAACTTTTCAGTTGTATTTGTTGGATGCTAACATGTAATTCTAATAGAAGAAAAATGATAATTACTTTTTAAATTTTTTTTATTAAACATAGTATATATGTAATGGCATGTTACATCAAATAATCAAAATTTAGATATTATTATCACATTATTTTTTAAGGATGTAAATGTTGATTTTTTTAAAAACTAGGGTCTATGCAATTTTCAAAAATTTCAAGGAAGGGTTGTGTAATTTACTTGTTTTTAAGAAATGCAAATGCTAACTTTCGAAAAATCTGAACATCCATGCAATTTCTAAAACTTTCAGAAGAGATCTATGTAATTTTCCCAATAATCAATACAAATAATAAAAATGGACCAAGCCATAATGAAAGCACTCTCTTCATTAAACTCATGGGCTGATGGGCCGATCAATCTCCGTTGAAACCAAAACTTAATGGTCCGTTATTGCTTTTGAATAGCTCCAGCCCACTTTTCTTTCAACTTAAAGCATATGTGCCTTGGACCAGGAAATTTTGGCGTCACTGGCCCAGACCCAGTAGTGTGCATGTAATTTGAATGGAGATGTAGGTCAATTTGCTCCATTTCAAAAACCATTTCTTAGAATAGGCCTTTCGCCAAAGTAAATTCCATTAGCTCTACCTTATATTTGCACCCAACATATAAAAAGATCCAAACTTTTTCTCTTTAGTGCCGTCTAAGTACCAAGTAAATTTACCCCATTCCAGAACTATTTCTTAAAATTGGTCTTAGGCCAAAGTAAATTCTATGAAATCCACCTCATATATGTGCCCATTATATAAAAAATTCCAGTTTTCTTCCTCTTAATATTACTACATGCTTCACTTCATATAAGAGATATTTCACATACCGTAACAACAAATAATAATACTAGCTAATTACATAATCCAAATTATAATTCATTCATATGAATAATTACACAAAAAGGAAAACATTAGGGCAAATTATTACCTTAACTGTGTAAATCTCTGGTTAAATGGACCTTAGAATTGTTGTAATACTAGAAATGGACATATCAAGGGAAAAAGCTAGGGTTTCACAAGCGAAATTACTTACAAAACATGCACTAGAATTGTGATTTAAGTACGTGAAGCTAAAATTTGAGGCAAAGTGATGTTTATGAGGGGGAGTATTTATGTGTGAGAGAGAGAGAGAGAGTTGTTCAACAAATGGAGAAGGAGAATATAAAATTTAACCGAATCACATACCATACGTGCAATACGATGATTTTTGATAGAGGGAGTTGTTTTGCAATTAATATGATGGTTGATGTTATGTTACTAACAATTATAAGTGAGTAATTTGTTTACTATCTAGGCATAGCAGTTCTAGAGGAATAATATGAATATGAATGCTATTATTCAATTAAAATAATCTCATTATTCAAGTATATAAATATGTGCACTTATTAACTTGTTTTCATATTTGTTTGCATAAGAAAACCAAGGTTAAATATTCTATATAGTGGATAGTATTTCATATACATTATCGCATCTACACAATTAGGTGAAGTTGCATGTAATCTCAAGTATAAGACAAGATAATTTTGCCAAATTAGAATGAAACATACTAGTTTAATTCTTAAATCAAGTAAAAAATTAAATGGTGGGTATGTTAATTTATTGAAGTAATGAAATATGAAATAATTAATTAGGATGGTTCCAATTAAATGATAAAAGATTAGTGATTTTGGTTCTAAGTAATCTCTACCATAATTTATAATAGGAATTTCCACGGTACGGAGTAATGAGAAGAACTAAGTTGAATATGGTTTATTATTCATACAGGTAACTTTGGTGGTGATTCATGATGGCTAGGTATGATTAAAGAACCAGCATTAATTTTGAATTCAATTGAAAGAACGGTAATATTATAATTTTAATCATCGAAGTAAGATTTTATTGAAAAAGTAATTACTGATAATTTTTTTAGTCATCCTATGAGACGACGCTTGGTTTCAATTGCTTTATTATAGATAGATGGTCTATGATAAGTTTTTCAACAACTCAAATTCTTGTAATAGTTGAGTCCACCTAATTAGTTGTGGCTTAGCATCTAGTTTGCTCAATGGGTATCTTAAGGCTGGGTAATTGTTGTAGACAATAACCTTATACAAAATCACATATTTACAAAAATTGTTGAAAGCAAATACTATAGTTAGTAACTTTTTTTTTTTATCTGTTTTTGTGTAATTTTCTTATGTAGCTGTAAAGGTTTTGCTAACATTGTAAATCGGTTAAGAAGTGTTTGTCTTTCCTCTAACCTAATGTGACACCTACCGCAAAGTCATTGCCATTGCACATTAGCTTGAAAGGTATAGACTCCAATTTAATATGACCATGATAGGGACATTTTTCAAAAAGGAGTATTCCTATTAAAACTCAAAGGAGTATCTATTCTAATAGTCAAGTTAAAGGTTTAGCAATTTTTGAGAAGTCCCTAATGAATCATCTATAAAAGCCCACATGACCTGAAACTTCTTACAGCTTTAATTAATGTAGAGGTAGTAGTTTAGCAATGACATCAAATTCTTCATTTTTAACCTTTGTCCACCTTCAAAATTTGTGGAACAAGTAATGATGTGGTCCTCCTCTAATTGTTTCCTTTCTCATTGAGGGTAGAGTAAATTTTCAGCTAAATTCCCTAAAAATATATTCAATCATCATATGGGAAGAGATGACGAGAGAGGTTTCTAGAGAAATACTTTTCACATGCCAAGATAACTAAGCTTAGAAATGATGTATTTGCATTTGTGCAATCGAGCTTTAGGATAATGTAAGGTACTTGGGAATGTTATAAGGAGTAATTAAAGAGATGCCCAATCATGGTCTCCCTCTTTGGATGAAGATTTGGACTTTCTATAATGGTTTAAATATGCAGAGGATGCAGATGATTGTCATTGCTACTAGAGGTACTTTAGCCGTGACATAGCAAATGAGACCAAATATTGTGCCATAAAGATTACAAGCACCTTTACTCACTTAGATACTATTATTCAATAAAAAATTAAGATGTCACTTTTATCAATCTAAATTAAATTAATAAAATGGTATTAATTATCATCAGCCTCAATAATTGTGAGATTGAATTCTCAAAAGTATGCACCTAGACATTGTTTTCCCTAGAACTAGTTATGCAACCATATAGAAAATAATGGTTAATTCAATCTTCCAGTTTTTGGACTATATAAATTCCTACTATAGATGAGGAAAGAGATCGCTTAGACCAAAAACCTCTAATTATTCATCAATTCAATAGAACTTTTTTAACTAGCTACTTTAAATTATATTGTTTTAATTAATCAATTAATTTATTAACTACTTCGCTCTACAAATATCTCTATTAGATTTGAACTTAATATAACAAATTTATGTCATTCGAAATTTAGGAATGCATGAAATTTCATTCAATTATATAAATCTATATGAAACTTTCCTATATACATAGTTTTGATAAATTAAATTAACACCGAAAATATTAATCAAATTCTTTTAAGCACACATAATTAAATCAAAAGAACATGAAAACTTTATCAAAACTAATAAAGGTTATATAATAACTCTAAGATTACATAAGTCTAAATACAAGATAATTCTACTTCATAGAATAAAGAAATAATGAAAATAGAGAATGGAAATTCATATGGTTATAGACTTACAGATCTTTAAATTTGAATATGAAATACTACTTCGTTGCTTTAACCCTAATGGTTGTTCCCTAAAACTTGCAAGAGACTCTCCAAACTCTGAAAAAAAAAAATTTACTTTGTTTTTGCAAGCCTATTCATAGATAAGCATGGATATAAGCATTGCCATTGTTCATTTTGTACATCCCCCTAACATAAACTGATCAGCAACAAACTTTTCAGTGATTGCACAGGTACCAACACGGGTGTCAACCAAGCCATGTTCTTCATAAAGCATTAAATTCAAGCATTAGGTTCCTATTCCAATGCTGAGCAATTCCATTGCAAGTGCATCTTCAGGACAAACGTAGATTAAGTTTCCAAAGAAAGATCATTACGGTCCGAAAATATCTTAAACTCAATCTTTTTCAAATTGATTAAATTCAGGTCCAAAGCCCCTGAAATAAAACTATAAGCAGTTTATGCATACAATCTATTCAAAATACCTATAAAATTATTAAGAGCAACATAAACTTCAACCTATGAAATAGGCATAAGTACACTTTATTGATGCATTAGTTAACTAGTGCTAAAAAACAAGCATTTTATCTTTTAAAGTTGGCAATACGTTTTGTACAAAAATAAATAAATAAATGGAAAAATCTAAAAATTTATTCATTTAACATTTAACAAATATTTTGTAAGTCATAACACCAATCAACGGTTTCCACTTTAAATTTAGACACACAAAAAAAAAAAAAAAAAGAAAATAGAAAGAGAAGAAAGAAAAGAAACGGATGTTGATATTCTGTTAGGTGCAATAATTAAATTTTGAGTGGCCATAGGTGTTTGGGCCATCCATTAATCTTTTGATATTTGTTCAATGGAATGAAATATAGTTAACGAATATGTTTGTCTTTAGCTGTATAGTTCAATGGTCTTAAATGGAACCTCGTTTTGTCTTAACCCATCTTGCTAGATGCCAATTGAACTTCCTTGTATGCCCACTCAAGTCTATGTCTCTTAATCATACCGATGATGTATTTGGTGCATGCTTCTATAAGAAAGTTGTGATGGCAAAAACACATTGAGTTGAACGTGGTTTTTTTTTTTTTTATTTGATTTTGCTTTTAGTTAATTTATTAACTATAAATTATGCTACATGCATATATATTTTAATTTTGTTAATGTTGACTAATGTGATTTTTACAAAATTATTAAGAAATTTAATTGAAGAAAACTCATCAACAAAGTAGAGAGTTTATTAGAAGTGAGAATTGTTTAAACTATTTGATGTAGCCAACTTAAACAACTTCCTAATTAGTACATAGATAAAGATGATCTTAGCAAATTTATTAAGTAGAGCATCTTTATAATTAAAGTTAAATTTTTTATATTTGGGACTGTAAATTTTATAATATAATTTTGAAATATTTTTTATTGTCAAACCATTTTAGTTTATTCCATTTGAAATTAATATCTTTTTTAAAAAAGCAACACATTAGCCTTTTTCTTTGTTAGTTGTTGTTTTTTTTTTTTTAATTTGACGTAGTACGTATTATAAATTTAAGGGGATCGGAAAGAAGAATCAAACACTATCTACCTTATTCGGAAACCAGTATTCATATCACTAAATTAAGATGATTTTGGTTAAAAAACACATTAGTTATTTTACCTTTTTTTAAATAGTAGCTCTTCAAAAAACAAGCATCGTGATCATTATACATTTTCGGTTTTGTTACAAGTGGTGATTCACCGATAGAGTGAAGGTGCTAGAGCGTGATGAACTTGCACATATAGAACACGGTTAGTGGTGCGCTGATGGTTGTTTGATGTGATCTCTTTGATGCTTAAGTAAGTAATGGGTACGAGGGAGTAAAAACACTAATGAATAGTAAGAAAAGTAACGTACCCATACCTTTAGGGATATGAGTTTATTTACAACCTTTAATCATACCTCAATTGGGGGTACACAGAATCTTGTTTTGCATGGGCTTAGGTCCTTAAAGAGACAAGTGACCTTGGACCTGGGCTTGTCCTCGTGTAGGGTGAAGGTGGCAATGCCTGAAGTTGTTCCCTGAGGAGATTAGAGCAAGGCATGGAGACATGGTGCTCAATGTGTGTAGCTGGGTGAAGAGCTAAGGTTTTAGTTAACCAAGTGCCTAGACTGAAGTTGTAATGCCCTAAACAAGTTAAGACGTGTTCAGTTCCACCATGTATAACATTTAAGTGTTATACTCTAAGGTTACCACAAATTATTTTTTTATCATGATCGTTTGCTGACCGATTTTAGATTTTGAAATCATATAATTAGGTTTTGAAAATATTAGATTAAGCAATGGAAAAAAAACAAAGTATCAAAGGTAGGTGAATATAAATATAAGATATATGATAAAAGTTTTTACAATCAAAGGCATAAACCAAGCCTTCAAAAGAGAATACAAGTTTAAAAAGATAACTTCAATTTTTATTTAAGAGGAACACATAATCCCACGCTCCTAGCCACTCCGCTCATAAATAGGATTGTACCGATCTGTCCCATACCTGAGACACGCATAAGCATCGAAGTTGAAATCACCAACACCTAAAAAAGAAGGAATGAGCTGAAGCCCAATACACAGCAACACAATCACACACGATATGACAAATGCACCTAGACTAGATGCAATGCAACAAGCAATAGTTTAAGGCTATCGTTTAAAACGATTTAAACAACACGAAAGCACTCACACTCGGACAACAAGCCATGGAAATCTAGGGGTTGAGTAGTAGCAACTACTAGTAGGTTGATATAGGTAACTCGAATACTTATGTCTCATATATGATATACCGAAAAAGAAAATAGCTCCTCTAGAATTCACAATCATTATGCATATTCGTTTATTTCAGTCCATAGTTATATGAAGCTCAATTGGTGCCTATAGTCATTAACTACATATGCTACTTTTCACCAAACCTAAATGGACATTATCCCAATATCGTTTGCCCTATTAGCTACCTGTTGAGCCATCAACGATAACCTAAGTAAATAACTACCGTGCTGGCACTACTTAGCAAGGTTGTCGCTCCTCAGACTATTAAACGAAGGAAGCACACTCAAATAATTAATTAGGTCATTTTAAATGTTAGTTTATTTTAGGATGCCTACCTTAGCAAGCAACACTAAGTCATTGTGTACCTGATATCGAAACAGTAGATGGTAGAGGATCACAAGTAAGATAATAAGTTGATTGAATATTGTCAAGAAAGGTTAATTTATATAAGTATTAAGTATACAAACCAAGGATTCAAGTCATATTGATTAATCAATTAACATAAGGTCTTATGTTGTATAAGGCTTTTGGTTTATAATTGAGTTAGGTTCAATTACGATAGTTGGGGTTAGATAATTTAGACTAAGCTCATAGGATTTGAAATTGAACTTATTATTTAGATGTATTGGGCCTTTAGGGATCTTAGGTTACGCCTAATAAGAAATCCTCAAATGTTTAACTTTTTAGGGTAATTTTTATGGTTTAGGAATTGAGCCATTAAAGAATATAAATATTAAATTAGATGGAATAGGACTTTATTTTGAATTTAGGTCCAATTAGAGTAATATTGGTTTATGGACCTAAAAAATTATATTCAAGCCCAATTGGAATTTAATTTAGACCCTAATTAAGCTATTGGGCCTTGTAATATCATATATATATATATATATATATAGACCTAATAATGATATTTTGAGGCTTTTGGGCCCATAGAAACAATTTGAGCTGAAATAAGTATTTCAACACTTGGAATCGATAATGGACTTAAATATTTTGGGAATAGATCCAATTGGAATAGGTAAGGTATTAAGCCTGCATTATGGAATTTAAGCACATAAAGCGTAAAGTTAGGTATTATTTATATTTTAAAGGTTTAGGTTCTAAATGGCTAAGGAATACTTGATAGGATTTAGTTTGGACCTATTTAGTGTAAATAAGCCTAGTTGACTAGAAATTATATTATTGGGTCTAGAGTTATGTTTCTAGACCGATTCCATCTAATTAAGTCGAACTGTAGTTATCTAGTCAAATTGGATCCTATTTTAGTATTTAATTCCATAACCAATTATTAAAGTCCAAAATTATTAATATTAGCCAAGTGGGAGCTAAGTTAATTTCTAAGCCTATTTTAGGTTATTTAAGTCAAGTTGGACCTATTCTTACTATTTTGGCCCCTTTTAGATTATTTATGTCAAGTTAATCATATTTTTACTAATTATGCACATTTGAATTATTTTATTCTATTTAAACCTAAAATAAATACAATGCCATTTTATAGTTCTTTTAAGCCCTAAGTTTATAAAAGTACAAACCGAGTCTATGTATTTAATTTTATAAGTAAAAGTTCTATTATACCTATACTGTCATATTTGACCCACGAACTTATTTCCATCAATTTTTAATTTGCAAAAGACGTAATAATTTAGAAAATACCTAATTTAACTAATTATGTCTAATTATACATCAATCAATCAGGTTTAACAATTAGATCAATTATTTAAGCTGAAACATGCAATTTTTAGTTGTAAAACAAGGCTGGATTATTGTCAAACGACTTTAAATTATTTTTTAAAAATAGTAAATAAATTTCAAAAATTACATAAATTTCTATTTTTAAGGTAGACATATCGACACATCAGTTTCCAAAGTTTTGTTCCAAAAGTAAATTAATTTGATATTTTATTTAAATTTAACAACTCAGGTCACTATATATTAGCAGCCGAAATTAATATAATTTTAAAAATATTAAATAACTTCCAAAAATCATAAAAATTTCCAGTTTGAATATAGATACAAGAAAATATCATTCATATAAATTTTTATAAAAATAAATTCATTTGATATTTATTTACATTTAAAAACTCATGTTACTACAAATTGTCATGTGAAAATAAATCAATTTTTTAAAAATAGTTAATGACCTTGAAAAATCATGAAACTTTTCATATTACCACTAGACGTATCAATATATCATTCATAAAAATTTCTTGCAAAAATAAGTTTTTTTATATTTTATTTATTTTTATCATTTATCACATCTATTAGACTTTTAAAAATAGTAAACCAAGTTGCAAAATTGTCAAATTTTCCAGTAACTATCATTTCTCCAAATTTCAGTAAAATAAATCCATTTAGTACATTAACTAATATCATAAAGTTTATATTCTTAGATGATTAAGTTCTATCCAGCATAAATGATGACATATTTATCCGATTTCATCATGAAAAATCATTATAAAAATTATAGAAAACACATCAGAATAGAATATATGTAATGATAATTTATTTAACCATATTTATATCACGAATCCATTAAATCACACATAAACAATGACAATATCAATATATTTTCATTAAACCAATTAACACATAATATTTCACCCAAATCATATATTTTATATTCAGTATTTTTAGTAACATAACTTATTATTTACTAATACATTTCATTAAGTACACAAATTAGTTAAAACACTTACTTAAGGGATAAAAACAAGCATAGAACCTTCACTACCCTACTCTTAAAATTTTGATGAAGATCCTTTTGTCTCTAATCCCAAACCCTCTTGATAAACACCTAAATTCCAAAAAGAAAAATAGAGATTAGTAAGGTTTTTAGATGGCTAGAAGAATAGATAAAGCATAGAAAGTTTTATACATAATAGGATTTTAATAGGGTAATGGGTATGGTGATGTTTTGGGGTTTGTTTTTCGAGAAAAATGAAGTGAAATTTTCAGATAGAAGGGGAGAGTAAAGTGGTGACTACTTTAGGGTGAATTAAGGTTTTATTTTGTAAAAAGAGAGTTAGACAAATATAAGAACATTAGTTGGCAATATAAAGAATGTTTTAGAGCTTATAGGTTGGCAAAAGGATAATTTCAAATAAAATTTTTTGCTGAAAATGGAGGCTATGTGGGTATCAAATTAAGGTTTCTTTTAGGGTTTTTGCATAAATAAATGTGATGTAGGAGACAGTACAAAAGGTGGCTCATTTAGAGAATATTCTAAAGCATTTTAGGAGGTTGAATGGATAAATACAATAAAAAATTCTGCTAAAAAATTAGATAGATAAAATAATGATGTGATAGGTTATAGGGGATTTTTAGATGGGTTTAAAACTAAGACGGTTCATGGGTTGGGTTAGTAATTCGGTTAAGGTCTTAAAATGTAATTAGAGGTTAAATAACTTTAGGAAATATATAGATTAATTGAGGAATTTTGATTTAGCAAATTTGAAGATGGTGAAATAAATTTAGTCAATTAGGTGGTTTTTATAGATATTTGATTAAAATTTAGGGTGTTGAGAAATTTAAGTATTGAATTTCTAGAGAATTGTCGAAACTGGGAAAAATGGGAAAATTGAGAGATTGTAATTTAGGTGGATGGTTAAGTTGGTATTTAGGTTTGGTTTAATTTATTTGATATGATGAAATAAAAATTGATGTGGTTTAATCTCTATTTTATTTGAAATTAATTACTAGCTTAAAATTGCTAATTCACCTAATCATACTATATAATTTACTTAGTTAAATTATCTAGCTCAAATTTCTAATTTAGGTTTTATTTTGGTTCAAATTTTTTTATATTTATATGATCTAATTCACATGTTTTAATTAACTCAATAAAATTCGAGATATTTCAGAGTTCCTCGTGGGATTTTGGCCATAGACCACAACCTTTATATGCTAGGGATCTTTTGTGCTTTTGGGGTGTAAGAGGCCCTGCCCTCTAACCCAAATGTTAAAGAGGCTTTTGTGTGCCCCGGACCCATCAGGTTGGTGTTGGACGTGTGAGCCTTGGTTAGATATTCGGTATCAATAGGCTTGACCAATTTAACATTATCGTTTAGGTACGTGTTAAAAGAATGTATCAGTTTTTTCACTTGTTTTAAAGTAATAAATTTTCCAGAAATAAACACGTTTTCAGAAAAAATAGTACCTCTTAGAAACAAACATTTGATTTACTTCTTATATTTAAACTTACATTTTCTATTCAAATTACTCGGGACAAGCATTGTATTTTGTAAAGAATAATTTAAATCTTTTCGAACAAAAACAAAATTCATTGCTTTTATAAATTATTTGAGATAAATCTCACATTATTAATTTAACTAGTTTTAGCGTATAGGAGAGCAACATTGTGCACCAAGGCTACGAGGCGTTGGACTTGGCTAGTGAATTTTTTTCCTTTGCCAAAGACACGAGTGGGTTTAATTCAGCTAGATCCAACAACTAAAATTATATAACTAATTAATATTATGTATCATCATTAAACTATTACGGCTTGGTGTTTTATTGGAGATAACTTATTCTGGGTATACTAGTTTCGAATATATTAGATAAATTATATATATTTTTTATATGAAAAATGCAGGAGCAAGAGAAGGAGGTTCAGTTTTCATGTAGTTTAGAAATGCCCAAGAATCGCATATTCGGTTACACATCATACTTTTAGTGATCTAAGCAATCTCTTATGATTTTACATATTCTAATTCCTTGTCAGGATTTATAGGGGCATTAATATAGCGTGTTGGGTTGATTCAATATTACATGTGGAACAGAATAATTATTATTTTTATATAAATTATGATCATATTTATTTATTAAATAGTTCTTCCTTGAAATTTTTCCTTATTGTCAAAAAAGGAATTATAATTTCTTCTCAAAATTAAAGTAATAACTATTTCTTGACCACTTTATGCATATACATCCATAATCCTCCTATGTTATATGTTAAGTAAGGATATATTGGTATTTTTAGGTATGTGACTAACACGGTAGTAATATCATTATAATAAGTAATAGTCATTATTTCTCTATTCTATTTAAAAATTCTACTCTTATTACTATCTTGTTCCATTCTCCAACTAAACATGCTATCATATTCTACCTTAGAAAAGGAAAAAGAATGTTCATGCTAAATTTGTCAAGCCTTAAATAGGATTTACAACGTTAACAATTTCGTCACATATAATACTTAGGCATTAAAAATGGTTAAACATTTTCCCATAAAAACTGTGCTTATATTAAATGCTCCAACACCATACTTCCTATCAACTAACGTTCGGATGTCATAGGCTACCATCTAGATGTTACCTACAAAAACTCAACACAAAAGGTTATGAACCTACTTGGTATGTGGTTGGTGACTTGACGCTAGCAGATGAATATTTGCTATCCCAAAATTAATGTCTCAATTGTGTTCCTACCAATTATAATTAATATGTCAACAAATTAGACAACCTAGCGCACAAATATAGCTCATTAAAACTACCAAATGTTCAATAATGATTGCTTGGACAACATTGAGACAACAAAGTCAAGTCAATAAATATTCTAATCATGTGAAAAATGTCTCATGTCCAAGTGCCACCTCCTGATGTCTGGGTGCTAGTTGCATTTCACACAATTAAAAATTTGATCATTCTAGCATTTGGATACCATGCCTTGAGGCTTGTCTAGCATCTGGATGCTAGCGATAGTGTAGCTAGGCCTTACAACTTCATCATAAAACACAATTTTAATGCTCTAATTAAACAAACAAAAGCATATCAAATTACACACATGATTTGCCAATTAAATGTAACTTAATTGTAACAAGTGAGCAATTATGCAATGTATTTTATAATGAAAAGTCGCATTGAACATACTGGTTCAACAAAAGGCAATTGGATATATGGTTTTAGACAAATTTAACATAGGTACAGTTCAGTCGAGTATTGAAATTAACAATCTTACACTTCAGGTAGTTAAATGAAAAATAAACCAAAATTCAAATATCAAATATGACATTATTCCTTACCTTGCTATGTAATGAAGGCTACATTTGCTTAAATAATTTGACTAAGGTGCCTATTATTGATGCTTCTAAAATCCACTACTACCCGTTCTTATGATAAATAGAAAAAAAATAAAAAACTTTTGTTTAGTACACTCAAATGTTGTGTTTCCTAACTTGTGTGCCATCCTCATCATTGCATTCATTATCATCATGGACATTCGATAGAAACAGTTATATGGATTATGGTTTGCTTTGAACATCAATTCATCAAACAAAAATTTCATATAGTTAATGTTTCTAAATTGTGATGTATGATTGATTTGGGGTGTATAGGCTACATTATATCATCTCATTAAAAAAAAAAAAAATCAATACGTTATCATGCATGCTTTTGATAATTGGTCACATGAGACAAATTGGTTAAATAGATATATCTATTTACCATATTAAAGTTTTATTTCTCATAACAAATGATAATATTTAGATGAATTTTATTTCTTCTATTTGACAAGAATCAATGCATAGTCTAACATTAAGCATCCATCCTAATCTATTATTCTAAGTAATGACACAAGAAGTATTTATTTATTTTTTTGCTAAAAATATAGAAAATTATAGAAATGATGAATCTTAAGATGAAAAGCAAAGATTATGATTCAATCTCATGTGATTTAACTTAGATTTCTAATTTCTAAAAAGAAATCAACATATTTGTGTAGATATTTCCATTTCGTAGGCTAGAGCTTGAAAGCTTGTTCTTGAAGCCATGGTTATGGCTAAAAAATGCACTATATAATAGGAAATATAGTCTTGATGCAAAAACCTATATCTCTATTAACCTAATAATATACCTAATGAACCATAGCTTACTACAAAGTACAACATCACTTACCTTAGAATTCTCTAGGAAAAAAAAAAAAAAAACAAGATAAAGAAAAGTTATTAGCATCACTTAGTGTTCCTCTATCCTTTCTTTTTATTGTATTTCTTTTGTGGTTTGGTAATCCTTTAGATCTTGTAATTTCTGTACAAGTGAACTCACTTATAATTATAAGTGCTTTCTCCCTTAATATCTTAGTTTATGTGTATTCATATGCATACTAAAATGTCACATCTCAATCCCAATTAAGATTTCTTTTACCTATGGGTACTACTTTAAACTAAAAGTTTGAATGAGTAGTCAAAGTATAAAACTAAAACCTTAACTTTCTACTTTTACTATTTATACAAGATCTATTAATAATTCATTGTAATAGCTTGTTTACAACATGTAAGGTAATAACATGGTAGTGATGTAAATTGTTTTGATTGGCCACTACTCTTCAAGAAAGGGATAGAGGAAGAAGATAGAGTTTCTCTATGGCACAGAATCCATTAACCCCTTTAAGTCTATTATTTTCTTTACTAAATGTTGAATTTGGTACCTGAAATTTGCACAAAAAATAATTAGGCACATGAAATTTAAAGTAGTCAATTTAATACTCAATTAAACCTTTTGTAACTATTTTTACTATATTTTTAATACCATTTTTTGTTTGCTGACATGGAAGAGACAATCTATCTTTAAATTTTTGTAACTTATCTTAACACCATCTAGTATTCATAGGTTATCTCTTCCATGTCAAGAAATAAAGCAAACAGTTATAGTGAGGTTTAAAAAAAAAATTGATTGGTATTAAATTGACCACTTCGAATTTCAAATACCAAATTGAATTTATGTATAATATTTAGGTACCAAATTTGACAAATTTTCCTATTCCCTTTTATGGAACTTCAACGACCCCATCGACGAAACCATCCAGTCAATTATCTGATCATTAAAATAAATACGGTATTGATATCTTAACTATTTTAATGATACAATCACAGCTGTATATAAATTTGAGTTGTTAAATAGTCGATGGGACAATGGAATTTTTTCTCTTCTATACTAAAAGTTATTATAATATTTAATTTTTTCGCTCATCTCAATTGCTCACATAAGTGTCACTTATTTATAGTTTCATACCACTTTTATTATGATTTTTACTTAACTATACTATTAGTCTTTTCTCCTTTTTGATTCGTGCTTGAACCCTAATATATAACACAATGAAGGTGATATATTTTTAATTGAGGGACACATAGATTGAATATGTAACACTAAATTTAGAGTCATTTACAAACCACTACATGTTCATATTAAATAAAGACACACAAAGGGTTGGAATTTGCTATTATGCACCACAAATACTATATTTAACTTCAAAAATTCACTCATGCATTGGTGACTTCAAATAGTTTTAGAATACACACATGAATTCGTAAGTGATCACATAAATAATATCTTATTCGTAAATGGTTTTAGAGAAAGTCATGCATTACTATAGAAATTGTTTTAAGCAATAGTATACATGACAACAATTTGATAACCTTGCTATAAATTTAATATACAAGGTTAAAGCAATAGTTTCATAACCGTTATATTAACTATTATTTTGAGCAACGGTTCATTAAGAAAATGTTCCCATAGATATTTTAGGTAATGGTTTGCTTTGTTTGTATAAAGGCAATAGAAATAAACCATTATCTTTCTATTGATTAAGAAAAGAAAAAAGAAAAAAAACTTGTACACGTAAAAACAAATAAAAAATTAGGGGAAAAGACTGCCAAAATACTTTCTAGATAACAAAAAATCTCTCAAATTCCTTCTCCCAAATGAAAACCCTAACTTCATGTTTACACCAAAGAGTAAAGGAAGAAGAAAGAAGTCACAACTCACAAGCGTGTTCCCTCTGTGGTGTGTTTGTGCGTGTGGATGGTTTTTTTGGTACTTCACTTTATATTAACTTGTTCCATTGTCTTCTACATTGACATCTTCATCTTTTTTTTTCCTTTTTTTTTCAATTTTCAAAATTTGAGAGACGAATAATTGAAAATTTAGTGTTACACATGGTTAGACTTATGACTGAATATGTGAAAACAACATATTGAATTTCTTATACTCTGAGGTTTTAATTTTGATAGGTCATGCTTGGATTTTTGTTTTGTCGAGTGTGCTTGTTTGTTCTAATCATGTAATTGTGTTCTTTGTTTTCTTTTAATAAAAGTATAGTTCTAACCCTTGATGAAATGGTTTCAGTAGATAACATTAACTAGTTGGAATTCTATGTTAATGGTCTTAATGAAATAGTTTTAGTATATAACATATAACGGGTGTTGTTTGTGGTGGCTAAATGTAGTAGGTATGTAGAATCATGGAGGAATTGTGCATTTTGGATATACTATATGTTTAGATTTTTTTTGCACAATTTCAATTTTCCCTATATCTTACCTATTGCTTCATGCACTTCATTAATAAATTTTCTTCATGGTTTTTGGTTCGAGGAGGTGGGGTTCCTGAAAAGAGGTCGTGGAACATTTAGGTCCTCTTTTTCTCAAATTTATTTTAGTTTTGCAAGAGTAAGGCTTAGGTGTAGTTGTTGAAATGTTTTTTTTTTTTTTCCTTTTTAATAGAATGGTAATCTTGTCCAAGGAAGAAGAAGCAATTTAGTGATTGTGCGGAGGACTTCATGAATCATGTCATGGAATCTTAAGACCTTACTTCATTTTTTTTTTTTCAGATGAAACTACATACAAGTACTTTGTAGGCTATTTTGGCAATCATAATTTGGCAATTCTGATCATTAAGGAATAATAAGGGACACATTACAACACACAAGGACATGAAAATATGAAACTAGTTTAAATGCTAAAGCTAATGTCAAACCTAGAGTGAGTAGCTTTAAGTGTTTGAGATAATTCCACAATAGAAAGAGATGTATTTGGTAGTTGTATCAATTAATTTATTTTTAAGCATTGTGAAATGGCTAAATTATGTAGCATTTCAATAGTGATTTCCAATTTATCATGTGAAAGCATGAAAAGCTAATCACTGAAAAGAAAGTCAAGGGAATGCTCTTTGATATATGCTAATCGAAATGTACTGTATGACATATTTGTTTGAATCATGCTACTTTTTTGTTGAAAAATGTGTGATTTTTGCTATTTGTGTCCTAGAACAAGTTTCCTTTCTCCAAATTGCGTTCAACTTCTATCCATATCCCTATTGAGTGTTATATCCAAATTATGGCTTCTCTGCTCATTTGAGACTATATGCATTAAAGTTGTTGAATCTTTTAGATGAATTTAGAAGGTCACCAATTGCAATAATAAATAGATGGCTTATTTGGCAACGAGACAAGTGTGCTAGTTAGTTGCTCATTAATAAAGTCCTTTTATTTCTAATTCTTTATGTTATGTATTCAATGAAACTAATTATTTTACAATCATATAAAAAATATGCAATTCCTCCACAAGGAAAGAAATGGGTCCTTGAGATGATTGGTAATGACTGGAGGATTTACAAAAGTAGATTGAAGCAATACAATTATACAAAGTACATGAAAAACAAAGAAAGACCGCATAACAGAACCAAATATGTGCCTAAATAACAATTTAGATACCTTTTGAATTATTGGAATTCTAATAATGCAAAGGTATGATATATTGTTTCATATAATAATTTTTTATATTGTTAATTTTACATTTGAATTTAAAAAATAATTATGATTATTGGATATGTAGAAAATGTCTATTGTGAACAGGATTAGCTAGAGTTCATAATGAAATGGTAAGAATATTATGTAGTATTGTTTTTTTTTAATATATAATGTTATTTTTGAATCAACTGCTAGAAGTAAAGTAATAATATTGATTTCCATTTCATTTAGCAAAATCTAAAGGAGGATAAAGCACCACCTACTTTTTGGAGATGTATATTGCTACTCACAAAAGAAACCCAAAGCCAGTGTACAAACAATCTGATGAGGATATACAAAATGAAATTGTAAGTATTCTTATTTGTTTTTATTTTTATAATATATTCCTTATTAATACATATTAAAAACATACTTTTAAATTATACTATACACTTAATTATGATAGGCTTGAATGGAGACATTATGAGTAACAATAAGTTTGGAAACATTTTTACTACTTAGTAAGTAATATTATTATTAGAATTTATTTTGATACAAAATTATTTAGAATAATTATTTGTTCTATTACTATATTAAACGATAATACATATCAAGAAAAATTTTTCAATAATAATTATATTAAATTATTCAATTATAATCCCTTGCTTTTTGTGTTGTAAATGTTGCATTTGATTAATATTAAAGCGTTGCCTAAATTATAAAATCTATTGCTTTTTAAATATACAAAATATTGTAACAGCTTTTATAACCATTGCCTTGCATATTGGATAAACCACTGTACCAACTTTTATAACTGTTGCTTTAATTATAGGGTAAATTACAAATACATGACCCATGTTTTACCGCTTTTGCAATTAGGTGGACTTGAGTTTTTTTTTTTTTTTTTTACAATTAGGTGACCTATGATAACATTTGTTATGTTTTGTTTAAAATTACCATTAAGTGGACACGTGTTAGCCATATAAGAAATTAAAAGAAAAAAAAAAGAAAAGAAGCGTCACTTTCTCTCGTTTCTCTCTCTTTCCTTCCTTCTTCTTCAACCTGACTTTACTCCTTTGCTTCAATTCTAAAAACTTTTAATAGAAAAGGTTTAATTTTTCCTATAAATATATAAGGGTAAGATGCACTGTGAGTAATCTAACTATGAGTGTCTTGTAAACAATTTGTGGTCGTAGAAGTATGCCATAACTCGTAATAGTGATGAAAACCAAAGTCATCTAAATGACATACCACACTTGTCTGTGGGCTAGGCAAGCTATCAGTTCCATACTTGAATGGAATAGTGGAGTTAGTAGTCACACGAGTAAGAGAAGTACAAATATATATATATATATATATATTTGTTTTCAAATTGTTGGTCTGTTGCAAGTGAAATATGACTTTACATTTCATATCCGTTTTGTTAGTTTAGGGTTTGGTTGCCGATTTGGAGGTGGCTGCCATGGTCGAACTGTGGTTAATGGATTTGTGTCAAGAGTGGTGTAGGTTCTGTGTTGTGGTTTTCATCTTTAGTTTATTACTTGGATGTTTGTCAACGGAGGTTTGAAGGCAAGTCAGTAGTGGTGTTGATCGATGATGGTAAAGTTGGATTGAAGAGAAAGGTGATGACTTGTGATGATGATTTTTAGTAAAAGGATACTCCTTTATGATGCTTTTGTTATTGGAGAACCTGTTGGTAGCGGTTTTGTGAATGAAAATGGGTGGTTGTGTTCAAAATGGTAGAGAGAGAAATTAGACCATTGAGGTTATTTTAGAGAGAGAGAGAGCTTGAATCTGAGCTTCTATGGTGGAAATCTAAAGGAGAAAAACTTTTAATTAGCTCATATTAAAGAGCTCGTAAGTATAATCTAAGAGACAAGTAGTAAATACTTTGTGTTGCGGGTGATAAGATTTGTATTTTTTTCTCAAATTAACAAGCCAATTTCCCTTATCATAATCGCTTCAACCAATAAGAAGAAAAGGAGGTAGGTGGGAAGTGACTTTTTTTTTTTCATTTGATATATGGTTGACATGTGTTGAATTAACTGTGATTTTGGACAAAACACAACGATGTTATCACGGGTTACCTAATTGTTAAAAAAAATATCTCAGGTCACCTAATTGCAAAAGCGATAAAATACACGTTATATATTTGTAATTTACCCTTAATTATATGATAAACCATTACAAGTGTATATAAATACCATTGTAGATAGTTTCAATAAAGTTGCTTTTTATGTTTAAACGTTCCTTTTATGAACTTTAAAACCACTACTTTAAATTGATACATCTATAGTTTTTTAAGTGTTGCAAGTTGTGAAATAATCGTTACCGTAGTAAAAGGTAATAGTGGTCAAATATATTGGATGTAAAATCGTTGCCTAAAATTAAAGACAACGGTTTAAAGTTAGTAGCAACAATTTAGTACTATTGCATAAGACTTGAAAAGTTGTAGTCTACTAATACTAGAGTTACACATCGACTAAGTGTTACTAATAAATTAAATACGTATTATACTCATACTAACTACACATAACCTATTACATGTCCTCTACACTTTAACTGGAAAGTCTTTAATACTAGTAACATTCCCTAAATCTTAATGGTTGCAACTAGCGGTATAATGTCACGCCTTAAATAGGGTCTAAAATGTTATGTCTTGAATTAGGGTCAAGGTGTACTCTGTCACCACATATAATACTTACATGTTACATGTAAGCTAACATAATTTACAGTTTATCGTGATTCTTTGCTAACCAGTTGTATATTATGAAATCCTTAAATTGATTTTAGAAATAACTAGATTTGTAGTGGTAAAATATACTTTTACAAAGATTTTTCAAAAGCTACTTTCATGAATAGACTAACATTCATAAATATTACCATGCCATCAGATATCTCAAAGCAAATAGTACCTTGCATCATCATGGAAAAATAAAGCTTGAATAATCAAATACAACCCATGGGCTCCACATCCAGGCTCATAAAGAAATACTAGTTCAAAAAGGTAAATCAAGACTTCAAACAAAAGAAAATAAATCCTAATTGCTTCACTCGTCAACAAATTCCTTCAAAGCTGGCCTATACCCAATATAATCACCAGCATCTAAATCAATACCTAAAAAGAAAAGAAAAGAGGCAAAGCCCAGTACGACAACAATAACACAAGCACACATAAGATGGGAATGCACAATTGTTGTAATGCAACATAACAACCAACAGATTATATCTTAAATTTAAAATGTAGAAAAACAACAATGGAGCACTCATGCTCTGGCTACACACCATGAAAATCATATGGTCCTGAGTAGTAGCAATTACTCAAGAGGTTGATATAAGCAGCCTAAATACTTATGTCCCCTGTAGGAACATCTATAGTAATAGCTTCGTTTAGGGTTCATAGCCATTACGCGTGTCTACCTATTACCGTCCATAATATAATATAGCTTAATTAGCCTCATAAGTCATGAGCCATACTATATTACTTCTCACCAATCTAGGTAGATATTATCCTAATATCGTTACGCCCCTCAGCTACTTGTCGAGCAACATATGATTATCATCAACGATGACAGAGGGTGACCTAAGCACCTAAATATGATGCTAACATCGCCTAACGAAGATGTCGCTCCTCAAATAGGATTAAACCACACACACAAGCAACAGCAAATTTTGTTTTTGACATTACAACGAGGGAGGAGGGAATCGAACTCGAGACCTCTTATATGAGAGACCAAGGGATATGCCACTAGACCATAAGGTCACTAACAAGTAATAGACAATTATTAAGGCATTCTTTAAGTATTAATTCATTTATGATGCCTATCCTAACAGACAACACGCAAGATACTGTGTACCTGGCATAACATCCGCAATTCGGATAAAATCAGAGCATAGGTTAGGGTAAGTCAGAAGCTAACCATGTATTTGTCTAGCAACTATTATCACGAATTCTTCACTTCCTTACTTCCTTAGTTTGATGGAGTTTCTTTAAGCTATTTTCCTACTTTAATCCTGACTTCTGTCTTCAAATTCACCTAAGAACTTATGTGTTGTTATTGGAGAGGATTCTGTTGTGAATTTTGAACCATAAAGAAGAGAAAATTAAAGAGAAAAGAGGCAGTTAAAGAGAAAGAAAAAAAAATGGAAATGATGGCTAGGGTTTTCAAAGGGATAATTATATATATATAGGCTTGGTGTTGGACCTGGGCTTAGGCTTAGACTTTAGATTTGGGTTAGTCCTCTTAGATGATGGGTTTTATTTTGTTTAAATAATTAGAAAGAGGTAATAAAATCTCGAAATAGAAATTGATAAATTGAATTAGAAATTTATCTTAGGAATTTAATTTGTAGAAATTTGATATTTAGTTTGAGTTTGCAAATTTAGGACTTAGGAATTGATATTTATGATCAAGTAGTTGGTTTTAAATTTCTAGGGATTAATGAGTTGGAATTGAGACCAAAATAACTAGGTAGTATTGAATCTCTATTCTCAATTAAATCTATTCACTAATTCGATTATTGTCAATTGATCTAATCATTCCCTATAATTTACTTGATTTATTTAATTAAACTACCTTAATTTCAAATTCTAAATTAAAGTTCAAAATCGACTGCCTATTATATATTTAGTTATAACACTTCTAACTTAGATTGGTAAAAATTTGAGGCATTTTAGCCATTAGTTCCACTACGTATAACACTAAGTGTTATACATAAATGAAAACTTCAACCAAATGTGTTTCTAACAAAGTTTAGATTAAGAAATTCTTATTTAACTTTTGTAAATAATAGTATCCAATAAAATTATATAACCAAATCATTAAAAGTATCTCCCACAAATATGTAGAAAACCTCACAATACAGATATCAAAATTTCTAAAGATAACAGTATAATATCCAATGCATCCAAACGTCCACCTCATTTAATCACTCACTAGTATCCAATCCATAGCTCATGTAGTCATAGCATCCATACCAAAATTATCTTCATCACCTGAGAAAGAAAGGAATTAGTTGAATCCCATTACATAGCAACACAAACACACATTATATGATCATATAATCTATTCTACATGCAAATGTAACAACCAACAATTTAGATAAGCACTCACACTCTGGTGACACATTGTGGGAATCTAAGGGGTTCTAAATAGCAACAACTGCTCAAGAGGTTGATATAAGCAACTCGAATACTTATATTCCCTAGAAGAAATTATAAGTAAGTAATCTTGTCTAGGGGTCATAGTTGTTACACACCTCTATCTATCACAATCCATAATATAATTGCAACTCAATTGGCGTTCATAGTCATGAGCCACAATATATTACTGCTTACTAATCTAGATAGACATTAACCTAATACTGTTCGTCCTATTAGCTATTTGTCGAGCCATTAACAGTAACCTAAGTGTTTAATTACCATGCTGACATCGCTACGCAAGGTTGACACTTCTCGGACTAGATTAAATAATAAAGCACACTCAAGCAAATAATTTGGTCATCTTTAAGTATTAACTCATTTCAAGATGCTTACCCTAACAAGCAATATGCAAGTCACTGTATACCTAGAACTTAATATAGAAGAGAGTTTTCATTGAATAACACCAATATCACGAGAATGTAGAACTAGAAAAAGAAAGATAAAACTCTTAATAATTTTCTAATTTAATTCAATTATCTAAGTCATTTTAGAATAACCAATTAGTTATCCTTCAATTACTATATTAAACCTTGAACCATTTACTGATTAAATCCATTTAGTTAATTACTTACTTAAGATATAATTATGTAAAGTTAAAATCCAATTATTATAAGTTCACTCAACTATTAAGTTTTATTTCACAAACCGATTTCAAAGGATTAGTGAGATTTGGTTTATACACTATTTATTGAACCAATTCAATTTTTAACCGATTCAAGTTTTTATCTTTTTTTTTTTTAAATTTGAAATTTATTTTTTACTTAATATACAACAAATTAAGTTATTTTAATATTATTATTATTTTTTAAAATCCAAAATTAAAGGCCATGAACAAGTTTTCGCAATCAAGGTTTGCTCAATAAGATCAAAACAAGTTTCGATAAGTTTAAACCAACTTTGATTCAAATCTTTAATGCTCAATCTGAAAATTTATGTTTATAATATTGATTTCATGTTGATTCCATGTTAATATATGAGTTATAAACTTTCAAGAATAATAAAAATCCAAAAATTGATGAAAAATACATTTTAGGTTGAATTTGGATTAAATTGAAGATCTAGCTTGATTTTTTCATGAAGAACACCTTCAATAAGAGGTTAAGGGTTTGAAGATCTTCATAAACATTCAAACTACTTTTCAAAAAATTTCTAGAAAATTAAATTCAAATACAAATCAATTTCAACTCTCATGTCAGCATGAATCAAACACTATTCCATATCACAAATACACATATATTCTTTCACATTATTCAACATATACATGTTACATACATATAGTTGTAAATTTCAATATTAAATCAACATCAATTATACATAATCATATATTTTCATCACATTATTATTTCAATCCAAATCTTTAATTCAATTAGCCACATGGATAAATTACACTACAAGGTATCAACATTTGTGGGTAAATTCTTTTTAAGGTTTTTGGTAAAAAAGAAGAATCAATATTTTGCAAAGTGAATCAAATGAGGTATCAACATTTTAGATTAATTTTCAATTAAGTTCCTTAATTTCTATCAATGGTTAACTATTAATACTTTATTTGACTCATGCAAACTGTTGATACCTTTTTTTAACTACTTGAAATATTGATTTAAATAAGTTTACCTTTAAATGTTAATGCCTTTCTATATAATTTACCTTTAAACAAATTAAAAATCATTACATGTAATTAACAAATCAAGTTAAAAACTATGTATTGATTCATATAATTTTAGCATTATATATCATACATGTTCTTGCATATTCAACATTAATTCATCTATCAACTTATTTCAAAATCATCTTCATACATGCATGCATTGATATAATGCATATTCATATATACATATACAATCTAATAATCAAAATCAAATTAAAACATGAATCTAATACCCAACACTCAACCAACACATGAATCTCTACCAAACATCAAATCTATGCTCATACTTATAAATAAAATTAGAATTTACTTACCTAAAGGATAGCAAAACAAAAAAATCTAATCTACTACTACTTCTACTCTTACATGCAAGTTGTGGAATCTTCTACCCTTTCCTAAACTCCTCTTGGTCTTCAATTTATTTTTCCTTATTTTGTTGTTGGATTAGATGTAGAGTTTTATAGAGAAAAGTAGGTATTATGTTTGGATTTTGGGGAGAAAAAGGTAACATGTAGAAGAAGATTGAGAAAGAGTACCTTATAGAATAAGTTTAAGTGAGTGTAACTTGTTCAACAAGTTGGAAAGAGAAGTAGCTTATAAAAAAGATAGAGACTGAAGAGGGTTTAGGAATCTTGTTGGAGAAGAAATGAGAGAGAAGAGAGAAAATCAAGGCCTATATAATGTGAAGTTAGTTAATAAGTTAAGCTTATTACTAAAATAACTCTTTATGTACACCTTAACTTCTAATTTAATTGACTTAAATTATATTATTGATTCTATTGTTATACTTAACACTTTAAATATTTAGTCACTTAAAATTATGTAATTCAATATTTTAATTAAATTTATTGATTTTAATGTAACTTGATTAAATAAGTTGTGATTTGTCATAAACAATTTATCTAAAATTAATGGTTTAAAATTTACTTATAATTTCATATCAATTATTATTATCTTAGTTGAATCTATGCAAATTTGGGATATTTCATCTACATTAAATTCAACACTAGGAAAAAGTGTGAAGAACAAGTTGGAGCTTTTGTAGAAAGAGAGTGGTAGAAGCTCGTAAATTTACATGCATGTAGTTATAGTGGTTAATAAGAAGTTTATTTGTTTTGTCACATTTTAGGTAAGTAAATCCTTGTTTCATTATGAGTTTAGGTATAGATTTGATGATAATGAACATCGATGTGTTGGATGAATGTATGGGTATTGAATTCATGTTTTTATTTGATTTTGGTGATTGGATTGTATACATGTATATGATTATGTGTTGCTACTACTTAGGACCTCCAAATTCCCTTAATGTGTTGTCGGAGTATGAATGCTTCATATTATTTTGTTACACTTAAATTAAAGATTAAATTATTGGTTATTGCATTTGCATTAAATGAATATGTGTATATCATATTTGATTGTGTTCTTGTATACTAGGCTTCAACTTATTCCCTTCGTTTTTAGGTGAGGATGATGATTCTTATATAGATTACATGGAGTATGGATTGGATGTTGGTGAGAGACTAGACAAGCTGAGCATTTAAATGTACTGGTTTATATTTTGTATTTTTTTTAGAGTTTGATATCTGTATTGTAAGGATATATATGTGTTGATAGGTATAACTCAGCTAAGGTCCGATAGGCTGGATCGTGGCAAAATAGACTACCCATGACATCCTTAGGGCCATCAAGCACCTCAAATTGTCTCAGCCTATAGGCCCCATCCACTCATCAACTCGAAACCTTAGTGCACTTAGAGACTCAAATCAAGACCTTCCTCCATCAAGCTCCCCTTCCTTTTCTAAGCTGGAAGATCTACATTGAACAACATCTTCTCAGCTCATCATACCACCACAGAGGTACACCATGTCTCCTAATTCTCCACAGCTCCAAGGAAGTACTCTAAGCCTCCCCAAGGGTACGTCAAAGAGGTCGGTCTCCACCTTTGTTTGACCACCCTCTATAGATGACCATATCTACCACCTCGGGTCCAAGTTAGCTACAAAATTAGAACCATGCCATGTGAGCAAACAAATATTTCATAGGCCCCCATTCTAGTATGGCCATCATTTATAAATAACACCAAGGGCTTCAAATAATGTTATGATATTGACACAAGACTCAACTGCTCTTGACTTATTATCTCTCAAGATCCATACTACTTAAGTATCAGAGTAGCTGCACTACACAACCTACTGATACACCACTAACGCGTTCTCTTGGTTGTAGACCTAGAAAATATCTACAACGAATTACACCTACAACACTACGTACTGATGATGAACTATGTCTAATAAATTAAAATTGACACTATTAGTTAGACAACTTAATTAAGAATTGCTTAATCTAAAATTAATTAGAAACTTACTTAGTTAATGATTGCCTTTGTGTATAACACTTAAGTGTTATATATGATGGAACCATTGATGCTCTAGACCCTATTTGGAGTGTGACATTGGTGATATATAATACACCTACATGAAGCATGATATAGTACAACACCATCATTGTGTTTTTTTTTTAAACTCAATTTTTCTTTTTTTATCTGATGATTTTACTTCATCGAATTTTTTTTTCTATTTCATATAAAAAATAATAAAAAGCCAATATATATATATTGTAAAATATTTTAATTAAGATAGTTAAAAAAAAAAGGAATAAACTTTTTGTAGCAAACGTGTCTAGTTTTTTTAACTTTATTTGATGCGGGGAATATTTTCTACAAAAAAGATGAATTATAAATATTTCAAACGATTTAAAAGCATCATATGATTTATCCATACGGTTAGATGAAATTGATTTTATGATTTTTTTTTATTTACTAGCAGAGGCGCTCAGTGTTACATGTATAAAACTTAAATAGAGCAACAAAATTAAAGTTTTAACATAACAAAACCAAAGTAAATTATTCAAATGATCGATGACTATATAAAGAAAAAGAGAAAATAAATGCATAAGCAGTTTGAAAATAAATAAACTAAAATCTTGATATACTTAGTAATGTTATAATGATAAACAACATTAAACTTTATATATAATTTTAGCTTTATGTAGATTCAATAACCGAAAACTATGACATTTTGACAACAAACTCCAAAGTTATGTTAATTTTGAAAATAAGATTATTAATAAGCTAATACACCAACGACTCATCTCAATAGTAATTATAAATGCATCAAATTTAATTTTAATATATAAGTACATAGACTAGAAATACTTATAAAAACTGGATTATCTATAGGTAGTGCAACCGGAATATATATACATAACTTAATAAGTTAGTATGTGAATTATTTAAAAAAAGGGAAAAAAATTACATGTGGAAGCTATTAGAACAAATTAATTATTAAAATGTTGAGTTTTTTTCCCCATAAATTTACTAAGAATTACAGTTTGGCCGCCAGACAGCTTGGACATCTAATACAATCTTATAACTAGTTCAACAAATTCTTTGTTGACTAGTCATGGAGAAAGAAATAGTTAGTAAATACCAATAAAACTTGATTGTGATATTGTCTTCTTTATCTTTCTGTATTAGTAGTTGACTCAATTGCCAAGTTGATCATTAAGACCAAAAAAGAGGCTGTGTTCAAGGAGTTAAAGTCAGAAGGAGTAATTGTTCCGTTCTACCCATCATTTTGCCCTTTTTATCACTGGAAATTGTCTCTTTTCATGCATGCTAAAAATTCAAATATTTTGAGCTTAAAGCAAAATTTCAGAAGTTTATTGTGCCGCTTCTAGTCAAAAAGCAAACTTGTAGAAATTATCTTTATTTTTTGGGTGATCTTCCTTGAGAATTGAAGATTTGATTGTTATAATCTTAATTATCATCAATCCCCAAAACATGGCTGGAAATCTTTTGGGTATTTCCTAAACTTTTGACTAAATCTAAGGAGGAAAGAAGGCCGGGTTTTTAGATACCTATAAACTTGCAACAAATCACTATTGGGTAAAACGGCACCGAGGATTCTACAAAATTTGAATGCTTCTTGGATTTAATTTTTAAAAGACATTTATTTTCATAGAATCTATATTTTAATTAAGGGATAATGTCATGCATGGTACCTGAATTTTGGCAACATATGCAATTAGGCATCTATATTTTGAAATCGATCTATTTAGCACATGAACTATTAAATTGATCAATTTAATATATGAAAAACTTTAAAATTAATTAACTTAGTACCTAAAAGAACTTGATAAAAGTATTGTCTGCATACACGAAAAGTTCTTTCAGTACTAAATTGATCAATTTTAAAGTTTAAATAGCAAATTATACATTTTACTAAAGTTTAGTACAATTTGTAACATTAATCCTTTAATTAAATCTCACTTTACTAAATTTGGATTATCTCCATTCTTTCCACTTTATTAGTAATTGATTATCAATGCATTAATACTCTCATGCATCAACAAATTTTAAGCGTTATTATAATGAATTGTTATTACATAAAATAATGAATAGCAATTCATGTCACCACCCTCAAAAATTGCTTCATTTTTAACTTAGTCATAAATATCCCTGTCTTGAAAATCACATATACAATTATCCTCTCTCTATAATAAATACATAGGGTATTACAGACATTTTAACGTTTACTCTAATAATTACTTGTTTTACTTTTTACACCAAATGAACAATGTAATAGTCTTTATAACCCTATTACATTCTATTTTGAATAAAAATTTCATTCCTCTCTTATTCCATATAGTGAAGTGAACGGACCGTAAATAATAGATCAATCGAATTTAACAAATGATAGATCAGAATCAAGATCGTATCTTCTACTTTTCCTGAAATAATTAATATATAATGAGGTAAACAAAGTACTCCATTAGGGGTATATCTAGGAATTTCTACGGTTCAATTGATAGGTCAATGATTTCACTATTAAAATAAAATATAATAATTAATATATCAAGTATCTTAAAAATTCAATCACGGCTAGGTATGAATCTAAATCATTGAATCACCGATGGGACTAGTTCCATTAAAAAGTACAACAAGACAATAGAATTTTCCTATATGGTATACAACAAATGTAGGTGAAAATTCCAAAAATTTAGAACTAGTCACAAATAAAGCTTGTTGTCCTACAATAACCTTACTAAAAATAATATTTTTAGAGAAAGAAAATCGCTTTTCTCCACTTAAATAGTATCATAATAAATATAGTGGTAATAAATCTAAAGCATGTCTTTAAAAGTGCTAGAGAAATTAGCTACGAGCCAGCGCAGGCGCATAACTGATAACGAAAACTCTTAAAATACCTGTGATCCTAAGATTTTGCTTTTAAAAATTGATTAGTAGTGATGATAAAAACAATAAGAAATTTAAAATAAAATATTATGTTAGAAAGTAATGTAATAAGTAGGGAAAAAAAAAAAAAAACAAAAGCAAAACACCTAGAAAACGTCTTCCATTGTTTCAAAACATTGAAGGTGGCATGACTTATTACTAAACACATGCTGCACGTAATTGCCAACAATCAGAGTGATTGTAACAAGCAGTTTTGCATAAGCTTGAAGCAATAATATGCATGATAGAATTAAAGCATGACATGTCTTAAATATTCATAGTATGAACAAAACAAATATTTCTATATATATTGGAAGTAGAAAGAATGAACCATTGAGATATTGCTAAGCAAAGTGTATCACTAAAGAAACAAGCATTTTTTGTTCATAATTTGTAATTGCTGCTCCCAGAATTTAGAACTACACAAAAGAATAAAAAAAATTAAAAATATCAAACATAATTAAAATTAAAAAATGATACCTTTTAGGAGAAACGATAATGGTAAAATGGATAATATAATACCAAAATGAATGGAGGAAAAAAGTGGTTATTCTCTCATTTATTTTGTTTCATATTAAAGCTTTCAAGTGTAATTGAATTTTTTATTTTATTTCTTGCCCGTAACCTAACTTTCTGTGAACAATAAATCACTTCTAATGTTTTGAATATGTATAATTTAACCCCTTTTTTTGTTTTAATTTTTCCCTTTAGAGAGATAGAGAGAAAGTTATTGTGAGAGAGGCTTGTGAACATGTAATTTGCATCATTTTTCCCTTCTTTTTTTATTTTTATTTATATATTTTTAAGATATTAAAGAGGGAAAGATAAAGAGAGAAGAGGAATAGCATAGTAGTCATTAGTTAGTGCATGAAGAGGGAGAAAAGGTAGTGTTATAATGTTAATTTCAGCGGAATTTTTAAATTTCATCTTTTTAAATGTTAGCTTTGTTTCTAGAAAGTCACTTCTTTCGGAAAAAAATAATGAAAAATACAATATATTTTTCAAAAAGATATTACTATTAAATAATTTTAAGTGAAAATATAATGACAAGCAAAAGTTTTGAAAATCATATATTATAATAAAATAGAATAAATTTTAAATTCTATAGCTTTTGGGAAATATTAAATGTTAACATCGAATAAGCATTATTAGAAGAAAAATGTAATAGTGAAGTAAACCCTAAACTTAGGAACATTTATAGCTATCGCCCTCCATATAGTTAACCATGATATTTAAGTTAAACAAATCAAATCTACAAAAGCATCATTTGTACTTGAAAAGGAGAAAGTGATGACTCGTAAAGCAATATTGTACACCAATAGTCACGTGCATATGGTGGACAATATAGACTCACATGTAGTTACATGATATACATATAGTAGATAATCATTTAATTATCTAAGTTATTTAGTTCAACAACCATAAAAGCGATACATATACATATGCCCTGAAATAATTGAATTCTAGCATTTTAGATACCAATATGTGAGCATGATTACACAATTTAGTATAAGTCATGCTAATTTGCTAAATAAAAATAATAATGTACATATAATATACACACACATCATTTGAAGTCTTTCTTTCTATAATTACATAATATTTTAACATTAAATCAACATATAACAATATAATTGGTATTATCATTCATCAATCTTTTGGTACTGGAACAAAATCATGAATATTAAGACTATGCCTTGTTTTTCCTAGACATTGAGAAAAATCACCTAAGCTTTGACAATGACAATATGACAAAAGTAACAAAGTTTTCTTACATAATTTGATATTAAATCAAATTTTAATAATGCTTTTGATTACCCATTTAGCATATCATATCAATAGAAAGAACAAAACAAATTGATATTTGAAAGACTAAAGAGAATGTCTTTTTACTTTATTAACAATAAATATAAACAATATGAAATCCACTTCATTTTAGGATGCATAGCTAAAGAAAGGCAAGAACCATATATTAAATAGCACTACAAGTCTACACCATGTTTGTCATTGGTTTGCATGAATATACCTATTTACTTAGGCAAAGGCACATTTGGTGAATGCACCTCAATTTTTATAAAGGAGCACATTTAGTGAAAACGCCTCAATTTTTATGAAGGAGGGGCATTCACAGATGCCTAAGTGTGTGTATGTGTGTGTGTTTTTTTTTTCCTAAGAATCGTGCATATTCATTGATTGAGTTCAATGTAAAATACACTATAGGTGCATTAAATGAATGCTCTCTTAGAGTAAACATACCAAATTGAGTTTTTATCATTGAAAATACTCCAAAATACACAACTCAGCAAACTACACCTACAACCCTTACCTAATACATACTTTATAGTGAAAAACACCATCAAAGGACCTCATTACAATAGTATAAACCATTAAAACTTAAGAAGAAGTAAAATTATAAACTTTAAATCACGTACATGTATGACAAACTTTAATAATTTGATTACAAAAGTCTCAATCAAAGTGGACGCATATACAAAGTCAAAATAGTACAAAAAGTTATTCTAGTTGAATTCTTTTTTTTTTGTCTTCTTACTCTAATAAAAGTCTTGCCAAATTTGGATAACATGGATTCCTTTCCTTCCCCCTTTCCCTGCAATCATCTGCTTGCTCTTGCCTTTAATAGAACCTTTATTGAAGTCCTTGGGGTCCACTGGATTGCGTTGTGTAGCGCCATAATTGTATCAACTATGTTACCCCTTACTCATGTTTGCTTCACTTATCTAAATTGGCTACTCCCTACAAGGTACTGAAGGAATAAGATAAGGCTCAAACTAGTCACTCAGGTAGGAGGGAGTATCAAAAAAGTTGTGTAGTTGCTCCGAGATGGCATGCTGGCAAAGTTAGGATCAAATGATGCAGGTGGGGGTAATTGTTGTTGGCTAGTATAGATAAGGTGCTCCTATGCCCATCCGTAGCCTACCTAGCTGTTGATGTTGTGGCTGCAATGGCTCAACATTCACAGCAGGCTCTTCTTCTTCAAAATCTGTTGAGCTTCGTCCTCTTGTTAAGCCCCTTCATGTGGATAAAACACAACCTCTCCGTAAAGAGAAACAGATGCATTGACAAGATGATGTGCACGACCTAGGTTCTGAATACATTGTATCATCTTCATAGTACCAAGATGAAAATTAAAAAACAAAACACTTATTGAGGTGTAAGTCACCAGAAACTCATGTATTGTAGATGGAAGGGGAGAGTACTTACCAAGTTTTCAATCAATGCACCAACATGGGAAATGTATCTGCGTGTGATTCACTAAAGTGTATTTTACATTGAGCGCACTTAGTGAATGCATTCATAATGTAATTGAATGCACCTGATTCTTAAAAAAATAAAAGAAAAACACTCTAGTGCATTCAGCGAATGTACGTCCTCCTTAAAAATTGGGATACACATTGAATGCACCTTTGGCTAAGTAAATGTAGAATATTTATTCTGTATACCATATTTTCATAATTATTTTTGGAAAATACTATATATCTATACAAACCCAGTGTTTTTCATACTCATACCTACACTACACCATGTTTTTGTACACGTCAAAAACAACTAAAGAAAGTCTCAGAATTGGCAAGAATGAGATCATCTATTGAATATTGCACTTGAAAGTAACCATTGTCAAAATTGATAAATATTAAAATTAATCCTCTCTGCTTAAAAAAACATATTACATAAGAAGAAAAAGGTTTAAAGACTGACCATTTCTCATTAATCAATTTGAACTCACCTTTTTTTCCATCTTTTTCTTCTTTATTTGTCGTCCTCAAGCTTTCAACGGTTGTCATATTCGATCCTCTAAAGTTTATGGGTTAGTTGTTCCTACTTACTTTTCTTATTCTCTTATTATTAGGATAAATTACATTGGAATATCACAATATTTAGGGATAAGTTCATTTGAGGTTAAAATGTTTGAGTGGTTCATTTGAGGTCATAACATTTAGAGAAGTGGGTTAGTTGAGGTCGCCATTGACACGAGTCAATAAGAGAAAAAGTTAAATAAAAACTAGAAGATCTGCCATATTGTGACATGTGTTAATGATGATTTTAAGTGACCTACTTCCCTAAATGTTGTAACCTCAAATAAATTTATCCCCAAACATAGTGACCTTTCGGTGTAATTTACCCCTTATTATTACTTGGTTGTGTTTGTTATATAAATGCTCTAGTGTTTCTTTTTTTTTTTCTTTCTATAATAAACATTTAACACTATTACCTTATTGTTTTAGGTTGAAAAAGATAAGTTTTGATGGCAAGCAACTCTGAAGGTAAGGACCGATATACCCAAATCTGAGGTTAGGCATACCTAGTCCCCAACCATATATAATACTTGAGTATCACATGAAAGGTTATCCATAAAGATAACATTCATGACAACTGTTTGTTTAAACCTATATCATAACATATTTACAAAAACTACTCATTAAGAGTAGAGTTACACATACTATTACAATGGTTTCTTGTTTCAACATAACAAAATACTTAATACGTATTTTACAGACCAAAGGCTTATGATTAAGCTTAATTTTACATTTAAACTCCAAAATTCTTCCACTTAAATACAACATCTATGAAAACATCATTCTATTCTAATACAGAAACAACATCACCAAGGTCATGCTAATTAATCGTTCCATTCATCTAGAAATTCCTCAAAATCAGTCTCATAACCCAATCGATCATAAAACTCATCTTCGTCTACACTTGTAATAGAAAAATGTGAGCCAAAGGCTCAGTACACAAGTAACACAAACAAATAAAAAAATGACATACACTCCTAATCTAATGTAATGCAACCACCATTAAGTTATTGACTATTAGTAAGTGTATCAATCAACATGGGAGCATTCAAACTCTGAAGACAAGCCATTGGGAAGCCAAGGGTCTTGAGTAACAACAGGTGCTTAAAGGCTTGATATAGGTAGCTCAAATACCTATACCTCCGATATCTAACATTAAAGAAAAAGAAAAAGTTTCATTTAGGGTTCACAGCTATTTCTCATTTTTACTTAACTTAATCTATAAATCACTCAGTTCAACCGATCACATAAACATGAACTAAATTATATTACTTTCCTTTAAGAATAAGTAAATGTTATACTGATATCATTTCCCTTATCAACTACCTGTTGAGCCACTTATAAAGTGTCATTACATCATGAAAAAGGGTGGCTTAAGTGCCTAACTATCATGTTAACATCATCAATAGGTTTATCATTCCTCGGATTAGATTAAACAACACATGCACAAACAATTCAAATACTTTTACGCCATTTTTGTTTATGGTCAATTTTAGATATGCCTATCCTATCCCACAAAAGAAGCTAAAAATTACTAAGTCTAAGAGCTACTATTTTAAAATTCTACAGAGTGATCTAGGATTTTTATGGGGTTTGGAAATTTTGAATCATATGCACCTAAAAAATTGATAAAAGGGACTTACCTTTTTTTGGTTCCAATATTTCGATTTTGATTTTTAGTTTTTATGAAAAAGTCTTAGAGGGAAAATATTTTTTTGCTTTTTATGAAGAAAGTTCTAAAAAAGGTTTTTATTTTGTGACCATCTGTCATAAGTGACTACATATCCACTAGTTGGAGTCGAGTCCTTGTAGTTAATTTTAATTTGATAAAACTATTAGTGTGTTGATTGATTCTAATTTCAAAAACTGCCAAGTCTAAGTTGTTTATCCAATTTAAGTTGTTCATCCACTTTAATTTTGCTTTTCAGAAAAAGGTCCTAAAGATTCTACTTTCTTATTCCATGGTTCGAAAAACACCTAAAAGATCCTAACTATAGAAAGACCCCATTTATTTACTTTTGATAATTTAGAAAGTAACTAATGTGATAGTCGTATATAAAAGCCAGCAAAGGCTTTTTATTTACTCACACGCACACACACACACACACACACACACATATATATATCCTACAGATAGGAAAAATGAAAAGAGACCTTTTGTCTATTTAGTTTTTATTGATAGAATAAGCTAATATTTACATGGGACATAAAATATTTACCAAAATCCTATGTGACATTGGTAACTTCAAATCTACCAAGCATGTATTTAATTCCTATTAACAAATTTTAATCCTTATCAAACATAACATATGGTATAATTTCTTCTTCTTTTTTTTTTTTTTTTTTTTTACTGAAATATGGAATAATTTCACTATTTACAAGAACATAATATGCATAATTTATATAGGAAATTTTATCTCTACTATTTTTGTATTTAATGATTATAACTATAAAATATAAGTTGTCATATTTAATTAAGGAAAACTTCTATAGTCCCATCGATGAGACCATCCAATTAATGATCTAACAATTAAAATAAATATAGTAAATAATATATTAAATATTTCAGGATTCAATCAAATGTATATGAATTTGGACAGTTAAATATTGATCACTGATCCTCTCAAAAAAACATGATGGGACTATAGAATTTTCCTTAATTAAGATGTCATAGGGCAGAATTCACATATAGATTTTCAAAACCTAAATTTATGCCTTTTCATATTGATGAATAAGTCTATACCCTAATAGTTTTATTATGTATTTTATTACGTATTCACTAACAGTATCTGAACTTTTTATATTTAACATAAATATATCTAAGCAGAATTTTCTTATAAAAAATATCTAAACTTTTTAAATCTTTCACTCATGGTACTTCTAGCCAAAATTTAGCTAAAAGTCCAGTAATATGACAGCATAATAGGGAATCTATATTTAAAAAATTAATTTAATGTCCATGTCAGCATATTTTTTTCCTTTTTTTTCACTTACCTCTCTCTCTCTCTCTATCCCCACCCTCTCTTCTTCTCCCACCACGCGCACCCCCCTCCTCCCCTCCCCCAAACTCCACCGAACATTAAAGAAACACAGGCACAAAACCACACTAAACCCAAGTTATCAACTTCACCATACTAAAGACTACCTTCATGCCATGCTACGAGCCTCAAGCCACCATCTCGATTGACCACCCTAAATACAAACATACCATAATCGTACCTCATCACTCAACCAAAATCCAACAACCATAAATCCAGCACCACTATAGACACGACTCGAAGATACCGCATAACCATGATCCAATGACCAAAATCGAACCCACACACTGCTACTTTAAACACCAACCACCACCAACTCACCTTATGAATAAGCATCAAACAGTAAAAACCCAAACACATACTGCCATTTATGCCTAAAATCTATCATTACGACCATCCCATAATGAACCAAGTCGGACGATCAACGAAACCTTAACATGCTGACCACCATCAACAAATTTCAACCCATAAACCAAACAGCAACTAAAATCAAACCCCTCAACCATCGTTGTTCAATAACCACTCGTGTAAACGACCTTTGACCTCATCTCAATCCATTGCCTAAATCAAACCCCAAAACTAAACAATCATAACCATTACAACCGCCTAAGTCGTTAGCTCGATTGAGGGAAGAGAGAGTGTAAACTCCTAGATTTTATGGTAAACACCTTAGGTGTGGTATTAGAACCAAAACCCTAAAGTCAAGTTGGACCAACCTTAAACCCTAAAGAAACCCTATACTAGATCAGACATAATTCTAGAACCTTAAGACATCAAATAAAATATGAAAAAGTGAAAACCCTAAAAATATATGAACAAGTATGCGATTTATATCCTAAAATGGTAAGTTTATCTAAAATCCTAATCGTTTCGACCCTTTTTTATGACAGTTTACATATTCGATCTAACTCATAAATCAACGCAAAATTTCCGCCAATAAGTTAATATTATAATAATATTAAGATATCCATATAATATCAGACAAAAGTTTATCGGATCATAAATATGTTAGTTATTGCCCTTATACATGTTATTTTTATCTTTACCAATTATTAATTTGTCTTGTGGACTATTCAACACTACTCACTTCACTTTACTTTTTCTATATCTACTCTTACACATGTTTTTACATCTTGCAAATCTACATCTTACATTTTTTTTCCATAAAACCTTTACTATACTTTATACTTAAACTCTCTTTCTCTCTCTTTCTCTCTCTCTCTCCCCCCCCATGGCCAACGCCATACCCCTGCTCTCCTCTTTCTCTCCAATTTATTTTCTTTTTTTTAGCACATAATAATTCCTCACTTTTTCCTCCATAAATACCCTTTCCCTCCTTCACTTTACCTACACTTACATAACCTCTCTTTCCTTCAAAAATTCCCTCTAAATTTCTCTTCTTTCTCTCTCTACTTCACATACACATCTCCATTTCTCCTTTAGGTAATACATTAAACCATCTTCTTATGTTATGTTATAAAATAAGTGTGTATGTATTTGAGTTGTTTCCATAAATATCCCCATAATGCACCATACTAGGGATGGAAAAATACAAGACAACATACTCATTTCAATTTATGATCATGTTATGTTCATGGTGGAATCATGTTTATTTACATGTTATTTTTCGTTTCCTATTCTAACATTTATGTGTGTATATATATATATATTATTAGTATGTATGTGTATATGTATAAATAAGCTTTAATTTTTACATATAATTTTATTTATGATCTTATCTACTCCTTCTTTTGAGTTGGTTTTGCAAAGTTAAATATTCAAAAGTATAGTTTATGTTCAAGTACATAGATGCTCATAGTGATGTTGCCATGATAGAATAAACCCTTAAAATTTTAATTTTGATAATTCTTTATTATGTAAATAATTTCTCAAATCTATTTTTTTGGTCTAAAGACTTGGAAATCATTGAACAAGGGAAAATTTGAAAACAAAATCAATCACCTATTTTCTTTAAATGTCGTGCCTTATGTGACATTTGAAATTTTACAACTTAAAAATTCTTTTCCAAAATACATGAAAACTAATGTTTTGACCATCAAGTATTCAATAAAAACATTCAACAAAAAGTTTCAAGGAATTAAATAATAATGGCAATTTACTTGAAAATGCAATTCATCTATTTCGAAGTGTTAAGGAATAGAAGTTCACTATAAGTTTTCAAAATTAAATTTTGTAAACTCGAAAAATTTCTATTTTCATGAACCCTTTAAATGAAGAATTTTCTTTTGAGCAACATCACTAGAATCAGGCATGTGTTATGAACTACTTTTTGAGTTCTTAATGCGTTTCAATAAAGGAATAATTTATAAACTTGTCTTAAAAAATCTACATAAATAAAAATTGCAAAAAGTGTAAAAAAGAAATACGAAACCAAGTCTTGAACATGCTGGGTGTCATTTGTATCATGTAATTCTGAGACCTAAATGACCTTAAATATTTGAAATAACCTTAAAAATGGATAGAACATCCAAAGTAAGTAGAAATCGACTACTCATGCATGAAAATTGGATTTGAAATGGCTTAGATATGGTCATTTTAAGGTTGAAACTAGATAATCTGAAAATGTATCAAAAATTTAAGTTTTAGAAGTAGAATAATTAAGCAAAGTCGATAGAAAATACTAATTTAAGGTATTTTCTTTATTCAAGCGACAAGGAGGTCAATACCCCTTTTCAAAAGATTACTTTGATTGAATGATTCCCAAGATGGCTGAGTGAGTTTTATTATCCTGCTTGCTTATCTGATTTTGTATGTAAAATAGTGCACTAGTCGATAGGAAAAGAATAAAAAGTATGGATTTGCTGTGGGAAGACATGGGAATTATGTTTGTGATTGATGTTGCATGATCAACGGCTTGTAAGCATATGGAAATATTAGTTGATGGTTTAACAATGTTGAGATTGTGATTCGATATGTTGTGAGTATGTGATAAATTGCTTTATCACTTTTAATGAACTTAATATGGTTGGTACTTACATAAAACTGGTTACACATTGCATATTGCAGAGTTATATAAAGCCTGCTACTCCTACGCATGGAATAGGGTAGACTGCAAACTGCATAGATGTATATGGGGTCATGCTCCTTCTTGAGAAACTACTTCATTCAAGAATACGGCCTCACAGGGTAGCCATGCCAAATTGACTGCTATGGGCGAGTGCATGGAGACTAGCAATAGAGGTCATGGAGTCCTGCAAGAGCATTCCTAACCCTTGTCATCGGGCATAAATCCGTAGTATACACAATTTTCAGATAATCATGTATATTTTGTTGAAACCATATGTTTGAGTGCATAGCATATGCTTGTTTAACGAACCTGCTTACTTTGTTTTTATTATAAGTTTGTAAGAATATACTCATTAAGCCTATTGTTGCCTACACCTATACAGATTTCTATTATCCCAAGACTACTTATGGCTTTATCCCAAGATGGTGAAGCCCAAGGTAATGTGGGCAAAAATGGGGAGGTTTTTGAAGAAACTTACTAAAAGACTTGGAGTAGATTTCTTTCAAAATATCTTTTGTTAAGTTCACTCTATCAAGGACTATAAATTGTTTTGGAGACTCTTAAGCATTTAAACACTTTTGGAACCTTTGTGGATTTAGCGAGAGAATGCCCTTAAGAATTGTAACTTATCATGATTTAAGTTACCTTGTTTAGTTTCTTCATATGCTGTTTGATTGCCACTATAAAATGCACAACTCCTTGCGTGTCCCCTCTATCGTGAAATACGCCTTGTGCATGATATAAAAGCTTTTGCATAACTATGATAGTCATTCCTATGCTTTAATATTGTGTACGATGAGCTGTCGTGTTTAAAGTATCCCTTGGGGCATGACAGTTAAAGTTGGTATCAAAGCAGTAAGGTTAGGAAAATAGGATCATAAGTTAAATAATAGTTTCAAAAAAACCTAAGTAATAAGGAAAGATTATAAAGCTAGAATATGATAGATGAGTGGGTAGAAGTAAGGCCCCTAACGACCTAACTTCATTTGCTTCATGTTTAGATCACCTTTGGAGAACTTAAGAAAAAGGCTAGACAATTTCAACCAGAATTCATGGAGACCCTCTACGATTACAGGTAGAGATTGAGACTCTTATGTGAAGAATTTGCCCTTTTAGGACGACTATGCTCTATGAAGGAAGTCATGGGTATCTAGAAAAGAGGACTAAAGTACACTTTCACGCCCCGAATTAGTTTAAGGCATGTTCAGTCAGCCATGCATAACGCTTGAGCATCATACGCTAAGACTAACCTAATCTACAGTTTATCATAATCATTGCTAAACAAATTTTAGATTATGAAATTGTTAAATTAGATTCTAGAAACAACTAGATTTGCAACGAAGAATAAATTTCTCAAACATTTTTTTAAATAGGATACTCTAGAGAGCATATCAATATATATATATATATAAATTCTATACTATTAGTTATTCTAAAATAAAGAGCTTCAAGTATCTCATAATACAAACCATGAGCTCATAGATAGACCCTCATTAAACATAAGTTTGATAATTAAAATTTGATAATATAGTATAAAGAAGATAATCCATCAAATCCTAGTCACTCCACTCATCGAGAAACTCCTTGAAATCTATGTCATACCCATATAACCATAGGTGTCATCATCATAATCATTAACACCTAAAAAAAAAGAATGAGCCAAAGTCTAGTACAACTATAACATAGTCTCACATGAGATGGGCATACACACATATTTCATATGCAATGCAACAATCAGCAATTTATATCTTCAAATTAAAGTGTAGCAAAACAATAGTAGAGTACTCACACTCCGGCAATATGCTAGGAATCTGGGGATCCCGAGTAGCAGAACTACTCAAAAGGTTGATATAGGCAGCCCAAGTACCTATATCTCCCATAAGAACATCTAGTAAATAGCCTCGTATATGGGTCACAACCATCACACCTCTTTCACTTTCACAATCCATAATATGGCGCAGCTCAACCAGTCTCATAAACGTAAACCACACTATACTACTCTCTGATCCAAGTAGATGTTATCCTGATACTATTTCCTCTATCAATTACCCTCTGAGCCACTAATAACCATCATTTTTGTCACGCCCCGAGGGTATTCTAATAATAATAATCAAGAACCACTCGATTAACATTATTAGATTACCTTCTAGGAATGACATGATTTCTAAAAACAGGATCTTTTAGTTGCTTGGATGGAATAAACAAACATATATAAGATGTAAATTAGTAAACAACTATCACAAACTACTATATTACAGATCATATGCTTCAGAATTCCTTACAACCTTAACTGAAGATTCTAATGCATATTACATGCACCATAAGACTATCACAGATATAGATATTCTAATTCTATACTAAACTTTAAACTTCTGGCTTCTATTCTCTTACCGGGACCATGCTCCTGCTAGCAATGAGCCACGGTCGCAGAGTGAACCTGAAAGGACTGTGGGAGTGTGAGCTAAAACACGAGCTCAGTGAATAACTAGAACTTATTACACAAAGCATACAAGTTATTTAACAATCATATGAAATGCAGCAATCACACAAATGAACATTACAAGCTTGGATAACCCGGAATCCAAACAGGATGAAGATTTACCCTCCCATCGGGGTTGAAGGATCCAATCTATGGTCCACCTACCCAGGAGAGACTTAAGCTTTCAGGAAATAACAATCTCAATTTAGTTATCTCTTTATACTTATCATGTTTCATGATTTATTTCCTGTTTAGCTTTAGAAACTCCACTAAGTGTTAGTTATTCTCACATAATACCATAAGCGGCGTCCTTCGTTTACCATGTAGTTCTTATGGTACTAACAGAACAAAAGTAATCTTGCAATTAACTACTAGCCCTCTGGCCTAGATAATTCAAGCCTTACCAGAGATCCGAGAACTAACACGTAGTAGGCTACCACTTACTCAATGCTTTTTATGCATAGTATGTAATGCATGATTTGTTTACATTATGGTACCAGTAGTTTTTAGTCAATTTGAGGGTGATCAAACAATTCAGACATTCAATTAAATACTACATACATTATCAAGATACACACAATTGTGTTATCACTTATTTTAGAGTTACATGGCAATCAAATGAATACAATACACAACATTCCTATTTCAAACAGATCACCAATATTCATTATCTTTTCATTTACAGTCCACTACTAGTACAAACACAATCAATGTAATAAGACTGAGTCACTCACTTGCCCATCCTATTTAATCGTAGTAGTCTTCAGGCAGGTCCTCTCCAATACCCGAGTTACCTATTGAGATAAATAATAACATAATTATTAAAATTCTAAACTATACAAATTAGCTATTTATGTGTCCTATTGGTCGGTTGGGTCTCTATTTTATTCTCAGCTAATTCTTTCGACATAACTCTAAGTTCTAGATTCTTGTACTCTCCATTATCTTTTTAAATTATTTAATAAATTTTTCTTATAGAGTATATATATTCTTATACTCATAAATTTGGATTATTTAAATTTCCATTGTTATCTATTTATATACAAATATGCTAGTATAAACTTAGTATTTACTAACTCATAGTTTATACATATATTTATTTTACTAAGAAAACATATCTGTTAATAAAAGAATTTTATTAACTTTATTATAACTATTTTCGAAATTATTTTTCTAAAGAAAATTTCTCTTTAGATGAATAATATTTAAACACTCTCTTATTTAATAAAGTCATAAAAAGAATTTTATTTTTAAATTTAAATAAATAAATAAATAAATGATTTTTGGATTTAATATTATTATATTATAATATTACTATTACTATTTCAGAAAATAATTAAATGCAGGAAAACAATTAGTAAACGTTCTAGAATTATTTAAATAATTAATTAGTATATAATTATGTATACTTAAATTCGTTTTTCTTCTCTTCTGGCCGAGGCGTGCACGGGGTTGCGTACGCCCGTACAAAGCTGTGAGCAGAGGGCTACACGGGGTTAAGTACGCCCGTGCAAAGCTCTGGTTGAGGGGTATATGGGCTAGTACGCCCGTACAAAACGCTGTATAAGGGTTGTACGCCCGTACAACGTTCTGGATGAGGGGTTGTACGCCCGTACAACGAGCCTGGGCTCATCGGGAAGCACTGTTCATTGTCTTCTCCGATGAGTTATGTCCATTTCCAATAAATCCCGACGTCAAAACATCATGATTCTTGATTCAAAAGACTCCTAAGGACCTACTAAACCTATATATCCAAGAATCATAACCTAAAAATAACATGCTATTCATGATCTCAAATCATTAAGGTCGGCTAGGGTTTAAGAAAAATACCTTCGTTGTATGTTCTCAGTGGAATCCGAAGCTTCCTATGGTCTTGGTTAGCTTCCTAAGATGTTTATAAGTCAATCTCAATCCATAAAACTAGAAAATAACTCGCGGAATAAGATCGACCTACCTCAAGCGTGTTCTTGAACGTTTTTCCCCAGATTTTGTTTAAATTTTCGAATTGGGTTTATCCGAGCGTTTTAGAATCGTTTCTTAGGTTGATTTCACTCCTAACGAGGTGTAAATGAGTTCTGGAAAGTTTGGAGGAGTTTGGATTTCATTTGTTTGTTCGTCCGAGTTCGTTTGCTCATTTATGTATATATAACGAACGTGAGTTTCAGCCGCATTTCTCCGTGATAGCTGATACAAATTGCTCTTGTTTGATATTCATTGCTTCCCTTGTTTGATTATCATTAATACAAGGGTGAGTTGTCCCTTCTCCATTGGTTTGTAGTGATTTGGATTGACCTTTGGCAAATAATTTGGAGAAAATCCGGCTCACATCCCTCAAGGAAATCACAGCCCTTCAATCTTGGATGAAATCGTCTCCAGCAAGCCGAAATGGTATATATATATTATATACTAGTTAGATGTTATTTAGTTAAGTTTTCGGGTAGTTTAATACACTATTAGGATATATTGCATGTACATATATATATACAAAGGTTTTTAATGAATCCAACAAGATGTTTAGTTTAACAAAAAGTACAATTTTAAACTTTAATAAAACGTATCTAATTGTCTAAGAAAAATTCATCCCACGCGATTTGAATTTGAAAAGCCTTTCGGGTCAATTTTCGTTTCAGGCTCCAAGGGCTTTAGAAAACCTTAATTCGAATATTAGTACGATTCGATTCTAAATTTGAGGTCTAGATCTCAAGTTATACATCAGTTTACGTTTTTATTGGGTATTTATAATCCTAACCGTTTATCCTGAAATCACAATTTCCTATCTAAAACCCTATTGAGTTACTTACGTAATATTACTACTAATATATAGGCTATACTAGTTATATATTAGATTTGGATACTCACTATGAAATCTTATCAAAGTAGTTTATTACTAACTAAAACTCTCATATTTTAGGGTTCCAATCTAAATATAGGTCCATTACTAAACCTTGTTTTAATTCCCATTCTCTATCGACTACTAAGGTAATCACTTAATATTCATATATAGGTTTTCCAATATATTCTATCTGTTTGACAAAGATTCGGGTTTAGGATTGGAAGTTTCCTTTGATCATAACCTGAATTATTAACTCAGAATACTAAATCTTGTTTTTGGAAACAATTGGGTCAAAGAAGTCCTTTCATAAAGTCTATAAGTTCCAAAACCGATCAAATTTAGAGTATCTATCTAAACTAGGGTTTCTCATTAACTCTTAAGGTTACTAGTCGACTCCATAATTTCTAATTTTGGGTCATATCTTATGATGGAAGTATTCGGGGTTTACAATTTTTCCAATATCAATGATGGGAGATGGCCTAAGCACTTAATTACCATGCTGACATTGTCTAGTAAAGTTGTCAACCCTTAGACTGAGTTAAACGATCACACATAAGCAACAAGCAATTATTAAAGCTATCTTTAAGTATTAATTTATTTAGGATGCCTATCCTAGCACGCAACACATAAGTCACTGTGTACCTCGTATAAAATATGTATTTTAAACAAATAGATGATAGACCAGAAGATAAAGTAGGAGACCGGCTCTAATAAATTTCTGTTCAAGAAATTAGTTCATATAAACATTTAAATCAATTATTAACTTATATTAAACTCATATGAAATACTCATGTTTCTAGTAAATATTCATTTAAAACAACATATTCTTATTATTCATGGTCTATCCTAAGCCAATTACAAATTAATATGGTCTTACAGGAGTTCGCTAGTTTGATTAATAGTTAAGTATGAATTGTTAATTTCTGAAGAATTTACTAAGTCAATATCGGTTAATAAGTCTACATTAACTTTATCTAGCCAAGTTGGATAAAATTAATTAGTCAAGTGTATTTTTATATTCAACTTAGTCCACTAAACTCATTTTATAGTAATTAAGTCCTTAAAGTGATATTTTAAATAATGCATCCTTAATCAGTCTAATATATCTTTATTAAGTAAAACAACTCATTTGAGGTATAATTATTCCTTTTATGTTCTTCGTAATGCATATTTAAATATGCTAAAAAACCAATACTGGTTTCCTATTATGTTTTATTGTCTTATAATGTCATTTTCATACTTACTTTATTAAATAAGTTCCTAAAATTATAATAATTAGTTATTCATCTTAAAATCCATTTATTAATATGAAAATACATTATTTGCATTTATTTCGTATTATTTTATTAGAATATAATTACCTTAAATTCTAATATATTCATTTATATAAAAATCAATGTGCATCTTTTCCTTAATCAATCGACTCACTACCTTAAACACGGGTTCTTAAGCTCAAATTTTTATGTGAACTTCCTAACACATATATTTACATGTTTAAAAGTTCATTTATCCTAAACTGATTAGTTAATTATGGTTTAATTTTCAATTAAATTCATTCTATTCAGAAACAGAGCATTGGCAATGAAGACCGATCAGTTCAGGCCATTGACCATCAAGACAATCGGTTCTTGGCAGGTTCATCACCGATTTGTGAAGTAGACATGTAGGTTTATTGTTACAACAAAGGCTCGCCACCAATGATGGTCTTTTGGCCACCGGTTAAACCACCAACATTTAAGCCATCGTGATGATGCTAGGACTAATCCGACACTGTTTTGTGATTTTTGTATTTTCTTTGTTAAATTCAACTTCCAACCTATATTTGTCATTTAAAACTTGTTTATTCTATGTTGTTTCATCTAGTTCATTCTTAGATTCATATTTTACAAAATAAATCACAAATCATAGCTCAAATAATCATCATCAACACAAGTTTATCAAATTGCCTGCTTATATCAAAACATACTTACATGCATATACTTCGAGATTTTTGTTTGATAATTTCACTTCAATAAAACATACCAATCTAACATAATCATACGTATATACATATTTCAACACACACATATATATACATATATGATAATTTCGCTAAATCAATTATTACCATAGCATATATATACATACATGCTCATTTTGGTTTTCAAGCATACATACACCTATTTTGATCATTACTTAAATCTAAGTTTGGTTTTCGTATTTTACATGAATTTAAATGTTATTAAAATATCATAAACATGTTGATTACATTACTTACATTTTTTAGCAAAACAACCTAGATTCTTCACTACTACTACCCCTTATATTGATGAAACTTCTTCAAGCTAAATTTCCTAGCTCCAACCTTTGTTTTAGACTTTAAAACCACCCAAAAATTTATTGAAATAGTGATTAGATTTTTTGGAAGAAATTGAGTAATTAGATGGTGGAAATGGGATGAGTTTTCTTACCTATTGAAGACTTATCTTGAAAAGGAATTGTTGTAGAATTCTTATAGAATTTTTTGTGTGTTTTAGAGAGATTTTCTTGAGGGGATTTAGGGATTGGGAGCTGTTGAAAAATTGAGAGGGAATTAGGGTATTCTAAGGTTCCTTTTTATAGTATTTTAGGTCTTATAATTTCCATTAGGGTCAAGGGCATTTTGGTCCTTTCATTTGAATAGTTTAGGGGCATTTTAGTCCTTTCATAAGTGTAAAATTCTTCTAGAGTTGGTTAAAGTCATTTTAGTCTTTTCACATGTTGAAGTTTTCTAGAATTTAGGTTTCTATTTCATGTGTGATTGTGTATGGTAAGAACATGGTCTCATGGCCTTTACTCGTAGGCTTTATGGCTTGATTCATGGCTTGGTTTTTAGTTGCGGTCCTTATGTTGATGGGCTTAGACTTAATTCAATGGGCTTAGACTTTCATGTGTTGGAATAATCTTTAGGTTATGGGCTTTTGGGCTTTGAGAATTGACTTTAAGAAGTGAAAAAAGAATTAGCTAATTGGCATTAGAAATTGAATCTAGGAAATCTAATTAAAGGAAAATTAATATCTTGCTTAACTTTAGGAATTTAGGGGCTTAGAAATTTATTTTTGAAAGAAAATATTTAGTTTTAAATTTCTAGAATTTAAGGAGTTGGAATTTAATCTTAAATGGCTAAAGTGAAGGTCTAGGGGTTTACGTGATTGAACTTGACAAATGGAATTTAATTTGATAATTAGAAGGTATGGAATAATTTGAATTCCCTGAAATAGGTAATTGAAGTAGTTTAATAAGTTAAATAAACAATTTATGGTATTAGAATCTCTATTTTAAATTAAATTCATTTACTAATTCAATTAGGTTAAACTATCTAATTATATTTTATAGTTGTTAAATTATATTAGCTAAATCATTTAAAATCAATCTCTAAAATAAATTTAAATTAAGGTTCAAAATTACCTATATTTGCATACTAATTGCCTAATAATATCTCATTAACAAAACATGAAAATTTGGGGTATATGATATACTGTATAGGAGGACCTTGTTAAAGGTCTTAGGTATGATGCTACCTAAGAACGCAAGATGGTCGGATGTGGAATTAATATATGATGTGGAAAGGCTTGCAATTTACATGAATGGTGATCTTATGCTTAAGGAAATGACCTTTGTAGTCACAAATGAAGGGCCCTATCTTCCTTGACTTTGAGACATGGAGAGAGCTCGAACCAATATATGTATATGCTAAGGATTACCTCGGAGATCATACCCGATGGTTGAAAGCAAACCACGAGGAACAGTTTTACTAGTATGATGTCTCCCATAAGATTTTCCCTTCCCCAGCATAGTGCCATCATGGACTTTAACACTTCACCATTAGAAGAGATAGAGACATTGGTGAAAATGTAATGGGGGAAGCCAAGGAAAAAGCTAAAGAAGAAGAAGTTGAAGAAGAAGAGGATCCAGAAGAAGATCCTAAAGAAGAACTAGATACCCTTTATTGGAATTGTAACACCCTAACATGAAGGACATTACAACCTACCACATGTCCTTCTCTTTATAAGAACACGCCAAGGTTATGAAATACTAATCCACATATTATATCAAAAATACAACTCCAATACTCACATATAAAGGTTTCCTATTAAATTATTCATCGTATAAATAATACTCTTGAATTAACTTGTTGGCATAAATCAAAGCCAATCATCCTGACATATAACTTAACTAAAAGTCCTATAAAGAAACCTTAAACTCATAAAGTAAATAAAATCTTTCAAACTAATAATAGTTCAAATTAAACTTCATAGATTATTAAATTGTCTTCCTATCTCTAGGTATCCAAACTCAACCTCTATTGATCCTTAGCAGGAAAGTCAAGTTCACTATCGCCATCCCCATGATCTATAAAGATGTTATATTTAGTATGATCATAAATCATCTTATCTTCTCTTGTTCTTGAAAAATGAATGGAATGAGCGAAAACGCCCAGTACGCTAATCCACAAAACAAATGCGTATGCATACGCAACATATATATCAAATGCAACTTATTCTAATGCAACCAATCGGATTATTATCTTTATTAATCTAGTCAAACAATACAGTTTAGAACTATGAATTCTTAGTTCCAAACTTGGAGTAACTCAGAACCCCTGAAAATGAACCAACTTTTGAAAATAGGTAATTATATACATATATTGGTATTGGAGAATCATCCACACACCATGGCCTCTGTCAAAACCTAATCTACCGGAATCATTTCTATGCACGAATCCACTCGGGACAACCTCACACATAGATCATCAAGGTACCTCGTTAGTATCACACTCTGTGTGGTCTTTACTAACCAAAGCCAAACATAAGCAGCAAACATAATTTCTTATTGTCATACAGAATTAAGTCAATTTTGAATTTTGATCCTACATCACATACAGCAAACAAATCTAAAGCTACAAACACATTCAACAAACAAAGAATGGTCGTACCTGATTTCGCTTTAGGAACAAAACCCTAATTCACCAAAACACCTTTCTTTTATAAATTGTAAAGCCACAAAATCCTCAAACACCATAATTTAGGATTTTCTTTCAAATCTCCAAGAACTTTGATTCCTATCAACCAGTACAAAAACATTAACAAAATGATATATTTTTAGATAATCTAAAGGGTTGAAAGAATCAATCTCACCCGTTTTCCTTATTTATGGAATAAAAAAATTTCCAAAAGATCAAATTTTTCCTCCACAATTCCTCCAAACCCTAGAATCCATTCAATACAAATTTAACCAAAACCAATAAAAATCATTCCTTTTTAATCATAAAGGTTCATGACACATAAACATATCTAGAATTGACTCTCAATTCTCCTTGATCACCAAAAATCATATTCCAACTCAATCACGGTTCATCTTCCAAAAATTCATTCAAAACTATAATCAATACTCTAAAAAACTAATATATATATATATATATATGTGTGTGTGTGTGTGTGTGTGTGTGTGAAATCCTATAGAAGAAAATAGGGATCTAATTACCTGATTTGGATTATAGAATCCTTTTTAACTCCAAATCCAGATCTCCAAGATAATCAAGGTTTTCTCTAATCTCCCTTCAAAAGCAAGAAACAAATTCTGAGGACACTATAGATTTATAGATCTTAAAGAAAGAATGATTATCAAATTACTTAGATCTGATCCTCAACTTTCCTTAAAGACCGAATCTTTAGATTCTACAAGAAAACTAATATGATTCTCCAATTCTCCTTCAAAAAAAAAATAAAAACTCTAAGAACTTGATAGATCTATGAAACCCAAAAGAAAATTGGTGATTTGATTACCTAATCTAGATTACCGAATTGTCTTGACGGCTATGAATACGCCAAAGGATGTCTACTAGGTTTAGGATTATGTTGGAATAGAGAACAAAGAAGAAAGATATAATAAAAATCATGGCTTTTCATCTCCTTCACTTTACATACACTGGTAGTTTTCAATATGTATGCCGGCGGCGAAGAAGGTTAGGCCATTATGTTCCAATACAAGAGCTAACCATCATAGTTATTCCACCTAAGGAGAATGTGGTCATAGTTGAATCTGATTTAGAAGAAGATCATCTATTGCAAGGTGAGGACGATGAAGGAATAGATGAGCCAAACTCGAGCCAAAAGGAGAAAAGGAAGAGACTTAATGTCCCAATATCTAAAAACTTTCATAGAAAGCAACACAAGGCATCACGGGTCAAGCAGTACTAACCGCTCCGATCATTCATCCTCTCCTTAAAGGACCGCCACAAGAATGGAAGAAATGAAGTCCTTATGGAATGAAGAATTTTTCTTTTATGAATGTTAGTAATGTTATTCTATGCTGTGTCGCTATGTGATAGTCAGTATGATGTAGGAAGTGGACTTAGTAACTTGTTAGTAGTTAAGACTTGTTTATGCAATCTCTCAAATCCTTGTTTTCTATGTAACGATTTCCCTCTATGAATGGATTTTTCTATTTCTTCTGTGATGTTTTCCAATTTATCTTTTTCTTTAATGATTACGATTCTTGCGATTTTACATCTTTTTCTGAGTTTCATATTGAGTGTTTAACAAACTTTCTTTCAATTTTTCATGTTTTTCGTCTAAGATAAACTATCACAAACTATTATCTTAAGTATAAATAAACGGATCTATATAAAAATGAAAATAATGATTTACTCAGTTAAGTATAAACAACCAAGTTTGATGAGGAAGGAGTCGCCCCAACATGAACCCAATGTTCCACCTCCTGACAAGAAAACCCAAGGAATCCACCCCAAATAAACAAGGACATATTTTAGCAGCAACTAGAAGTCTAGCAACTATGTTGGGAACCTTTCTTCAACAAACACGTGATGTGCTTGCTCTGGCTTCTACACCAACCACAGCCCCACAAGAAGTCCCAGTTGCTTCGGCACCAGCTACTTCTTTGCCGTCGCAACCACCTCTTAGACCCTATAGGAGCACCTTACCTGACTTCATGAAAAGTAACCACTGTTTTGATGGAGATTTTGGAAAACCAAATGAAGCAGAAGATTAATTAACCCAAATTGAGCAATCCGTCGCCGCGTTTGAATTACCCCATCATCTCAAGTTGGACTATGGCACTTACATGCTAAGGTTCAATGTAAGAGTTTAGTGGGAGTCCAAAAGAGAGCTATTGTACCCATTACCTTGAAATTATTCAAACAAGAATTCCTAGAGAACTATTTTCCAAGTAGTTTGAAGGTTCACTGTAGCACAAATTCCCTACATATATCCCAAGAAAGACAAACTCGTTGAGGCAATTTAAAGGATGAGTGATTGTCGTGGTTGTTCAAAGTGGTTACTTTAGGTGGATCATTTATAGTGTCATGAGAACCCTAGGTATATTAAACCTAGAACCCTACGATCGTTGTGGAAATCAAATCCCCAAAGGATCGTCTTGAACAAGTGATGAATAGGAATTAAACCCTAACCAAACCTGTTGATTGAAACCTAAGTTATCTAGATGATTTCCCCAAGCGTTTGAAGAAATCAAAAAGGAGTTCTTTCGCAAAGAACAAAAGAGAGAGTTCTCTCAAGAAAAGTGTTTTCTTTCAATTTGATAATCTACCAATACATAAAGTGGAGCCTCTATTTATAGGCTTACATAAAGACCTAAAATTAATGAAAAGACGCGACCTAAAATAAATAAAACGATGCGACCTAATGAAAAGACGCGACTCAAAATTAATGAATACATGACCAAAAAATAAAAGATAATTTTTGAGGCCTTCAAGGAAAAACTTGTTTCTTCATGTCTTGGACCACCTCTTTGGAAGCTTGAATGATGTGAATTAATGTCGGTTCTTCCTTGGAGAAGTTTGACTCCTTCTCTTGCAACTCCATCACTAGACCATGCAAAGCTTCTCTCATTCGCTTAGCTCTAGCTCGTGTCATTGGTCCTCCAATACCATGTAATGGATCATTGGACTTCGTTTCTTGAAGACTCGATGCTAGCTGATCCCCATCATAGTGGATGTGTCTAGTTGTTTTAGTGGTGCTAGTTGGGTTGATGGCATGGTGTTTGGAGGGACGGTTGAGGTGGCGGTGATAGGGTTGGCATTTGGAAATTTTGTGTGATGAAGAGGAGGAACAAGAAGAAGAAGTAGCAGCAAGTACTTGAGGGGGTGGGTAGGGGTTAGAGAGTTGAAAAAAAAAAAAAAAAAAAAAATAAATATGCTAATGCCAAAATTAAAAATTAAAATTTTTAATATAGATTCTCTTTACGTTAGCATATTGAGGAATTTTGTCTAGATGCTAGCCAAAAATACTATGGATGAAAAATTTTAAAAGTTTAGATTTTTTTTTTTTAGGGTTAATTACAAAAACATGATCCATGTTTTAACCAGTTTGCATATACATGATCTGTGTTATCTTTTTTGACAATTAGATGACCCAGTTTTATAAAAAAGTGTTAGTATTATTAATTACTATTAGAAAGAATGTGTTAGAGTCTTATTAGTCTAAAAAAATTAATATATAATAAAAAAAATAAATAAAATTAAATAATAAAACATTAAAATTATTTTTTTGAAAATAAGAAAATTGAAAAAAAATGTAAAATTAATTTTTATGACCAATAAAATATTGACATTTTTGTATAAAACTTGGGTCACATAATTGTCAAAAAAGATAACACAGCTTATGTGTTTGCAAATTGGTTAAAACACAGTCATGTTTTTGTAATTAACCCTTTTTTTTATAAGAAAATTTTGTTTAGTTATATTTATGTTATAATAAAAAAAATTCATGTACTGCTAGTGAAATTAACCCATATAGATTTAGAACCTAAAGTTTTTATGTATGCATTAATAAATCTAGTAAACATTATACACATTCGTCAAAGTCACAACAAACTCAAATATGGTATAGATGAATGATGCATTCTAGACCATCGAGCAAAACCTAAGTCAATATTTAATTATATTTAAAATTTATAGCCTAAAGTTTCTTATTTTTATATACAATTGTAATTAAACTATTTATATACATATTCTAAAAATAAAATTGATGAACCTAATGTTCACATATTGAAAATAACAGACAAAGTAAATATCAAAATAACATAAAAAATATATTCTCATTAAGTATAATTTTAACAAGTAAATCTAAACCTAAATTTATTTTGATATATCATATGCATAGTCATAAGGTCTCTAATTCTTACATATCTTAAATTTTTTATTTACACATTAATAAATCTAATGAATTCGCACAAGCATATATTTTTATAGAGTAAATTATACTGAAAGGTTAAACGTTTAACGGTAGAAAGGTTTAATCAAAAGCTAGAAGATCCGCTGCATTGTGACACGTCAATAGTGACCTTAATTGACTTAATTCCCTCAACGTTTTTACTTTAAATGAACCACTGAAACGTTATCATCTCAAATAAAGTTAGCCCCAAACGTTATGACCTTCTCATATAATTTACTCTATTTTTTTAATTTAAGCAGCATAACATGGTCACAGTATCCAAAGGCATAGCATGCAATGTTTAATGTCAACATATAATATATATGTGTATAAATACAATATATTACATGTTTGTATTTTTTAATGATACGTATATCATATGGTTCGCATAAAATTACGTATTGTATGATAATGTATAGTATATCATACTACTTATATATATATATATATACATTTCACTATTTCTTCATATTACATTTATAATGGGATAGTTGAATAAATAAAAGAGCAAAATAAAATAAAGGGTAAATTAATAGAAAACGAACAATAACAACAACAAAATAATATCAAGGAATGGGCCAGAATCGATAATTGGGTCAGACCTATTATGGAAGGGTTAGGTCAGTTCGGATCGTGCAGCATATCAAGTTAGCTTGGCAAAGATTAGCTCTCTCTCTCTCTCTCTTTGATCGGTGTGGTCATAGAAAATGAAGTGCTTGGTGATTGGTTTGATAAAGTTTAGTGAATGTATCGGTGGGTTCATGCATTCGATGTGGGTTGTTCCTAGGCTAGGGAAGTTATTTAAGTTTGTAGGTGTTGTGTTTGGTTCAAGTTTTTCAGTTGTTCATCCCGGTGATTATTAGCGGCTTGGGGTTAGATTGCAGTCGCGTTCACATTATTTTACATGTTATGTTTTGATTCTCGATTGTTGTTTTGTGTTTAGTTTCACCGTTGTTTAGTGGTGTATATAAGTTTAAAGGGAGGTATCGATGGAGGTAGTGCTAGGTGGTTATAAGCTTAGTTAATGGTAGGTTACTTGATGGCATTGGTATCTATTACAGGTGGTGCTAAGGGTGGTTTAGTTTGGGATTAGGTGAGATGGTGGAAGGAGGCTGCATTTTTGGTTTGGTTATGCCGGATTGCAGTTGAGTTCACATTAGGTTTCACATTGTGTTTTGATTCTTAGTTATTGTTTTATGTTTAGTTTCAATCGTTGTTTAGTGGTGTATCTGGGTTTGAAGTGGGGTGGTCGATGGAGATAGTTTTGGGTAGTCATAAGCTTAGTTAATAGTGGATTGTTCAAACGGCATTGGTATCTATTTAGTTTAGTTGCTATTGGATGGCATTCAGACTTTCTGTTTATGCATGTGAGGTGATGGCATTTATGGTGGTGGTTCATGAAGTGTTTCTAGATTTGTAGGGGTGATTTTGGTAAAGCTTGAGGGAGAAAGAGGAGGGAGAGAAAGAAAAGAGAGATAAGAGACAAAATGGAAGTGATGAGAGAGAATGTAGAGAGTGGCCAAGAGAGTTGAGAGGTAGGAGAAAGAGAAGTGCAGAAGAAGAAGAATGGGAGGGGAGAGGAAAACCAACTTCTTTTAATATGTACGTGTCAAGTTTTAGTTTGTTCTTTAATTATAGGAGGTATAAGATCTAAAATTAAATTTTGAATGGGTTAATGTCAAATTGGTACTTGAACTTTAATGAAATATGCAATTAACTATCTGTACTTTTAAATGGTCAATTTAATACTTATATTATCTTATCGTGTATGTTTTTACTACCCGTTATAACAATGTTGCCTCTATTATTCCAATTGGTGCCTTAGATCAATCATGTCACAACATGTGTACCAATAAAAAAAAATTACACTATAGCTTTTCTAAAAACATTTGCAAACCAAAATTTAAAAAAAAGACATGAAAAAAAAAAATATATATATATATATATATATAAGAGGGACCAAATTAAAAGGCAGATGTCTATGAACACTTCTAAACCAAAGCCAATTCAGCCAAAAAAAAGAAAAAAAGGGAAAAAACCAAAGCCAAAGAGATAAGATGAGATGCAATCAGAAACCCTAATCCTAGATAATGATGATCAACGCTTCCATTTTTATGTATGCATGTAGGTTTCTCCTTCCCCTTCATATGTAAACTCCAATGACATGCTTCACATATATGTGTCCATTCATGATCGGATGTGATGGGACAGGTATTCACTTTTCCAGTAAGAGAAAAAATGCATCAAAAAAGAAAAACTAGTTGGTCTCATGTCTTCCTATGTGTCTCGGCTAAGCTTAATCTTGGGAGAGAATGCGAGTGCTTGTCTCTAGAAAAATTAATACTGAGGGAGTGAAAGAGAAGGATGGGGCGATGAGAATAATATATGTGTGTATGTGAGAGCACGAGAGAGAGAGAGAGAGAGAGAGAGACTGACTTGACTGAAAGAAAGAAAGTAATAAAAAAAAAAGCAAAAAGGAATAGGAGAAAGGCAATTGAAAAATGAAAAAGAAGAAGGAAAAGTGAGCTAATATGGGGATGCATTTATACGTAGATAGCAATTGGTAGTAGTGGATAAATTAGGCTTAGGCTATGTTTTAATTGTTTCAGTTCCAAAGTAGCTATCATTCATGACCGGATTCATCGAGGGTGCCAATCATCATTCTCTAGGATTAAGGTTTAGAAGTGTTCAAAAACATTTACTTTATAATTTGGCCTTTTTTTATGTTTTTTATGTCCTCTTTTTATTTTTTAATTTTGGTTTGCAAATATTTATTAAAAAGCTAGAGGGTATTTTTTTTTTCTATTCACTAATACATATGTCGTCACATGATTGGTCTAAGGCACCAGCTGGGATAACAACTAATGGTGTTATAACAAGTAGTAAAAAGTCTACCATAAGACGATTCATATATTAAATTGATTATTTAAAAGTGCATGTAGTTAATTGCACATTTCATGAAAGTTCAGGTACCAATTCAATATCAACCCATTTTGAAACAACCGTAAACTTACTTCAATGCAGACATTAAATTTGTGCCTTACAAATTCAATCTCAAATAGCTTCCAAAACTTGACATTTAACCTTCTTTGGGGTAAGAATTTACGAAAAGTGAAAGTTTTTAGCAAATGGTAGAGCCTTAAAGCTCCAATAATGACAAACAAAGGATGGAGGAGGTGAAGCATGTGATTGCCACGTGCTCGTCTCAAAACCCACGTGCCACATTACACGTCATGTGTAAAATTGTCCTGAATAATCAAACAAAGGATAAAGGAGACGAGCGTGTGATTCTCACATGCTCGCCTCAAAACCCACATTTTGTATTACAAGCTATGTGTAACATCGTGGTGAAAAATTATCAATAATATTCTAACTTATGGCTATAACAGTGATAATTATCTTAGAAACTATCCACTATCTTATCCATATATTATAGTATAATTGGTAATTATCCACCATGTATACACATGCGGTGTATACTATTCATTGAATATTTTTGCATTTGCATGAGTTCAATCTTTGGACTTACCTCAAAATGACAAGCACTTAGCTAACTTAGCTAAGTTTGATTCTCATTTTACTTACCGTTTCAAATTGTATTTGAGCTAGATAGAGTAGGCCTAATTTGATATCAACTAATATAGGCTAGATAGAAAGAAGCCTAAATCCTAACTTGAAACTGTAAAGAAGCCCAATGACTTATGAAATGAAGATTAAATCTATAAAATATAATATACATATTATATTTTATTACATTGAATACAAATTAAAAGTTTCACTTTTTTATTTTCCTCTTTTTTCTTTCTTTATATGTACATATATTTTCTCTTTCACTAAATTATTATTCTTTCTCCAATTTTCTAAATACTTTTAGATATAAGTCTTATCTAAATCTACTTACCTATAAGTGAAGGAGATTTCCAACTTCCTAATCATGGTTCATCTCTCTCTCTATCTGCATTTTAAAATTTAATTATTTAATTTCTTTAATTTTTATCTTCACAATTTTAGTTACTTTTTGTTATTTTCACTATTTTTCTACTATTCAAATTTTCTATTTTTTTCTCTCTTTTTAATTTCTTTAATTTTTTTTCTATTTTATATATATATACATATATATATTTTAATGGGGCAAAAAATAAGGTGTCAACAATATAGTTACCATAAAGATGTACCAACATGTGAATAGAATCTCTCTTTATTTTTCAATTAAACATGTAGTCGCGAAATGGCTGCTTGAGTAGAAACCTTTGGTCAATTCATCAATCAACTCATAATTGTTGTTGTCCATGATGAGTCTGTCCCACTAAACCACTTGATGTCCTCTCACTTTTCTTGTGCTAATTCACTATTAACCTTTATGAATTTCTTCACTAGAATAACAATTTTTTTAGGCTAGGTACCATGTTTCATATAGTAATAAAGACATTCATACACCTTCAAACAAAGCATCATTTGCTTCTTATCATTATTGACTCCTCTACATGCAAATCAACATGGAGACAAATTATGTTGGCCACAAAATAATGATGTCAAAACAACTAACCATCCTTGGCACATTTCTAAACGGCAATCACTAAGTTAACTAGGTAGAAAATTTAGGTAAATTAAGTCATCTTCCCATGTGAATTATGCAAGTAATTGGGAGATCATCACAAACACATCTCCTTTTGAAATAAATAAACTAAAAATCATTTTGTTGTATCTTTAGTCACATATTCAACATAATACACCAACATTAATTGATCATCCATCAGCCACCACCTCTATGTATAGCTTCCTTATGCATGCTATTAATTAACATTATTGCTGTCCATTATTACTATATAACATTTAACATTCACTATCTACCTCTATAAAAATATTTTTAATAAATAATTTTTTCAAGAAACATGAATGATCATAGATCTCAAAATATATTTGTTTACTCTAAAAAGCATAACATTTATAATGAGAAATTGAGTTGACATAGGTAGATGATGAAGCCATAGTGAAAGGATCCTAATATATTCCATCATATTGAATCTTCCACATGTAAATCATACTTAGGTCACTATAATGGCTCAAAATCATGATCTGTGAATGAAAAAGTTTGCGAACCAAATAAGAAAGCTCAAAGATTTTACCTCAATAGATGCAATTGTTAAAAAGACATGTAATTTATATTGTAAGCTTCGTGTTATGAAGCTCAATGATTAACTATAGTAATTGTGAAAAACATGAGCAAAAATGGAGATTGATGGAGTTTTATATGAAATATCTGGACCTTTTTTGAAAAGATCTCAACTATCTCTTACATAAAGGAACGTAGAATATGATAGTGCAAGATAATCCAAATAATTTGAAAAGATCTAGACTTGTTAAATTTGTAGAATTTTTTTAGCGTTAAAACTTAAAGAGTGGCAACTTTTTATCACATTTTTGGATAGTCTCATGTGTTTAGTCACATCTATTCGAAAAATGATTTAGATCACCTTATAACTTACTTAATTCAAATCTAATAGATGCAATCCATATCTTAAATATTGTGACTCTTAGAAAAAGTCATGATCTTTAAGATTTGTTTTCAATATAAAAGGAGTTGCTTCTTCAATGAAAAATAGATCATTGCACAATTTTCATCATTTTTCTTCTACATTCTCTTCTCCTTTAAACAACAACTATACATAGACATCTCATAAAAAATCTAGAAGGCGGTTTGACACTTGAATTTTTGTTATTTAAGTATCAAGACTTAGTTACGTCATGAGGTAATTCCACTTTAAAAATCTCAAAGCAAACTTCTATAGGAGGCATAAATTTTCTAAGAAAAACAACTTTTTTCATGCATCTATTGCCTATCATTGTATTTTTATTTCATTAAGCCAAATTTATTTGTCATTTAGTTCTAATAATTTTACAGAATTTGCAAATCATAACTAGTCAAACAAATGCAATTCTTAGAGTTATGAATCAAGATTTTGTCAAATTGGATTAATTTGATGGAAAAAGTTTCATCATTAGAAGGATAATTTGTTATTTTTATTGTCTTTGTTGAACATTGCCGATGTGTTGATCTGAATGCACAACTTATTCAAGAATAAAAGGAAAATTGAAGTTTAGAAGATGAAGCTAAGTTGGAGGAAGTAAAGAAGAAAGTGGGGGATGATGAATTTGTATATAGAAGTCATATTCTTAATACATTGTCAGATAATTTATATGATCTTTACATAACTTTCAAGTCTCTAGTGGAGATTTAAAGAGCACTAGAAGAAATATATAACACCAAAAGATAAGGTACGAATAAATTTCTTATATTGAAATATTTCAAGTTTAGTCTGATTTATAACATCCCTATATTAGATTAAGTTCTTGAGTTTCAAGTAGCGTTTGGTTATTCATAAAACTTTTTAAGGTTGGGCAATTTTATCTAAGTTACCTCTTAATTAGAATGATATAGGAAAAGCCACTTTACATGGCTAAGGATTTTACTATTGAGAAGATTTTTAAGCATATATACATAGAGGAAGAGACTTAAAAGTGTGATTTAGTGAATCTTCTAAATAGTTCATAAGTGCTATATAGTCTAGCATGCCAAAAATCACAAGAATCAATAAAATAAATAGAATTATTCACTTTATTCATGTTAATACTTATTTTGAACATTCCATCACAATCGTAACCCTTCCCTACATATAGATCCCCTTTTATGAGTAATCATCAGACTTGTTTACAATTTTGAATCCTTTCTTACACAATAAACTTGTGGAAACTGACTCTTATTCATATCTGGAACATACAAAACATTCATTAGACTTAATATCTTTCTAGATGTGATGAAATGGAGATCAATACATTCACTTCTTTGCATATTCACCAAGCTGCCATTTCTAATTAATCTTGACAGTCTTTCACATCCTTGAAACTTATAAATTGATTTCGGTTGTCGTAACATACATTGTTACTCTCGAATCAAGCCACCATTCTCTAAATTTGACCATTGTAGCCATGTTTAATGCAGTGATCATACCAACATCAAAAGAGCTTTATATTCATTGGTTGCCATTACAACAAAATCTTGATCCCCTAACAATTTTGCTAATTGTGGTAGGTTCTTGCTTACACTTACTTGGGATTTGACATTCCTTAGCATAATGCCCTTTCTTACTATAAAGACAACAATTTTCACACTATGAAATAGATGTATGGAAATGGATACGCCAAAATATATAGAATAAATAACATGAATAAATGTGAAATTTTTATCAAAGCCAAAATCATTAAGAAACCATTTCCTCGTGTATAAAGAAACACCCAAATCCTTAAAAGTTCATAATCATCATTGTAAATTAAATGGAAATTTGATTAGAGGAGAAAAAAGGTATTCATAACTTTTAAGGAAAAATGCCTAATTTAGTACTTAAACTTTGGAAATAGGTCAATTAGGTACCTAAACTTTAAAATGTTCAATTTCATATCCAATTGAACTTTTTGTATCTTAAACACTAACCTACTTAACACTCCCCTTTCGTTGTCTATTTAAGTAATTGATATGTGCCAAACATTGATTTAACAGTGTGATAGTATTTAGGAGCACAAAAAGTTTAATCGAGTATGAAATTAAACTTTTTAAAGGCTAAGTATCTTATCGAGCTTTGCATCATGTTGATCTTTTTCCCTAACTTTTCTTGAAAATTTTTCAAAATTTACTTACGTGTATTTATTGAGCATAAAGACAAAGCATTTGAATCTATTAAATGTTATAAACTTGAAGTAGAAAATATACATAATAAATGAATGAAGTGCTTGTGTAGTGATAAAGGGGTTAAATATTTTTCAAAAATATTTAATCAATTTTGTGAAGAAAATGGAATTTTCATCGATATGCTTCTCCATATATACACAATAAAATAGATTAGAAGAATGTAAAAATTGAATGTTAGTAGATAAGATTAATTCGCTAATTATTAATGATAAATTGCCTTTTAATTTATTGGGAGAACCTTTGTAGACCTCATGTCATATCCTAAATAGAATTTCATCCAAATCTTTAGGCTTTAATCTATATGAAAAGTTGAGAGGAAAGAAACCAAATGTTGAATACTTTGAAGTGTAGGAGCGCATGGCCTACTATAGAATCTTTTATCTAAAAAGGATAAAGTTTAGTGCTTAAGCTGTCACGCCCAAAATAGGGCCTAGTAGTATCATCCTGTAGTCATCATAGCACGTGTGCACCCGTAATATGAGAACCGTCTTGCAAGTCAGATATTACAAGACTCTATCTTATAATTATTACATGTAATGTAGTCATACTACTATATTATATAAATATAAGGATTCCGATCTTCCTTAGTTTGCCAGAACCGCAGAGAATCGGTATCCCCTACCAAATAATGAAATTGAGATTAAACCTATAAATACAAGATCTTAATCAATTATACCATTTATCTAATTTGTCCTTTGAGACCAATATAATCTATGAAACTATCTTCAGCAAGGTCTTTTGATGTAGCACTCTTCACTCATGCTTAACCAATCCCAGCTAACGTTATACCTGCACAAAGACTGTTGGAGGGTGAGCAAAACCACACGCTCAGTGAGATGACCTGACCAGACCACATATCAAACAATGGAAATCAAGTTTACTTAACAAACATATGTAATGCCACAATCAAGCATATGAACAAATACAAGCCTGGAGAATCCGGAGTCCAAAGCAGGATGAAGATTTACCCCTCTCATCAGGGTTGAAGGAACCAGTAGTACATAGTCTATCCAGAAGAAGCCAAGCATACATGGGAATCTACGATTTCTTGTATTAGGGTTATTACTTTTAATATGATATCTTAACAACCATCCCATGTACATACCTTCAGCAACTCCCTAAGCATCAGTCATCCAAACAATACCATAAGCGGCGTCCTTCATTTACCACTTAGTTCTTATGGTACCAATAGAATCAAAGGTAACCTTGCGTTGATCTAATAGCCTTTAGCCTAGGTCAACCAAGCATTATCAAAGTCCCGGATGGCCAATACGTAATAGACTACTACGCTTTTAGAGATGCAAATATGCAATATATGCGATGCATGCCCATTTCATTTTATGGTACCAATAGTTTTTAGTCAGGTTCAGGACGATAATACAATTACAGACAAACATCAACATGTTCCATACAATTATCATCATACAAGAAAATTGTTAATTATAATAAGATGTTTGGCAATCATACATACACCAAGCAGCATATGATTTACCCAACCCACATGCGATTCAGTTTGAGATGTTATTATGCAAACTAACTACAAGCATAAACAATATGATAAGGTCAAAGTCCCTCACCTGTGGTCCTCGCTATATCGTTGTAATAAGCTACTGGTAGTCCGAGAATCGATTTATATTCCTAGGAAATGAAATAACAGATATTTATTATTTTACTAATCTATTCTCCTATTAGTTCCGAAGATAAGATATTTGAAATATCATATTCACCGGATTAGTTTTGGTATAACTTATATTATTATTATTTACATTAATTCTAATATTAGACATATTTTAGAAATTATGTATTCCTTTCTTTTTATGGTCTTACTTACCATATTAATCTAAGCTGAGTTAATTGGAAACTAATCGCCTAATTCAATTACTAAATCTATTTTAATTAGTTACCAAAAATCATATATTTTATTTATATAATATACGAATCTTAGTATTATTGATACTCATAAAAGTAGTAGTAATACTAGTATCAAAGATAACGGTGATTATATTAGTTTTAATATTACTACTAATAGTAAAAATAATTTTAATTACAAAAACAATTTAATAGTTTTAGTAACGAAATCAATAATATTAATAATAATAATAATGATAACAATAATAATAACAATTATAATAATAGTAATAATAACAAACTTCCGAAAATAGATTATTTTATCACATTAAGAATTATACCAATTGTCTTATATATTTTAATTAATATTATTACTAAAGTAATTTTAGTCTTCAATCTAGATTTATTATTATTTCAAAATAATATTTTTGAAATTCTAAAAATTCTTTTAATACTATTAAGGATATTAATAATTAGAATCTATTATGCAGAAATTATTTAACAAAATAATTTATATTTCTAAGGAAAATTTCTTTTTAGATTAATAGTAATATATCAAATAATTAAACATCCTATATCAGAAAAATAATTTTATTTTTAAATTTAAATAAATAATTTTCGGATTTAATATTATAATACTACTATTACTATTCCAGAAAAATAAATAAATAAATGTAAGAAAAGAATAACGTTTTAAAATTATTTAATTTACTTTATTATTAATTATGTATACTTAGCTTCGTTTTTCTTTTCTTTTAGCCGAGAGGTACACGGGATTAAGTACGCCCGTACTCTGTGGCTAGCCGAGGGTTGCACGGGTTATGTACGCCCGTACAACATGCTTGCTAAGGGGTGTACGGGGTAAGTACACCCGTACAACGTACTGGTTGAAGAGTATACGGGTTATGTACGCCCGTACACGTTGCTAACCAAGGGGTCTACGGGCCATGTACGCCCGTACACGAAGCCTGGGCCCATCGGAAAGCACTGTTCATCGTCTTCAACCTTGGTTTTGATCCGATTTTCCATTGTTTTACACACATAAATTTATTCTAATTCATTCCTAAGCATTTATATATGATATATACATATAACAACTTAAAAACATCAAAACTCGTGGAATGAAAATCACTTACCTCAAGCTCGTTTTTGAAACGTTTTTCCAGATTTTTGTTCAAATTCTTGAACTGAGTTTGTCCGAGCGTTTTAGAATCGTTTCTTAGGTTGATTTCACTCCTAATGAGGTGTAAATGAGTTCTGGAAATTTGAGAGGGTTTGAAGTCCGTTTGCTCCTTCTTCTAAGGCCCTTTTGTATGTATATTATATATATATAACGAAGTGAAATTTTTGGCCGCATTTCCTCCTCAAATCCAAAACGAATTGCCCTTGTTTGCTGTGGTTTAAATGATTTGTTTTATGTTTATTAATGCAAGAATGATTCACCATGTTTTCATTGGCTTAGGAGAAGATTAGGATTGACTCTGGTGCATCTTGTTGAGGAAATTTCGGTTCACTAATTTTTAGAAGATCACAGCCATCAAACGAGACCAAAAATGTCTCCTGCAAGTTGTAAACATATATATATATATATATATTATATTAGTTAACTGATAATTATTTGAGGTTTAGGATATATATAAATAATATATAAAGATAAGATAATGAATTTATAACCGTATAAGCAGGGATTAAAACATAAATTTGTGAAAAAAAATCAATTTTGTGGGTTTAAGTGATACGTATATTAAATACTGATTTAGTAATATTTTTAGATGAGAAATTCCATATTCGCGTTATTAAATATTCTAAACACTATACTATACATAGAATTTCTATTAAAGATTTGCATATATATGTTTGAATTTGCGCTTTTTCTTTTGAACTTAGCCGCGTCCAGTGAAGGAATTCACATTTGAGAGTGAATTGAAGGCGTAAAACGTAACAAAACAAAACAAAGGAAAAAAAAATGCAAATGAGTTAGGATGTTTGAAAATATAAAAACTAAAAGAAGATGATAAATTTATAACCAATAAATATGTAAGGAGTAGGGGAAAATATAAATTGGTGAAAGAAATTAATTTTGTGGATCTAAATAACACGTATGATAAATACCGATTTGATAATATTTTTGGATAAAAATTTATATATTAATGATATTAAATATTCTGAATATGATAGTATACATAGAATCTTTGGGTTAATACTTTTACTTTTCTATTTTTATACCTGCTATCGTAAATTATATATTATTTGTTTAAAATTTTCATTTTCGTGGTATTTTGATAACTTAATAATTATATTACCCTTAATTTGACTTTATTATAACTTCTTATGGTTTGAAATTACATATGAAATCATTTCTATTTATAAATTTATTCTAGACTTTTTATTAGATTAGAAATTTAATTTTAATTTTATATTTGTTACTCAGTTCTTTTTACTAATTATAAATTACTGGATTATATCAGACTTTTAGTTTTTATAAACTTAGAATTATTTATCTTGATGTTTTAATATATACTATATATAAATAATTATATTAAAATTTTAAAACTTAAGTTCGTAAATATTAAATAGTTTTCTTTTTATTCTTTATTATGAACTTTTATAGTCTTAGTGATAAGGATTCTTTATTCTAGTTTGTTCATACTTAAAAATTTAAATCGCGAAAAAATTTGGAGTGATTTCTAATATTTTTGTTATAGTTCTTTTATGATTCTATATCATATTCTTAATAATTATTATAATTGGGTTATGTAAAATTTGGGTGATTACATAAGCATTGAATGGATTATTTGTTGATTATGAACAAAATTCTAAATGATATAGAATATTGAATTTAGAATCTAACACTATAGTTGAAACTAAAGATGTAGAATATTTAGAGAATAAATTCTATGGTGATCTAATTGATAATGAATTTTTTCTGTCCACATAACAAATTATAAATTCAAGGGATTCTATTAAAAAGAATAATATTGATCACAAATATGGAATCCATTGAAGAACCTAGAAGAAGTAAGAGGGTAAAGAGAATAAGAATATACTTCCCAAATTCATAAATTCAAAAGCTCTTAGGTTCTCGGTGAAAGATAGTAAAGATTATGTATTTTGCAAAATCCTTTTAATGCTATTGTTGATGGTGATACTGAAACATATTGTGATGCCATGACTTCCCAAGACACGACTTTTTGGAAAGAGAAAATTAATGATGAAATGGACTCTTTATTATCCAATAATAAATGGATTTTAGTTGATTTCCTTCAAGGATATAAGGCAATAGGTTGTAATTAGTATTTGAATAGATATAATTGAAATGGTTCATTGCAAACTTTGAAAGCAAGATTAGTGGCCAAAGGTTTTAAACAATGAGAGGGAATTGATTATTTTGATACTTATACTCCCGTGGCTGGAATGACTTCTATGAGAGTGTTATTGGTCATTGGCTCCATTTAAAAATTATAAATGCATCAAACGAATATCAATACTTCATTTCGAGATGGTAACTTTGATGACAAATTATATATGGAACAAAGAGAAGGTTATATGCTTCCAAGAAAATAAAAGAAAATTTGGAAATTAGTTAAGCCATTATATAGGCTCAAGCAATCTCCAAAATAATGGCATGAGAAATTTGATGGTGTAACATTTACGAATAGTTTCATACATAATAATATCAACAAATGTATATATTCGAAGTTAATAAATGAATATTGGGTTATTGTTTATCATTATGTTGATGATTTTTTTTTAACAAATATGACTGGCATTAATGAGACTAAGAAATATCTTACCTTACAGTTTAAGATGAAAAATTTAAGTAAGATGGATACAATATTGGGTATTAAAGTATTTGAAGCATAGTAGGGGTATTATGTTAAGTCTGTCACATGATATTGAAGAGATCCTTCAAAAGTTTAAACACTTCGTAAAGAAAGAGTACACAACTCCTTATGACCCTAGACCCAATATTGCATGTGTTGTGTGTAAGTTGTCAAGATTTACAAATATAGTACTAAGCATTGGAATGCTATACCTAGAATCCTTTGTTATATGTGGAAGAATGTGAAACTTGGATTGGTTTATGGTGACTTTCCAATTGTACTAAAGGGCTATTTAGATGCAAGTTGGATAACAAGTGTGAGTGATAGAAGCTTGACTTTTAGATGGATATTTACATTAGGTGATGAAGCCATAAGTTAGACATCTAAGAAACAAACATGTATAACTCACTCAACAGTGAAAGTCAGGTTTATAGCACTTGTCACAGCTAGTAGTGAGGCAAAATGGCTATGAAATTTACTCATAAAAATAAAATTATGGCCACAACATATTGCAAAAATTTCGATTTTTTGTGATAGTGAAGCATATTATAGGGCTGCAAATAAGCCAAGCCGAGCCGTGCTTTTAAAGGCTTAAGTTCGGCTCATTTAAAATTTAGCAAGCTTGAGCTCAAGTCGAGATTTTTTATCAAGCTTGAAATTGAGGCTCAAGCTTAGTTCGTTTAGTTTAAGTTTGAGCTTAAGCCCATGAAGCACATTATAAGGCTGCAAACGAGTCAAGTCGAGTCGAGCCAAGCTTTTAAAGGCTTAGGTTAAAGGCTTAAGCTTGGCTCATTTAAAATTTAGCGACCTCGAGCTTAAGTCAAGCTTCTTACCAAGCTTGAAACTGAGGCTTAAGCTTAGCTCATTTAGCTTGAGTTTGAGCTCGAGCTCAGCTTGTTTATGAAATGAGCTTGAGTCAAGTTTTTTATCAAGACTAACGTGCTTTTATCAAGCCTGAAAATTAAGTTCAAGCTTGACTCATTTTGATAGCTCATTTTCCATTTTTTTTAAACCTAAAATATAATATATAAGTATTGCTATAATATATATATATGCATAATTATTAAATAGAAATTAGTTTTTATTATGTAGTTATAAATAATATATCATACATTAAAAAATTCACAAATCTACTAATGAGCTTATTATGAACCTATTAATGAATAGCTCATGAGTAGCTCTACTCGTTTACTAATCGAGCTTCAGCCAAGTCAAGCTTAAGCAGCTCGCAAGTAGCTTGGCTCATTTGCAGCCCTAAGCATATATATCTCAAGCCTATTGTAAAATTTATGATGAATACTCTAGACATGTAAGGTTGAGACATGAATATCAAAGTTAATAAGGGATAGAGTCATAACCATCACGCATGCTAAGACCACTAAAAACTTGGTAGATCCTTTGAAAAAAGGATTATCTAGAAATCTTGTGAAGGAAACCACTACAAATATAGGTCTTCGACTCTTATAGTTGAAAGTGATGGAAACCCTATCTTATTCTAGCACATCATTAGTTTCAAGGTTGAAAGAGCAAAGATAAGTCACTATTAACTAGGTGTAATACGAGTACTATAAGTAAAAAGCAGATGAGATATAGTGTATATCTCTTAATGGATAAGATTTATATCTAAATCAATTAATATGATGCATTCCACCTATTTGAACATAGAAGTGGTGTCACTCTTAACAAAATTTTGAATTTCTTTTGTAATTATTTGTGAAGCCAAGATGAGCGCATTGCCATAAACACTTTACTATTAAATCTACTAAATGGATGTGAACATAATTGTGTGTATAACTCTCCAATTTTGACATATAGCAGTGAAGTTCAAAGCAATTAGCTACTTATCATTCTACATGGATACAAACATAATTTAATGGAAGATTGATGAAATGAAATGTTAATTATGTGATTTATGATGTAAACTTTATATTTGGAAAGCTCAATGATTAATTATAGTCGTACTCACGTTAAACATGAGTAAAAAAGGAAGATTTATGGAGTTTATATGAAAGGTTCAAACTAACTTTTACATAAAAGAACGCATTGAAACAAAATGTATGAAACAGCCCCACTCTTAGGGCGTTATGGGGAATAACCAATTTACTACACGATCACCTCCAAGTAACATGTGTAAGACTTTCATTAGCTGGCTGGGTTTCTAATCAAGTTTTAATTATGAAATCATAATTTGGTTTCATAATAAAATAACAATTATTTGGACCATCAATTATTGGAAATCTATTTTGCAAACCAAAGAAGGGGTATTATAAGAAAAGAGGAGTGAGACTTGGAGTTTAAAACATTTTAGGAAGGTAAACTAAGAAAAAGGGAGTTAGACTCCTCCCACGTACATGTGTTTGGCTAAGGCGCAAAAGCATGAAAAGTAATAGTAGGTTTTACAGTCATTCCAAATTTAATTAAGTAAACATAGCATTAACGTAATCATTCTTTCAACATTTAAAGGCAAACAAATCCCTCTTCAATGGAATCACTCTCCATACTCATATGTCCCGAAATTCATGGAGTCATATTGGAGATTGGCATACAAGTCATCACCTGTACCTAAAATAGTAAAGCATGAGCAATAAAACACTGTGCATAGTAATCAATCACACGCATGCATTGAAATAGCCATGAATTCCTTATATTGTATGCTAATATGTTATTGGAATGATAAATATATATATGTGTATGCTTAGTAATATAATTAAGGAATGTGTTATTTTATAGGTGATTAGTATTATGAATTAATATTATTGTTGGATGTTTATAAATGTTTGTATAGTATAATAAATGTGTGTCTTTTTGCAAGTTAATATGCATATGTTATGTTTAGAATTTAATTAAATTGCTTTGAATTTGTTTAAAACATGATAGAATTTTTGGCTAAATTTAGACCCACTTGTTGAGCTCAAATTTAATCCAAATGCATTTAAAATTTTCCCAAATTAAACCTAAGACAAATATACCCCTAATGACAATTGTTGGATGAGTATTGGCTTGATTTTGAGCAAATTAAGACCTCCTTTTGGCAGCCTCAAATTTTCATACGAATTTCATCTTCTTTCTTTCTTTCTTTCTTTCTTTCTTTCTTTTCTCAATCCAAAATCTTAAACCCTAAGCCAAGGTTTACTACAAGCTTAAGGATTTGAATAATATTCCAACCAAGATTCACCCATGTGAGTTTAATGCAACCTTTGTCTTTCATTTCATGTTTTATAATGTGTTGTTTGTAAACGTTAGAATAGATGTGATTTTAAGGTGATGTTTGGTATGAGATTTAATTGGTGCATGAATGATAGTTTGTATGGGATTAAGTGGCTAATGGAGTGGTAATTTGCATCTCATAGGGGCATGAAAGTGTGAGAATGAGTGTTATGGAAAAATTGAAGAATTGAGTAGTGAGTTGAGAATTGAAGTGTGATTAGTAATTTGATGATTAGAGGTGGAATTCATGTTGTTAGGATAGTATTTGGAGCATATAACAAGCTTTAGAAAGTTTGGACTAAGTTTGGAAAATTTTTGAGAATTGATCAAAGTGTATAAAAACAGGGGATTTCAAAAACCATTTTCGTATAGACTAGATTTTGAACGTACGCCGGCATCTGGGGATTCTATGCCGCCGGCGTAGAGGCGGTGTAGAAAGCCCACAGAATCAATTTTCCTAACGCCATTTGTTACGCCGCCGGCTTTTACGCTAAGATTTGCCAGCGTCTGTTAATCAGAACGTACGCCAGCAATTTGAGTCTCTACGCCGCCGACGTAGAGGCGGCGTTGAGAGGCCACAGAACCAAATTTCTTAAGGCCGACCGAACGCCGCCGGCTTTCGCTAGACAAGTGAGCCGGCGTTCTTTCATCCATATTGTACGCTGGCTGTTTGAAATCAACGCCGCCAGCGTATGTTTCAAAGCTGCCCGCGTACCTAAGTAAGCGGACGGCTTAGACTTCTCTGGATGTTTTTGAAACTTTGGGTCTTGGATTCAACGCCGGCTAAAGGCCGCCGGCGTAGGATGCAAAGGCTGACGGCGTACCCTTGAACATTACCAGCGTTGGCAGTGTGAATTTTCAGGACATTGTACACCAGCTCAACGCCGCCGGCATTGAGTGCCGACGTATCCCCTGAGCTTTTGAAATTTAAGAAAATTTTCTAAAATTTTCCAAAGTTTGTTATTTGAGTAATTATGTATTTATTAAGCGATCTAGGGTATGATAGGGTGCTTAAATGCTTTATTTTGACTTTGAATCAATTTATTTCGATTTATTGAATGTATTTATATTTTGAGTTAGTCAATTAGAGTTTAAGCTAAGTGTGAACTTTAATATTGATTAAACAGTGATAGATCCTCGCCCAGTCGACTCTGTTAATTCCCGAGCTATATCAGGTACGTGGTAACTTGCTTGCCTCTTTGTTAGGATAGGCATCCGAATCAAACTACCTTAAATTAAGAAAATCTTATTGATATCTAAATGTTGATTGTCGTTGTTTGCCGTTGAATCTGGTTCGGAGAGCGGCACCCTGCTCAGATTGGGGGCAGGGTACTTTCTCGTTAACGGTTAGAATGGTTTAGGAGATATGAGTATCCGAGCTGCTCATATCAACCCCCTGAGCATCGTGATGCGTTACTCAGGAACCCCTAGTATTACGAGCTACGCCGGAAGGTGGGGCTGCCTAGTCTGTATGAACAGTAGGGACCACTCAGGTAGGCGGACGTAATACTAGAACCTTGTTGTCCGGAGTTTGAATACTCCCGTGTTGTCTTATTAATTAAAGACTTATTAATGAATAAGCGATTGTTGCACAATGCATCTAGCCTAAGAATGTGTGACTCACTTCGCATTTGTATTCGTTACTTGTGTACTGGGCCTTTGGTTTATATTTTATCTATTTCAGGTGATGATTCCGATGAGTTCTATACGAGTATGGGGTACGGAACTGACTTTGAAGATTTTCTTGATGGGTTGGAGGATTAGAGATGACCATGGACTCAATGAACCCTATAAATGTAATAGATTAGATGAGATTCATTTGGTTGATGGTGTAAATATTGTGTTAGTAAAGTTGTGTTTTGAGAATTTTGGTTAAGGCTTATAAAAAGCCTTTGGATGTAATATGTATATATATGTATGTATGTAGCTATTTAGAAGTAGAGTTTTTCCGCTGCTAATATCTATGTCTTATGTTGTATAATATCTTATAGAATTAGATAAACAATTACTCAAACTATCCCTTTAGGCAACCTTTCTATAATCTTAGGGGTTATATGTGGTTGGGGATCCGTTATCTCCTATATCAAATATAGGGGTAAAATTCCGGGTCCTTACATGCATGTCATACACTCTTAAGCTAATATAACAAGCACAAGTGAAGTTTGATTAAATTTTAAGCTAACAAACAAGTATTTCTAGCATTCAAAAATACTAACATGCACAAAAATACTCATAACTCCACCAAGAAAAAAGGGATAGAGTTTCCTTAGCAAATCACGCACCGGAGAGGAGTGTTTGATAAGTCCTAGAACTTACCAACAAATAAAAGAGAGAAGCAGTCTCATACAAATCAACTCCACACAAATAGCCATCAATGAGCATGGTCAATTACGACATTTTATATAATGGCCCATTGCTACAACTTCGTTCTAACTCTTAATTGATCATTTAATTTTAGAATATCCACTATCAACTACCCACCTAACCTTACCACAAATATCATGGGGGTTTAGGCACCTACTACATGCTCTCAAAATTGCGATCAAGCTTGTAACCTTGTCTGGGGGTGCTACTTCTTAAGGTAAGCGGCCAAGCAGTTACCACTACTCAATTAGGGTGAGTCAAATTCTTAATGCGGTTATTAATACTACTCTTGTAAGCAAACACAAAATTACGACGTACCTAATAACCGAAATGAGCCTCTAGTGTCTCTTCAAAGCTTGGAGTCCAAAGCTGTTAGCAACGAAATTAATATTCAGTTTAGGCTTAACAAATTTTCCTTGTGGTATTATTCTTAAGATACTCGTTTTGATCACACTCAATTAGGGCATCATTAAGGTAGGTAGGTATTTTCTTTTAAAATAACAACTTCAGGTAAATACAATTAAGATCACATGCCATGTTTCAGTTGTGTTTCCCTTTAAGTTAAAGATCAAAGAGAAACACGGGTAAGTACACGATGCCATATACATACTGTATTCTTCTAGTGAATCATAAGAAGAAAACAGGGGGAAACACGACTAGGAACACGAAGTCATGTTCTAGTCATGTATTGCTATGTTAACTCTATCAAAGAGGTATACGATGCCATGTATAAGCCGTGTATTCCTAGGTTTTCTTGCTCTTGTCATCAGAAAGGAACACAAGCAACTACACAAGATCATGTACCAGTCATATTCTTTAGGAAAACTTTGGGGATGAAAAGTCAAAGAGATACATGGGTAGATATATGACCCCATATATCAACCGTGTACCTTTAGGGAGGTTTGAGAGCAAGTAGGAGAGATACAGGTTAAGAACACAAGATCATGTTCTAGCCGATGTTCCAAACATTTACTTATAGAAAACTTGATTTCTTCAAGTTTATTTGGGTTAAAAGGGAACACGAGTAATACATGACCTCGTGTTCCATTCGTGTTCTCTAGATTTTGAGAAGTTCCATGCTCAAACTTGGTATCTTGGTGAAAACGTGTTTTGGGTGAACTTTTAGGTTTCAAAAGAGTTTAGGTCATCATATCTATGTCTAGCCTTTGTCTAAAGCATCTTCTTCTTTACTAAAGTAGGTTTAACCAAAGTTTATGAGTTTTAATGATTTATTTTGACAGCAACATTCATTTTTACTTATGTTCTTCTGCAATTTTGACAAAACCCAAAGTTAAGCATGTTCTTTCTCCACATTAACATTATTAGCATAATGTTATGTTCCCACCATTACAACTTTCTACCATCAAAAGTTAATGATAGGAATCAACTTCCCATAGGTCCTATTACAAAAGCTCGATCTAGGGGACTGCAAAATTTAGTCTTGAGAATTCTATCCAATCAACCCTTTGAAGATGAATTCGACTTTCTAAATGGCTATGGGGGTATATTACACCAAGGAATGTAATCAATTTGTAAGAAATTAGAAGGAGAACCTGAAAAAGTTGAAGAAAACAAGTCAATTACGACTGTGACCAAGCCGTTTCTGAAAAATGAAGGAACAAAGGAGATCACGGGTGATATCACACTCGTGATGCAACCTATTCCAATGTTTAAAATTTTGCTCTAAGGAGATCATGGCTCACGCTATGGCCATAATTGTCTCCGTTATACCAAACACGGTTGTTTTATGCATTTTGTCAATGTTGGAGATTTTAGTCAAAGGAGATCATGGCCTTTGATTGGTCGTGGTGGAGCCCGTGAATGATGATAACGCTCGTTATCTAGAGCATGACCAATGTTCTGTATTTTGCATGAATTTTTTTTTTTAAGTTGTAATATTTAAGAGTTTATTTGTCATTATGGGGATTAGTATAAACACCCTCTTATGTTAGAAAACCCTAAGCAAGACATTTCAAATTACAACCTCCTTTGTATTGTCTTTCATTTTGAGAGCCAAAGCAAGTAGTTCTTATCAATAGATTGTGATTGTGGCGAATAACAACTCAATCTATCTTATGTGACATATCAAGGTGAGAGAAAGTGTAACTCGAGTTATTATCAATTTGTAATATCTGATACTAACGTCGTTCATATCTTTATTTTCATTGCAAATCCATTTTCAAAGCCTACTACGTCATAGTACAAGCCAGGAGCATATCGGTTAATTTTTCATGTCTTAACCTTCCTTAGGATGTAGTTCCAAACTAGTAGCAGTTGTAGGGAGGGTCTAGGCTTCCAAATGCACTTCAAAGCTCAATTCCTTACTATCCCCAACATGTGCAAGTAAGTACAAGTCAGTTTTCATTGTTTATATGTCAAGAAACTTATATTTCAACCCTTAAAATCCATGGCCTTATCTTATTACGAATTTGATGAAGTTTAGGATATCTCCTTCTCTCCTATTGCACCTTTATTGTCCATGTTTCCTATCATAGAATAGATAATCCTAGATGATTAGTGTTAATCCTCCTTAATCCTTGCTTAATTAACATTAAGTGGTGGCTAAGGTCTAAGGAATCTCACATTAGAATTTTAATAGGCTTCCTTAAGAGGTAAGGAAAGAAAATGAAGAGTATTTATTTGGGGCTAGTAGTAGGGGTCCTAGGGCTTCCATTTGGAGGTGCCACTTGGCATAATCTCAGCCCTCCAACTCCATTAGGTTAATTCATCCATTCCAACCAACCAAATTCCTTTGATTAGATTAACTCCAGCTTAATTTAAATGATCCAACAATTTTATTTTACTCATGTTTTCAAATTAAGTTTCTAACTGTAACCCCAATTTATTTAATAGAACTTTACTTTTTTGGATAATGTTTAGGTCCTTTCAATGTAACAGTAAAAGATAATCCGCACTACTTATGTATACAAAGCAAGATGATCCGCACCAATTTGAAATGATTTGGACCTATTAACACTACATAATTTTTTTAACATTAAAATTAAACTTGAAAAGTTGCAAATTTTTACCTTACTTTTCGAGAGCCTCATGTGTTTGAGTCATATCCAGTTGTGACGAATGATTTAAATCAATTTACAATTGATCTAATTCAAACCTAATGGATGCAATCCATATCTTAAACACTATGATTATTGGGAAAAATCATGCTATTAAACTTTATTCCTAAATATCAAAGATGTTGCTTCTATGGTGTAAACTAGACTCTTGCAAGAGTTTTATTTTTTTTTTCTTCTAACCTCTCTTCTTCTTTTAATAATAACTATATATAAACATCTTATAAATATCTAAAGTGTGGTTTGATACTTGATTATTCACATATCAAGACTTATTTGTATCCTGGGCAATTCCACTTTAAAAACTCTTGCAGCAAACTTTACGTGGGAGGACTAAATTCTTTATAGAAAAATGAAAACCTCTTAAGTCTATCACTGTATTTCGTTTCATTAAGCTAAGTTTATCGTCAATTATTCCTTGCAACAATGATGAATCCCAACTTTCAAAATATTCAACATTGCGGTCAAATTTTAAAATTAAGATAAACCATTAAGAAAATTTGAATATTATATTACTTAGCTCATGAGATTTGTCAGTCTAAAGAGTTGATCCATCATAATTGTATAGCTCTTGAAAAAATATAATGCTGATAGTAGAAAATGACATTCTAATTCTTAAAAGTAACGGTGGATAAAAAAAACCAAACATATTTAATAAAATTCAAACTAAAAACAGAATTTTTTTCCTTTTACTAGTTTGGATGGGAAATTTTACTAAACAGAACCAAATTAAAAATTTAGGGATGGTCTAAAGAGTAAATCGAAGCAAATAAAATAATTATTTAAAAATAAAATAAAATTATACTTGACATTAAAAAATATAAAAATTATCTTGCGACATAGTACTTGAAAGTAATTTTGGTTTATATTAATTAAAATATATAAGTACTTAACAATGGCTATGTTATTAGGTTGCATGCATAATCTTATCTAAAAGTGTAAAATCTACGCTAACTTTATGAATTAAACTAGTTAATTAAACATATTAGAAAGCTTTAATTAGTTGCAGAGTTGCATCTATGAATATTAACTTTATCAATTATTGATCTTCATAAAGAAAAATTCTATGATAGAAAATTGATAAAAGAATTTTTATATTTACATATTAAATCAGTGATTATAATTTTTTTCAACAGAAATTTATATTTTAAGGATAGAAATTATATCTTTAAAACTCAAAAATTTTCCTATACATTAATGGTTCAATTCGTGAATAAAACTGAACCAAATTGAATTTTATGACTTGAAATGATTCTTGAATAGAACCATATAATTCAGTTAAAATATGATGAATAATCATGAATCGATACCTTGTCATTAGGGTTTCAGGTGAAGGAAAATTGGATTCAATCGAAACCAAATAATACCCATCATTGTAAGTAGGATCCTTAGCTAGAGATTGCTATATGAATTTATTCCATTCCTTGACAAAAATTTTCTGTTATACCAAAGTGGTTTTTATAAACAACGATCTCCATTATCTCGTTGAAACTACAAGACATTAAATGTGTCCTTACAAATATAATAGACTAAATTCCACATAAGTCCACAAGCATTATCGTCATCAATGGTCCACCATCTTCTAATTATAGCCATTGCATGACCCACCAACGAATTATTAGTCGTAATATTCATGTAGGCACCTCATTGAATTAAAGATTTAAAGTGCTGCCTTTTGTATGGAAAATCCTATTTTTGTCCGCCACAATCTAGCAGTAAAGTAACAGTTTGATTAAAATTTTGTAGGAATCAACAAAGGCATGAAGAGACCTGAGCAATTAAGAATATTATGATTAGTCGGTTTAAATTTGCGTCGTCAATTAACAGTTCTTACAAGCCAGTCAATGGTTGCTTCTAGCAACAAAAAGAAACAAACAAAAAAGGATCAATGGTGCTGACGTTTAGAGACCATTTTCAAATAAGTGACCTAAAATCCTAGAGAGGTAAATAGATTACTAACTTTTTAGTTAAATTTTTTGTTTTTTTTTTAATTGGTAAAACTCCTAAACCTTGATATACCAATAAACATATTTCTAAATTTTTAAATATTATAAATTTCAATATTTGTGTAAATATAAGGACATTTGTATTTTCAGTTCGAAAGATTTGCAAAAAGACTAAAGTGTAAGAGATGTTAAAATAAATTTTATTTAATAAGTTTGAGAAGCTATTACGGTACTAAGGTCAAAGTCTAAAGAGTTTATTGGATTCCTTCAAAACTTATTGGATGCAACATTTAAAAGTTTAAAGTACATCCGCATCAAGTTTAAAGCTAAAAGGGTTAAATGCAATTTTTTTCCTGTCCTTAGCTCCGGTAATGCAACAAGGATAGAGCTTTGGCAAAGACTAAGTAATCCTCTAACCAAATCGTTGAGGGTTTCAGGACCATTTTTGCGCTCTTTCAGCTTCAAACCTGTGTCTGGTGTTATTAATATCCTTATTATCGAAACTTGACAAAACATCTCATCTTGTATCCCATGAAAGTACCCTAAACACAAATAAGGAAGACTTGTATCCCTTGGAGATACTAGGCCTCCCCTGCTTATAAGTAAACTCTCTTCCTAAAGTCATATAAATAAGAGTCTCTCCCATTAGAATGAATTTACAACTGCTTTACTTTGAATAGAGTGAAACCATCTTAAGCTCTATAACAAATACAAGCAAAAGTTGAATTAAAAGGGAAAAAAAACAAAAGAAAAAAAAAAAAAAAAAGAAAATCTCCACCCTAGTTGTTATTATATTTTGAAATTTATGTGTAGAGATTTTGCCAGCGTTATTTAAACCAAATTTGTTCTTAATTTTATAAATCGAAATACATGGATTACATGACTCAATCTCCGGAATTTACAAAATATCATATATATGTTATGATAGTTACATTTATCTATAAATTTGAACTTTGACACTAAAAGGTGACAAATTCGATTTTTAGACTAAATCTTGTTTTCACGTGAAGTAATTACTTAAATAATGACCATAATATATGTCATCAACATATACTTTGATAACATCTAAGTAAAGATGTGAGGTATCACGAGGAAGTCCAGAGAAAAATTGGTTGGAACAATGAAACTAGAGTTTGTGCTTGCGAAATTTTCGAAAACCCAAGTCAAGGTTGAAACTACAGAATTTTCATGGGAGACGAGGTTTCTAAACCATGTCAATTTTATATCTTGACATTTCTCGTTATATTAAGCTCATTTTCCTTTATTCACTATATAGTTATAATTCTTTATATATTTTTATGCTATAATCCTGCGTAAAAGATAACTATGATGTATTGATATGTGTCTCATAATTTGTGATGTAAGAAACTGTTTACTGTAAAAATGGCTTCCCTCACTGCTGCATTATTGAAGATCTAATTGTTTATTGATAAAGCAAGTTAGTTTGTGACCGATATGATTAATGGCATGAAAATATGGACATTTGCTATATGAACTTTCTTTGTGATATATGATGGCATTTGTAAGTTGCATAGGCATCCGCTTGTCCTTTGCTACCAACAATCGAAGACAAATAGATATGTAAGGGTATGCAAATGTCAATATTGTGCATATAAATATCATATTCCTTAGTATTTGTAATAATTAATTTATGATGAATAACAAAGTCAAAACAAGAAAAGAAATACAACAGTAGGAAAGAGAAGGTAATTCTATTGAACGAAGTATCCATTTGTATCATACTAAGCTAAATAAGGCCGGATTAGGTTTCGAAGGTCATAGGAATGTGGACATAAATATTCTAGAACTTACTTTTACAGGGACATATGAGATAAGCTTTTTATACTATGTACTTACCCTAAAACTTGTACTCTAATATATATATGGTATAAGTTCCAAAATACCTTATGCTCGGGCAATTAAAGATTGTAAAATAATATTAATAAATGATAGTAGAAAATAATGAATAAACTATCACCCACCCTAAAGCACATCTTTTCTTCTACCTCCCTTCCCATATCATTGTTCTTTATTTTTTTACTTTTCTTTCTCATTTTCTTTCCAATCTCAAAACCTCAATCTATTGTGATTTTCAAACCTACACCATATCTAATTTATTAGGTATGATAAGTTTTTTTTCCCTTTTAATATTGTATATTGATTATTAGACATATATAGTATGCTAGAATAGAAACCTTGATAAACCTATTATTTATATTATCATGTATAAACTTTATCTACACTTCTTCATTCCAACGTCATAGCACTTCCACTACTGCTACTGCCACTGCCACTGCCATGCACCACCACCACCACAATATAATATTGCCATCATTGTTGAATCCAAATGATTCTATAGGAGTTACATGCCACATGGCATATAGATACTAATAAAATTTTAATATATGTAGTGTGTACAAATCATAGGTGATAATTGTTTTAGCAGCTACCTATTCTTTCATCATGTGTGTCAAAATATTATTGATATTTACATGTTACATGTCTATACAGATGAGATATAATACTTATTAAATCTTTTATTTCATGGATCCTCATTACTTACAACCACTATGGTAATAATGACAAATATTGTTTTGTCCACTACCTTAAAAAGTTTTCTACCAAACACAATACAAACGTACACAAACGAATTGCACACTATCACTTAGTCTTGCATCGCATCATTTTCTTGGTATAACATGGAACTTGCACTTATAACGTAACTAAGTATGATCTACAACCAGCATTCTTCTATCTAGAGAAATCGATTTATAAGGTGGAGTCACATAATATAATTTAAGACAGTTGACATGAAAGACGACCATGTGGCAAACATATGGGGACCCAAGTTGGTGCGATTATATTTCCTAATTATTAGTTATGCCAAATATTATAAATAAAGTGGCAACATAGGAATCCCCACTTTCCTAAAGGGGTATGGGACTAGAAAAAAAAAATGAATGGACCGATAATGAAGCCTTTAATAAAATAACACATTTATAAAAAGGTCATGGAAGACCTCATAATTGCTTTGGAATGGGAAATGCTGAACGAAAGGATGCATCATGTCTCCTCCACTTTGGACGGCGTCATATGGTTTCGCCCATGTAAACACACACATTGAAAATTTTGCTACTTGATTTTGCCCACTATAATTCGATATTGTCTAATCTTCATGTACGATGCTAGTTCCATCGTTTTATAAATTAACTTTGGGGTATGTTTTGACTGTCTTATGTATTACCGGTTTTCTTATTTTCACCGAAATCAGTCGGCAATCACCATGTATATTGTTATTAGAAGTCTAACAAATCGAACACCTAAGTTTCATTTTGCCACCAGATTTCCTCATTACGGAATTTGTACATATACCTATCCAATCATCTACTTTATGAGCTATTGTAATGAACTTATGATTTATAACCCTCGTTTCTCTTAAGATAATTATGTTTTTTTTTTTACCATTACAACAAAAGAGGGAGAGAATCTAACATGATACCTTTCATTTGAAAAAACAAGAAGAATGCCACTAAACTAAAAGGCCATTAACTAATTATTGTTTGTTTGTATGTCAAGTAATCTATTTCAAATGGAGAAGTTATGTTGATCTTTATCGTCGTTTCCTTCTAGGCCCCTATTGGGTTTGAATTAAAACTAGCTTAACCCAGTCACCTATAAATCTAAGACTCACCCATACCAATAACCATTATTGTTCACTTTGTTGAATAGAATAAAACTATAATGAATGGTCATTATCAAGGATTTGCATACTAGATTGTTATAGCTTTTGAATAAATATTACACTCTTCATTTGGATGTGATGAATTACCGATACGTTGTTCACTTGGATAAAATTTGAATGAGAAATAACTCATTAATTAATCACAAAAGTACCAAAATGCCCAGAACTCCTAAAATACTCTATTGACTCATACTCCCAATCTCCTCTAAAATCAACCAACAGAACAACAAAACATCAATGGGCTTTAGATCTTGAGTGTAGATCCAAAGACAAGGGCAACGATGTCGGCAATGATGTCGGCAATGATGTCAGCAATGATGGTGAAGGAAGAAACGTAACGCTTGTATTTTAAGAGGATGGCACTAGTGCAAGATCCTTGCCTTGTGCAACAACGCAGAAGCCACTATGAAGAGAACAAAGACAACACAAGAGGGATTTAAAAGGCCTTGATGAATGCCATTACCATTGCATGTATGGTTTCAAAAATTCGAAGAGAGAGAGAGCATGAAGTGTTTTAGTAGAGAAAGGAAAGGAAGGGAGGTCAATGTTGCATGTGGAGAAAGCTGAGCTGAGACCTCTAAAGCAGAGCTAGAAAGAAGAGAGATGATTAGGTGTTTCTTTCTTTTTTAATATAAGGTAGGCTAACAAAGGTAATAGTTGAATATATTGAATTCTAATTTTATTTTAGGACTCACAAGGTAGGGTATGGATAAAAATTCTCCAAAACCTGCTCTCACGAGATGAGGTACGTATGAGGTATTTATATCTTATACTCATCTTGAAACCTATACTCTAATATACAAAGGGTGCAAGTTCCAAGTTATCCCATATTTTTCCTATGTAATATTATAAAATTATATTAAAATATAAGACATGAATAATAATAATAATCCATTTGTCATTTTATGACTACTTTTGTTAAATATTATTAATTGTAGACTATGTTCTGGAAATTTTTATTATTGAAGAACTTGTGCTATTTTATTTGGAAGAAATTATTATTTTTATTTTAAAATAACTATGATTATATGTATGTACTTGAACTCTCAAATTATATAAATATTTTATTTCACTTCTAAAACTAATTAATACAAAAGTAGTTCCAAAAACTTTTAATTTGGAATTTGCTATGAGTTCCATAAGTTTGTTTAGTAGTTGACACACCCTATTTGTGTTAAAACTCTTTTTAAAGCTTGAAACTATCGGTAAGTGTACTGGGTGCTTATATAGTAATAAAACTAGTGAGAACCAAGTCGTGATCCATAGGGAGCTAATTAACTAAGTAACAGAATGTAATGACCTCCTCTAAGCTAAGCAAAATGATATGAAGTTTTTTAGCTAAACTAAATGATCTACTTCTACTACTAAAAATTATAACTAATTTTAACACTAAAGACCACTGAGCACTAGAATAACTCTTGAACTCCTTCAAATCATGAGTGTGGCATTATGTAATGGTAAAACTAGGATTTCCTTTCATTGCCATATAATTATAGTCGAGTTTTTTCAATTGGATTTTGATTAAATTCACAAGAATTTACTTCCCTTTCAGATTACGAAATTCTAATTATAGCATAGATATCCCTTTCGAGTAATATATCTATAACCACCAGTTAAATAACACACTTCTCCTACAAATAATGTTACTCTAATTAAACTTTTGATTCAAGTATGTATTCATGTCAATAAACCTCAACTTCAATTACATTAAGAACATGAATTCTAAGATTTAAACCAAAATAGCATGTGTCCATGTCAATTTTAAAATCTTTTTTTTCTATTTCAATTGGATTATCAAATCCCTTTCAAGTATTCAAATCATAATTCGTGAGAAAATCCATAGATAGATTTTTTTTCATAAACATTGAAATAGAAATAATCAAAGTTCCAATTTAACAAAATCTATTATAAGAACAAGTCAACTACTTAAGAAATCCATGAACCCATCGCATAATCCCACTTACAAATTAGCTCATACTCAAAAACATACTTTCATTCATGGAAAGATTGAGCACAACCCATAACAAAATATAATGGAGAGAGTACATATGAAATATCATAAATATCTTCCTAATGATTCTGGGTCCAACTCCACTGTAAAAGTTCATAATGAACAATACCAGAAGTTGAGGTCGAGTGAGGTGAGGTCGGGTGGAATGAGGTGACGTGGATGGATGGAAAATGGAATGTGGAATGGTAGAGAATGAAAGATGGATTCTGGGTTATGGAAGGTAATGAATGATCATTGAGTGAATTGTGAGTGACGGAATGAATGGTGTTTTCTGTGCAAGTGATGATGGTATTTATAGTGTATGGGGTTTAGATCCTCTGTTCCCATATGTACTGAAAATGAGATGTGTGTGTGATAAGGTAGAGTGGACCCCTTAATTACAAAAAGAAAAGAAAACTACCGAATATTTATAAGGAAAGTGACATTAGACACTAATAAAGAAAATAACTAAATGTTGCTCAGATCAGTTGTGGTAAGGCCATCTTGCTTATGAGGTGCTCAGCTTAGCTCATTCTTCTAAATAAGATGAGCTCAATTTTCAAAGTTGAGCTTGTGCATGTTCTCATTTGTTATGTACTCCATCAGCTTAGCTTAGTAATCTAGTGAGGTTGGTGTAGTAGCTCAGGTCGTTGTGTTAAGCTTAGGTCGTTTTGCATGTTATACCTTAGGTCATGTGTTGAGCTCAGGTCGTTTTGCTTATTGTACCTTAGGTCATGTGTTAAGCTTAGGTCATGAGCTTAAGAGTTTAGAACAGCGGCTCATTCTTAGTGATCAATGGAATAGGCTAATGTTAACTTATTGATCTCAACTCAACAAGGACCTGATTTAACAGTTCCAAACTTTTGTTGCCCATGGATTAAAGATCAACCTGGTGGTGCAGCGTCTCACTTACTTGATGTCGAGCTCAAAATCTACTATTGTTGCATAAAAATTGCAAATTTTCACTCTTTTAGTCGCAATTGATCCACAATATTGAAATTTATCATTTTATAGCAGATGTTTACCATAAAAGCGTCAATTTACGCATGAAAGTGAAATAAAATATAGGATAAATGTGTAGAAAATACACATTTATCAATAGTAAATAAATTGTTTTTACATGTATCCATTATAGGCTTAAAATTTTATGCATAAACAAATTCCGTATGTTGGAGAATTTATGGTATTAATAAATTACTTTCAAAATTCCTTTCCACGTGTTTTTTATAGCAAATATAAGAAAATAAGGTAGTTTTATATATCACATAAAACTAATACTCTAAACTTGTATTTTATAAAAGAAAGAAAAAATATAAAGATTTCATGAAAAAATCTATGGGTTCGATAAGGTACCTTATACTCGGCAAGTTTTATAAAGTATAGTATAGGTACAGGGTACCATAGCATAGGTTCTGGATATAAATTTCAATATCCTGTATCTTAGAAGATGGGGTACCATAATACTCCATACCCTACCCATTATGTACCAACTCACTCCTAAAGAAATTCTATTCATTTTTTTTAGTTCATTAGCTCAAATGACAACTAAACAATGTATGTCATAGCAATTCAACAAAAATAAAGAGGGAATGCTATACATATAAGTGAATAGGTTGTAAATCTTTATCCAAGTTCAAATCCTTGAGTTAGTAGGTCCTAGTAGAAAAATAAACAAAAAAAATTAGAAACTTACAATTAAATAATAGTGACGATTTAAACCATTTCAATATAAATAAGAAAAAAATATCCCATTTGATTTATATACACTTCTACCAAAAGAAGAATCTCATTCATTAAGAATATAAAACTACTTGTTGTCTTTCAATTTACTGTTGCAATCTCCCATTATTTATAATTCAACTAAAATTTGATATGATAATACATAAATAAATATACATCCTTGTCAATTCTTATAAAGACCATCAAAGACTTTATACATAATGTTGTTGGACTCTACTTTCATTTAAACTTATTTAACATTTATTCATTTTCTTATATATATATATATATAAATTGTAATTAAAACAAATATGCCAATGGGTAAGAAACTAAACTTAAATTCGTCAACAGTGGATCTAAGTCCCACCTCAGCCCAATCACTTATGCAAGGCAAATACAATCTATTCTTCAACATCAATTGGCTTGCAAGAGACATAATCACTTATGGCTTAATAGACTTAATAGCATTACTAAAATGCCCCCATAAAATAGTTTCTCATAATTCTGTTATATTTTTAGTTGGTAATTACTGAGGTTTAATTAAATCCTGATGCGAACGATATAACAAACACATATTTGAACAAAAGGGAATCGTCCAAGAAAGAGAGGAGGAGTGATGTGGATGACATAATAGACATATATTTGAACAAAAATAAGTCAACCAAGAAGGAGAGGAGGAGGAAGCTCCAAGTCGCCTTGCACCACTGGCCATGGAAGATAAGCCGCCGACGTTGAAGGTCATACCGCCGACATTAAAGGCTACACCGTTGGCATTGGAGTGGCCTACATTACTCTAATTTCTTCTTTAGGCCACCAGCTTTTATTTCATGTTTATTTTTTAGAGTTTTCATATAATAGTATAAATAGTCCTTTAGACTTGTCTTTCTTTTTAGAACTCATCATATACTATTAAAACCCTAAATTGAGAGAAGTTTCTCTTTGATATTGCATCCTTTACGATTGCTGCGTGATTTAGATCACTCAATGAATGCTCTAGTTTATGTTTACGCTAACTTGTTGCGTCAAAGTGGTATTAGAGTGGGAAAGTTCCGGTGGAGATGTCAGGAGACGGCAGCTTAGGAGGCAGTCACTGCTCATACATCATTTAGGATGTGGAAGCCTTGCGAACCAGTCATAGGCTTAAAGGGTGGTATTAGACACTACAGATCAAAGAATCCAATGTTTAGACCAGCATCTTGAAGACCTGATTAAGCGTTTTGATGCGATGGGACCCAATACAAATAGAGATAGAGATTAGTGAGAGATGACCAAAGGCAGGAGATGCTTACAGCGATTCATCAATCGACTTATAACTGAAAATCGAAGAGCTCAAATGTTGATGAAGAATCCAATGAGGAAGATGCGGTTTTGTATGAAAAAAGGTAACAGTGGAAGAGAGGCAGTGATGGTGGTGGCAGATACCAAAGGGGCTACTTGGATACACGATTAAGACGATGGTGTCACATAGAAATAATAGATATAAATCACAGGTGCAAGAATTAATGCACAGGATTACTATTAAGATACTTTGGGAATTATTAATCCAAAGAAGATTTGCAGATGGTTTAGAGAGCTTGAGGATGGATGTACTTCAAAGTCCCAATATAGTCAATATATTTTGCTTTATACTTCTTGGTATTCACTTTTACAATTTCATATTTGATCATGAGGATACTTATTCATGATTCAAGTTTTATCTTCATCATTGGTGGTGAAAAAACCCTTATATCCATATTTAATCCTAAACTCAAGGATGATTTTTTCTCAAGTGGGAGAGAATGATGCAGACGACATAACAAACACATATTTGAACAAAAGGAGTTGTCTTTGAAGGAGAGAAGAAGTGATGCGACAACATAACAGACACGTATTTGAACAAAAAGGAGTCGTTCAAGAAGGATAGGACGAGGAGCTTTAGGCAGCCTTATGCCCCCGCCTTGGAGATAAGATGTTGGCATTGAAGGTTACACCACTGGTATTGGAGCCATCCTAAATTACTCCAATTTCTTCTTTAGGCCGCTAACTTTTATTTCTTATTTATCTTTTAGGTTTTCATGTAATATGATAAATAATCCTTTAGACTTGCCTTTCTTTTCAGAATTTATCATATACTTTTGAAACCCTAAATTGAGAGAAGTTTCTCTTTGAGATTGCATCCTTTGCAATTGTTATGTGATTTATATCACTTAGTAAGTGCTCTAGTTTGTGTTTACACTAACTTGCTGCATCAAATTCTATAAAAAAAAAATATATTTTTCATATGCTTCCATTCGGTCTCAATCACTCACAAACTAAAATCTTATATCACAATAGCAAAATAAATACATAAATAAATAAGAAAAAGTGGAGAATTTTCTCCATTCAGTCATGACTCTACTTAAATGGGGAAAAGATTATGGAAATTAGAAGTGCTTTTACCAATATCAAAAAGTACTTGAGGAGATTAATTATAAAGCAATTTATAAGCAACTAGCAATAGACTCTAACATAGAGTGCTAGTAATTAAAAAAAAAACAAGGAATTGTGATTTGTGATAAAAACAACAATATGAGTTGTTATTGGTGCAAATTTTATTGAGTGTTAAGGTTTTCACAAATTTTAAGGTAAGGTTTTACAATAATTTATTAATAAACTATTGCTCAAATAAAGGGCATAATTTTTATTATTGTTAAGGAAGTAAAACTTATGCTTGGTGGTTTTTTATGATTGGTGTGCAGTTGCAAATCAAAAAGCTCTATAAATAAGAAGTGAAATTAGTGCTAGGTGGTTTTTAATGATTGGTGTATGCAAGTTGTAAATCAACTAGATCTATAAATTCAAGGTAACTATGAAAGTTATAGATTAAGAGAGTTTTTCTTTTAATACCAATTTATTAGTAGATGTATTAGAGTTTATGTTTTTATAATTGTGAATAAGAATGTTTCATCACAGGAAAAGAAAACATATATTGTTATGATTTGATGGACATGTATAATGGAAGAATTAGATAACACTTAAGTTAGACTTAAAAGGTATAAATTGATGTGGAGCATCAAAAGATTCAAAGATTGTTGGTTCGTTCAAAAAAAAAAAAAAACTATGTTGTTAAAGAGTTTAATTTGCTAAAGAGGAAAAGTTGTCCCAATTGGATTATGCTATAAATTAATTATATGAGTTGTACATATCAAGGATTCATGGATTGATTTTCTGGTAAAAATGTATTTTCCAGTAAAAATATACTTAACAAAAGGTGTGCTTTAATTTGTCATGATACAAAACATTCAGTCAAGAAGCATTTTATGTCATGTACTCAAAAATATGGAAGAGTTAAAAAAAACACATAAACTTATTTTATAATTAATTTACAAGGCGTTAAATAAAATCATTATAATTAATATATTAGTTATATTAAGGTTAATGGTTGGTCCTACTAAATATAGTAGGTTATATTACTTTAGTTGTTAAACTTAACAATTATGTCACGCTCCAAATAGGGTTTAGAGCACAAATAATTGCATCATGTATAACACTTAAGCGTTATAGGTAAAGGCTATTCTTAATTAAGTGAGTTTCTAACCAATTTTAAATTAAAAAATCCTTATTTAGTTTCATAAATAATAGTAAATAATCTCTCAATAATACATCAAAAACCTCACAATACAAATATTAAAGTCTCAGATTAACAATATAAAAATATTATGCATCTAAGATCCACTCGTCTGTCTCTCACCAGCATTCAACCCATAGCACAGGTAGTCAAAGTATCCTTATTAGCAGCATCATCATCATCGTTACCTTTAAAATAAAAGAATGAGTTAAAGCTAAGTACAATAGCAACACAAGCATATACAGTATGATCACACACTCTTATTCTAATGCACATACAACAACTATCAATTTATATATTTAAATTAGGTGAAGCAAATTAATAGTGAAGCACTCACACTTCGGCAATACGATTGGAAACTTAGGGGTCCTGAGTAGTAGCAACTATTTAGAAGGTTGATATAGGCAATGCTGATACCTATATATCTTAGCTCTATATTAAATAAGTAGCCTCGTCTTGGAGTTATAGTAATTACTCATCTTTATCCATACCAATCCATTATTGAGAATAAGTATAATAACATAGCACATTTATTACACCACTTATTCCAACTTCTCTCCAATATAAATAAAAATTACGCCACTACTATTCGCCCTATTAGTGACCCACTAAGCGTCCATAGTGGCTTAAGCATCTAACTACAGTGTTGACACCATCATGCAAGATTGTTCCTCCTTAGACCAAATCTCAAAAAGAACATAAGCACACTTAAGCAATCTATCACGCCCTAAATAGGGTAAAGGAATATCCAAGTTTGCCACGTATAACACTTAAGCATTATACACTAAGACTACCCTAAACTATTAGTTCATCGTGATTGTTTGCTAACAAATTTTAGATTTTGAAATTGTTTAATTAGGTTTTGAAATCATTCAATTATGTAGCTGAAAAATAACAAAAATACCAAAATAGATAATTATTGGTATAAGATATCTAATAAAGGATTATAAAACCATGGCCTTAGAACTAGGCCCTCAAAAGAAATACTAAACTAAAAAGATAACTATAATTTCTTTTAAGATTACTCATAATCCGATGGTCCTAGCCACTCCGGTCATCAACAAGCTTATATTGGTTCGTCCCATACCTAAGTCACACATATCATCAAGTTTTGAAACTGCCATCATCTGAAAAAGTAGAGAAGTAAGTCGAAGCGTAATACACAACAACCAAACACATGCAATATGACATACACACCTAAACTATATGCAATGAAACAACCACCAACTTACAAATTTCATTTAAGAAGAAACAATCATCATACATTCACACTCTGGATAGGGAATCTAGGGGTCTGAGTAGCAGCAACAACTCAAGGGGTTGATATAAATAACCCGAATACTCATATCTCCTATAGGAATCACTATAGTAATAGCCTCATCTAAGGTTCATAACCATTACGCATCTCTACTTATCTAATTCATACTACAATCCAGCTCAACCGATCATATAAACATGAACCAATTGCATTGCTTTTCTAGAGTCTAAGTAGACGTTATCCCGATACGTTTACTCTATCAACTATCGCTGAACCACCAATGATATATTAATAATAATGACAAGGGTGGCTTAAGCGCCTAACTGCTATGTCAGCATCGCCTATCAAGGTTGTCGCTCGTCTAACCAGATTAAACGACACAAGCACAAACAACAATCAACGTGAGTTTTAATTCATTTAAGATACCTACCATAGACAAACAACATGCAGTCTGTAGTCTAGTATAAATAAGAAGGTAAACCATAAGTTATAATAGAAGGTCAATTAGAACTAATAGTATCTGTATGAAAGATGTCTCAAGTAAGTATTGAGTATATGATTTTTTCAATTTCATAGTAATTACTCGATTATATTTAATTATTCATTAAGGTAAGATCTTATATATGTTTATAGTAAGGCCTTGATCAATTCCATTTTAGGGTATTGGGCTGTAATTTGGATTAAGCCCATGAGTATAAAGTTTGAATTTCTTATTTGAAAATACTAGGCCCTTAGGGTCCCAAAATAGCTCCAATAAGAATATAACTAAGTCTTGTAATTTTTAAGGTAATGAGCTTTACAAAAGTTATAATTGAGTCTATTAAAGAATATAGATTATGGTTTTAGTATATTTGAGCTTATTAAATGTTAGAACTAATTGATTAAAATTAAGTGTCGGACCTAAAAATTGTATATAACCCAAAAAAAAAATTAGTTTTAATTTTTAGCTATTGGGCCTTCTAAATTCCTCTTTAGGCCCACTAAGAATATTTTACACTTATGGGTTGAAGAAGTGTTACATGAGCCCATTAGGTAATTATATACCACGAAATTGATAATGAACTTAAATAATTCGAATTAGGCCCAATTAGAATAATTATGAATCATTGGGCCCATATTTGGCAATTTAAGTCCATGAAGTGTAATTTAGTAATTATTTGTTTTGCGACCCAAAAGCTCTAAAAAAGTCAATTAGAGTAATTTAGGCTTATTAATATTGGAATAGGCCAAAATAGCTGAAATCAATATTTGGACCCTAAAGAATTTACTAAGCTCATATTAGTTTATTGAAGGCCCATTATAGATTTAGATAGGTTTAATAGGTTAGAATAATTTAAATAGAACAATTAAGTCCTCATTTACATTTAACAAAAATTGAACTTATTTATGTTTATAATGAGTATTTTAATAATTTTTCTAATTTATAGATTTCAATATTTTAGAATTTCAATTAAATTTATTAAATTCAATATTTTACTAGATTTAACTTATGGTTCGGCTTAGGGAAAGATATTTAGTTCAAATTATAGTCAACCATAACCAATTTTTTTTTCCATTCACAATCAGGCTAACATGAATTTAATCCTTTTCATTCTCAATTGAATTCTGACTCAGATCCATTCAATGCTACTGTGCCAGTATTGATAACTTCAATCAATTACTTTATATTTCGATAATTATTTAATTAATTAAACCATATAATCATACATGCATATCTTAGTTATTATTAATCAAATATATACTCATCAAATTCAACACAATCCAATACATTTCATTATATTTGAAAATCAATTTCACATGTACTTTTCTATTTATACATGTTATTTGGCATACATTTAACACATATATAATTAATATACTTTTCCATATAACCTTCATCGATCTAGCATTATTTTGATTAAATATATTGTGTATATATAATTTACATGTATTCAACATTTTCGCTATATACAACATGATTATTTTTAAATTCAATTTAGAGTTTATTTAGTCAAATCACAAGAATCTCATGAACATACATGCAATATTAGTTCATCTACTCAGCTTTCATGCAAATCGTCACCAACATCATCAATTGGAGTCATTAGTTCATCTACTCAGATATAGATCTTTTTTTTTTTTTTTTTTGGTTTACATTGTTATTACACTGTGTGTCATAAAAGCAGAATCAATTTCAATGCCGTATACATCTTTTATACAAAACCAGTAGAAAAATTATTCATATTAATGACATTATGTAAGTATAAAAACCGTATACACGTGTATAATTTTGGCACTTATATATTTAATATGTATTTTATATATAAAAGAATATGATTTAACATTTAGATCCCAATTTAATCATCAATATTACATTATTCATATAATCACAAGCAATTTAATTAATAGACTCACTTGTATTAGTATAAATTAATGAATTTCCCCTACTCCTTCAAATTCTATGAAGCTTCAAATGCTTAATCCCTGATTCCACTTCAATTAACTCCTAATAATTCAAAAGAAATTAGAGATTAGAAAGGAGTTTAATTGGGTATAAGAATAGGATCGTATAATATTATAGGGTTGAGTTACCTGAATAAGCTTGTATTAAGAGTGGGCTTCTAATTTTTTTTTTTTTTTTTTGGGAGCTCAATATGTGAATGAAAGCATCTATTTTCTACTGAGAATTTAGGGAAAGGGATGTGTAACTAGGGTAAAACTTGGCCAAAATAAAAGAATGAAATTTATAAGTTAATTGGGTATAAAGACCCGACCCACCAATCCTTAAGATTTAGCAAGTCAAGTCCCCAACCACATATAATATTTTCATATTATATGTAAGGTTGTCCTAAATCTAACAATTTATGTGAATTGTTTGTTTAATCCCACTATAACTTGATATAAAGAATTTTTACAAATGGATTACTCACTTGAGTAATCTATTCATATAGAACTTTAAAGAAATAATTTACAATTTGTGTCAAGCACATGACACAACAAAACTTACATAAGTTTTTACAAAACAAGAAAAATAACTTTAAGTCTTTATATACAAACAAGGCTTAACTAACAAGCCTCTATTCAAAATACAAAATACAATATTTGAACCAACAACTTGTTCAAAAGTTTCCTTCCTTGCCATCTTACACTCGATTCCTACTCGCCCCACTCATCCATAAACTTCTCCCAATCCGACCATAGCCCATATCATCATAACATCATCACACCTGAAAAGTAGCAACAGTGAGCAAAAGGCCCAGTACACAGCAACAACACTCAAAAGCATAGTGGTAATCATACCTAGACTAAATGCAATGCAACACTAATGTTTTATTTATCTTTCTTTAGTAATCATAGATCAAATTATCATTGGAGTATTCAAACTCCGGAACAAGCCATGGGATTCTGGGGATCCTGAGTAACGCTCACAACGCTCAGAGGGTTGATATAGATAGCCCGAATATCTATATCTCCTAGATAACATTACACTGAAAAGAATAATCTCATATAGGTTATATAGCCGTTGCCCAACTTCACTTAACTCAATCCATAATATAATTAATTCACATGCTCCCATAAACATTGAATTAAGTTATACTATTTCTTTTCAAGAATAAGTAAATGTTGCTCAGTTACTACATTTCCTATCGATTATCCGCCGAGCCTAGTCATTGCATCATGACTATTGGCCTAAGCACCTACACTAACATATCATTGCATCATGATAAGTTACCGCTCCTCGGACCGGATTCAACGATGAAAACATAAGCAATTCAAGCAATATTTAAGTCACTTAGAATTTATATCAAATTTAAGTATACCTATCGTAACAAACATACAAGCAAGTCACTGCGTACCTATACTAGCTCGAGAATCAATAGAAATAACCGAAAGGGGATCACTCACTGTAAAAAGAAGTAATTATAAACTCACACTTAGTTCAAGTACTAATTATCTAGTTGAAAATAAAATTAATCAAAGAAATTCAAATAAATTAATACAAAGTCATAATAAAGCATTTAAACATCCTATTTTATCATAAAACACTTAACAAATACTTAATTGATCATATATCAAACTTTGGAAAATTTTGAAGAAAGTTTTTAAAATTCAAAAGCGTAGGGGATACACCGGCACTCAAAGCTGGCGGCCTTGAGCTAGTGTTCAACACTATGAAAATCAACACTGCCAACGCTGGCAGCGCTTAATGGTACGCCGGCCGCCTTCATTCTACGCCGGCGGCTTTTGAGCCGGTGTAGAATGCAAATCCAAAATTTTTCAAAACGTCCAGAGATGTGCAAACCGATCGCATACATAAATACGCTAGCAGCCTCTCACTATACACCGGCGGCTTTGATTCCCAGTAGCTGGCATACAATGTGAAAGAATGAACGCTGACTGACTTTTCCAGTGAAAACCGGCGGCGTTCAAACGGCTTTAATAATTTTAACTCCAACACCGCCTATACGCCGGTGGCTTAGAAACCCCAGATGCCGGCATACGACCAAAATTTAGCTTATACGAAAATGTTTTGACTTTCCCTGTTTTATTACACTTTGCTCACTTTCAAATATTCTCAAACTTAGCCTAAACTTCCCAAAGCTTGTTATATGTTCATTACATCATTCAAACTACATAAACTCCAATTCACAACATCAAACTCTCCACCACAAATCATCATACATAAATCATACTTCAAACCCCAACTCACTACACCCAACATTTAGTCATCAACCACTTGCATTTCTCAACACTTGTAATCTCTTATACTACATATACAGCTAACTCCTATAACAACAAAACACTCCTCATGCAACCAACAAAGTATATAAGTCATCAAACACAATTTAAGCTTAAAACCTATTGCCAAGAAACAATGAACTTGCATATTTTGAAGACATGAAAAACATACTTACCAATACAACTTTAGACCTTGGTTTTGTGATCCTCTAGCATGCTTTTGATGGTGGAAAATGTAGAAAATGAGAGGCTTATCTATATAGATCCATGGGGGAGCTTTGGAGAAAAAGAAAATGGGGTTTTGAATCTTTTGAAGTCTTGTTTTGGAGGTCTGAAATTTGTACACTAATTTTGCACTATTAAAGTTGATATTATCTTAAGGTTTGACTTTTGAGGCATAAGAGGTTAAGGGCACTTAATGACTTATCATTTGCTAATTAATAAACTTGTCTTTGGTTAATTAATGAGGTGTTTAAGCTCCCTTTAAGGTAAAAAAAAAAATATGCTATGGTGAGGCTTATGTGCATGGATCTATTTATTCATTGTACTACATTCCAGATATAATTCCTACATGTTAATGCAATTTAAATTTTATGAACTAAATATTTAATAAATTCTAGAGTATTTGAATATTTAACACAATAATAAAACACATAATTCATCATGAACACAAATCACATTCAATACATATCAAAAGCATATATATAAATTCTATAACACATATAAAATATAAGTGGGAAATTTCATGGTTATTTCATTGGGTATCACAAGCAATAGGTTTTAAAAAGATTTTGAGATGGCATTGTGTATAATTATTATTTTAAAATTATGCTAAAACTAGGACTTGATAAGGACTCTTGGATAAAAGTTAATAGAAGATGATATGGTAATAGATATGGTATAATCTCTAATTATCTATGAAATTAATTACTTATTCAATCACATTAATTTTTTCGGCTGATAATTACATTAATTCATTTATCCATAATTATACAGTTTTCTTGGACTATTTAGTTAAATCATCTAAATTCAATTACTAATTTAGGTTCATAATTACCCTTTTTCACTAATTAGTTAGCACTTTCCTAAATTAGCTTCCTAAAATTTAGGATATTCCATAATTGTTATTTTAATCGTCTTTAGGTATTAAATTATTTTAGGATGTCTATCCTAACAAGCAACATTCAAGTCACTGCGTATCTGTACCCAAAAGGAATCCCACCATAAACAAATTATAGGTAATCATAAGTTTAAAGTTACTAATTCAATCAGTTATTCTTATTAGATCAACTATTAATAAATCCTAAGTCAAGTTTTATATATTATCTATTAAATTTAAGATTTCTCAAAATTCATATTTAGATTATTAACTTATAATTCAATATCATGTTCTAAGTAATTTTTAGTTTATAATCATCTAATGTACAAAAGTTCATTTTATACTCAGACCAATCACTTAAGCTTACTTTATGCTTAAATAAGACCTTTAGGTGATATTCCTATTAATACAACTTATAATTATACCAATAACTTTTATTAAGTAAGATTATTCATTCAAAATATAAATAGCCTATTCATATCATTAGTAAACTCAACTTTACCTTTAAGTATGCTTAGGAACCTAAACTAGTTTCCTAATAAACTTATATCATCTTATAATTGATTATTTATATCTATTTTATTAAATAAATTCCTAAAATCAAGAAATTAATTATCCATCTTAACATTCATATTTTAATATGAAAACATAGTATTTACAATTATTATGTATTTATTAATTATAACCAATTTTATATAATATCATTTATACTTTACGAATTAAATCATCAATCACACAGGTATTTCCTAAATTCCAGCATGCATTCATCAACACAAACTACTAATATTCATCATTCGTTCCTAAATCATCCTAAACATGTTTATTTAATATTGTTCCTTGTAATAATTCCTTAGATCTAAACTTTACAATTTAAAACATGAATTATTGATCAAGAAATCATCAATCGCATTAGTTTTTCCTAATTTCCAACACATAAACATCATCATAAACTAATATTAATCATTATCTATTCCTAAATCTATAGATTTAATATCAAAATCAATGATTTCATTATTCAATCATTGAATAGCAACATAACATATGAATAAAAGATTATAACATAGATTTACTTATCTGTGATGAATAAAAACACATTTTTAAACTACTACTAGTACCAATTAAAGGATTGCTTGTTGTGAAAGCTTCTTAAGCACACATCTTCCCTCCTCTTGATTCTTGATTATCCTAAGATAAACTTTGTATTAATGTTGTGATTACAAGATTAGGAAATTTAGGTAATTGTACTTACCTTTTTCGCTTGATTTCTCTGTGTACATCTCTAGATCCTAAGAGAGAGTTTTATTTATGTTTTTCTTCCAATAGAAATTAGAGAGAATTTTGAGAGTAACATTCTTAAAAAAGTCTTGAGATTGAGGAAAGAGGAGGTGATTTCTTGAAGAAGTCTTGTAATGTGAATAATGAAAGGAAAGAGGAAACTACGGCTTTTACATGAGGGTGAGATGCCTTAAACCTATAAATTATAGTTTGAAATAGAAATTATTTACATGCCCTCATGTTTTGTATTAATTAAGTTACAACCTGAATTGTTCTTTTTACCTCACATTGCTTGTTTTTTGATATGTGATGCAAATTAATTAATATTCTTCTTTTTAAATTACTTGCTCTCATAATTATTAAATTCCAAATTTTTATGCTACTTTATATATTCTTAGAACTTTCCTATTATATTTATTGAATACTATTACTATTGCTATTAATTTTTTTATTATATATTTTATTCCAATACAATTGTTATTGTCTATTAATGTTATTATCTTTATTATTGTTATGTATTTTGTAAGAAATTTTCTAGATATTTCAAATTACAAATTAGTTGACTTAGTATTTGTTGCTTTATAAAGTCAATCTTTTTGTTTACTTGTATAAAGGGGAAAAATTGACTTCCTAAATAGATGTAATTGAAAAAGGTTAATGAACTAGTATTAAAGTCCATATTGAATGTTTGTTAAAAATGTAAATTATATAAAGGGGAAAAAATCACTTTGTAATTGAAAAGGTTAATGAATTAATATTAAATTTCATATCGAATGCTTGATAAAAATGTAAATTTATAATGCTTAGTGATTTCATAATCAATATTAAAACTCTGTTGAAAACATAATTATTAAATTTAAATTTTCAAATGATTTAAACAAATCAATCCACTTAAATTCAGGTTTTGACGTTATGGTTCACCTATTAATTGTAATAAAAGAGCTAGCACTAATAAGTATATGTATGTATATATATATATGTATGTATAAGTAATGTTAAAGCTTACAATCAAGTACTAGTGGACATAGTTACCATAAATATTAATAATAATAATAATAAATGGATAAACATATATAATAGTAACAATAATACATGTAGATACATAAGTAAACAAACAATAAGAAATAGAAGCAATATAAATATATGCAAACATATATAGGGGTGCGAGTAAATAATAGCGATAGCAATGCTAATAGGTAAAACAAATAAGTAGTTGAAACAATGCGGGGGAAGGGAAAAAGGAATGGTTAAATAGTAACAGATGATGAGTAATTATTTAAATTATGTGTTTTAGCTAGTAACTTATATTATGACATAATTGATCTTAATTGGTAATAATATTACCTTAGAATGGATTTAGAGGTACACATCCTATTTCTTAAGTTCTAACCATGGGTAAGTCAAAGCTACATATTTGGGTTAAAATCTTAAATCACTATGAGTAAGACATGATGAATGTGTGATGTGGTGCATCAGAATCTAGTAATAATGTTGATCTAGCAACTTTAAGGTTTTGAGATATAGGTATGCAATGACAAGTGTGTTACTAATGTTATTATATCATTCTTTATTAGGTTCCTTATCATATTTGTAAGGACCCAACATGCCCTACATCTAAAATTCAGGCATAACAAATCCCCTAGCCACATATAATACCTAAAATATTACTTGCACTGGCTTCCTTAAAGGACCATTTATCATGAAAATTACTAGCCAGTTGTAATTACTAAAATCATTTGGTTAGATTTTGGAAACAACTGGATTTAACAGCAATAAAAACAAATTTAATAAAAACATTTCTAGCTTCCATCCGTACGAGTAGATCAACTTTTAATATAAAATCATACCATCAAATAACTCATATACATTTCATGATGGTAAACAATACTTTAAAGAGCTTAATACAAAACACAGGCTTCTTAACTAAGCCCTTAAAGGATATACAAACTTTAAAAATAAATCTAGTCTTAAACAAAATGAAAACAAAATAGAATCCTAAGATCCTATCTTGACTCACTCTTCAATGAATCCTCCTGAATGGTCTATTATACCTAAACTAAAGATCTACATCAATACCACCATCATCATCATCATCATATCATTATCAATACCTAAAAAGAAGATAACAGTAAGCCGAAACCTAATACACAACAACACAAGCACACACGAGATGACATAAAAGCTTAATTTAAATGCAATGCAACAAAAGTAATTTATTATCTTTAAATTAAAGTGAAACAATCATCACCTGATCACTCACACTCCGAAACAAGCCTCTAAGAATTTGAGGATCCTAAGTAACAGTAGCTATTTAGGATATTGATATAAGCAATCCAAATACTTATATATCATGTATTTAACCAAGAAAGAGAAATAACTTCATTTACGGTTCACAGTTGTATCGCCCTAATAAAAATTTAATCCGATCAATTAAAACTTAAGGCACTATCGTAATACTCTAAAGTATTACACGCTCAGGCTTCCTTAAAAAGATTTTGTTTATGTTGAACATTGCTACTTATTTTTAAGTTATGAAATCTTTCAGTTAGATTCTAGCAACAACTAGATTTAGCAGTGGAAAAAAATTTATTAAAATCATTTATAAAACTCTACTCCCTACAGAGCAAACCAATTTTCTAAGAAACAAAACTTTAAAAGAACACTTTATAATCTACTCTTAAGGGTAGATTATCATTTACAAAACCTATGGGCATTAACAAGCCCCATTAAAAGAATAATACAACTTTAAAATGTAAATCCAGCTCTTAAAATAGAAAAAAAAAAATAAATACAAAAGAAATCCACAGTCCTAAACTCACTCCACTGATTCAACATCGCCTAAACCCGAGATGAGCATCATCTTCATCAATCATCATCAACAACACAATCATCACCATCATCAAGTCAAGACCTAGAAAAAGAACAATGATAAAAATAATAAGCCGAAACTCTGTACACAGTAACACAAGCACATGCAGTGTGACACACGACTTAACTAAATGCAATGCATCAATCAACAAGTTATTATCTTTTCTTTAAAGTAAACAAACAGCATGGGAGTATTTAAACTCCGAACAACAGGGATAGCGTGGAAACCTAAGTAACGATCACGACACTCAGAGGAATGATATAAGCAGCATGAATACTTATATCTCCATAAACAAGAAAAATAGCTTCATCTAGGGTTAACAGCCGTTACACAACTCTACTTAAACTTAGTCCACAACATGAATTTAGTTCACCCATTCCCATAAACGTTGAACTAAACCATGGTATTTTCCTCCAAGTTTAAGTAAATGTTACACTAATACTATTCTCCCTATCCGCTACCCGCTGAGCCATTAATGAAAGTCATTGCATCATGACAAGTGGCCTAAGCGTCTATTCTAACATGTCATTGCATCATGACATTTAAAAGATAATGCTGCTCCCCGAACCGGATATCGAACTGCCATCTCAGGTCTGAAACGGATTTAAACGGCGGAATAGACAACCAATTCAACAATTATTAGGTTGAGTTTAAGTTCTTAGTCCATTTAAGATGTCTATCCTAACAATCACCATGCAAGTTACTGCGTACCTTTAAATGACGCCCACAACTCAAAAGAATCAGAAGATAACCCAAGAGAATCCACAAATCAGATTCAAACATCTGTTTCAAGAAATCGAACTCTTATAAGAACATTTTTCTACTTATATCAACTTTTATTAAAATCCTACTTAAGCAGACACTAAACTAGAACCCCGCTATGGCTGTGAAGATCATCCCGACAAAATAGAGACAGTTCTCCTTTGTCTGTCAAAGTATTTGTTTTCATTTTGATTATAGTTTCTTTTTACAAAAACATATACAAAGCAATTACATATACAAAACATTAATAACTTATGCAAATAGACATTTATAACAATGTACTCCTCATGCTAATCAAAGATCATTCTAACCTGTTAATCTAATCCAATTATTAGATATTAAACTCATTTTTTACTTAATCTTAGCCAAACTGATTAGAATTAGTCATTTAAGTCATTTACTAAATCAAGTTGATTAAACTTAAACAATCTAACTCATTTTAGCTTAGTGAAGTTCATTAAGCTAAGTTAGACTTAGATTAATTACTAATTTATTATATATCTAAGATTCATGTTACTTAATCTTAAGTTAGCTTAAGCCTAGCCAAATTCATCAAAGTTAAACAATCTAATCCATTTTAGTTCATTCAAGTTCACTTAGTCAAGTTGAATCTAGAATTATCAACTAAGTCCGTTTTATAACTAACTTATATTTTTCATTCAATTATTGGTTAAATCTATAAATCTAATTAACTCATGTTATTTACATAAATTAATTAACATAACACATCAAATATCACTTATCTATCTCATTTTAACTTAAAAAGATTCGTTTACACTTAATAACAAACATTTAGATAGTAAATACAAGTTTTTGACTAAGTTTGAAAAACACAATAGCTGGAAAGAACTAAAATTTAAGCATAGATACTTTTCGAATTGTAAAAACTCAAAACATGAAAGTTATATATCTCTTTTAATTTTTCCAACGAAACTTGAATCACCTCTATCCAAGGTTAGATGAAAAATTTAAGAACAAAATACAAAATGTCATCGCTGCAAGGGAATCCAAACGGGCCGTACGGAAGGCAGTTTCAACCTAAGGATTTAAATCAAAAATGATCCAAGAGTAAAATACCCCTCGAATGGGCCATTTGACAGGGTGTTCTGATCTTTACAACTTGCCCTGTTTACTTTCTTCTTTTTTAACACTTTTTACACATTTTACTTCATCAAAACATCACATAAACTAGTTTTCATGTTTCTAACACTTTTCATATTCATTCAACAACATTAAACACAATCAATCAACACATTAAACAACCCAATTCTTCAAACCCCAAACTAGTATTCATCTTCTTTCTCCTTCACAATCCAACCTCCAACATATAATTAACCAATAATTACATTGTAAACAGCACTTTGAACCCATTTCTAACTCTATATATCAATTATAAGCTTGTAAATAACAATTAAAACAAAGATAATTCAAGATAGAAAACTTAGCTTTAAGCTACTCATGCAATTCCTTCTTCTTATGTTGTTGAAGCTTTTCTACGTGATTTCTCTTATCCAATCTTCATTTCTTACTCTAATTTCTCTTCTAGTTTCCTTGAAATTGAGATGTGGGGAGATGAATTGAGGAAAGAGGGAAATGAAAAAAAGAAGAAGAAGGAAGAATAGAAAAAAGAAAGAAAACATAAGGTAAAAAGAAAAGGAATGCATGACAAAGAAAAATGAAAACAAAATAAAGGGAAAAGGATAAATATAAGGTATTTTCAAAATAGGTATTAGATTTAGAACTATAGATCAATATCTATAGTTCCAGAAGTATCTAGAAGATAATTTTAGAACCGATAGGTTAGAAATTAAGAACTCTAGATGAGAACTTAATTTAGAAATTTTTTTAGATAAAAGGATATTTAATTTGAGTTCGGTTTAAGAACTGATGTTTTTATACAAGCAAATGAACTCAAATTTTGTAAAGATTTAGGAATTAGTGTTTAGTCTAAGAATCAAGAGTTTAGGAATCCTCTAAACATTTTAAATAACATGTTTAGAGATTTTAGTTTTCAAATCTCAAATTCGACTTAGTTAATTATTAATCTAGTTATGTCAACTTGTCTAATTATATCCTATAATTCGTTTAACTTATTCAAATCTATCTAAACTTCTAATATATATAGAGATTTGGGTCATTTTAATAGTAGTTACGCATCTCTACTTATCTTAGTCTATAATATAGTACAGCTCAACCGGCCCATAAACGTGAGCCATACTGTATTACTTCTCTCTAAGCCTAAGTAAATGCTATTCCAATACTATTTGCCCCATCAGCTACTTGTTGAGCCACTTATGAATTGTCATTACATCATGGCATACCATTGCATCATGATGAAGGTGGCTTAAGTGCCTAACTACCATGTCCGACTCCAAACAAGGTTATCACTCCCCGAACTAGATTAAACAGCACAAGCACAAACATCATTCATTAATTATTAAGCTATCTTTAAGTTTTAATTCAGTAGGAATGCCTATCTAATAAACAATAAGCACATCATTATGTACCTTATTTAATGTCTAGATAATCAGAAGATGGTCTAGAAGAATTCTCAGGAGTTGATCAAAAGATAGGCTCAGAGACAAACAAGTATCTATTTCATAAAACTAAACTATATAAGAAACTAAATTAATTTTCCACTTATATCAAACTCGTTTTAAAATCCTATTTGATTAGACACTAAGTAGGAACCTCGCCACGGCTCTAAAGATTGCCCCATCAAGATATGAACAATTCTCCATTATCTGTCAGATTATTTCTTTTCTCTTTGTTTATGATCATTTATTATAAAAACATCATCACATCATATTGTTCACTTTCAACATATCATTTATAGCAAACATACATTTGAAACAAGATACTCCCTATGCTATTTATAGTTTAAACCTATACATTAAGCTAAGCTAAAACAAGTTATTAAACCTACATTAACTTAACCTTAACAAGTTGATTAGAATTGATCATTTAATTCAATTACTAAGTTAAGTTATTAAATTTAATAATCTAATTCATTTTACTCATTTAAATTTTGTTAAGCCATGATGAACTTAAGATTGTTAGCTAAGTTCATTTTATACATAGAAACTACGTTAACTCTTATTAATTACTAAACCCATCAATTTAATTAATACATTCTTAATTATATAAATTAACTAACATAATACATTAACTATCACTATTTTATTTCTATTTTTTTATGAAGAACACAGTTAAATACGCATGTCGTGTTTCCCCTGGGTACATGCATAAGAAGAAACATGATTAAATACATTTCATCATGTTTTCATCATGCTTTGTGCTTTAGGGATCAAAGAGAAGCACGCGTGATACATTTAGCGTGTTTCAGTAGTGCTTCCCTTTAAATAGAAATATTTGAGAAACACGACACAGATGAAAAACACGACGTGATCTTGCCAAGCATGCAATGGTCAGTGAGAAACACGATGAGATACATTGGGTCGTGTTCTTGCCATGTTTCGCTTGACATATAAAAGACGCGATGATTAGAAAGGAACACAAGGAGATAGGTAAGGTCATGTACTAGTCGTGTTCCTTAAAAAAAAAAAAAAAAGAAAACACAATAAAATTGGGAGATCGTGTTTTTACCCATATTGTTCAAGAAATGTATTTGTAAAAATGAGTCAGAGAGAAGCATGGTTGGATAGATTGAATCGTGTTCCAGCCATGTTCTTCTCGTGTGTTAAATTTTCATTTATTTTGAAAATCCAAGAAGGAGAACAAGAAGATACAACTCCCCATGTTTCCCACGTGCTCTTTGCTCTATTTTATGTTCAAAAACTCAACCAACTTTACTACTTTTTTACATCATTTTTCAACACCTAACATCTTATACTCAGCATATAAACCTAGAATCATCATATCTAACATCTATATTCATGTTTTTACTTCATTTTTTTTTATCAAAATCCCTCATTCTAACATGCATGACTTTACTTAGGTTTTAACACATAAATCCATATATTACAAGATTACATGTTTCATCTTAATTACGACATATAACTAGCATTAAATCATCATATACATAAATATAAAACAATCCAAACAAGCAAGCAACTTAACTTGTGTGTTTGGCAAAAATAAGCCTCGAGCTTCACTACTACTTCTATTTCCTAGTTGATGTAACTTCTCCTAAATCAATTTTCAACTCTTATCTTGTCTTCCAACTTCATTTTCTCCTATGATCTTGTTGAAATTGAGATATAAAGTTGATTTGAAGAAAACAAAGAGAAGAGAAAGGAAGAGAAAGAGAAATGAAAGTGAAAGAAAAGGATAAGAAAAGATAAGGAAAAGAGGCAGGTAGAAAAAAAGAAAAGAAAAGGGAAAAGCTTGAAAGATATCTTTAAGATAGGGGTATTAAGTTTAAACTTCTTTGATAATTATATTGAGTATCAAAACTAATTAGAAAATAATTTGATAATCTACATTATAAAAATTGATAACTTGATTCAAAAACACAATTTTAAGAGTTTAATTTATGAAAAATCGGTATTTAATTTAGATCTGGGTTTAGAAACTAACATTTTAAAATAAGCAATTGAATTCAAGGGCTTAGGAGTTTACTAAACATTTAAAATTGAATGTTTAAAAGTTTATGACTCATAAGAAAAGAAAATGGATTATATTTAAGAAATTATTAAAGATTTTTGAAATTCAATTTGCCAAAATAGTTAAAGGAAATAATTAAACATTTTCAACGGAAACACATGAAATATTAAATCTCAATTTAACATATTTACTAACTTAATTATATCAAGTTGTCTAGCCATATTCTATTATTTACTTATTTTATTTATTTGAACTATCTAAACTATGTTCAAAATTAACTATCTATTATATTATATTAAAATATTTCAAACTTAACAAGGTTTAGATTTAGGGTATTTTAGTATTGCTCGAAGTCATAAGCACTCTCGTACTACTTGTCACACTTAAATTTAACATCTTTATTGCTATGTAATAGGCTTCGATTCACCTCATTTGGGATTCTTTTTTTTTCCCCCTTAGATACAAAAGAAGCTTATGTACTGTGATGATAACCTAAAATTGTAGAACCAAACATCTACATTAGAGTTTCAAGATAGCTCATAAAATAGGTTGTCTTAGTTAGATTTTATTGATTTAGTTTGGTTGAAAATTATTTAAAGTTGTGGGAAAATATTGAGACCCAAAAATAGTACGTGATATTTCAAATGATTGTAGATTTTAGTTCGAGGACCGTTTAGATTCTTCAGTTCTGTGGCCTTATAATAAATATTGTGTTTATAGAAAGCCAAAACTCTATACATAATATGGAGTAATTTAGATACAAAGAGAACACATAAAAGGAGACATGCTAAACATTTTAAACAGCCTTAATCATCTTTTTCTTTATTTCTTTATCTATCTATCCCCTCAAAGCTAAAGTCACGTATAAAGTAACAATGAAAACACAACAATTAGCTATTTCTCCGATATTTAAAAGGAAAATATTCAAATAAGATAAAATAAAAAAAATGAAAAGAATCTGCCGATAGTAGTCTCAAGAGTTCTAAGGCATTATCTTTCACCTACTATTGTTTTGATGAGTATATGTGATGTAAACTGGGCAATTATTGAGGAAAAAGATATGATGTACCACCTACACTACCACTATACTCTAGACAAACAAGAATCATCTAGTTAAAAATTAAAATAAAAATTATATAAACACCATTCTTCCACTGGATTCGGACATCTATGGTTATAAATATTTGATGTTTCGAACATGCTGTCTTCATCCTATTCCAACAACATGTTAAATAAATTTAATAAATAAAAAATTTATAAAATAATAAATAGTTATTATTATTCTATACACATGTGACAAGTATATATTCGCCGGAATAGATGAGGATAGTATTTCTAGAACAGGAAATTTTCATTATTTAAAGTATATGGTGTTGTTAATAGCATTGTAGCTTAGTGGTATCTTCCTAATGTCTCAAATTTGAGGTCTCAAAAAGTATATGATGCTGTGTGCTCATATTTAAAATTTTACGTCAATGAAAAGAAAAAATAAATAAATAAATGAAAAGGCAAATGAAGTTGGTAAGGAGAAGGTGATGCGCATGGTAATTTGCGATTCGTACCATCACAAGGAATGTGAATATAAATTGATATGGGAAATTGTCCATGCAAGATGGTGCGCTAGAAACATTTTTAGTCTTCCATTAAAATTCCAAAAGTAATTAACAGAGGGAGATGGAAGCTTTTACGGGCATGGAACCGTCTCGTTATTAATTTAACCGTTTGATATGTATATGGTCAATAAAATATTAATTATTTTAGTGATTCGATCACAGTTAGATATGATGTAAATCATTAGATGATGACATGATCGATCTTATTAAAATTAATGGTAAAAGCATAGAATTTTCCTGAGAAGACATTGAAAAAGATAAGATATGCAAGGCCACAAGCCTTATATGTGATTCTATTATAATTCAAAACCTCTATAATATACGATATATATATATATATATATATATAAGCTTTCTAATTATTTGGTATCCCTATCTTCAATGGATTTACAGTAATTAGCATTATATTTAGGTCACAAGATAAAGTCGTTTTTCCATAAGAAAATTCAATGTATTTGACCTTTCATGAGAATGTAAACATCATTAGTAACGTGTCCATGATGATATTTTCAAACCTTAGATGATGACACTCGATGCTTATTTTATTCTCGTCCATGCAATCTTATAATTATTTGTCCTCCCATATATATATATATATATATACCCACAATAGAAAGCCTAAATGAATAAAGATTAAAAAAAAAAAAGCACAAATAAGACTGAATCAATTTATATTTGTGCAATAATATGATATACGATTTCCATGACTAAGTTACTTATTATTATAAGAAAATAGAGATTTAGAAGTATAATTTCTGCCTCTAAAACTAAGATTTTATCATAAAAATAATTGTTATTAATTTTTTTTTTTTTTAGAAATATAACTTCTTTGATTAAATTTTCATCACATAATTTTATTTCTAAAAATTATTTTTCTTATAGTGTTTATAATGTATATAACTCTTTCAATCTTAAGAATCTATTATAACTCTTTCGATCTTAGCTCGGCTTGATATGGACATATACTAGAGTCAAAGTTTGAACTAGGACACGATCCAAAACATTGACCTCACCCCTAGGCTACGAGTCTATAGACCGAACATAAAACTTAGCAAGTCTAGCCAAGTTTGCTAGAATTTAAATACATACACACACACCAAGGAAATAGAAAAAATAAAAATATGTATAACTAAATAACATTGAAAATTGAAACTGTTTCCATACTAATTGGAGAAAAATTGTTTTCCATTCACAACATTTTTAGAATTGCAACTAACTATTAAAAAAAAATTGCTTTTAAAACAGGTTTAGTTTATTTATTTAGATTTCTATCCAAAAAAAAATCTCATTTTCTAATAATGCAAGACTAGCTTTTGTTCTTTAATTTTTTTTTTTCCAGTTAATATCAAAATGGTACCTGAATTTTTTGCAAAAAATTTAATCAAATACCTAAAGTCTAGTTTTGAACAAATTGATACTTAGAGTAAGTTTTAGCATATTTTTCCTACATGAAATTTGGCTTTGAACAATTGGTACATAAAGCAAGTTTTTACATATATTTTTCTCTACTTGAAGCAAGTCAATCAGGTAGGAAATATATACATGAAACTTGTTTCAGATACCAAATTGTTCAGAACTAAACTTCAGATACCGATTAAATTTTTTGTGAAAGTTTATGTATCATATTATTCAAAATCAAACTTCAGATACTTGATTGAACTTTTTGCCAAAGTTTAAATACCATTTTTTACATTGTCCTTTTTTCTTTCTATCCTTCATATTTTTATGTAGTCTCATACAACAACAAAGTTGGATATGAGTTCACATAATTTAATGCACATTCTTAACAATTTATTCGAAGATAAGTTAAAAATTATAAGATTTTTAGACTCAATTTTTTTAGTTCAAAATTTAATATATTTAAAAAATTCTTCTTTTAAAATTTTAAATCACTATAATTAAATTGAGATTTAGAGATAAAAATCTTATCTTTAAACGTAAATTTTTTTCATTCGCTAATTCTATTTGTAAAAATATAACTTATCTTATCAATTTTTTATCATAGAATTTTATTTTTAAAGGTAAATTTTATTAATTTGAATTAAACTTTAAAATAAATGGTTAGAGCACGGGTTTACAGTCCCTGTCCGTAGTTCAGCGGGTTGCCGTTTTTAGACTCGCGACCTTGCAAGTCCAGGCTCGAGGCAGACGGTCGGGTCTACATATGCAGATCAACATATAGAATTTAGGTTATTGAGACGTAGGAGACCCCATAACAAATTAAAATACCTAGGCAAGAAAAAGACACAAAACTAATAATTGATAAAGGGACCTCGCCAAGGCCCAGCTCATCCAGCCATGTTTGCTAACGTGCAGCCTTTCATGCACTGGTCAACTGGCCACTCTGGACTTAGGTTCAGTTTATGACAATTTTCAATAATTTAATATTTTATTTTTAGATTTTGATAAATTATTACATATATTTTTAAAGTATGTGCAATTCAATACCTATGTTAAATAATATTTGACGAATATTCATTTTGATGATAAGATAATTAAAGGTAGACACTTAGCAAAAATATTAAGATCTAAAAATGTTGTACTAAACTATCAAAAAATGCCAAAAATTAACAGTATAGGTACTCGGTCTATCATTATTATTTATTATATCATCAAAATGAACAACTATCAAATATTATTTAATACAAGACTAAATCACATATACTTTGGAAGTACAGGTAAAAATTTGCTAAAATCTAAAAATAAGATTGTAAATTGCCAAAAATCGAAAGTATAGATACTTGGTCTACCATTATCCCTAATTTTTAATTTAAAATATTTTTTTGAAGGGAAATTTTTTTAAATTATTTTACTATAAGTTAAAAATCGAGAAATTTATATTAAATTAGTCGGATTAAAAATGGAAGAAAAAACTGAAAATTTCAAGTGAGAGAGAGCACAAGTAGTGTTTAAGTAGGATAGCATCATGTATCTGTAAAATGTTGAGTTTTTCAATATTGAAAACCATACATAGTAGAAAGGGGTTTTCAGTTTTTGAGACATGGGGTTAGCAACAAGTCGGTAGGCAGCAGTGTTGCTAAGCTTAATTACTAAATCAACAAGTTTAGCTTCTCTTTCCCTTCCATATATGAGTTGAAAGAAAACAGAGGGATTAACTTTTGAATTCAAATTTAAATAAAGAATTGAACAATTAAATGATTAAATAAAGACGAAGGTTATATAAAGTAAGTCAAATAAAAAAATGATATAATAACATTAAATTGAACGGATGTGGCTATAAGGTAGTAATGGAATCTTGTATAAACTATCTAACATAACATCAGTCTTCTATTTTAGCTAGTTGCATTAAATGTTATAAGGTAGATCAAATAAATAATCATATAACAACATTAAATTGAGCCGATGTGACTACATGGTGGTAATACAATCTTGTATAGGCTACTTAGCATAACATCATTCTTCTATTTCAACTACTTGCATTGAATATTTGTGAACCACTTAATTTAACATTTTTCGTGTATTTCAATTATTTAAAAATTTAACTCCTTATATGAGTTCAACCATTAATATTGATTTCCTCGCTTATAATTTTTCCCATTACTATATAGTATTATTAGTTTCTTGATAAGTTCCTATAAAATATTAACTAAGGATAGACGAGAGGAGGTTGATAGACATAATCTCCCAAACTCAAGAAAAAAGCCTATTATTATAATATATTTAAATAAAAAATATATGCATGTATTTTTATCCCTTAGTAACAAAACAAGTTTCGACCCCAGTGATATAGTTATGCTTCCGACCTTGTTAAGTAAATTATTTCACACTTATATATGCCATTAAACCCATATGGTGCTTCAACTTTTTAATTCTTTTACATAGTTTTAACACTAGATACGTGTGCTCTTTCTTAAATCATTTTAGTGTATGCTCATGTCCTCTAGTGTAATGGAATTCCACCAATCAAGATTCCTAGCTATTTACCTGTATACCTGGACGCTTGGTTTTTCTGGCTCGTCCCCGTCTTATATATACCCATACAAAGACACACTTTTCCCCATAGGTTTTTTCGTTCACCCTTTCTTGCTGTAAACACTTTACTTTTTGTCTCCACATCAGAAAAATCTCCTTTCTAATGGCTTCCTTAGCCTTTTCATCTAAAGTCTCTAGCTATGTTTCATCATCTGTCGTAGCATCTTCCAAAAACATTGATCACACAAAAAAACAATCCTACTTTGGAAACAATAACATCAGACTCAATAACAATAGCATTCGTGATCATCAAAATCTGACCACCATGAATGTTGCGGCTCCATCATTGGTTAGAGCTCCATCACGCTTGGAAGATGAGGATACTGCCCCTAGCCATGGGGCGTGGACGAGTATCCGACAACATCGCTGGGAGGGAGAACTGGTTGTGGATGGAGAGATACCATTGTGGCTGGTGAGGAAACTATTCTACTTTATTTTTTGTACATACACATATTTATTAAGAACATCCAAATCCAAGTACATAAATTCCTTTATAAGGTTCTTAAGAAATCACATCAACGTCTTAAAAACCCTCATCCTCAAAGATTACATTTTTTCTTGAGATTTTTCACACGAGTTTTTTAATTTTTTTATATATTTTTTGATCTCATTTACTTTTACATAAACATATTAATAATGAAATATTATAAATAAATCCACTTTTTAAAATCATTCATAGATAATCCTAAAACATTAAAAGAACTCTTCATGTCTAAAAAACCTTAATCTAAAAGCCCATAGTAAGAATCTCGAATATAAATGCTTTAAGCAGTGATTCACAACGAGATTTACAAAAGCCCGTGTGAAAGTTTCATACATACTTCAACATAGCAAATTTTTTGTCTAATGAATCTTACTTTGGGGTATCAGACCATCCTAGCTCAATCACATGTAGGATGTGGGGTTTATTTCTGATTTGTTCGCTATATGCTCATGTAATATTTTAATGTGTTAACTTGCTGTTGATTTTGTTCCTACATACTATATAACTTTGGTGTGCACGACCACTTTGAGAATATATTAAAATTGTTAAGAGCATTATTTAAAACCATTATATTGAAACATCCACCAACAAATTCCTAGACCAATAGGATCCTCGACACGGGGCCATATGACCCACTATGATTTTACTTAGAATAATGTTTTCATATATAAGATACAGCATCATATCATTGTATTCGTCATGTTATCGTTGTTCTGTTCTTGAATCTTTGAACGGTTTTATTCCATGTAATATTGTAATTAAGAATACTTCCACTAACATAATACAGAATCATTCGACCAGGTAATCGATTAAGTACAAAAACATCCCCTAGCCCTAGTCTTGGAAACATTTTTCATAGATTATTTTTTTATGCACTCCGCTTTCATGTAAAACTGTCCCGTCAAGCCAAAGAAGACTACGTTTTGTTTTTTCATCAAAAATATGTTTTTTAGTAATTAGAAATCGTACTAGCTGTATATATTCATAGTAAACTCGATAGTATATTCAACGAATCATACTCCCTATATTATTTAAAAATTCACTTTAGACATTTGTAGATAACTATAATTGTAATAACTAAATAAATTTTTCCTATACATATGTTAGTAGAAGAAATAATTCTTTAACAACTATCCTAAATTTCCTATTTAACAAATTTTATCGATATTTACTTATCACATGTATATAATTATGTATCTTTTCTCTTGTGTTACTGTATATATTTATCTATGGGCTCTTGCAGAACGGAACATACCTTAGAAATGGACCGGGACTATGGCAAATTGAAAACCACAAATTCCGCCACCTCTTTGATGGCTACGCTACCCTAGTGAAGCTTCAATTCGAGAACGGGAGGTTAATCGCCGGTCATCGACAGATCGAATCCGATGCATACAAGGCAGCAATGAAGAACAAGAGATTATGCTACCGAGAATTTTCGGAAGTTCCTAAGATTGACAATTTCCTGTCTTACGTAGGCAGTCTTGCTAGTCTTTTTTCTGGGGCATCTTTAACCGATAATGCAAACACAGGTGTAGTTAAGCTGGGAGATGGGCGTGTAGTTTGTTTAACCGAAACACAAAAAGGGTCAATAATTGTGGATCCAAATTCACTTGAAACCCTAGGGAAATTCGAGTATACGGACTCTTTAGGGGGTTTGTTACATTCAGCTCATCCTATAGTGACCGATTCGGAATTCTTAACGTTGTTGCCTGATTTGATTAAGCCAGGTTATTTGGTGGTGAGAATGGAACCTGGAACCAATGAAAGGAAGGTTATAGGGCGCGTGGATTGCCGAGGCGGTCCGGCGCCCGGTTGGGTCCATTCTTTCCCCGTGACGGAGCACTATGTTGTTGTGCCCGAGATGTCATTGAGGTATTGTGCCCAAAATCTTCTCAAGGCAGAGCCAACTCCGCTCTATAAGTTTGAGTGGCATCCTAAATCCAAAGCGTTCTTACATGTCATGTGTAAAGCCAGTGGCAAAATTGTAAGCTATCCTCCTCCTCTTGTTACTTTCTTATCAATACATTTAAACATGGATTGACAGGTTGATTCAACCCGTTGAACCTAACTCTTTCCTTAAAAACAGATCAGTTCAATCGTTTTAACTTTGATTCAATCGATTTTACCTATTAACACTTTACATAGTGTTCAGATTAAACTTTGAAACGGGTCTAACAATATTGATATATTTGGGACTATCTAAATATTAAAATTGCTGTAACATTTACTGTTACAGATCACAGTGGTTAAATCATAGAACCATAGTTTTAAGTTATTTAAACATTAATGCCTTTTTGTGTTTTCTTATAATGTTTTTGTAGGTGGCAAGTGTGGAGGTTCCACTATATGTAACGTTTCACTTCATCAATGCGTATGAGGAGACAGATGAAGAAGGAAGGGCAGTGGCTGTGATTGCTGATTGTTGTGAACATAATGCAGACACCACCATTTTGGAGAAGCTCCGGCTACAAAATCTACGTTCCTTAATCGGCCAAGATGTACTACCAGATGCTAGGTATGTGCATATAAATTGATTTAGCTTTACAAATTACCTTATATAGTATCGAAGCAGAATAGGATCTAAAAGCAACATAGGTGGTTTTGATGCACATCCTCCTCCGTTGATTTATAAACATAGGGTTTTAGCTTTCATGCATATGGATTCCGTTTTTATATGAAACATAAATCTATTTCATATACAATAATCTACCCTACCCTTTTTTCTATTCTTTTTGAAATCTAGATGTTAAAATCTAATTGTGTAACGTGTTTTCCTTTTTATGAATTTTTTAATACAAAAATATCGCAATCAATATAGTAATTGTGACAATTTTTGTCTTAAAAGCGTCTAGCTAGTAATACTATTAATTTGATGTACGTACTGACAGGGTTGGGAGGTTTACTATACCACTTGATGGAAGTCCATACGGAAAGCTAGAGGCAGCATTGGACCCATATGAGCATGGTCGAGGCATGGATATGTGCAGCATTAACCCTATCTTCTTGGGTAAAAAATATAGATATGCTTATGCCTGTGGAGCCCATCGACCTTGTAATTTTCCCAACACCGTCACTAAGGTAAAAAAAAATTACACACGATATATATATATATATATTGAATATATACCAATAAAATTTTAACATATAATAAAAACATAAATGCCAGGAGAATCTTACAATTAAAAATTAATATTTATATGTTTATACATTACTTATGATTTTTCAATTAGTGAATCCACCTATATCAAAAAGGTCGTATAAATATGATTTCCTTTTTAAGTATACTATAGCTTATGTCATATTAGGTATAATTTTAATCACATATGCTTATCTTGTAACAAGCTAATTATATATCCTTCAAAGTTCAACATCAAATCCAAAAGTTCATGTATTGATTGAGATGTTGTGTTATTATTTTGTAGATTGATCTGGTGGAAAAGAAGGCCAAGAATTGGTATGATGAAGCAGGCATACCCTCTGAGCCATTATTTGTAGCTCGACCTGATGCAACCAAGGAAGATGATGGTAAGAAACAACCACAAGAATATTCCTTAAGTTGCAAAGCAAACATAAAGGGAATCCTTCACGTCCAAGTCAAAAATATGGGACAAATCCTAAAATCCAAAGTATAAATAGTACGAATCATTTAACTAGACCGTGACCTAAACATTAGGTGTGGTTGAACAAACGGGTTAGCAACCCAAAAAAAGCTTAATGACGAGGAGCTATTTTAGGGTATCTTCATCACCACTTTAATTAACTATATGAAATTTAAAAGTGCCAATTTACTACTAAAGACTTTTCAAGTTAATTTATAATACCTTCATGAGATGGCTATTTGCAAATATAACTAAAATTCAAGTAGATGATTGTAAAATATGATAAAAATCAGATAATTAATTTCATCATTTGGTGAAAATTAATAATTCTAAAGTTTCAATATTTAAGTATATAAATGATAAAGTTCAAGTACCAAATATAACATTCACCATTTCATTTATAAGTACCACTTTCTTTTCTTTTCTTTTCTTTTCCCAATCTAGCTTGCAGTCATATACATATCTTGGAGAAAAAAAAATTCTTTAATACATATGACTGATGGAATTTACAGGTGTCGTGATATCAATGGTTAGTGAGAAAAATGGAGGTGGGTACGTTTTATTATTGGATGGATCAAGCTTTGAAGAGATAGCAAGAGCAAGATTTCCTTATGGTCTACCATACGGACTTCATGGATGTTGGGTTCCAAAAACCAATTAGGTAGATTCTTATATTACAACTTAATCAATCATGTTTTTATTAGGATTAGATCCTTATTACTAGAGAAAGTGTCCTTGTTCTGTCGACATATGTAGTGGATTCGTGGGTGAACTTGTAGATGTGAAAAGGGTACGATGTTGAAGAAAGGATGTACGTTGTGAATTATTATAGAGTACAATAGAAGCATAATCGATTATATTGCCAACAAATATGACCCTCTTATTCTTCTTGTTCCTGGATGAGAAAACAACTCCTTACTTAATAAAAACTTTTGCACTATATCATCGGTGACGTCTTTTGGAAAAAAAAAATGAAATGATAAAAGTACACATGAAACAATAATAAAAAAAAAAAGAAAAAAATTGCTACAGCTCTATTTGGAAGTATGGTGTCGCATTTCTGTGGGGCATACATTATAAGTTTAAGTTTTGAGAAAGTAATTAAAAAAAATAGATAAAGTAAATAAATTTACTTTTTCTTCTATAAATTTTCAAAATCTACAAATTAAATTGAGATTGAATAGATTTTTAAAAAATATTTTTTATGACAAAGGGAATCTCGACCATTAATTACACATAACGATATTTTGAATGAATAAATTCGGTACTATTCAGAGAAAGCAAATTTGGAAGTCCCATTTCCATAATAAAGAGGTGTAAAAATATGATAGAAGGTTCTCCCAGTCTATGCCCTGTTAGGATATTGCCCACACCGTCGAGTAGTTGGCTAGCGTAGGCCACTTCAAAATGTCAACTACTCCTTGTATTAGTCAATATTATACACCCATTTTGTATTGTGGTCTTCATTTTTTTAATAGGAAAAGTGTTTGTTGTTTCCAACATACTGTTTCTTTTGTGTTTTCATCAATAGATATCTAAAACGTATATAATAAATTAAAAAAAATATAAAATATTTTTAAAATAAATGAAGCATTTCTTGATATGTGTCAGATTATTTATGGAGACACAATGAAGCCAGCAAACTAAGACGACATAACTTTTTTCCTTTTAATAGAATGATGTTTGTTGTCCCCAACATAGCCTATGCATACTCTACAAATTAAGTCTCATATAACTGCAGGACACAAAATACAATCTACCACACTTAACAATTATAAATTTTGCATTTAGCCCCTTTCCCTCAAATTATCTTGTTGTCGAAATCCTTTTAAGCAATGAATACATAATATTGTGGTGTCATGTCGATCGAAACCATACAAGAATTGTTCATGAAAATGCTTCTTCTTTTTTTTTCTCTTAAGCTTAGAGACTAACTTGTATCCTCTCTAAATCCCTATAAGTTTTATAGAGACATGACAAAGATTATGCAAAAATTTACGATCATGAGCAACTACTAATGCAAGGTGCATAATCGTGACTAGATGATTAGAGATGCAATGAGTAGACCATTATAGGAAATCTAACCTGCTTACACGCTAAAAACACTATAAGGTTTGTTTCTAAGGAGTTTTTTAATATATTTGAGAAATCTCTTACAAGCCTATAGGATTTGGAATTGGATCACAAGTCATAATTATGACAAACCAATCGGAAACATAATCTATTAAAATATAATAAAGTTTAAAATTAAATAATCAGACAAAAAATTTAGACAACTATATATATAAGAATTAGGTGACCACACAATATGTAATCAACATTTCAATCAAATTTCAATATTATCCAATGTACTATTTACAAGAAGATATTTTATAACAACCATAAGAATTTAATCATTTTAGCATGGCATATTAATTTTTGGTCAAAAACAGCATAGCATATTAATCATAATAATCCTCTATTAATTCATTAAGGTTATTTGCTTTAACTCAAAAAAAAAAAAAAACATAATAGTGTTGTTTATACTTGTTATGGGTTCCAATAAATTTTTATACATTATGTGGCTGACTATACTTTTTTTTGGAAAAAATAAATAAATGAATGAATGAAAATGGTGTGTAATAAAGTTTTCCTTATTTAACTTCTTCTCAATAGGTGGCCACACAACATGCAATCAACATTTCAATCAAATTTCAATATTATCCAATGTACTATTTACAAGAAGACATTTTATAGCAACCATCAGAATTTAATTACTTTAGCATGGCGTATTAATCATAATAATCCTCTATTAATTCATTAAGGTTAAGGAATTCGCTTTAACTCAAAACAAAAACATAATACTACTGTTTATAGTTGTCACGAGTTCCAATTGAATTTTTATACATTATGTGATTGACTATGATTTTTTTGGAAAAAAATAAATAAATAAATAAAAATGGTGTGTATTAAAGTTTTCCTTATTTAACTTTTTTTCAATAGGTGACCACACAATATGCAATCAACATTTCAATCAAGTTTCAATATTATCCAATGTACTATTTACAAGAAGATATTTTATAGCAACCATCAGAATTTAATCACTTTAGCATGGCGTATTAATCATAATAATCCTCTATTAATTCATTAAGATTACTTGCTTTAACTCAAAAAAAAAAACATAATAGTGCTATTTATACTTGTTATGAGTTCCAATAAAATTTTTATACATTATGTGACTGACTCTACATTTTTTGGAAAAAATAAATAAATAAATAAAAATGGTGTAATAAAGTTTTCCTTATTTAACTTCTTCTCAATAGGTGACCACACAATATGCAATCAAAATTTCAATCAAGTTTCGATATTATCTAATGTACTATTTACAAGAAGATATTTTATAGCAACCATCAGAATTTAATCACTTTAGCATGGCATATTAATCATAATAATCCCCTATTAATTCATTAAGGTTATTCGCTTTAACTCAAAAAAAAAAAAACATAATAGTGTTGTTTACTTGTTACAAGTTCCAATAAAATTTTTATACATTATGTGACTAATTATATATTTTTTAGAAAAAATAAATAAATAAAAATGGTGTGTAATAAAGTTTTCCTTATTTAACTTCTTCTCCATAGGTGACCACACAATATGCAATCAACATTTCAATCAAGTTTCAATATTATCTAATGTACTATTTACAAGAAGATATTTTATAGCAACCATTAGAATTTAATCACTTTAGCATGGGATATGAATCATAATAATCCTCTATTAATTCATTAAGGTTATTTTCTTAACTCAAAAAAAAAAAAACATAATAGTGTTGTTTATACTTGTTATGAGTTCCAATAAAATTTTTATACATTATGTGACTAATTATACTTTTTGGAAAAAAATAAATAAATAAAAATGGTGTGTAATGAAGTTTTCCTTATTTAACTTCTTCTCAACAGGTGACCACACAATATGCAATCAACATTTCAATCAAATTTCAATATTATCCAATGTACTATTTATAAGAAGATATTTTATATAGTAACCATCAGAATTTAATCAGTTTAGCATGGCATATTAATCATAATAATCCTCTATTAATTCATTACAGTTAAGGAATTTGCTTTAACTCAAAAAAAAAAAAAAAAAAAACATAATTGTGTTGTGTTGTTTATACTTGTTACGAGTTCTAATAAAATTTTTATACATTTTGTGATTGACTATACTATTTTTGGAAAAAAAAAATGGTGTATAATAAAGTTTTTCTTATTTAACTTCTTCTCAATAAGTGCACCACAGGGGCTGATGAACATTTTCCATTCTATTTTTGTTATGCTTGTAGTTTTTGAATTATTTAGAAGAAATAAATCATGCATGATTTAATTTCTAAGGTATATATGTGTTCTCAATATTTAAGTGAAACAACTTACAGATTATTAGGATAGGTGAATTGTGGCTCTGCTTAGAAACCATCTTGGTTCATTTAGATTATTTCGTATTCCAAGTGATGCAAATCCATCTCCGTGCATTGAATTTTTCTTCTTCAAATCTGCATCGTATAAATAAGACATCCATTTGACGCATGCTCACCACATCAAGGCGGGATAGCCTAATACCTTACAACAACAAGCTTGGGTATGATAATAAAACCACCTTAAGAAATTGGATCGGGTTTGAAAAAATCTATAAGGAAGTGAGGTAGTTTTGAGTCTTATAAGTTATATGACCTATTTTAAGCCCACCATGATTGAATTCCTAAATATGATATTCTCAAATAGGGTTGCAAATAACTCAAGATGGTATTGTGTTGAACTCAAGTTTAACTCAACTCGGCATTTCAAAGCTCAAATTCAGCTCAAGCTTGACCAAATTTAAGATTTTAAGCTCAGTGTCACTTGAAGTCACACTACATAAGATCAAGCTGGACTCAATTAAACTAGTTTAAACATTTATCTAAACATAATTTTGATTTTAATTAAAAAAAAATAGCAATACCCAATCTCAATTCTAATTTTATTATTATTTATACTCGACTCCACTCGATAGAGTTATATTAAAACAACAAGTTAATCGAGCTAAACGCATGAAACTTAAATTTGGCTCAATAAACTACTCTAGTACCTTGAGTTTAAAGTCGAGCTCGATTCAACTATTATCAAACCAACTCAAGTAAATATTACACTAAGCTCTGGTAGTTTGTAAACCGGCTTGGTTATTTCACCTCTAATCTCTCAAATATTGAAAAAAAAAAGAAAAAAAAAATCAATTCCTCATTCACGATAGTACAAAATCAACAAAAACATAATGACCTTTGGATATTGGATATGAACTTCTTGTCAAATCCTAATCATTCCAAAATACACTTTAAATAAAGATTCTGTGCATTCATATCAAATTTTATTATCTCATTATCACAACTTGCTTTTCGCAAAAGTGATGCCAAATGCTCTTGTGCTAAGACATGTTGAATCTCCATTATTCGTAAATTATTTCTTATATGGCATAATATTGGATGTACGCCCGGCCCGTATGGAAGCTAAGTCAGCCACATTTTCAAATCTACACTAAATATGTGCATCTATATGTTATGAAGGAAATAATTTTTTTTGCTTTTTTTTACCCCTTTTGAAAAGTCTTTAATTTATTTTTTAAAAAATACAAATTACTAGAACTGGCAAATTGGAACCTAACCCATGAACCCGGATACGACACAATATGATTATAAAAGGATTTAGGTAAATAAAAATCAACATGAATAACAAGTGGCTCAAACCCAAAAACAACACAAATTTAAACTAGGTTTGGCTTTAGGACCCAAACACGTTTATAATCCTGTAGACCCATTAGAAATATTATGACTATTTTGTATGCTTAATTTGTTAAAATATAATATTATTATATCTAACTAAATTGTAAAATGACAAATCTATCCATATAAAAACAAATCATATACAGGCATATCACATTATAATTTATATAGAGAGCATGCATATAGAATATATAAAATATAGGTTTTTTATTTAACAAATCAAATATATAATAATTTATAATATTAATAAGTAGATGATTTATTTATTATATAGAAAACATATATACCTTATAGTATGTAAACCAAATATCTATAACAATTATATGTATAGATATAATGCACATATAATAAAATTCTATATGTTATAAATACATGATCAATATGTTATGTCAAAATTATGAATATAACATATTATATAAATAGCTATATTAAAATAAACATTACATATAGACATATATGTAACTTATAGAGTAAACATATAGAATGAGTTACGTATAGCGTATATCACTTATATATATATATATATACACATAATATATAAGGGTTAATGTTACGAATGGTACGTAAACTTTAACAAGATATACAATTGAGTATCTGAACTTTTAAATTGTTCAATTTGGTACCTAAAAAAACTTTTTGTGCACACTAATAGTACCTCTGTCAATTTCTTTAAGGTAATAAATAAATCAAATTTCAAATTTTTTTAAGTATTAGTTGATCAATTTTTAAGTTTAGATGCTTAATTATATATTTTATCAAAGTACGGGTACTGTTTTTTACATTAACCTTATTTATAATGCATATAAGTGTGTGTGTGTGTGTGTGTGTGTGTGTGTGTATTTATACTTGTCTATACATATATGAGATCTATAGATTATAAATACATAATTTATATTATATATGTGGATATATATATGTTATAATTCATTTGTTACATGAAATGAATATGCTATATATGTTATAAAATATAGATCATATATAACATAATAAATTAATATATATTACTATATAGATTACAATCTACATTAAACTATGTGTTTTATATATAACATTTATATTACATATGTGTAAATATATAAGTTATAATTCATTTGTTGCATAAATTGAGTATGTTATATGCGTGTATGTTTGCAATATAATATATAACTAGATTTACATAAGATAATAACTATTTTAATATAATAACTTTCCAAGATAATATTAAATATCTAAATTTTGGTGGAATTTATATATTTTTATGTCTTACCACTACCAAGCAATAAATGAGTCAACATGAGACATGGTATAAACGGGTAAATTTTCATACACGATTAATAAATGGGTTCGGTTATGGGTTGAAGCGTTTTAGACATGAACTAATTTAGATACAAACATAAAAAATAAAAAGGTAACACGAATTATCAACGCTACAAATCACTCTCTAAACCTTAATATGTATGTTCAAATATTTCATATAACCACCACAAGTTTTGGTTGGAAAATAACTCCTAAAGATTGCAAATAAAATAACCCTCTAAATTTTAACTTCGATGCAAAAACATCTAACAAATTTATAAATATGTACGTTAACACCTTATGAACTTTGGTCTCAATAATCTTTTTTAATTGAAAAGGAAAACATCATGTATATATCTGAATTCTGCTATTTCACCTTCATTTTATTCTATGTCCATATTAATCTAACAATTAAAACTTATTAAAAATCTGATAAGAGAAGGTGTAAGTAAAAATATTGTTTTTGTATAAAGAAATAACGACAATGGTGAGAATATAATGTTGGAGTTCCATCACAATAGCCATTTATGGTCTTAGGAGATGCCATAAGATATTTAATCTTTGTTGGCGGACAGTACATGGTGGAATTATAGAAATTAGTAAATCAGATATTGACCGTGTGGTGCCGTTCCCCTTTGATCAAAAATGAGAAGCATTATGTTGCCATTATCCCTTTTGTTCTTATATATTTCGTGCCATGTTTGTCTTTAACATAATAGTATTTTGGGAAAATTATAACTCACCTAGTGTAGATTTATCTCTTAACTTTACATAGATGCAGGTTAATCTCCTAAACTTTCAAAGTATAATTTTAAATCCCTAAAACTTTTAACAATTGGCTCAGTTGAGTACAAATAACATTTTTGTTTAAAAAAGTGTACTTTGAAAGGTTATAGATAAATTAGCACATAGATAAAATTTTGGAGGGCAAATTTATAGATCGGTGAAAGTTTGATGGGGTAATTTACAATTTTCTCCTTTTTATAATAGAAAATATTAATTATCCTTAATTATGCCAATTTTACAAAATTCAGAGTTCTAGAATTGCATTTTGAAGTAGAAGGGGTGAATCTATATAGGTAACAGTTTAGAGGAATAATTTACAATTTTCTCTAATATTTTTGTGTAATTGATTGGATTTTCATCAATAATTATTAATGCATAATCAAAAATTAGTTTAATTATATGCATTTCGCATTTTCATTAAAAAAAATTCACTTTTAAATATTTTATATATATATGATTTCAAACTCTTATATGAATAAAAACAAATTATGAGACCAAATCTACCATTACTAAATAAGAAAAAAAATAAATAAAAATAACCTTTAGTAGCAAAATAATTAAAAAGTAAGAAAAATAAACTAAAATATGGGCATGTAATGTTGAAATAAAATGTCAATATAAAATTTTTATGTAAACTATATGTTCATAAAGCTTAATACTTAACAACTATGTTACACATAAGCAAACAATGGAGAGTTATAAGATTTATATGAAAGGTTTGGACCTACAATGAAAAAGTTTTGACTCTGTCTTAGGGAAAAACAAAAAAGAAAAGACAAGAATAAAATTAAATCAAAATGAGATGGGGCAAGTTTATCTGAACCAACTTGAGTTAATTCATTTTTTTTTTTTTTTTTTTTTTTGCTATGGTAGTTTGTCCAAACATATTGAATTTCATAAAAGTTTCAATATGTTAAAACCTGAAAAGATGTTACTTTTGATCAAACTTTTTAAGTGATTCATGTGTTTAAGTAAGATCAATTCATAATTAATGATCTATATTAATTTATAATTGATTTAATTTAAATCTAACGAATATACTTTAAATCCTAAATATTATGGCTCTTGAAAGAAGTCATGATTTTTAAGATTGGTTCTAAAATATTAAAGATGCTACATCTCTAATTTAACAAAGGTTTTTCTACATGAATTTTCATCTATTTTTCACTCTATCCTTCTCTAAGTAAATGCTAATACAAACATCTCACATAAATCCTAAAGTGTAGTTTAATATGTGAATTGTCGTTATTCAAGTGTCAAGCTCAGTTGTGTTCATTCAAACTTTTATAGCAAACTTAGTGGATATGTGTAAATTCTCGAAGGAAAACAAGTTCATTAGTACCTCTAAGTCTATTATTGAGTTTTTTTGTTTCACTAAACCAAACCTTTTTGTCATTTATCAAATTCTTTTGTTTTACTAACCACATTTAACTAACATGTAATAATTCAAAATTGTAATATTGCCAATTTGACCTAACGTTATTGATACTTTTGAGCGAATAGGAGTTAATCATGCTTTATCTATTAGAAGAACAACCATATATAGATGTAAAAGCCTCCATGATCATATAGCAATAATAAATTTCCTCAACAATTGCTCCAAGCAAGAGATGCAAATGATGTGAAATTGATATAGTTAAGTGAAGTTCAAACTCAACTCTTAATAAATAATGCATCAAGTAAATTGCTTGGTGGCTAGCATAAACAAATAAGATTTTAATATGTAGAATTCTAACTACTCGTGATAGTTTTTTAATATGGTTGTAAGCATGTTAAATTCTTATTTATTTTTACTTACCACTAAACTTTGCAAACAGCATATGACTCCTAATCAATAGTTTTTCCAAGTTCAAGCTTAAAACTCTTACTCAAGTAGTTTATTAAGATACTTGAGCTTTAACTTACTTTGATTGCAGAGCTTACAAGCTAAATCAACTTCAAATCAAGCTTAAGTATATTATTGAGTTTAACCAATTGTGTTGAGTTCAAGATTTCATATAAAATTTCTTTGAATTAATGTAGTTTTCTTTTTTCTTTTTTTTTTGAAAAATGTGAGCTCAAATGAAATAAGTAACTTATGAGTGGAAACTAAGCTTAAATATTTTAGCTCGCACAAAGATTGAACATGTAACGCCTCGAAGCTCCGCCCACTAAGGTATTATCCTCTTTAGCCACACGCCACATAGTTTTATTCTTTTGGTGCCAATACTTCCCAGGAGATCACCCAACATGAGATCACTCTACGTTGAGAATGCTTAACTCTAGAGTTCCAATGAACTACGAGCCACTACACCAAAAGACACATTTGTGATTAGAGTTCCACGGCCTATATATGAGAGGTATCACATACTTCTCCACTAATAAAACTGACATCCTTATCAGTTTCGTTACACAAGTCCATAACCACACCAAGCAGTAAGGACACACTCCTTCTCTTCTGGCTGGTGAGCTACTCTGATACCACCTGTAACACCCCGAACTCCGCCCACCAAGATATTGTCCACTTTGGCCACATGCCATACAGTTTTGTCTTTTTGGTGCAAACACTTCCCAGGGGGTCATCCATCATGGGATTACTCTGCACAAAGCAAGCTTATCTCTAGAGTTCCGACGAACTCCAAACCACTACACCAAAAGACGCTTTTGTGATTAGAGTTCAACGACCTATAATGAGGGGTGGTATCACAAAACAAACTTTGAGATTTGAATTTTACAATTAAGTCAAAAGTCAAACTCAGCATTTTCTTATTTGTTTTACTTGTACTCCTAGTGAGAAGCTTGTTAAGATAATTTTAAAAATATTTAAAGCACTATTTAGGTATTCATTAAGTTTTAAGATATGGAATTGTTTTAGCAAAAATCCGAGCCAAGTTTCAGGTGAATTTCAGCTTTGGCGATAGCTAACTATCAATTCTAATAGCACATTTGGTTCATTAAAATGTAATAAGGTTGGAAATGAATTGTTATTCTTTGTTTTATTATAAGGGTATTTTTAAAATAAAATATATTTTTTTATCAAGATTAGTTATTGAAAGGAATGAAAATTTCTTATTTTTTTTATATGATAGGAAATAAATATTTTTTTAATAAATTTTTTATAAACTAAACGAAAATACATGTATCATAATAATAAATATAAAATACCAATTTCATTTCAGTGTAATAATCGCACCGTAAATCTTCACTCCATTGCCCTAGAAAAGAACAAAACTTGTGGCTCCCACGTGATCCACATTAAATGCTCAGAAGATTTTCAGGGTTTGCCGATTGCTTTCATCATTTACCATATTGGAAGATTTGTTATCATTAGTGGAAGGGATTCTCTTCATTTTGGTTGCTAATGCTAGAATTAGACATGAATTCGAACAAGAATAGTATGTCCAGCTAAAAATATATTTTTAATTGAAATAAAATTAATAACCCAACTAAACTCACCACTACTCTCTAAATTTAGTTTGCGTGAAATTAAACTAACTGTTTGATTAAACATATTGGAATATTAATATGAAACGCGAAGTTAGAGATATTCTATATAAAAAATATATAAATTAATATGAAAAAAGTTTTGGATTATATATGATTTAAAACTCATTAGTGTGATCCATTTATAAAATTTCTCCCATTTAAGGCTTCTCTTTCTTTAAATATATTTTACTCACATGAAGCCTTAAATGTGATTTAGCTGACATATGAAAAACACTTGTTTACTAAACAATATTTGGTTTTCTTTGTTAAATCCGACAATACGAATCTCCTTCTACAATGTGAATGGCTGTAAGGAAAACATCCCATGAATAACTTTTAACGTTCAGAGACTTCGATCAATTGATAGATATTTCATTATCTTTTTGGTTGAGAGATTCCAATATCCTAGTGGAGCAATTACATATAGTGAACAAACAGTACCTAGATCAAATCGAATCATAAGACTCCCTATATCTAATAAGATATGATCTGTATTTATCACAGACAATGTACTAGGAAATACTTCTTGCTGTTTGCTAGATATACGTCATCTTAAAAGAAAAAAATAATTTATTGGATATTAAATGTCATAATATAAATCTGCATAGAGTATAAAATTATTAATATTTTTACACGTATGGTCATGAAATAGGTAAGTCTTAAAAACGATCATCATTCTTAGGGTTTATTTGATTATCAAATTTTTATGTGATTTGTATTTGTAACTTGATGTATCACATTTTATATCATCTGTATCGTTTCTATTTGGTTAATTTATGGATAAAACTATCAGTTTTCAATCAATATCTGTTTCTTAACAAAAATATGATATCAAAAAACTAAAATATGATGAAACAAACAAACTATATACATTATATTTTTTTTTATTTTATTAAGATTTACAAATTACCTGTTATATGACGCGTAATGTGTGCATAAGTCCTGATGTTTGCCATTAAACTAGTCATATTATATCGTGAAGAACATGGGAAATGACTAGACTCAAACGTAATACAAAGCGTACTGATATCCACTAGCTAGGTCAACCCTAGGAAACATTAATCCTTGTTGTTGTTGGTCACCTGGTCTGAGCACGATAGTTGACCTCTGAAATTTCGGCACATTTGGCTTATGTCCTCCTCTTGGCTCAACTTTTTCATCACCTCTTATAATTGTCGTGTTGTTGGTTTCTTAATCTCAATATTTTAAATCCATCCAATAAAGAAACAAAATCAGACAAGATTTTATTTTCCAAGATTACCTATTAAAAAAAAAAAAAAAAAAAGTTCTTCGGTTTCTAGTATTGTTGTTTCATAATCACTATCTTTACTATCATTATTCAATTTTACAGTCTTCTTTTGCAAAAATTCATGTTATATTTTACTTCAACTATGTAAAGAGCTAAATTTATTATATTAAGATGTTGGCTTGGCGGGCTTAGTAACAAGGCTAAAGAATCCAATCAAATTATGGTGATTGGGAAAGATTTGGCTTAATAGATCCAATCGTTCCCATCTCTTCTCTAGCAAGCTCACACTCAATAAAACAAGTTATTAGCTTCATGCCAATAGCATGCCAAAGTTAATCTCATTCATTAATCGTTAACATGATCTAATAGGTTTCATCGTACCTAAGTCTTTATAAATGCTTAATTATGCCTTTTTGGTTTAACACTTTTAGAAGCTTTAAAGATTGAAAAAGTAATGCCAAACTATGAAATTTTCTACTCTCAAAGATGAAATTTTAAAGTTCAAATGAAATGCAAGTTCATAAGATTGTAATCAGTAACTTCATCAAATACTATCAAAAGCTAACTTAATGCATAAAAATCAAATTTAAATAAATTGTATAGTAGACACTAGATTTTTTTTTTTTTTGGAGAGTAGAAAAAAAAAGTACAATTTGAGACTAAGAGATGTAGATGTCTCTGTTTGGAAATTTTTTTATAAAAGATGTAACGCTCTAACTTGAAGGCATTACAACCCGCCACGTGCCTTCTCTTTATAAGAATACCTAAGGCTATGAATCACTAAACCACAAATAATACCAAAAAGAATTATCTTCAAATCTCACATATAAAAGGAACCTATTTATAAATATGTGAAAACTTTCAAATAGCCTAGTTGGCAAAACCAGGCTACCACATCTTATAATCATAAAAATATCAAATTAGAAACTTGTAAAACTTTATATAGTCTTCCAAAGCTATCTTTAAGATCCAAAAAAAAATCTAGAAATCAACAAGATAATCCATTCCACTAGCGTCCTCTCCATCATCTACATAGATATCATATCCTGATAGATCAAACATAATTGGATCCTCACTTGTTCCTGCAAAAGATAAAAGAATAAGCGAAAACGTCTGGTACGCCAAACTACATACAAATGCATATGCGCACACACATAAATATTATTATGCAACTATTTCTAATGCAAAAAACACAATTTATTATCTATAATTAGCTGGCAAACAACACAGTTCAGGACCATGGTACTCTAGTCCCAAACATGGAGTATCTCATGACTCCATAAAAGCAATCAATATAGAAAATAGGTAATATATATATGGTGCTAGAAATCTTTCACACACCATGGCTATACTGTCAAAACCTAATCTATCAGAACTATTTCTATGCACGAGTCCACTTGGGATACCATCATACATAGATCATCAGGGCGTCAGCGTTAGTATCACACTCTCATGTCTTTACTAACCACAACCAATCATAATCAGCAAAACAATTTAATAAGCCAAATAGAATTAGATTGATTTGAGGCTTTAAAACCTATAGCACTTTCAATAAGCAATTTCTAAACCTACAAGCACATATAACAAACAAGCTACCTGAATCAATTTTAAGGAATAGAAACTTCAAATCACCAATTCTCCTTTACAACACAGCTCAAGTTCACCAAAACATGATATTATAAATATAACAGCTTTCAATAGGATACATCATCATATAAACCTAATTGTATATATCATCTAATACCTTAATCTAAAAAGGAACACAAATCCGCACCTTTCTTCTTGATTGAAACACAAAATTCCTCCAAAGAACATTTTTTTTCCTCAACAAATCTCTCAAACCCTAAAATTCATTCAATCCAATTTCAAACTAAAAGTCAACACAATTATTTTATAATAACATAAAGGTTAAGAATCAATCTTACTACCTAGAAATGATCTTTAATCCTTCTTGATCCTTCAAAATCCAGATCTCCCAATCATGATAGGTCTTTCTTCAATTTCCCCTTCAAATCCAATTACAAACCCTAAGGAAAAGACATATTCCTTTGAAATCTAAAGATAAAGAAGAGATCACTTACCTTGGTTTGGATTCCTCAAACTCCTATAGATGCTAGCAGACTTGTAGAGAGGATTTTCGAGGTTTATGAATTATTTTGGAGAAGGGGAAGCCTAATTTTTATAAAAGATAAGGAATAACTGTTTATCTTTAATAACACCTCTTCATCTTTAGTAACATCTCTTCACTTTAATAATGTCTCTTTATCTTTAATAATAATGTTTCTTCATCTTTAATAATAATGTTTCTTCATCTACATCTCTTCATCTTTAATAATGTTTCTTCATCTTTAATAACGTCTCTTCATCTTTAATGATGTCTCTTCATCTTCATTCACGTACTTGATAACCAATAAAAATTAATTAAACTTTAACGTTGACCATAAAACTCTCTTCTTTTATCTTAAATGGCATCTTTGTCCTTCAATATAAAATATTCAAATGTATATCACATCTCTCCCCTCCTTAAAGAAATTTTCGTCCTCGAAAGTTACCTAGATTATTGAAAAGCTCAAGAAACTTTGTTCTCATCTACTCCTCCAGTTCCCAGGTAGCTTCTTGCTCAGATTGATTCGCCCACTGCACTTTTACATACTTGATCACTCGCCTTCTTAAGACTTGCTCCTTAGTATCCACAATTATTACTATCTTTTCAATTGTAGATAGATTCGGTTGTATATCCAATGGTTCCAACGCTACTATCTCTTTAGGATCTTTGACATACTTTCTTAGCATAAACACATGGAACACGTTATGCACCTCTTCCAAATTAGGCAGTGAAGCTAATATGTCATATCGCCTATCTTTTCCAAGATTTCATAAGATTCCACATATCTAGGATTCAATTTGCCTCTCAAACCAAATCTAACAACGCCCTTAGGGTGGTGAGATTTTCAACAGAACATACTCTCCTACTTGAAATTCTAAGGGTCTTCTTCGCTTATCAACATAGCTTTTTTAACGACTTTGGACAGCTTGTAACCTTTATCTTATCAACTTGACTTTGTCATCACCAACTTCATCCCAATGAATTGGTAATCTACACTTCCTACCATACAAAGCTTCGTATGGAGGCATCCCAATTAATGCTTGGTAGCTATTGTTGTAAGCATACTCCACCAATGGTAAGTGTTCGTCCCAGCTACCTTTCAAATCCAAAACACATGCCATCAACATGTCTTCCAAAATTTGAATAGTCCTCTCAAATTGTCCATCTGTCTGAGGATGATAAGCTGAACTAAAACAACTTTGGTGCCCTACGCTTGATGCAAACTTTTCTGAAATCTTCCAACGAATCCAGTGTCTCTATATGATACTATAGATACTGCTATTCCATGTAACCTCACTACCTCCTTGGTATATAATATTGCCAACCATTCCAATTTGTATCCAGTCTTAATCGGTATAAAGTGAGCTACCTTGGTCAGCCTGTCAACAATCACACATACCAAATCAAAATTTTCTTTAGTCTTAGGTAAAGCAGTAACGAAATCCATAGTTGTGTGCTCCCACTTCCACTGAGGTATCGGTAACGATTTCAATTCTCCTGCTGGCCTTCTATGTTTAATATTAATCAATTAGCAAGTATAGCACTTGGAGACATATTCTGCTATTTCTTTTCTTCATGTTATTACACCAATACAATTTCTTCATGATATATCTTGTTGCCTCCAAGACTAATGCAATAACTAGAATAATATGCTTCTTTTAGTAATTCCTTCTTAAGTTCTCCTTGTTCTAGCACACATAATCTCCCTTTAAATCTCATAACACCTTCTTGATCAACATGAAATTCGGGTGCTCTACCAATTTCCATTCTCTTCTTTATTGCATGTATACTTGGATCATCTACTTGTGTTGTTTTAATTCTTTCAAACAGAGTAGGTTGAATCTGCAGGTTTGCCAATCTTACACCCACTTGTCTGGTTATTACCTCCAAGTCAAATTTTCTCATATCATCCATCAAGTGCCTATCATAAGCAATCAAGGCTGCAAAGTTCTCCACTCGCTTTCTACTTTAGGGATCTGCTATAACATTCTAAACCTATGCTATGATACCACTTAAGGCTATGAACTCCTTAGGACAGTGAAATGATGAGAATGGGTAGATAATAGGACCACTTTTTGATAAAGGTAATATATTTTGTTCTCTTTATTAAAAATTTATGATGTTATTATTTCTACTTACGGCATCGCTTTCTACAAATGGATTATGGTGTGGTTTACTAAATCGTCCGATGCAAAAATATTTTATAGTGGTATAATAACAATGCCTTCCAATATAATATAAGGAGAAAAAAAACGGGGCCTAAGGTAGCCGATCAAACCCCAACCCATACTCCTGGGTTCATGCTGCCTTTCCCAAGTGAACACACAAGTACACAACTACTCTTTTTAACAAAAATATTTTCTCTATGAAATCCACGATGGTTCGACAAACCAAGTATGTGATAACGTAAAGCAAGTAACGAAGGTTGTATTTATCATTTTATAAGAAGAAAATTCAAGCTAAGTATTACATTTTAATGGCCTTTCTCATATTTAAGTATTACAAATATAGTTTCTTAATAAGGCAAATAAAATAAAAATGAGTCAATCACCAAACTAATATCCAAGCATTGACAATTGATTGTTAGGTCAAGAGACGCAAATTTCAAGTGTGGGGTCACGAATATGTTATCACTAAGGTTATAAGTTTACCTTAAAATTATATTTGAGTGTAATTAAGTGGATTTTAAGTAAATTCATAAATTCAACTTCTCTTTCGTACTTGCTTGTTTTATTTTATAGCAAGAACATCCCAAGATTATTCCTTCATATTTATTCCATTCAATAATTGAGGGTCTTTGAACAACTCAAGCTACAATAGTTGAACTTATGGTTCAAAGTAAGATTTTAATCATAACTTTGACCAAATAAGCTAAAAGTAGCTTCTAGTGTTTTAATACAGCTCCATGAATGGTCTATGGGTTAAAAAAAAAAAACTAAAAACGAAAGGAAAAGAAGAAAAAAGCAAGAAAGGAAGGAAGGAAAAACCTAAGATCTAACAAGGTTTTTGAATCTCTTTTTAGATTATCTAAATCTAATCAGCACAATAACGGAAATCTATGGTGGAACTGCCAGTTAGATCATAAATTTGAGGAAACAATTGTAAAACGATTAATTTGATCATCTTACACAAAAGTTATGTTAATTTTTTAAATGTTACAATTGCACCTGAACTTTGACAAAATATGCAATTAAGTATCTGAACTTTAAAATTGATCAATTTAATATCTAAAAGAACTTTTTGTATACACCAATAATATATATCATATTGGTTAAAAACGTCTTATAGAATGACGGTGCTAGCAATTTGATGAAAATACTATTAGTGTGCACGAAAAGTTCTTCTAGGCACTAAACTAATTAATTTCAATATCTAGGTACATGATTATATATTTTAGCAAAACTCATATATCATTTGCATCATTGCCCATTTTTGAGTAAAACTAATTAAAATTTCAAATAACTATACCCTCTATATATAAAAAATCAAGTTCAACACTTAACACAGGTTATCAAATAATTTCAACATAGCCTATCAAATAATTTCATCACAACCCTACTATTTGAACATTCAGTACATGAACTCAAGAAATATATCATAAGTGAATTATATCGGAAAGTCACAACGTTTTGAGGTAAATTCATTTAAGGTCGTAATGTTTCGAGTGATTCATTTAAGGCCACGATGTTAAGAAAAGTGAGTGAGATATGTCAATAGGAGAAAAATTTAATTAAAACTCAGAAGATCTATCACGTTATGACGTCTATCAATGATGACCTCAATTAAACCACTTTTCTAAACGTTGTGATCTTAAATGAACTTACCACCAAGCGTTGTAACATTTTGATGTAATGTATCCAATTGTTAATGTCACAAATAGTAGCTGACCTTTAACAAAATATATAATTAGTACTTGAAATCTGAAATTGATTAATTTAATACCTAAACTTTGAAATTAAAAATTTTAATATCTGAAATAACTTTTTGTGCATACTAACAATACCTTCATCAAGTTGTTCTAAGTACCAAATTGATCAATTTTAAAATTTTTCGAGTACCAAATTGACCAATTTTAAAGTATAAATACTAAATTAATTATTTTCAAAGTTTAGGTACCTAATTACATATTTTGTCAAAGTTTAAGTACCATTATGACATTATCCGTTTACCTAATATATCACCAAAGACTACAAGATACTTCAACAAATGAAAGCATAAGGAAAGAAGGAATCAAAATATGTTAATCTGCATATCTTAAAATCTTCGTAACCCTACGACATCACATTAGCATGCTAGAGTTCAGGGGTTTAAGGCTTTGGGGACAAGGAAGACTTGTCATGGGAAAAGAATAAAAAGGAAAACACTTGTGCAGATTTTCGACGAAGCCATACGAAGGGTAAACATGTGAGCCTTAGCTTAGGTTACTGGTTAGTCATTCGAGTAATAAGGCCAAGCATCCAAAATGGGGAGCAAAATCATTTGGTATTTGTTTTATGCTCCAATGAACGATAGTTAGCTTATAATTTGTAAAGAGAGTGGTAGTAGGTTCAAGATTGCATCCTCATGTAGAGAAAACACTTGAATTGGTGCTTGATTTTGTGCTTACTGGATCAAATTCTTGATGGATTCAAGCTTCGCAGTGCCTATTTATAGGAATCCATAGCTCAAATATGACTGGAAGATGAAAAATCAAGAGAAGTACTCAATTAAATTCAAACTTATCTCTTGACATGCATAAACTCGAATATCCAAGTTCACTTTCATTTCCAGAAAGATTTAGAAATAGCGTAAAGTGAAAACATATTTTACCTCATGTAGAGCAACTTAGAGCTCCATCCATGGCAGCTTGGGCAAGAGGTTCAAAATTCTATCGATGCTATATCATCTATACTATTATTGACCGAATCTCTATTATTCATATCAAAAAATCATATAATAAAGTAGAGCAATTATTTTTTTAACTCTTCTCTCTAGCGTTCCCACCCCCCAAATCATTCATTTCAAAAAATGGAAACCCGATGATCATGATGCTTCCCAAAAATTGAAATTATTGATCAATAGAGGAATAATATGACCATTTTTGTTCAATAAGATACCAAAGTGGATGTATGAAGAGGATTATCCACTAGAAACATATAAAGCTAATTCAATAATTTTGCTTATCCCTGCCAATAACAAATAACGTCTAAATTTAGCTATATGTGATAAAAGATCTAAAGTTATATTCTATGGGCTTTACACATACAGATATTCAATATATATTACAAAAATTAATTTTCTCTGAGATTACATAATGTTGTTATTGGTCAAAGATTTCCCTTACTAAATGTTTCAAGTTTTGGTTGATGGGCATACAGAGAAGGATTGGGTTGGCCTTGAATTGGCCCAAAGCTTCTTGATAAAATTAAGCACCTCTGGGCTCCAAAGCTTCTGCTTCAGTCAACCAGAGGGCTTATGGGATGTTATAACCCATGGCAAAATAAGAATCCGAGTTGTCATTAGGAAAGTTCTATCTACAGCATAGCCCTCGTGAGTATTTTGAACTTGTGATGCATTAGAAATTTATGTTTTGGTTTTGTTTAGCTTGACACCAATGTCTAGGACTCGAGCTATAGTTTTGGTACTTGCACTCTTGCTTGTATCATGTATCCAACATGAAAACAGTGCTTTCAAACTTTTTAACAACATAGACGTCGGAATAGACGCTTTATTCTTTTCACGAGGAAGTAGCCCAAACACCATAAGAAACAAACACCAAACTAACAACCTACCTTTAAAACTGATGGATGGTTTATTCATCAGAGTTGGCTCACATAAGAACACTTTTTTATTTCGGTATCTGAACTTATGATAGCGGCAACAAAATGAAGGAATCAGCTTCAGGAGCTCTCATCTCAAATTCATGAATGACAAGAACCCCAGTAAAACAATTCCAACAATCGAACCAAATACACCAGTAAAAAGTATACGATTAGAATCAAGCAAGAAAATATCAAGAATACAATCCCAGCAGTAATTATGACTCTAGGACAATTATAAGGATAAAAGTCTCTACAACCAAGTGACCCTTTTTAGTGTAAGAGAAAGGCATGTTCCTTCTTTCATTTATGGCACAAATTTATAGCCCATTTATCAACTAATAGCTGATACAAATAGAGGCAAGGAAAAAAGAACTTAATGTTTCAGGAAACGCTCTGTTAGCTTAACAGTTAACAGTATCATACATGAGACCAAACCATAAAACCAGCAAATGCAACTATTAAATCAGCTTCTGCACAAAGGACAAGCCACATACTACAACCACTGCATAAAAGCTAAAATCCAAAATTGCTGCATCCATTGCATTCATCAGCAGAAAGCCGCGCTCCAAATTCACACCAACCTGGTCTGCCACATTGCCATCAGTTGTAGCGTTTTCCACTCTTGTGGCCCCTGAACTTGATTGCCCATTAATAATAAGTCGTGCAAACACAGCGGTCACATTAGTAAGCAGGATGAGAAAAAATGGCCGAAATGTGAGGACATTCCTAATGATCTTATTGCGTAGGAGAGGAAAACCAACATATGACAGAACCACTAAAAGACCAATCACGACAGAACATACAAGTCGAATACTTGCAGAAGAAGAAATAGCATTACTTATTTGATTAGGAGTAAAAGAAATTTCTGAAAATTTACGATGGACAAAGGTTTGCTCTGACCCTAAATTCGGATGAGATGAAACTTGATTTAAGGATGATGATATTGAGGTCACTGGTTCATCGTTCACATCCAATGTAGGAGCTGATGCACTAGCATGAGATGATCTCTGGTTCAAGGATGAAGGTAATAAAGTTTCTGACTCATCAGCAGCTTCAAAGGTAGGAGCTACGGAAACTTCATCAGTGATTGAACTTTTCTGTAATGAAACCGGGGCATAACCACCATCAGAATCCTTTTCTTGCATAGTTGTCTTAGAAGCTTCACCTTGACTCAAAACTGCATATGGAAATTACATTCGATTGAGTAAACAGAAACAACTATCTACCGAGTAAAATAGAACGGATGACAAGATCAATTCGGCACTCTCTATCTATTCAGTCACCACTCCTTAGTCCAAGACCAGCAAATGCTTTCAAAGAACTGATTATTTATTCTAATGCAAGTACATCAAGCAGACCGGTTTTTCACTTTCAGTAATTAAACAAACAGATTGACTTCTTATATAAATTTCAAGGAAACCATGTCTCTGACTCACTCCTCATGTTCGGTTTTTGGAACAACTTTAGCTCGATATCGAACAGACAATCAATGCAAGAACAAGTACAAGTTGAAACAATCCTCGCCCAAGCCATTTATCTAAATTAATTCACACTTCTAAGCAATAAGAGTGAGTACTTGCTATCAAAGTCAAAGCCCTAATAGTTCGAATTCTCGCATATAATAACTCCCAAAAAAATAATAAAATAAAATAACCAAACACAACACCAACAATTACTTTCACTCCAAGGAGTACGAGAAAGATAGAGTCCAATCGAAACATTTTCCAACAATACCAACGCATTTCGATAAATTAGGGTTTCCAACAATATCGGATTCGAATAGTCGAGAAAAATTCATGAAGAAAGAAGCACAGAATCATGGAATTGAAATTTACCATCGGATGGATGGAGATCGTGGGAAACGGAGGGGTGAGATTGTTGTTGGTGTTCCTCCTCCAGGTGGTGGGATCCATATGGGTTTGGGTCGGACTCCGAAGGGGGAGAAGAAGGTAGGGTTGGGATCCGACCAGTAATTAGGGCTAAACGGTCGGATCCTCTTTCCATGATCTTCCTTCTTCGAGCCTCCCTGCTGTTCGTCGTCGCCATGACGTGGGTGAGTTTGTCGAATGGAATGGCGATTGGCGAGACCAGAATGAGGTCAAAAGTTGCTTTATTTTGTTATGGGGAGTGGAGTGATGCGGAGTGAACGCGAGGAGAAAGTGGTGCGGTTTTGGTTTAACCCGGAGCACTTCGGCTATAGCTGTTGACCAGCCGACCAGGCGACAGATGGGCCAGATATAAATAAGGTTAGAGCTGTAGAGACATTACACACCTCCCCCTCCCCTCTCCCCAAACAAAAAAAAAAAAAAAAAAAAAAAAAGCTAATATTACAAATATTACCTAAACTTTATTTAAATATTCAATTAACTACTGGACTTTTATTTAGTTAATTTACTACCTAGATTTAGTTTTCGTGTCCAAAAGCTACTCAGCTAACTCCGTCCGACTCCATTATCTTAGTTGGTATTGATGACATATACCTACTTCACACGTGTCTTTCTCCTCGTTCTTCATCTTTTTTTTCTCTTGTGAACCCCCCTTTTCTCTCTCCATTTTGCTTCTCTCTCTCAAACCGACACTAACCACGACAAACAGTCTCTCTCTCTCTCTCTCTCTCTCTCTCTACAAATCAGACACATATCAATATCTCTCTTCCTCTTTCTCCTTCTTCTCCGAACACACTCTCACTTTAGAAATCAAACATCTTATTGTTCAAACTTGGAATTATCAGTAAATGAGGACTATCGTGCAACGTTCTGCCAAAAGACCCATTAATGGGGAAATCGAAAAATGAAGTTAAGGATAGCTTTTTTCCCTTTTCAGCTAAACCAACTCCAAGATTTTCACTTTCTTGCACTATTCCTCAAACCTTCAAATAACCTAATTTGCACTATACATTCAATAAACAGATATACATATTATGACACAATACGAAAAATCATTGAAAAGTTCAATTTCCCAATTTGCATCCTAAACACAATACTATGAACATAAATTTTTTTATTTAACAATGCAGAACATGGAAAGTCCATAATCATCTTATTAACTAATAAAAATCTCATACTGGATGGGGATATGGACTACCTTATTGCTTTGCTTATAAGGTAACAATGAGAGTCATTAAATCCTTCCAACATCATAAAATTTAAAAAAAAAAATCTCAAAAGTTAAACGAGAGAGAGAGAGATCATTAGTCTACCTATATAACTAAGTAAAACACAACACCACCAAACATATATCTGAACCGACAAAACCAAGTGAAAAGTAGTTTAAAACATGAAAAACAAGAAAAAAAAACTTATAAAAGATCGAAACTTGGAGATTCACCAAAACGACTAAAGTGATTTTTTTTCCTGTTTTATTGATCCACTTAAAAGAATAGGCTTTTGGTTTAGTTCCCACACGTAAGAAAACAGACCAAATAAACAAGCTGTTTTATTTTTATGAGTGTTCTTTTTAAAATCCTATAAGACAAGGAGTGGAGTGGATAGGATTTATATGTTCATGGTGTGATCATGGATCTTGTTAGTTTTAATTATCGTAGTTTACGTATTTGGGACCAACGGATAGAGAGAGATGGTGCTTGCTATTGGTTCTAGGAGAGCACCAAAGATGACAGAGAGAGAGGGTTCAAAAGAGGAAGAGAAGATAAAGAAGGAGGAGAAAGACACATGCCAAGTAGAAATAGGTCATTAATGTCAACTAAGATAATAGAGTTGAACGGAGTTAACTGAGGTAGCTTTTTGGACATGAAAATTAAATCTAGGTAGTAAATTGACTAAATGAAAGTTCAAGTAGTTAATTGGATATTTAAGTAAAGTTCAGATAGTAATCGTGACATTAGACCAAAAAAAAAAAGGCGCTGTCGGACAAGATTTTTTTTTCCCATTACATGAAGAAAAAAGAGAGGAGAGGGAAATGATTTTTGAGCCTAATACCTCTTGATAGATCAAAGGAAATGTCGCTAGGTTATAAGGCATAAAAATTGCAAATTGTAAACCATTAAACTCATTAAAAATAATGTTAACAGCCTTGTAGTCTCTTATTAAGCAAAATGAGTGAGATTTGAATCCTTCCATTGAAAGGAACAGGTTAGATTGATTTTTATTTTTAAAAATAAAAACAAACTAACTAAATCAATTATTTTATGCTTCCTTCATTAGTTAATCATTAATAGAGATGATTTGAGTAAAATCAATACGAATGACTAAAGTTATGAACCATACAAGCTTCGTCCAAGATAACATAAGAGTATATGTTTGATAATTTCCTCCTCAAAACAAAATTTACAATTGGTTGAAGTTGTGAACTTTATTATAGTCAAATTATCAAATGTGGTTATGGAATTATTTAGCTCTCTTCACATAAAGTGTTTTACCTTTGGTAAATAGGGGTTATGCCATACAAGTCTCCACACTTCCTTTTCAATTTGGTGAAAAGCCTATACCTAGAATTGTTTTGAATCGAAGTGATCTAATAAAGTTATCTACCAACTAAATAGTACATGTACTACTTCTTGATGTGGGATTTTTCAATCGCAATTAATTAAATTAAATTAAAACCCTATTCTTACTTGCGACTAATCCTAGATAAGCATACATATCTATTAGTACTGATGTAAGCACAGAGGTCATTCCTTCAATGACCTATAATTACTAGTATTCACCATTTATCTACTATTTAACTGATCTAGATCGAATGATAGTAATATTAATTATTATCTAAGTAATTTAACAACCCTAGAATTAAGATATCCACATCTCTAGATATAAATATGAATCACAAAACAATACCCTTAATCTTGATTCACCACTAACTCTATTCAAACTTCTTATAAGATACTCATTAATGGATTGTTTAAGTTATTAAATTGTAAGAACCCTAGATTCATCAATCTCTTTTTCAAGATGAGTGAATTTTAATTCTATATGTTTAAAGGAAATCTCTTTCTTCATTAAATTCATATAAAATTGCATTAAAGTTTATAATTCCTAAAAAAATAAAGTTTTTATTCAAAAAGTTTATGCAATTTATATCTAGAATCACATTCAAACTTCTCTATTCATGCTAGATCCATCTTATAAATTAATCCATAAATTAAATCAACAAAAATCAAACAATGATCTAATACTACGCATATGTTAAATCAAGAATAGCTATAACACGAATAGATTCAAGAAACATGAATTTTCATTAACAAAAACAACCAATCTCTACATAGGGTTTCTCAAGATCTATGGTATAACGATCTATTTTTTCATATGAAGATGAATATGATAAAGCATAGAAAAATAGATGGAACACATGATTGCCACCCTTGAAAGAAATGTCCTGTAATCTCCAAAGTAACCCTGGCGTTTTTCTCTTTCAAAGCGATATTTTTTTCTCTAAGGTTTTCTAAGAATGATGATATATATCCAAATGACGGGTCACAACCTCTATTTATAAGAAAGAGGTCAAATAGTCCTGCATGACCACCCTATACGGCCATGTTCGAGGCCATGCAGGACAAAAACCGGATATTTCTAGATCGGAAGGTTGTACGACCACGAGTACGGCTTGTGTAGTAAGCCGTGTACTTTCAAAAACACTTCTTCCCATTTTCCATCCCTACATGAGCATCCAACACGTCTATATAACCTTACATACTTTAAAAAAGCTCGTTGGTCACTTTTTATCTCCTACACCAGTGTTCTACAAGCTTTCGTAAAAAGGTCGTATATGTAGTAAATCTTCTAAATTCCTATTTCTTCGTTAAAAGTCTTCCTTAACTCATCCAAAAGTCTTCGTTAAGCTCAAAATCTTTCTTTATCCCTGAGATTGACATTTTAACTAAATAAGATTCTTTTTCTTAATAATTCAATAATATCATATCAAAACAATGTGAATAATAAGGGTCTTTAGACACTTATCACTTCTCATGGAACCAAATGAATCTATCTTCCATATAACCAGCCAGTAAGTGTATTTTTAGGATGCTTTTGTAGTCCATGAGTAAAACCATAGGGTGCGATTCATGAACATTTTAGGATCTCAATTAGGCATGAACTAAATTAAACAACACCATATCAGGGTTAAAGTAGTTTAGCTACACAGTTGGAATGTTTTTGTTGAAGTTTAGGTTCTATGCCCAACTACCATAGAGTCCCTTTTAAGAACCACACTTTCATAAAGATGCTTGCTTAACCCCAGAAATATCTTGAGCCTTTGGTTTCTCAAAAAGGTAGAGTTAAGATATATGCCCTTAAGTACTGTATCCAAAAAGCATTAGGAACTGAGAAAATTCTCCATGCAAATTTTATAAGCATTGCCACATTAAGGTCTAGTAAATCTTTATATCCTAAGCCTCCTTTTGTACTGGAGAGTGATCATATCCTATTATTGGTGTATTTTTCTTTCCTCACGTGATTGGTCCCCCAATATTGAGTTAATGGGGAGCTCGCCTTCTTACACCACGTAGAAGGAAACTTAAAGCAACTTATGAAATATGTGAGAATGGTACACGTAACTACTTTGATTAAAGTTTCCCTGCTGGCATTCAATAACAAACATTTGTTATAACTTTTGAGTTTCTAGAAGATTTTATCCTTTACTAGTCTCAAAGCTTCAATTTTATTTCTACCTTAGATGGTTTAAGGCCTAGAGAGTTAATGGGATCAACTGTTCTAGGGATCTCATATCTCCACAAATTTCGTATGTTGTATCTAGTGAAGTATTTTTCATGAAAAGGATCTTTACTTCTAAAGGTTTACCTTCATATTAGAAGCTCAGTAACAAGTTAGGATGAAGTTTTTTAAGACCTTGGCATTATCAGAAAATCTATAAAAAAAAACCAAGAGTCATCAAAAAGATGCAAATGTGAGATGGTTAGGTAAGAGCATTTAATCCTCATCCTTGTAAGGCTACCTACAAAACTAGCACTCTCAATATTATGTGACAAAACATCTGCAGCTAAGATGAAAAGACAGAGTGACAACGAATCATCTAGCCTTAAGCTTCTAATAGGCCTTACATGCTTGCAATTTTGTCATTCAAACTCTATAGGACACAAATATTGCACATTTCTATTACCTAATTAATTCATTTTTCACAAAAGCCCAAGTTATATAGAGACCCCTCTCAAGAAGTTTCATTCCACATTTTCATAGGCTTTTTTCATGTTTAGTTTAAGGTCACAATAAGTCTTGCCACTAAATTGCTTGGTTCCAAGGAAGTGGAAAGCTTCATAGACAATAGTAGTGTTATCATGTATGACATGATAAAAAACCAACGCATTTTATGGTTTTGAAATGAGGTTATTTAGAAATAATTTTAACCTATTGACCATTACTCTATAAATAATTTTATAAATGAAGCTACAAAACTTATTGAGCAATAGTACCTAACCTATTAAGGAGATGCAATTGTTAGTACATGCATAGTAAAATTCAAGGATGAGGGGATGATACCTATGTAAAAGAAGGCCATGACTACGACCATTGCAATATCACCCACATGTGCCAATACTACTAAAAAGAAAAACTAAGCAGCCATCGAGCCTGAGGCTTTAAGTACTTCGTAGAATATGGCATTTTTAATCTCTTCAAAGGATACGAGCTTCCCCAATTCTTCATTCATTTCTCTGCTCACAAATGAGGGAACAAGATCAAGAATATCATTCCACTCCCATCCTCCATATGTGAAAAAAATCTCACATAATATTGTGGAACATGTTCATGATAGATGCCTTATCATATAAATGCTTATCATTTCCATCCCTCATTCTTAGAATTTTGTTCCTTTATCCTTGTATAAGGGTAGATTGATATGGAAAATTTTTGTATTATGATCTCCTTCTTGTGAGTTAAGTGATTCTTAAC